>CM038143.1:193897657-194497657 GCA_021437245.1 Aegilops speltoides
TGGCTGGGGCTGGCCTGGTTCATCTCATGCAAGATGGAGTCGAGATGTGTGTTTGGTGTACTTGCATGATATGGGCCAGGCTCACCTCAGATGTTGTTTGGTAGGCTACATGAGGACAAATATATGATAAATGTGGAATTTGATTCTAGGTACTTGTACATGTATGCAAAATAATTAAAAGACTGTTTTGGTGACATGCACTCCAACTCAGATATCTTTGATGATTGAAGTAAACTAATATTATCAAATACATATAGGAAATCATAATGTCTGAAATTTCATATGAAATCCTTGGAATCAAAGAGGCAGCTAAACAGGGAAAGAAAACAAATGAAAATTGATGTACTTCTGTGTATTCCATTGTCAACATTCACAAGGTCCTATATTTTGCATACATACACAGAACAGCTCTAAAGGCACTTTTTACTGTCTATAATATCTACTCTAGCTAGCTGATCTCTTAATCCCAACAGCACAAATACAAAACAAACTAGCTTGTCTATCTTCTTCTTCTTCCTCTAGCTAGCTGATCTCTAGTTCTTCTTTATCCTGGTCAAATCAAAAGAAACATATACAGAAATTATTCATGAAGTTAACAAAAAAAATGCAGAATCATCTCTAATCCATAGGATCTCACAACCAGATCGGGTCTCTACAAGGCCAGCGGCCGAATCAAACAGGAGATCAAGCTGCTCGATGGCAAGGGCACATCTCGTGCTTGCTCACATGTGTGGATCTAATTGGCAGCAGCTCTCACAGGCAAATCAGGCGGCCGGCCGCGAGTGCCAGGCCGGTGCACGTGCGCCCGTGGTCTACGTGCCGCCGAAGTCCCGTGGTTGCTCTCACGACTGGCCGGTCGGCCGCGAGCGATGGAGAGCAGGTCGCCAGAAGCTGGGGATGGTAGGGAGGGACTAGAACTTGGGACAGGAGGAAGGGGGAGAGAGAAGGAGAGCTTTACCTTGGCACCGGTGAGGAGATGCGACGACGAACGGTAGATGCAGCGAGGACGACGAGATCCAAATGCGTCGCATCAGAGAAGAGAGCGGCGGGGAGCGGGGGGAAATGCGAGCCGACAGGACCGGAAGACAAGACCTAGCTCGCGACTTTGCACGCGCGGGTGCAGGCGTGGGCCTGGCTCACGGAAACGGCCGATCCCTGCGTTTCCGCTCAGCCTGGCTGGGGGCCCAATCTTGCATCCGTCGGGCCTGGCCCAGTGAGACGTGCAGCCTACCAAACATGACGAAAATTGCATGATGGATGCGATGCAGGTGCAAGACAAGGAACCAAACACGCCCAAAGTGCACGCAGGCACACACGGACGGGTCCGGGCACCCGGGGTGGTCAGGGGCGCGCCGGGTTGCTGCTATAGGAGGGGGGCCGGGCACCCAGGGTTGGTGGCCTGGCACCAAGCGAGCTGGATGCTCCAAGAAGTGGGCCGGCACCGGGGTGATGGCCCGGCACCCGTGGCGGAACTGGTCACATTGGAGGAGACCGGCACCGGTGAGCAGCCACCAGGCCAGCGGCGGTGGGCCAAGGTCAGTGCACCGGGCTCCAAGGCCGGGCACCAGGGCGGGCAGGCAGCCCGAGGGAGGGCGGGCACCAGTGCTGCAGGCGGGCACCCGGTGGCTGGGGACTTGCCCTCCGGCGGTTGGGGTCCGGGCACTTGTGCCTTCTCCGTCTTCTCTCTTGTCACTCCTCTCCTCGACCGTGGGTGCTTGGGTCTTCGCGCTAGCCTCTCCATGATCAACACCTTGACACCTAAACATGCATAGTACTTCCATTTGAGGTAGGACCCAATTCTCGAGTGAATTAGAATGGAGTTTGAAGAGGAAGGAGTCATCCTCGGTTTTGATGATGTGTGTGTGTGCTCTTGTCCACGGTCCTCTCCATCCTTGCGGTGATGGTGTGACGTGCATGGTGATGGTCTAGGGATGCTCCGCATCATCTCCCCCCCCCCTTGGGAGAGATCCGTCCACGGATCGTGATCTTCATCACCATGGGAAAGAGAGTGTGTCGCCGTGTAATAGTGGACAACCACCAAGCACTCATCATCGGCAACCTCGAAATGGTCACTCTCCGATGTCGCACCGTCTTGTAGTTCCTTCAGAAGGAGAAAAGATAACAAGCACTTGGAAAAACAAATGTGATTGGCATTAAAGCAAAACCAAGCATTCGAGAGGTGATTCACCCAACAAGTGTTGTCATCAAGCATAGCATATGGTTTGACAAAGAAGTGTGGCATGGAATGTAAGCATCTAAATTGAGCACATGGAAAAGCATCATGGAAACAAGCATGCAAAGGTGAGGTAAAGATGCTAATATGTGGGACAAGTGAACAAGCATCTACCTCAATGTCATAGCAAGCATGCCTAAGACTCTCAATGAACGGTCTATGGTAGGCATAAGAGTCATTCACAACACCCAACAAGATATGACTAAACACATGCAAGTGCAAGACAATCCAAGCATAATGTGGATAGGGTGTAGTGAAAAACGAGTGGCACTCAACACAATAGAAAGAGCAATTGTTCATCATGTGTGAGGCAATCAAGGCAAGCATGTAGCAATCAATGGGACATGGCATATGTGAAGGAATGACATTGTTGAAACCAAACATGTGATAGGAGCAAGTAATCCAACAAGTGTATGCAACATGAGAAAGCATACAAATCAAGTCATGCAAACTAGTGGAGCGAAGATGCAACACACTAGAGGAAATCATGGCAATCATGTCATGTGAGCAAAGAGTAGGCATAGGCAATGCACATGGCATATCACAAGCACGATTGCAAAGCAAGATATCATCATAGGAATGGAGCACATAGCAAACATGGCAATAACAAGCAATATCTCCACCAAACTTGCAAATACATATGCACGTAGTAGAATCAATCATCATGTGTAATGCAAAGCATGGGTCACAAATGCATGGCAAAGGCATAGGAATGAGCATATCATGCAAAGTGAACATGGTAAGATGGGCATAAAGTGAGAAGTGGTAAATAACCCATAACCAAGTGAGAGCCATGAAGAAGAAATTCGCGAAGTCCTTGCACGAAGAGAGCGGTGGGAAAGACACTCCATGGAACTCCAAGTCATCGTTGCTCTCGAGAGCTCATTTTGTCAACTCATGGGATTGTGAGGTTGACAAGTATTCATGGGTACCTACACAAAAGAAACACAAACCAAAGAAATTGTGCGCGTGGTAAATGTACACATCATCCATCATGATGTATATGTGCACATGTGAGTTAGCACAAGATAAGCATCGCTCAAAGAAATTTGATGCATGGTATAAGAACATGTCGTCCATCATGAAAGAATAGTTATTGTGTATGACACGATGGGGGCACAAATTGATAATTCAAGCATATGATACATCACTAGCATGTTTATTCATGGGGAGCATATGATGCACACAAGTAGTGGGATCATGCAATGGATAGGATGAATCAAAATCTCCTAAAATGTATGAGGAAACTATGGGGGTCTCCTCATGAGCAATAGTGGAAACATCATATGGAGAAAATGGAGAACATCCAAAACAATGCATAGTTGGAACAATGTGATCATGGCATGGCATAGTAGATAAATGATGCAAAGGGAGCATATCAATATCATCACAAGAAAAACAAATGCCAATAACCATGGACTTTTCAACTATGACATATGTGCAAATTGGGTTTATGTTGATGGCGTATGCATAGTCACTATGAAGAGATTGCAAATATGACATATTGTTGATCTCATGCATAGCATATGACAAGTCAAGCGGATTGTCAAACATGATGTGGCCAAGAGAATTATCACAAGAAATCATATGTAACATGGCATCACAACTAATAGACTCCACATGAGAATCATCATACTCATCATAAATGGGCAAGTCATCGCATGGGGAAATTGCACTAGCATGAAGCATGGAAATAGGTGGACCAACATCATGCAAGCAATCAATGTCAAGAATGTCCACTAGTGGGACAAGAGCATCACTGTCGGTGTCAAAACCGGCGGATCTCGGGTAGGGGGTCCCGAATTGTGCGTCTAGGCGGATGGTAACAGGAGACGAGGGACACAATGTTTTACCAGTTCGGGCCCTCTCGATGGAGGTAAAACCCTACGTCCCGCTTGATTAATATTGATGATATGGGTAGTACAAGAGTAGATCTACCACGAGATCAAGGAGGCTAAACCTAGAAGCTAGCCTATGGTATGATTGTTGAGATGTAATGTTCGCCCCACGGACTAAGGCCCTCCGGTTTATATAGACACCGGAGAGGCTAGGGTTACACAGAGTCGGTTACAATGGTAGGAGATCTACATATCCGTATTGCCAAGCTTGCCTTCCACGCCAAGGAAAGTACCTTCCGGACACGAGCCGGAGTCTTCAATCTTCTATCTTCGTAGTATGGGAGTCCGGCGGATATTGATAGTCCGCTGTCCGGACACCCCTAGTCCAGACTCCTCAAGAGCCCTGAACCAGTCTTCAATGACGATAAGTCCGGCGTGCATAATGTTCGGCATTGCAAGGCGGGTTCCTCCTTTGAATAATCCGGAGAAGGTAATGAACACCAGGATAGTGTCCGGCTCTGCAAAATAAATTCCACATTCCAGCGTAGAGAGAATAAAATATACACTTAGCTCAATTTGCTGACGCATTATGCGGCGTGACATCACGCCGCAGCCAAGCCCTCATTTGAATCGTTTTTTACTACTCCACCTCAGCACGTTTAGCGAAGCGGTTTCCTTGGCATGTCTTGTCGAAGCAGAGATCGTGTTCCCCTTATTCCGGGATTCTCATCAATACGTGCGTGGGTAACCCAACCGTTCCCGTCGCCACCCCTCCTCTATCGAAGGGGAATCCCAAACGGTCACGAGACGGCCTTTGGTATTTCTCCCCTTTATAAGAGGACCAAGGCCTGTCCTTGTTCTTCAATCCGATCGAATCTTTCCTCCGCCTCCCGCCCAACACCTAGAGCTTGATTCGGCGCCTTGGATCCTCAACGATGTCCGGTTCCGACCTCCGGGGCGGTGGATGCCCTCCTCCGCCACGGAGGAGGACATATTGAAGTTGCGTGAGGCCAAGTACACGGCCTATGAAGTTTCAAGACAGGTTGCTGCCCTGTGGCAGGCCGTGCCAACCCCGAGCCCGGCGAATCGCGTTTAGATCTCACCTCCGTCGGGTTTAGGCTTCCCGACGGATCCCTTCGTGAGAGGGCTCTGTTCTACTACGGGCTGGATTTCCCGACTTGGCTCCGAGTCCATCCTCCACATCTCCGCATTTATTATTGTTCGAAGCCTTCCTCCGCGTCATCCCCACTTCAGCCTATGGCTGAAAACCTTCAAGGTGGGGCGAAGATGATCGGGGCGTCTAAGCAGTGATCTTGGGGCGACCATAAGCAAGAAGGTCGATGCCCGTGGCTCAAGGTTCCTTCCAAGAGGAACTGGGATTGTGGCAGCAGGAGTGGTTTTACATCATCGCTCCAAGGCGACAAGCAAAAGCCGCCGCCCTCATTCCGCCGGGACCTCCACGGCAACCGATGTCGTGGGTCAATCAAGCGCCAAGCGGGGCCGTCCAAGACGTGCCTTCACCGCAGGCCGGATTCGAGACCTCCAAGCGAGGGAGATCAACCTGATCAAGGTGATGCAGAGTTATGCTAATCGTGCATCTTCCGCCTCGCAAACGCCGCCCTCTCCGTCTATGGGAGTACAATCCGAGGGACCTCGATTCTCCAACATTTTATGGGTGCGCCACCCACGGAGATGTACAAGCTGTTCTTCGACAGCGGGTAGCGTGTCCGGTTTTGGCCGAGGACGCAGCCTAAGCCGCGATCGCCGGATACTCGAGTAAATAGCTCGAGTCCGGACATTCTATTTGTATGCCTTTCAAAAGTTCGCCTCCGACCCTTCGCTTCTTTACAGAATGGGTGGCGCGATCAAGGCTGATAAGGTGTCCGCCCCCCTCCCGAGAGACCGCCTTTGGAGCCCGTGGCTGGTCGAATGTTGGAGGTTGCGCCCACGAGAGGGGGCGACGGGGAAATAAAGGAGCTAATACTTTGCCCGAAGAAGCGGCGAGGAGGAACCAAGAACCCCTCCTTCAAAGGGAAGAGGACCGCCTCAAGATCCGGAGGCCAAAGCCCCTAAGCGTGGGAAGAAATCCTCACCGGGGGGTCCGGCGTCCGGAGAGAATCCGGACGCGCAATCATCGCCGAAGGACCAGCTCTCCAACGAGCCGTGAGTATAAAAGAGGAAGTTAATTAATAAAGAAGTACCTTCATTTGTTGCTTCTGTAGGTAACCGAGCTATTTATTTCGCAGTTCGGATCTGCAACCTTCTCAGATGAGTTCGTCTTCGGGGGACCTTCTTCCGGAGATGATGGAGAGTGATACGCCTCCGTCTGCAGCGCCGCCAGATGAGGCAGGCGAGCCTGAAGTGTCGTCGCGGAGGGCGTCCCCGAGTCCGGAGGGGCCAGAGAGTTCGGCACCCACCGGAGCCCGGCCTGGAGAACTGAAGAGTCTGCTTGAGAGGGCGTCTATTTCAGAAGATCACCGTGCGTTAATGCGTATGGTGATTGGAAGGATTTCGTCCGCTGAAAGCGGATTGCGTAATGCCGCCATGAGCTTGCTGGCGGGATTTGAGGTATGCGAAAATGGTGCACCCCTTTGTCCTTTAACAGTTTTGCATATAAAAAATGCGCCCTGTATAGATAGTAGCCCCTGAGACTCGGTAGGTTGTCGGCAACGACAGCGTACTGCAGGTGGCGGATGGTCCGGGGGCTAGCCGGACTAGTGAGTTTGCCGAGCTAGCTCAGCAACTTGACGTGGCAGATGAGGACATCGCACTTGTCAACAGGCGACTTGACGAGTCGCAAGGTAAGATAGTTCTCCGCAGCCGCTTTATTGAGTGGGTCAAACCCCGCCTCTGATACGTTGTATGTTGTCTCTACAGACAGTGCTGCTGCTGTGGAGAACCTTCGGGCCGAACTTGCTCTATCTAAGGAGCAAGCCCGAAGGAGTGACGCGGCTGCCTCAAGGGCGGCCGAGGAGTTGAAAGTCGAAAAGGCGGCGCCTTCGCCTAAGCAGGCGGAGGTGGCAATTGGCCGCGAAAGTAAAGGATGCTACCGACGCGGTGAGGCTCCTGAAAAGGAGCGGTTACAGAGCGGAAGACCTGAAAAAGGCCACCGCCGGCCAAGGATGCCCGCTCTACAATGCGGGCTATGAAGGAGGAGCTGCGCCAAGCCGAGAGATCGCGGTGGCAAGCCTTTTCGATCGTCGCCGTTTATGGATGCCAAGTATGCTCAATTTGAGCGGTTGTGGAGTTCGGGATCCAGATATGGACTGGCTGCGAAAAGCGGCCGATGCCGCAAGCACTTCCGGAGCCGGGGATCACGAGACGAAAGAGTTATATTGGTCTCAATTCCACAATCCGGTTCGCCCTCTTTCGCCGACGGACAGTTGGCGAATGGGCCGAACTAAATAGATCGTCCGGACCGCCATGATCGACATCGTGGCCCATGTCCGCCGAGAGGTCCAAGGCGACGAGCTACCTCGGCTCGCTGCAGCAATTCCTTGGGCGGTGCCGCACATCAAGGAGATGAAACGGTCGGCTCGCATCGAGGGCGCGGATGGCTCGCCCGTGAAGGCGATTGTCCGGAGATGGACGCCACCGCTATTCTTGCCAGGGTTCGATGGAAACCGCTTCTGCCGAGCATTATTTCGGGAAGTTATGCGTGGCGCTCGGTAATAGAGTCGCAGATGCTCAAAAATGTAACGCTCAATTGAACGCATTAACTTGTAGATCAATGATTATAGTATGAATGCTTTTTATACTTGTGCTTCCAAGTAGTAAAACTTCTCTGTCGGCCGCTTCGATACTTGTGTATAACTCGAAGATGCGCTTGACTTCAGCCCCTTGCACAAGGTGCCGGGTGTTCGCAAAATAGCGCGTTTTCACACTTTAACCCGACGCCTCGGTCTGTTATAAGGAGGTGATAGCGTAGCTTAACGAGGCAATCCGGACTATAATGCTTTATCTCTTTCACTTAGCCGTGGAGCTCGAGGGTGGGGCTACGATATAGCCCTCGATGACACCGCACATCTCCGGATTTGGGGTGCGATGTGCTGACCGAAACGGTCCTTCGTCAAAGCGGGAATTCTAAACATTCCGATAGTCGATCGAGTGGTCGACCAGACTCTCGCCGCATCATGATGATCGCCGGCTTTCATCGAGGTGCTCGCCCGGCCGGCCGGGGCACAATCGCAGATAGTTCTCCGGTGCCGCGTTAGCGATGATACGAACGTAAGGCAGCAAAACACGGAGCGGGCAAACCCAACATTTGACCA
Organism: Aegilops speltoides; assembly: GCA_021437245.1. NCBI lineage: Eukaryota > Viridiplantae > Streptophyta > Magnoliopsida > Poales > Poaceae > Aegilops > Aegilops speltoides. The sequence continues at coordinate 193,906,000 of CM038143.1, forward strand.
AAGACATGATTCGGAGCTGATGCATATAATGCCTAACTCGAGACGCCGAACACTCCGAAGGTGTTCGGACTTTATAATAATGGCGGAATTATGCCCTAAGCCCCTAGTGTCCGTGTGCGGGCATGATCTTGGGCGCCGATGCCAAAGCGCCAGTTCGCTTTAGGCTATAGGAAGAAGCCAAAGGAGAGTAACAACAAGAGACAATGATAAAAAGGTCTACGCAGGTCTTAATCGAAAAGAATCCTTGCAACGGGTCCCTCTTGCGCCTGCGCTTTGTGTCTCCGTTCGCCGTTATCCTCGGCCGGGTAAGCACGCTGTTCATCTCAGAGAAAAAGAGGAACATTTAGGTTTTAGAAACAGTTAAGGCAAAAATGTGCAAAAGAATAAATATAAACAATTAAAGCAAGGTTTATATGAAACCGCGGTCGGTTAGCGTGCAGCCCTTTGTGAAAGGGTATGCGGCTAGGGAGCCCCTAACTCGCTTGAGTCCGGATTCGTCTATCCGAGTCCGGGTCGTTAAATGACCCTCGACCGAAATGGCGCCATGTGGACCGGCATCTTAAGTGTAAGGGACGCGTAATGCGGTATGGCGTTGAAGCGGACAAAAGCCTTTCGTCCCAACAGTGCTTGATATGCACTTTTAAATGGGACGATATGGAAAATTAATTTTTCGTGTCGAAAGTTGTTTGGCGATCCGAACACGACTTCTAGTAATACCGAGCCTGTGCACTTGGCGTAGGGGCTTGGCGTCACTCCTTTGAAGGAAGTGCAGCTGTGTCGAACTTTGGTAGGGTCTATCCCCATCCGACGGATTGTGTTTGAATATAGCAGGTTTAAGTCGCTGCCTCCGTCCATTAGGACGTTTGTGAATTGTAATCCGTCTATGATCGGATTTAATATCAGGGGAGTCCGTCCCGCGTTTCGAACGCTTCTGGAATAGTCCAGGTGGTCGAAAGTGATTGGTTTTGATATCCAATCTCTATGGTTTGCTTGGCTGGACCGTGCGAAGCTCCTTTTAGAAAGTGCCGCACTGTTTTTCCGTGTCCTCACATGAAGTGAGTTTACTGCTTTGACCCCTTGTGGGAAAGTCTTTTGTTTTCCGGTGCCCTGCTGGCGGGGTTTATCTTCTTCGCTTGACGCGTCGAGCCCCTTGTGTTCGGCGTTTAATCGGCCGGACTGTTTGAAAACCCAACAATCCCTGTGGGTGTGATTCGCGGGCCTTCCAGGGGTACTGTGGATTTGGCATATCCGACCCAGAATTTTATGTAGGTTAGACAGTTCGTCACTGTCATCCTTGAGGGGCTGAGTTTTATGATTGGGCACGAGCTTTTGAATCCGGCGTTAACTGCCGTGCTCTTTTAGCTTTTTTCTTTATTCCGGCGCTGCTCCTTTCTGCGCCGTGATTTTCCGTTTCCATCTCTTATCTCGGATGTACTTGGGTCGCTAGTGCTGCTTCTTGGTAGCCAGCTATCCTCTCCCGCACAAAAGCGGGTCATGAGGCTTGTTAATGCGGTCATTGTCCTCGGTTTCTCTTGACCGAGGTGCCAGGCAAGCCATTCGTCTCGGACATTGTGCTTGAAAGCTGCTAAGGCTTCAGTGTCCGGACAGTCGACTATTTGGTTCTTTTTGGTAAGAAACCTGTTCCAGAATTTCCGCGCTGACTCTCCGGGCTATTGAGTTATATGACTTAAATCATCTGCGTCCGGAGGACGGACATAAGTCCCTTGAAAATTTGCTCTAAATGCTTCCTCGAGCTCTTCCCAACTTCCAACAGTGTTTTCTGGGAGGATTTTGAGCCAATGACGGGCTGGCCCTTTGAGCTTGAGGGGAAGGTATTTTATGGCATGGAGATCGTCTCCTTTGGCCATATGTATATGCAGTATATAGTCTTCTATCCGCACTCCGGTCTCATTGTTCCGTCGTGAGCCTCTATGTTTATGGGTTTAAACCTGCTGGGAATTCATGATCCAAACCTCGTCGATGAAACATAGTGGGTGTCGGCGCCCTGCACTTGTATGTGCCGCTATCGTCGGACACTTGACGTGTTGCTTTACTTGGGGCTTTCTTTTGGGTCCAGAGATGGGCTGGCTGGGCCATTGACGGTGGGGGCTCTATGGCCTCCTCGTCGATCTCGAAGCAGCTTACGCTCGGTAGCTCTTCGATTTGTAGCCATTACCGTATTTATCTCGGTTTTGAGTACTTTGCTCCATCTTATTCGGGCGTGTCTTCCGCTGTTTTGAGCTTCCGTTTTTCCTTCTTGAGCTTCTTGTCAGTAGCGATGAGCCTGCGTTTAAAGAGCTCTTGTTCGACTGGTTCCTCGGTAGCAGCGAGTTAAATCGTCATTGAGGCTTGTTTCGTCTTGGAGGGAGGTATATTGTTATGATCCTCAACCTTTTAAATGCGCCGCCCTCCGGTGAGGGCTTGCTTCGATCCTCCTCGCGCCGAGTCTTGCTGGAGGGGGTTGTCTTCGGCACTTTCTGGGGTATTGTTGTTTCCTATGCCGGAATCTATATTCTTGTTGTGGCGAGATTTAGAGCGGCGCCGCTGACGCCGGCGTTTGGGCTGCTTCTTTAAAGAGTCTGCCTCCGCTGCTTCTTCGCCCTCCCTTTCTTTCGGGGTATCCACCATGTATACGCTATATGACGAGGTGGCCTTCCAGTGCCACTCAGTGGCGCTGGTTCCTATTCGTCTCCGGCATCGTCGTCCATGGCGTCGATGTCATCGGAGTCATAGTCTAGCATGTCGGTTAAATCCTCGACAGTGGCTACAAAGTGGGTGGTGGGTGGGCTCTGAATTTCTTCATCGTTCGAACTCCAACCATCCTGGCCGCAGTCCGGCCAAGACTCTTCTGATAGCGAGAGATGCTTCAGTGAATTCAGGATATCGCCAAAAGGCGAGTGCTGGAAGATGTCCGCGGCGGTGAATTCCATAACCGGCGCCCAATCCGGATTAATTGGTAGGGGCGCGGGAGGCTCGGAGTCCGGCGGGGAGTCCGGTGTCTCGGGATCATGAGTTTCGCAGGGGACAAGATTGGTATTCGGCCCCATCGCCGTGGATGTTGAAGCCCCCAGGGCGGCGTCTATCCACCGGCCCCCGATATGGGCAATCGGCTCCGGACTAGTGGCCGAAGCGGATCCGAGTGCGGCCACCAAAGCACTGTCCGGCGGCAGAGCTAGATCATGCCCATCGTCACAGTGCCGCGCGCTTGGCTGTGGCTCGAGTCCGTCAAAGATCAAGTCTCCGCGGTCATCGGCCGTGAAGTTTAAGCTTCGAATCGACTGACGGCCAGGGCGTAGCTTCGATCTGCTCGGATGGCCAAGAGAATTGCCCGCAGCGCGGCCGCCGAATCTGAGGATCTATCCGGGGAGAAAAGTCTCACCTTGGACAGCGTTGATGGTTGCAGATGCCATCGAGCCTATCGGTGACGACACAGAGGAACTCTCAATGAAAGCACCAATGTCGGTGTCAAAACCGGCAGATCTCGGGTAGGGGGTCCCGAACTGTGCGTCTAGGCGGATGGTAACAGGAGACGAGTGACACAATGTTTTTACCCAGGTTCGGGCCCTCTCGATGGAGGTAAAACCCTACGTCCTGCTTGATTAATATTGATGATATGGGTAGTACAAGAGTAGATCTACCACGAGATCAAGGAGGCTAAACCCTATAAGCTAGCCTATGGTATGATTGTTGAGATGTAATGTTCGTCCTATGGACTAAGGCCCTCCGGTTTATATAGACACCGGAGAGGCTAGGGTTACACAGAGTCGGTTACAATGGTAGGAGATCTACATATCCGTATTGCCAAGCTTGCCTTCCACGCCAAGGAAAGTACCTTCCGGACACGAGCCGGAGTCTTCAATCTTCTATCTTCGTAGTATGGGAGTCCGACGGATATTGATAGTCCGGCTGTCCGGACACCCCCTAGTCCAGGACTCCCTCAATCACCTTCACCTATGTTACCTTGTTCATTCCACTCAAGTGGTGTAGGTGAGGTGGCAAAGACCAAATGGTGGTCATCATCTTCATGTTGATGGAACCATGTGGGGGGTGCATCATATTCCACCATGGCCATCATCTTGTCCATAGGAAGGACGAAGTCGTCGAGGATCGGCACGTCATCATAAATGGGACCTAGCACCAAAGGAGAAGACACAATAGAGGTAGAGGTTAAGTCGTCAGAAATCATAGTGGCCTCACATGCCCTATCAACTACCTCACTCTCACTATGTGGTGGTGGCTCACTCACTCCCTCAAGGTAGGTCCACTCAATGTCACCTATGGTGGAGTCACTCAAATCACTCAAGTTGTGGTGGTGGTGGCTCTCCTCACATGGAAATTGTGGCAACTCGTCATATATGGGGGTAGTGGTGAAGTCACTCTCACTCTCAATATGGTGGCACAAGTCACTCAAGTTATCATACGTTGCCGTGGTCGAAGGGAAAATCCCATGCTCAACCATCTCGTAGTCGTCGCCGTGGATGAAGGCCTAAGATGGCACATCATCGCTCTCGTCGTGGATGAAGGCTAAAGATGGCACAACATCCACAGGCGAAGATGCCTTGAGAACACTTGGCGAAGATGCCGAAGTGGTGGTAGTAGTCGTAGCTCCGTCTTGGTGGTTCTTGTCTCGCGGTCTTCTCTTGTGCTCATGAAGTTTTGTCGTAGCTTGATATAGAGCTTTTTGGGACTTGTAGGTGGACGCATCGCGAGCATCTTCATCTTGATGGTGTTGTAGTGATTGAGCTCGATGACGTTCCGAAGATTGCCACTTGAGCGTCGCCGCCTTGAAGATGGCAAAGGGGAAGAAGACTTGTAGTTGGCCAACATGTCGCGTACTTGATCCCTTTGTTCGGCCAACTTGGTGTCGAGGTAGTCTCTTGTCCGTGCTTCAAGTTGATGAATGTCGACGGTGAGTCGCTCAATGCCTCGCATTGCTCGTTGTAGTCCGAAGATGGGCATTTTGGTGATGTAGTTGTTCATGCCGTCGTTGTCGTGGAAGACCGGAGATGAAATGCCTTGCCTATCCATCACAAGACTCGAATAGAGGTGAGTAGGAAATGAGATAAACAATAGCAAGTTACCTTTTCCCAAAGTTGAGGATGTATCCTGTTTCACTCAATGTGAGATGAAAGAATAGTGGAATTGGTACTGGACTTGTTCACTCACACCTATCAAGTAAAGCTTATAGTGCAGCTCGGTGAGGATAGTGGCACAAAAATTTGATGCAAAATGTTAGCAAGAGTCAATAATGTTGGAAAAGATTCACAAATTCGCAAGTGAAACAAGTAGACCAATAGCAATATGTGGCACACGGAAACACACACACGGATAGATAAATGGGGTCATGCAACCAAGGAATGAGCACAAAATGTGGAATCCACGGAAAATGCTCGTGTTGCACAACTCAAGAGAGACGCTAGCACGATTGCTCAATAGGCGGATACGGCACTTGTGCACAACCTATAAGATGCAAATGTATGAGCCTTCGATCCCAAGTATGCTATGTGTATGATGTTCCCGTTGTTTCGCACACGATGATCCAAGATGATCAATATGGTAGTATGGTATGCAATGTGGCAATGCTATGGCTCTTGCTTACAAGCTCTTTGCTCTCTTTTTCTTTTGCTTAAAAGCTTATTGTTTTTTTATATGGCCACTTATGCAAAATGCACAAACCAAGATAGCAATTGTGTATATGCGGGAACGATCTTGTGACACAACTGATGATATGATGATACCACGATGATACCAATATGATATGGTATGTATGCAATGGAAGGTATGGATCACTAATGTGCACAAGTAACGTTGCCAGCAATACTCAAATGGCTAGTCTCGATAGGCAAGTGACGCAAAATGGGCTAAGGGGTTAACAATGTAATGGCAAGAATGTACCAAGAAGGGATACCACGATACCAAGGTGATAAGGAGGTTACCACTCTTGCTTATGGTTAGGTTGTCAAAATGGTGAAGTGGTCGATGATGATGATGACCTCGCGGCGATGATGAGTGGCGGTGTTCTTGATGTAGATACCAAGATTATGTGGACCCGTCCCTAAGTAGCCGAAACACCTTAGGAAACGGTAAAAAACCACGAACTCAAAATCTCAAGGAAAATGTCAAATGGTGGTAGCGGAATGCGTTGGTGGTTCCGGAGTTAGCAATGTGGAAGTGGTGGTGGTTGTTGATGACAAAGCAACCGTCCCTAAGTAGCCGAAACACCTTAGGAGACTGAAGTCACCACTCAAGCAACCACAAATGCTATGTGGAGCAAAAATGGGTTAGGTTGCGGAAAGCTATGGTGGTTTTGCGGATGATATGGTGGATGGCCTATGCAAAGATGCCAAAATGCCAAATTTTTTATGGAGTCAAATGATGTTGGAACCTATCTAGATGGATGGGGGATGTCAATAGCTACTCAACGAGCTAAAGAATGTCAAAATCGGACTCCGGGAGCGAAAGTTATGGCCAAAACGGTGAGTGGTGTTGGACTGTTTCGGGGGGAGGGGGTGCGGGCACCCGGGGGTGGGAGGTGCGGGTGCCCGGGGTGGGCAGGAGGAAACAGCCCGTGGGTGCGGGTGCCCGGGGCTTAGGGTGCAGGCACCCGGGGGGGTCAGTGAGGTTGCACAGGGGGTCCGGGTGCCCGTGGTTTGAGGTCCGGGTGCCCGGGGTTGACGGATTTGGGCGGAAATTCGTGGGAAAGTGCAAAAAAAATGGTGGATTTCGTGGAGGGAAAGGTGGAGATGGATGGGGGGAAGGCTAGATCCACTTAAAACCAAGCAAATCCATGGATCAAATCCAACAAAATCTCAACAAACCAACAAATCACAAAAAAAATTGGGGCTATTTTTTGGGGGAATTTTCGAAATTGGGGAAGAACACACAAAATTAGGCTAGAAAACAAGATGGGGGGCACCAATTTCGTGAGAAACCATGGCTCATGATACCAAGATGTTGTAGGGTGGAACCTTAAGTGAATATCTTTCATGAATTGGAGGGGGAATCCCCAAGAACAAGATGAACACAAGAGGGAAAACAAGAGGAACACTCAAGAACAAGTCCAAATCACACATCCATTAGACTAACAATCACACAAGATCCACAAGGTACATGAACAATCAAAGGGAAATAAGATACATGGTAGAGTTCATCCCAAATCCTAGGAAGGAGATGAGGGCTTGATGATCCTATGGTGGGGATCCTTCCCCAAGGAGGAGGTCTTGATGTTTGGTCACTCCAAGAGGAGGTCTTGATCTCCTAGTGGAGTGGATCCATGGAGCAAAGCTCACAAATGTCTATCAAATACTTTCCTATCTTTCCAAAAGAGCTAGGGGAGGTGTTTATATAGTCTAGGGACGAAGTTGGGTGAGAGAGGGGTACAATGGTCAAAGACCACAAAGTGCACGCAGGCACACACGGACGGGTCCGGGCACCCGGGTGGTCGGGCGCGCCTGGCCACTCCAGAGGAGGGGCGGGCACCCGGTTGGTGGCCGGTGAGGAGTCTGGACTAGGGGTGTCCGGACAGCGGACTATCAATATCCGGGACTCCCATACTACGAAGATAGAAGATTGAAGACTCGGCTCGTGTCCCAAGGTACTTTCCTTGGCGTGGAAGGCAAGCTTGGCAATCGGATATGTAGATCTCCTACCATTGTAATCGACTCTGTGTAACCCTAGCCTCTCCGGTGTCTATATAAACCGGAGGGCCTTAGTCCGTGGGGCTAACATTACATCTCAACAATCATACCATAGGCTAGCTTCTAGGGTTTAGCCTCCTTGATCTCGTGGTAGGTCTACTCTTGTACTACCCATATCATCAATATTAATCAAGCAGGGCGTAGGGTTTTACCTCCATCGAGAGGGCCCGAACACAGGTAAAACATTGTGTCCTCGTCTCCTGTTACCATCCGCCTAGACGCACAGTTCGGGACCCCTACCCGAGATCCGCGGTTTTGACACCGACACGGCACCGGGTGATGGCCCGGCACCCGATGGCGGGGCCGGGCAAGACTGGAGGAGGCCGGGCACTGGGGGCGACCCGGCACTGGTGGTCCGCGCCAAGACCGAGGCGGCGGCTGGGCCAAGGGCCGGGCACCCCGGGCTCCAAGGCCGGGCACCCGGGGCCGGCAGAGGCAGCACCCAGGGGAGGGCCGGGCACCCGGGGTGGCCAGGGACTTGGCCGTCCGGCGGTTGGGTCCGGCCACTTGTGCCTTCTCCGTCTTCTCTCTTGTCGCTCCTCTCCTCGACCGTGGGTGCTTGGGTCTTCGCGCTAGCCTCTCCATGATCAACACCTTGACACCTAAACATGCATAGTACTTCCATTTGAGGTAGGACCCAAGTCTCGAGTGAATTAGAATGGAGTTTGAAGAGGAAGGAGTCAACCTCGGTTTTGATGGTGCACGCGTGTGCTCTTGTCCACGGTCCTCTCCGTCCTTGCGGTGATGGTGTGACGTGCATGGTGATGGTCGAGGGATGCTCCGCATCACCTCCCCATAAGGATTTCAAATGATTTACTTCCTAGTTGTCCCTTATGGATTTTTGTGTTCCCAAAGTCTGAACTTTTACTTGATGTTCTAGATATCAAATCATATCTATAAATGGGATACGCTAGCACATCTAGGAGAACATTAGAAGCGGAGTGCTAAATGTCTCTTGGTTGATCATTCAGATTTCTGATTCCTTGGCCTTCCTAAGGTGAAATCTGAGAAGGTATTATCCTGTTTTGCATATGCATCATCCATCACCATTCATCATGGTAGTAAGTTGTGTTGCCAGGATCCTTGACACGGATATTGGCAAAACCTTGATGAATATGGAAATGCTCAAGTACTTGAGACCACGCGCAAGCTCTAGGCTTTATCGTCGGCATTAATTGAGATTGCTCCCAATTTTCTTCGATTATGTTATAACCTTTCAAACAATGGAATCACTCTCTACTGTTGAGTTTCTCCCTAGTTACTAGAATCATTCCCAGCATTTGCATTTTGTCCCTAGTTTGCACCGCCAGTGTGCCATCCTACCCTTGACTACCTTCTCAGTAATTACTGATCAGGATCATCTTCAAAAGTGGTCCTACTAGGGGTCCCATCCATTTCCGATGATAAGCAAAATCATCTCTGGCTTTGTCTTCAACAAGGTAATCCACATCATCCATACTAGCCCGAGTATGCCATTCTACCGAACTCCTCCAAACGATCGCTCAAGATTTGCCTTAGGCTGGTATAGAGAGTCTTAGTGATCTCTATATCAAAAGTATTATTTTGCCACTTAAGGTATTAATTCTACGAGCCACCTCCTCTAAGATGCCTCGTTATGGTGTCATGGCAACTCAACTGCTCACTACGTTGACAACCGTTCATCACCTTCTTAAGCGTGAAATTGTTGCCTACCTAATGAACCTTCGTCATCTGTTTCACCCCATACCTTTGGATGTGTGTTTTGTGTCTCAGTTCGAGAGATGTTGCTATGTCTCATTCTGTGAGTTGATCCTAAGTTGTTCGATCTCCAAGAAGATCGATCCTTCTAGAATTTTCCCTTTCCTCTCGTTGCCATGTTGGTTGAAGTTCTCAGAGCAAGACATCAAGACATTGTTGGTGATCGAATCAACGTTCTTATGAAGTGCAACCTAGATCGTGAAGATTGTGTTAGTTTGAGTTCCACCTTCATCTTACCCTACGCTTGAATCTCGGGACGAGATTCTTGTTTAGTGGTAGTGAGTTGTCACATCCCTAGTTCTAGTAATGTCTAGTTCTAGCATCTGGTGTTGCATCATGTTTAAATCTCCCAGAAATTTGAAATGGGATGACAGAACCCCCAGCACCCCCCCTAAACCAACTAGGGTTTACTAAAATCATTTTCAATGAACCCAAAATGCCCTTCTAAAATGTTCATCATCTTTGCCTTGGTCTGGAACCTCTGATGACAAAAATGGTGCACACTTTTCTAGCACAACAAAGGGTCACTGAATTAAATCATATAGTATTTGCATTTGGGCATTTAAATGCTATAAAATATTTTAAATGCCCAAATAATCTTGAATTGAAATGTTTACAGTAGGATATATTCCCAACAGTGGTCATGGGCAGTTTCATGATTTTTGAGTTTGTTTTAGTATTTTTAGAAAAGGCCCAAAGTTGCAGAAAAATAGAAAAACATAATTAAATAAGAAAAGGAAAAGAACAGAGGCTCACCTGGGACTTACCTGGCGCCCACCAAAGCCCACCTGGCCGGCCCAGTTGGCCAGCCCATCCCACCTCCTCGCACATCGTCTTCCCTATGCCTTCTGGCACTTTGCATGACGCGCGCACAGCTGAGCCGCGGCCACCTCCTGCTTCCTCCCCACCCCCATTCGAGCGCTTGGAGACGCCCTGTGGCCTCTCGCTCCTCTCCCCCACTCTCTGCTCTCTTCCTCTCCCTCTAGTCCCTTCCCGCAGCACCACCAAGCGCAGCCGACGCCGCCGACGCCGTTCGCCGTGGCCAGGGCCACTGCCACGTCTCTCCAACGCACCAAGGAGCTCCGCCATGACATGCTTTTCGTCTCCGCCGAGCCAAACGACACCGAAGCGCCCCGCAGCGCCGCTATCACTGTTGGCTTCTTCCTCTGCTCTGAGTGTCGTCCCGTTCGATTCGTCGCTGTCCGGGCTACCCCGACCTCACCGACAACACCATAGAGTTCACTGTGAGCTCCTGCTGCTTCCCCCTCGTTCTCCCCCTCTGTTTTCATACCCTAGCCCCGTCTTCCGACCGAGCCCGAGAGCTCACCGCTGCCGACCATGGCGCCGCCGTAGCTAGAGCGCATCCACGACACAACCGAGCCCACCCCCGTGCTCAGCGAGTCCGCAGGACTCCGTAGCAACCCGCAACTCATCCTTCTGTGCACCAAAACACCGTATCCGAGCGTGCCCGTACTCCGGCCGCCGCGGAAGTGCTCGCCGCCGTCAACTCCGGCCATCCCAGCTGCTGCCACTACCACAACTAGATGTGCGATAGGGGCAGCAAGTCGTAGCAGCAAACTGTGCTCGAAACGGAGCCCCATAGCGATTTTCCGAATCCCTCCGCCGTCGGTTTGGTCGTCGCCGGCCGAACTCCGGCGAAGCTCACGTGGCACGTCATTACTCGCTAATAACCCCGCTAGTTAAACCCTCTCTCACTGACATATGGGACCCATGCCCTAACTAACCCCAGCTTTCTTTCTGCTTAGGATTAAGTAAACCAGAGTGGCCCCACGCGTCAGCATTGACTGTGCTGACGTGGCCGTTGACTGGTCCCACCTGTCATCCACCCAAACCAGCCCTGAGACACTGACGTGTGGGTCCCTGCCGTTAGGTTTGACCTGGACCCGGTCTGTTGACCTGCTGATGTCACAGTGACGCAGTGCTGATGCAATAAACCCTTTTCTGGATTATTTCTATTTTAGAAATATCTGAAAATTCCAGAAAATGCCCAAAACTTCTAAAATTCATAGAAATTCAACCATAACTCCAAATGAAACAAATTATACATGAAAAATGATCAGAAAAATCCAATCTATCCATCTATACCATTTTCATGCATGTTAGAACAACTTATAGCTATTGTTTAGGACAAATCATCTAAATGGCATTTGAATATCCACATATGGAGTTTTAATTTGAATCTTGGATTCAAACCAACTCCATTTAATCTGTTGCTAGTTGCATTAGCTCAAATCACAGCATATTGACATGTCATGATCATGCATCATATTGAGCATTGCATTGATTGTTCTTCCTTGTTTGCCGGTATTTGTCCCCTCTCAGTAGATGACATTCCGACGATGAGTTCGATGACACCGATGAAGAACTATACAATCTTCAGAAGTGCCAGGCAAGCAAAACCCCCTTGTTCATTCTGATACAATTCCACTCTCTCGCTCTTGCTCTCTTTTACTGCGTTAGGACGACAACGACTCATGTATTACTTGTTGCGGTAGTTGAACCCCTTTTCCTCTGCATGACCTATCATTGCCATAGTAAATAGATGAAACCCACTTGCATGAGTAGGAGTTATTTGAGCCCTGATGTGCCTACTCATTCATGCTTCTTTGTCATGCCTGCTACTGCTTAGAGTTGAGTCAGGTCTGATTCATCGGGAATGAATTGGAGTGGTGATGAACATGTCCTACTGTGTGTGAGCTAAGTGTGTGAACACGATTTGGTAAAGGTATCGGTGAGAGGCCATGTAGGAGTACATGGTGGTTTGTCTCATTGAAGCCGCCCTTAGGAACTGAGTTTTGTGTTTGTGATCCATGAAACAGCTACTACCATGCATTGGGCCCTGAAATATGACCCCGCTCGACTTCTTAACCACCCTAGTCCTCTGTCCAGGAGTTGCAAGTACTTTCTGGTGTTTGTAGTATGCTGGAGGCCGTGCACAACGCTGACCCGAGGGGTGGGCTGTGATGCGGTAGGCACGTGGCCGGGTATGCCGGGCGCCCGTTTGGTGTCGCGAAACCCTGTAGACATTGTTCGGGGCCGTATGTGGAAACCTCAGCCGGACTCCCTGCAGATGGAACCTGAATAGGCAATAAACCTGAACTAGAGACTTGAGTGTTTAGGTAGGTCATGGTCTACACCCACGTTGGCTTTTGCTTGAAGTCTGCCGAGCACATGTCGTGTGCGGACGCTTAGTGGTGGAAACATGTATGAGGAAGTACACCCCTGCAAGGTTATAAATGATCTATTCGAATAGTCGCGTCCGCGGTAAAGGACCTCTGGGTTGCCTATACAGTTCATAGACAAGTGAAAGTGGATACTCTAAAATGCGCAAGATAAGCATGAGTGCTATGGATGGCGTTCTCGTAGGGAGACGGGAGCGGATCCATAGTGGTGATTTGATATGGTGAATATGTGGACTCGTGTGTGCCACCTCAAGAGTTACTTGTAGTCGTAGTTCAGGATAGCCACCGAGTCAAAGCTGGCTTGCTGCAGTTAAACCCCACCATCCCCTTTTATAGATAATGGTGCATATGTAGTTAGTTCTGATGTAAGTCTTGCTGGGTACATTTGTACTCACGTTTCCTTAATTTATGTTTTTGCAGAGAGACTCCAGTCTCACTAGTAGTTCCGCGTGGACTTCGACGTTTAGCTTGTTACCTCAGCTACGATCTTGTGCCCTCGGCAGGATCTAGTAGATAGTCAGGCTTCTCAGCCTTTTTCATTTGTAGATGTCTATACTCAGACATGTTAAGCTTCCGCATGTGCTTTGACTTGTATGCTCTGAATGTTGGGTCATGAGACCCATGTTTGTAATATCTCGCTCCTCGGAGCCTATTGAATAAAATACTTGAGTTGTAGAGTCAGCTTGTGATGCCATGTTGTATTTCCACATATCGAGCATATTGTCTGTAAGTTATTGAAATGCTTGGTATGTGTGGGATCTGACTATCTAGTCGATTATCCTTGGTAGCCTCTCTTACCGGGAAATGTCTCCTAGTGCTTCCACTGAGCCTTGGTAGCTAGCTACTGCTCCGGAACGCTTAGGCTGGCCGGCATGTGTCCTTCTTCGTTCCTATGTCTGTTCCTGCGGGGAAATGTCACGCGGTGTCTACTGGAGTCCTGTTAGCCTGCTATAGCCCGGATTCTCCGGAGTCCTGCTAGCCCAGCTGCCACATCCCGGATTCACTCACTGATGACCGACATGTTCGTTGCTGGGTCATGTATGCCTGTCCCTGTAAGTTAGTGCCACTTTGGGTTCACGACTAGCCATGTCAGCTTGGGCCCCTTGTCATATGGATGCTAGCGACACTATCATATACGTGTGCCAAAAGGCGCAAGCGGTCCCGGGCCTGGTAAGGCGACACCCGTGCAGATACCGTGCGTGAGGCCGCAAAGTGATATGAGGTGATACATGCTAGATCGGTGTGGCATTGAGTCGGGGTCCTGACATCCTCCACCATTTTAGGGTTAGCATTGGTATAGCTTGTTTTGGAGATAGAGCTTTGCTCATCCATTTGTTACCTACTCCTTTGGAGATCAAGGCCTCCTTGGAGAAGATCGCCCAAGTGGTTCAAGACCCCGTCTAGGGAAGATCCCCCCATGGATTCAAGACCCCATCTCCTCACAGATTGGGAAGAACTCACTACCGTTTGTATTGTCCATTGTTGGATTTAGATTATGTATCTCTTTGTGTACTTGGATCTAGCACATGTGTAATCGAATCTTGTTGATTTGAGTGTTTCCTCTCGTTTCCCCTCTTATGTGTTCATCGTGTTCTTTGGGAATCCCCCTCCAAATCATGAAAGATCGGCCCCTAGGGTTCGACCCTGATGAGGACATGGCTACGTTGGATACAACCAAAAACGTTACATACATGCATATTTGTGAGGTGATTTCTTATAAGAATAATGCAGTAATTTACTTATGTTATACAGAACAAAAATACTTCACCTCTTTTTGTTTCATGCCTAATTGCAGAACTACCGGACGCTTGTACAATCCACATATGAAGATAAGGGAAAAAAAGAGACGTTTAGGTGTTGTTCAATAAGTTCTCTCACGTCACTTTTGACCAAAGAGAAGATCGAGTCTAAGTCTCTCACGTTCGGGACCCAGATTCGGACTGCACTGACATACCTGACTCAAAACGCTAAGAACTCTTTCATCCTGACCCCGAATTGGGTGATTCGTTTTTTTGTTGGAAAGTTTGTTTCTTGTGCTTTCCAGCCAAATTGGATTCACCTTCAAATTCGTCTAGAGCGTTGAGATATTGATGAAACAATCTGACGTTGTTGCAGAATCCGAGTCAAACTACAAGTCCAAGGGTATTGCATCACCTCCACTTGGGCCCATGGGCCTTGTATGACATAGGGTTAGTTTTAGGATGCCTTGGGATATCCTCCCACCTCCTTGGCCGCCACCCCTTGCTCCTATATAAGTAGATCAACCTAGTAGCTTTTTCCTTCGGATTTGTTTAGTTAGAAGTTAGCCATTGCAACTTTCTGTGCTTCGATTGTGTCCAACAACCAGACCAAGACTTCTTACAGATCCGCACCATTATCAATACTTCATATATATTCGCAATATTCATATGCTTTATCATACTCTTGCTTGTTCTTGATTGCTTGTAGGAATAAACCTTTTGTCAAGCTGATTGTGCTTCTGGCATCGTCAATAACCTCAGGAGATTGGTTTAGGGATTTCTAAGGAGCAACGTGGGTTCACGTTTGTAGTCGGATCATCAAAGTTGTCTCCACCAATTTGATAGTTACCATCTCATCAAAAGATCGGGACCCTCGCCTCTATCACACCCTACATCATATTGGTATCCAGAGCCACGTTGATCACGTTTTTGGAGTCCCTTCCCCCACTTTCTAGCCTAATTTTTTGTGTTTTTCCCAATTTTCAAAATTCACACAAAAATAGCCCTCCCAATTTTTTTGTGATCTGTTGGTGTGATGATGTTTTGTGCATGGATTTGATGTGTTGCGGGTAGATCTAGTTTCCCCTAACTTTTTCTCCAATTCCATCCATGAACTTCCACGAACTTTGCCCTAAAATTTTCTTTTCCCTCGAGATCCACCATGTTCTTCCAGGACTTTGGAGCCCTGAGATCTGACCCGTGTCCCCGGACATCCGGCCCCCGGACACTGGCCCGCAAGCCCAGACATCCGGCCTCCTGCAGCATCACTTCATCCACCGGTCCTTCCGCCTAACTTTCACCTATTTTGACCGGGTTTCCACCTATACTTCCGCATACCACCACCACTTTCCACAAACACCATCGTTTACCCGCTACCACCTACAACAATTTTGACACATTTTGTTCTTTGAGAACTTGAGTCGCGGTTCCCGTTTCCTAACGTGTTTTGGCTACTTAGGGACGTGTCGACACCCATCACCGACACTCATCTTCACCACGGACTCATCATCGAAAACAACCACTTCACCATTTTGACACCATCAACAGTAAGCAAGGGCGGCAACCTCGACGACACTCTTGTATATTCTCCCTTGCCATTGCATTGATAACCCATAGCCCATTTTGTGTCACTTTCTTATCAAGACTATCCATTTGAGTATTGTCGGGCAACGTTACTTGTGCACATTACTGATCATCGCTTCCATTGCATATATACCATATCATCTTATCATCACTAGTGCAACATTTTTGTTCCCGCATATACACAATTGCTATATGAGAGATTGACAAGTGTCATTTAGAGCAACCCATCCTCTGAGGACTTTGAGAGAAAATTATCAGTGAGGAAAAACCCAAAACCCCAACACCTAAAACCCAAAGTGATTGAGCATGACTGAAGAGATTGTTCTTGTGTGGAACCGACGCTTATTACCTTTGAAGACTGTGCATCTTCCAAACGGTTAGGCATCATGGTCTAGAGCATCCAAGAGGAATTGTGGATCGTCAGGTGACCGAGTTTGTGAAGGTTTGGAAGTCTATTACCACGAGTGATTGGGCGAGGTCTCTGTAACCATAGGTCAAGGAGAATACGGTAAGGACTATATGTCCTAGGACTGTGTGTCCTTTGGTTTAAATACCAAGCCGCTCCAACCAGACGTACAACTGTCACAGCAGTTGGAACTGGTTTGACAAATCACTGTCTTCACCGAGCAACTAGTTCTGTTTCCTCAACCCTTTCAATTCCTCATTTACTTGTTGATGAAATTGATCGTTACTATTTGAAGACTTTGACTAAAGACTTTCTCAATTTCCTCAACCCAAATTCTTCAGTCACCTTGTCTTCTACCTGCTTATCATGTTTACACGCCACTTGTGTTCTGTGTATGTTTCATTTCATCATAATGACTATGCTACAGCCATGTTATGCATGCACTTGAGTACTTTATCCGCTGCTTGTATTTCTCCACTTAGCAAATCCCTCAAGTAGTAATTCTTAGTGATGAATTTGTAAAAATTGCCTATTCACCCCCCCCCCTCTAGTCGATATAACGCACTTTCACCTAATGCATCACTAAGCATTTAAAAGAAGACAGAAAATATCTGATAATATTTTCCCAGCTCCATGTATTTATCGATATATTAATCCATGTCAAATGTTCAAGGTTCATTATGTTAGACGAGTGTGATAGGTATATGGATGGCATATTCAGATTCTTCATATTTTTCTGATCACTTTCATATATAAAACTTTTTCATCTGACTTATAGATTATTTCATATGATTTTTCAAAGTTTAATTGAATTTCTAGAATTTATGTATTTATTTAATTCAAAATATTAAAAGGAGAAATTGCTAAGTGCACGTAGAAGTGTACACAACAATGTGACTATGTGGCTGACGGTGGGGTCTGTGGTCTGAGTCAACAGTCAGTCAGTAGTTGATTGGGTCAACGTTGACTGGTCAACTGGCGTGTGGGGTCAGGTGTCAATGACTCACAGTTAACAGAATAATTGGGGTTAATTAGAGGGGGTGGCCCACAAGTCAGTGACCCAGGGGTTAACCTAATGGTTAATTAGTACCTAAACTAATTCGGCCACGTTAGTTTAAACAGTGGTTAGTCGTCGGCGTAACAGGACGTGGTGGAGGTTCATCGGTCAGCCGATTCCGGTGGACATTCGATGTACGCCTGGGCTTGCCGGGGAACTGGTGATGTGGCGCATCTGATGGTGCTCGCGGAGCTGCCAGAGGTGGTGTGTAGCGACGGTGGCGACGAGCTGAGCAGTGACCCGAGTTCGTCCTTCCTTGGAAACGTCGCGAGAGCAAGCTAGGGCGTTAGCTCGGGTTCAGACTCGATGTTGCACGCGTCTAGGAGCGCGCTCGCACGGGTGCTCGAGAGCATGCATGGCTCGCGTACGGCGGCCATGTCGGCGGTGGAGCGGCAGCTACGGGGGGCACACGCTAGTGAGGAGCCAGAGCTAAGGGGGTGAGGAGAAATTAGAGGGGATCTCACATTAGAGAACATGGAAGGCTCGACGAGCTTAGGGAGGCACCAGAGACGACTAAGCGACATCGGCGATCTTCAGATGTGAGGTGGAAGACGAGCTCAATCACGCGGTGTAGTGGTGCAGCACTCGACGTGATCCTCGTAGACGATGAAGTAGTCAACTGCGGCTCTCCTGGACATCCTCTGATGGCATGGGAAGCTCGATGGCATGGGAAGCTCGATGGCCATGGGATGTGGCGATGGCAGCGTACGGTGGAGCGAGAGAGAGAGAGAGAGAGAGAGAGAGAGAGAGAGAGAGAGAGAGGAGGGAGGGAGGGAGGGAGGGAGAAAGGGGATTAGGTTTCGAGGGGTGTGAGGCGATGCTCTTATCCTCCTAGGGGGCGTAGGATGGCCAGCACATGAACCAGGGCACGGCCATGGCGTGGATGGCCGCCACGATCCCCCTGCCTCCTATAGCGGGAGGAAGGAGAAGGCACCGGTGGTTGGGCCTGTACTATGGCCACTAGGGCCCAGTCCAACAGTAGTTAGGTTACTTTTTTATTTTTACCTTTTGTTTCAGTTATTTAGCTCTGTTTTCTATTTTTCTTTCACAACAATTGAATTTTGTTAAACATAAAACTTGGCTCATAAATACTATGCAATATTACTAGGTCGCACAAAATGTTTAGGGCCCATTGGAACTGTTCAAACATTTTTAGAAATTGAAAAGGCTAAGTAATTTGTTGCTGGACCACTAAAATAATTGCCAAGAACAAATGGGTCATCCAAATGGAGTTGATATCATTTCTACCAACACTCGGGTATTTTATGACGTACTGATCACATTTTTGTATCACTGTTTGAAGAAATAATAATTTGACTTGCAATTTAAATTTGAATTTGACTTTGATTTTTATCAAGCGGCAATTTGGCCTAGTAAAACATGATGACATGGCATCACTAGAAAGGGATTGTTGTATCTTAACATTTGGGGTGTTACACAACGCTTTGTTGTTCGTCACCTGCTTCAATTTGGCCATGAAAACCTTCTCGACCTGGTAGAGCTTGTTCTAGTGGTCATCCAAGTACTATTACTCTTCCTGAAGTCTTTGCTTTTCGTTTGTTCTTTTGTTCGTCATATGAACCAACCTTAGCCTCAACGCATCGTGGATGGGGTTGTTAAGCAACTCGTTTAGGATGTCATTGTCGAGCTGTGTTGGGATTTTCCCCGAAGAGAAAGGGTGAAGCAATATAGTAGAGGATAAGTATTTCCTTAAGTAAGAACCAAGGTTATCGAACCAATATGAGAACCAAGCAAATCCTAGTCAAATCTCTCCCTAATAATAAAGCACGGATTGAGTCTCTCGGGTTCACCGTCGTGGCTTTTTTGCATAAAGGTCCCTGTGCTTTTTAGTATTTAACCCGCAATCCTTTTTTAATCTGAGAAAAACGTTCCAATCTTTTAAAAAACGTGGGGTGTGCAGCGCTGAAGATGCAGGCAGGGGAGGTTCCAGCCCGCGCCGGCATGGAAGAAGACCAGACGCGGCAGCGTTCATTCTTCGGCCAGATCACGCCGGATTCCGGGATGGTTCGAGGGCGACCGGATCCACGCACGGGGAGGCGAGGCAAGCACTTGAGACGGCGGCGTGTCTCGATGCACAGGAGGGTGGCGTGGCGGGACTTGCAGGGCATGGGGAGGCGCGGATCCAGGCGACGGCAAGCAGGATGACAGGAAGGAGGTGCGGGGCGAGCTCGAGCTCCTGCGGGTGGCCATGGCAGAGAAGAGAAAGGGAACGAGGAGAGGGACAGCAGTGGATTGCCTCGGGACAACGGCAGGACTCGCCAGCCTCGTACTCAACGGGGTAGAGGAGCGCCATGGGAGAAGGGGAGCGGCAGGGAAGGAGCGGGGCTAGCGACGCTCGCCGCAGACCGCGACAAAGCATGGCTGCTTCGAGCAGAATGGCGCGAGAAGGGAAACGGGAGGAGAAGAGGAGGAGCTCGCCGGAGGGGTGGCATCGGGCGGCGGCGTTTTCGGCGGGAGGTAAGCGCGCGAGGGGCTGCGAAAGCCGAACCTCTCTCGTGTGTGTGTCTCTGGTGGTTGGGGATGGAGAGGAGGACGAGGGGGATCGGAAGAATGGGGATCAGGATCGAGCGAGGCTCTCCCTGGCGGCTAGGGTTGACGAGGTGTTGCTGGGCCTTGGGCCAAAAGTGCTGGCTGGCTGGCTGCGCTCTCTCTCTCTCTCTCTTCAGTTTTTTTTCTATTTCTGAAAAAAACAGAGATTTGAATAAAGAAAAGGAGGTCTAGGAGAAGAGTTTGGGCATGGGGTTATTTTACCTCGACTCAGAAAAATGATCTTGATCCATAAAATATAAATGGGCATGATTGAAAGTTTAAATTCAAACTCTACGACTAGGTTCTATAAGTGTCCAAAAATAATACTCCCTCCATTTTTGTATACAAGGCCACAAACTCATATTACAGGTACCAAGAAGTTAATGTCTTCTAAGTCAATGTTGCAAGCAAGCTCATCTCCTTGTTTGCCGTGTAAATTAATGTGTATTCTTCTCTTTCATGCACATCAAGCCAATGCTCCCACTCCCGCATGCATGCAAGGGATAATTAATGTCCTCCTTTGCTAGTACTACGAGGCAAACACCATTAATATTGCATCGATTAGTGTTAGTGGTCTTGTATATCTGCAAATTGTAATTTTGATAGTGGCCTTGTATATAAAAATGGAGGGAGTAATATTTTTGGTGGAACTTGGGAAAAAGACAGAAGAAATATCGGCAAAGTTTGGAGGTATACCTTGAAGTAGAAAAAGGCATGGGATTTTTGTAAAGGCTCAAAAGGAATTTGAAAAGGAAATTTAAATAAAATAGAAGGAACTCTCAAATGATTTCCTAAAAAAAATCATAGTTTTTAATTTGGTCATCCGGGATTTTTAGTATGTCGTCCAGGTTAGCCAAATAGAGGATAGAGAGAGAGAGAGATCTGCGAGTTCGAGAGAGGCACCTGAGAGAGAATGGTACATGAGAAGTGAGAGAAACGTGAGAGATAGATGCATTAAAAAATATGTAAGAGAGAGCGAGAGATACATACGTGAAAAGTTGAGGTGTGCAAGATTTAACCCAAAAAAAGTATGGTGACTCGCGTTCGTATCCGTGGGGAATAGACCATCACAACCAACAAAAACAAAGCAAACACCTATGCTCGGTGTGCCTGCAAGACAACCTGAACATGTCACACAGGTCATGCAGGGTCAATAGGGTTGCCAACCCTGTTTAATAAACATATTGTGATGGGCTAGATTCATTCATTACTTCATCGTTGAATTTTATAAATATTAACAATTAATGATTGTTGCATGAGTAGTATTCTTACGAGGGTTAAGATGGAGTAGTATTCTTACAAGGGTTAAGATGGATACGTATCCCATATAGAGAAAAGTAATCTATTGGTGTGATGTCATCGGATCGATGAAGAAAAGGGACATGAACAAGATGTTGGTGTTTGTCATAATAACATAAACTTCTCAATATTTTTGTTTCTCGTTAAAAAGCATGGGCTCTTTTATACGCCAGGAAGATGCATAATGGGGCGAGTTTATGAATTTCACCATCCAATAAAAGCATCATAAAACTT
This sequence comes from Aegilops speltoides, assembly GCA_021437245.1. NCBI lineage: Eukaryota > Viridiplantae > Streptophyta > Magnoliopsida > Poales > Poaceae > Aegilops > Aegilops speltoides. The sequence goes on from CM038143.1 coordinate 193,927,506, forward strand.
GAACAATGTACTATTCAAAGGGATAAAGAGTTCATCTTTAATTTCTTTGTAGAGGAGTTAACGAGTCAGTATCTGACTGAATAACTTCAAACTAACTACTATATTTTTAAAATAGGTGTCATCTCGCAAGATGATTTGAACATGTGGGGATTTTGAGCCGTGCATATTGGGTTAGAGTTTGTGATATCCTCCTGTTGCAACGCACAGGCATTTGTGCTAGTAGCACCTACACACAAGAGCAAATACTTGCACCCAACGCTGGCAAGAGGGTTGTCAATCCCCTTGAACTCGTTACTTGCAAGGATTAAATCTGGTAGTGGTAGATAGATAAATTCCAAAGTAAATAAATTGCAGTAAGGTTTTTTTTGGTTTTTGTAATATGATAAAAGTAGACCCAGGGCCATAGTTTTCACTAGCTCTCTCATAATAATGGCATAAGGCGGGTGGACAAATTACGGTTGGGCAATTGATAGAAAAGCGCACAGTTATGATGTTATTCATGGCAACGATCATGTATATAGGCATTACGTCTCTGACAAGTAGACCGAAACAATTCTGCATCTACTACTATTACTCCACTTCGAGAGCGCTTCTATGCTTGCCTCTATGTATTAACTTCATGACAAACAGAGTAATGCATGAAGTACAATGACATAATGTAGACATAATAAAACCAAGCAATATGATTGAACCCCGTTGTTTTACCCTTAATGGCAACAATACAAATATGTGTCTCGCTACCCCTTCTGTCACGAGGTGAGGACACCGCAAGATTGAACCCATCACAAGTTCCCATTGAAGATAAATCAATCTAGTTGGCCAAACCAAACGAATAGATCAGAGAGAAATACAAAGTTATAACAATCATGCATAATAAATTTCAGAAAAGACTCAATTACTTTCAATGAATAATCTAATCAGCAGCAGCAGCAGCAGCAGCAGGAGGAGCAGCAGCAGCAGGAGCAGCAGCAGCAGCAGCAGGAGGAGCAGCAGCAGGAGGAGGAGGAGCAGCAGCAGCAGCAGGAGCAGGAGGAAGGCAGGCAGATGGGGAGGAAGCGATAGTAGTAGTAGTAGTAGTAGTAGTAGTAGTAGTAGTAGTAGTAGTAGTAGTAGTAGTAGTGTGATAATAGTGATAGTAGTAGTAGTAATAGCAGTGACAATGTAGTAGTAGTAGTAGTAGTAGTAATAGCAGTAGCAGCGATAGCAGTGATAGGAAGCAGCGATAATGCAGCGATAGCAGCGATATAGCGATAGCGATAATAGCGATAGCAGCAGCGATAGCAGCGAGGAGCGAGGAGTAAGGCGAGAGCAGCGAGCGGCAGCAGAGCGAAGCGAAGCGAGCGAGGAGCGAGCAAGGCGGCAGCAGCGAGAAGCGAGGCAAAGCAGCAGCAGCAGCAGCAGAGCAGCGGCGAGCAAGCGAGCAGCGGCGGCGAAGCGGCGGCGGCGAAGCGGCAGCAGGAAGCGAGCGGCAGCGGCAGCGGCGGTAAAGCGGCAGCAGCAGGCAGCAACAGTAAAGCGGCAGCAGCAAGAGCGGTAAAGCGGCAGGCAACAGCAAAGCGATGGCGATGGCGATGGCGATAATAGCAAGGCAGCAGCGATAATGTGATAATGTGATAGTAATGGCAACAAAACAATGACGATAGCGATAGGAAGCGATAGTAGTAATGGCAACGAGCGAAGCGATAGCAATGGCAGCAGCAGTAGTAATGTGATAATAGCGGCAATGGCAATGAGATATGAAAGCAGCGATAGCGATAATAGCGATAGCAATGACAGCAACAAGAGAGTAATGTGCAAGTAATAGTAGTAGTAATGTAATGACGGCAACAGAAATAATAATGACGATAGTAGTAGTAGTAGTAGTAGTAGTAGTAGTAATGTGATGAGCAATAGTAGTAAAATGTGATAGCGATAGCGATAGCGATAGCGATAGCGATAGCGGTAAAGCGGCGAGGCAGCAATGGTAAAGCGATGGCGATGGCGATGGCAGCGGCAGCGGTAAAGCGGCAACGGCAATGCAAAGCGATGGCGATAGCGATGGCGATGGCGAAGCGATGGCGATGGCGATGGCGATGGCGATGGCGATGGCGATGGCGATGGCGATGGCGATGGCGATGGCGATAAGCGATAGCGATGGCGATGGCGATGGCGATGGCGATGGCGAGCGAGCGAGCGAGGAAGCGGCGGCGGCGAAGCGGCAGCAGCAGCAGCGATAATAGCGATCGCGATAGCGATAGCGATAGCGATGGCGATGGCGTGGCGATAGTAATGTGATAATGCGATGGCAATGATGGCAGCAATGATAATGCGATAGTAATGCGATGCGATAGTAGTAGTAGTAGTAGTCGTGGTGGTGGTGGTAGTGGACGTGGTGGGTGGTGGTGGTGGCCGTGGTGGCAGGGGGCGCCATGGTGGCAGGGGTGGCAGGGGCAATAGTGGTAGCAGTATATTAAGCATAGCAAAGTCATAGCAATATCAATCTCAGAATATAGTGGATATTAGAGATCAAGCCCTAACAAATTGACTCAATTACATGATAAATCTCATCCATCTTCATCACCATCTGGCAAGCCGACAAACGAAATACTCACTTCCGATAATGAGCATCATCGAATTGTTGATGAAGAAGGGTTGATGATGACGACGATGACGACGAATTACCCCCTCCGGAGCCTTGAACGGACTCCAGATCAAGCCTCCTAAGGAAGAACAAGAGGTGGCGCTAGCTCTGTATTGTAAAACGCGATGAGATTTCTTCTCTTATTTTTTTTCTTGTGAGGACGGTACTTATGGAAGTGGAATTAGGTCTGACGAAGGTCGTAGACCACACAAGACACCAGGGCGCACCTAGGGGGTAGGCGCGCCCTACTGCCCTGTGAGCAGCTGGTGGCCCCCCTCTAGTGGATATTTACATTGGTACTTTTTATATATTCAATAAAAATTCTCCGCCAAGTTTCGTCTAATTCCGAGAAAAATTTCTTTCCATAAAAAACAACATCAAGGTAGTTTTGTTGAAAACAACATCAGTCCGGATTAGTTTCATTCAAATCATGCAAATTAGAGTTCAAAACAGGAGCAGATGTGTTTGAAAAAGTAGATAAATTGGAGATGTATCACGGTTCTTTGTATAGGACCAAATCCATTGTATGGCTCAGGGTGTGTCATCGGATCCTAACTTATGGGCAGATCCGACGAGCGATTCTCGCACCTATTCTGGGTCTGATTTGACATTTGCATCGGAACGAGGGCGTCTTGTTGCTCCTCAGCCTGGTCAAACACCCAACTTGAGAAGAGTAGTTCTCCGCAAGAATCCGTGGTGTACTCCAGGTTACCGAGTCTGGTGAGTTGGTCTGGAGCGAAGGTCTCGACATGTGAAAGGGTCGATATGGTTGACTAGAGGGGGTGAATAGGCAACTACCAATTTTTTAGCTTTTCTTAACAAATTAGGTTTAGCAACAAATAGGTTGTATGGATGTGCAACTAGGTGAATAACCTATATGATGCAAACAACAACAAGAAGTGCAAGCAAAGGATACAATACAATAAAAGCTTGCACAAAGTAAAGGGATGAGATAACCACAAGTGGAGCTGGTGGAGACGAGGATGTGTTATCGAAGTTCCTTCCCTTTGGGAGGTCTCCATTGGAGCAGCGTGGAGGCGCAATGCTCCCCAACAAGCCACTAGGGCCACCGTATTCTCCTCACGCCCTCACACAATGCGAGATGTCGTGATTCCACTAGTGGTGCCCTTGAAGGCGGCGACCCGAACCTTTACAAACAAGGTTGGGGCTATCTCCACAACTTGATTCGAGGCTCCCAACAAAACCACAGAGCTTCACCACAATGGAATGTGGCTTCGAGGTGACCTCAACCATCTAGGGTGCTCAAACACCCAAGAGTAACAAGATCCGCAAGGGATTAGTGGGGGGGGGGAATCAAATTTCTATTGGTGGAAGTGTAGATCTGAGCCTTCTCAACCAATCCCTGGAAATCAACAAGTTTGATTGGCTAGGGAGAGAGATCGGGCGAAAATGAGCTTTGGAGCAACAATGGAGCTTGGGGGAAGAGAGGTGGTCAACTTGGGGAAGAAGACCCCTTTATATAGTGGGGGGGAGAATCCACCCGTTACCCCCCCCCCCTTCAGCTCGTGCGCTACGGTACTACCGCACCACGTCGCGGTACTACCGCAAGAGGTTGCGGTACTACTGCATGCACGGTAATGACCGGAGGATGGACTACTGCACGAGGCAACATGCGGTAGAACCGCCGGAGCAGTACTACTGTAGGCCCTTATGGTACTACCATAGGGTAGTTTCCAATGGCAACAGGAGGTACACGGAAGTAAAAAATTATTTCCATGTCAACCTCCGCTGAAGCACAGACTGTGCAGAAATCCGGCACGAGCGGTAGTAAAAAACTGCATCTGCATCTACAACCGTAGGTGCTCGCAGCAGGTGCTAGCGACAGCGGTACTACCGCTCTTTGGAGCGGTACTACCGCTCCCTTGAGCGGTACTACCGCTAGCCACTGAAATCATTCACCTTGTTTCCTTCAATATGCCCAGACATGGAAAACGGACTGGAGCTCCAATGAAGCGAACGAAAGGTGGTGCAAAAGAACAGATGTGTATATGTGGTTCCACCCTAAACTTTCCGAAGCGGACCCCCTCTTAATAGTACGGCTTTCCTACGACTGAAATCCACCAAAAAGAAACATAAAAAGCAACCGTCTTCGATAGACTCCGAGGGGCACCGAATCGTCCTATGCCTAGACATAAGATATCTGAAATGCTCAATGCACACGATTAGTCCGCAAAAGCATTGTTATCAATTACCAAAACTACTTAGGGAGAAGTATGCCCTAACAACATGGCCTAGGTGGTCGGTCAAGTCAACAAAATGGGCGATGCTGCCGAATACAAAGATCTGGCCCGACATGAAGGTCATGTCGGTGTCAATCTGCTCGCTGATCTTGATTCTCGTCGAATCGCTACGACTACGTAGCAGGACCTGCATGGGCCACCAATGTCGGGATCGAATCCGACAGATGTCGGGTAGAGGGTCCCGAGCTAGTAGTCTTACATGATGGTAACAAAGAACGAGTTTTTACCCAGGTTCGAGCTCTCCTTAAAGATAAAATCCTACGTCTTGCTTATGTTGTATTGATTTGGGAGGGAGTACAAAGTACATGTGGTCTACCACGAGATTGTTGTTTGTCGTCTACAAGCCCTACCCCTCAGTCTATATAGGTACCGAGGGGGTCTAGGGTTACAACCTAATCAGCTACGTACATAAAGAACGTGTTGTAGACGACTATACATCAAGTTTTCAGGAGCCTTCCTTTTATACAGCATGGGACACCTCAATGTGGCCCACCGGTGAACCGATATGGGGTCCACGATTTCACCGAGAGATGATGTGATGAGTAACCCCCAATTCAAAACACCATTAGAGGGGTAAGAAGGTTTTGTGGTGTCGCCGACCGGCTTTAAATAACAGGCGCTTTAAATAGCAGGCGTCCCAGCAGACGGAGCGGTGGCTTGAATGCGGCGCACGGAGTTGGCTTCCGTTCGCCTCGTGAGGTTGAATGTCGGGCAGGTGGACTACGGATTAACCAACTTGAATGCGGTACGGAGAACAAGCAGACAAGACGTGAGAGGCGGCTTGAATGTGGGCACCCAGAGCAACTCCAATGGGGAGACCCATTTTGTCCGTTTGGGTCATCCGGACAAAAATGATGTCCCAACGGGGCGACCCAAACGGACAAGGCGTCCTCCCGCTGTCCGCTTACTGTCCGTCCCGGACTCAAACTGAACGCAAATATGGGAAGAAATGGGTCGGCGACGACAAAGCGGGCGCTTCGCCGCTTCGCTTCGTGTCGCGTCCGACCCGGTCCCACGCATCAGCGACCCGCCCCCGACCGGAGCACAGCGCGACCGCCCGCTCGTCCCCAGATCCCACGTTGTCGCACCAATCCCGTCCGCCGTTGGCCGGATCCGGCGCCGACCGGCCAGATCCATCCCGTCCCACGCGGATCCGCCGCCCTCATCGGTCGCGTGCCTTGCCGATCACAGCACCGGCGAGGCCACGGCGCTAGCCGCCGCCTCCCGCCTCGTCGAAGGCGACCTCCCGCATCGCTCGCGCCAACAACAACAATTCGTTGGCCGGCGCGGCGAGCTCGAGAGGAGGAGGACCGCCGCGCCGGCTCTTGGTCGGTCGCGACGAGGAGGGCGGCGCCATGAAGTTCTTGGTCGGGCGCGGCAGGGCCGGCAGCTGCGAGTTCTTGGCCGGGTGCGACGATGGAGGGTCGGCACGGCGAGCTTCGGGGTCAGCTGCAGCGAAGCTCTTGGCGAACGGCGAGGGAGGTCGGCGCGCGAGCTCTTGGCCAGGCGCGGTGAGGAACGGCCGGCCGCGGCAAGCTCGGGGCAACCGCGGCGAGCTTGAGGCGGGCGCGGGAGGAAAGTTGCGTCTCCACATTGCGTGTCCGCTTTTTGGTCTTTGCCTTGGGTTCATCCACGGGCAGCCCCTGTCCGGCTCATGTCCGTTAGGCGGACGGGTGACCCAAACGGACAAAATTCGTGTCCGTTTGGGTCTCCCCATTGGATTTGCTCTCAGAATTGGCTTCTCATTGGCACGAGAGGTTTTTCTGGGTGCGTCTGTGTTGTCGAAAGCATTCGTGACAGACGTCTGCACTTCCCCAAACCGTCCTTTAGTTTTGTTCCGATTTATGTGATTTCAAACGTCCGAATAATCTTGACCTCCGTTGGATGACAAAATTGTTCGGACTATCTGGTCCGGACATTTAGGTACAATTTGGTGATCCGTGTATGAATTGCCCTTGCTGCAAGACTTTTATTTTGCTAGCTTTCTAGTGCAAGCCATGTGTCTCCTATCACAAGGCCATGCACTTTTATTTTCTATAAATTATGTGACTTATTAAAACTATATTAGCGAAAACATTTTTTCAATATGAACTTAACGGTATAACTTTTGTTACACATAACTCACATTTGGTTGGTTAAACATTGACCAAAGTAAAATTTTGACACGCCATAATCATTCATAGGAAGTATGATAGGTGGAGGTGATCCCGCTAGTTGCGTTGTTCCTTTGAGCCTTTGAGCGCCCTGTAAATTTGATTGCTAACTTCTATAAAAAATTATTATGCCAGCGGTGTACTCTACAAAAAATATTTACACGGAATTATATGCATAATGAGTGGATGGACATCAATTAATAACCTTTTTGTGTACACTTTCTCTTTGTACGCCTAAAAGTCCAGTACAGCAAATAAGGTAATAATTGGAGTGTTTTGCCAACAATTATGGTTTATGCTGAGCACGGATTGAAGCCCGGGCAACCTGATGAGCAGCTGGAGCTTTCTCGTTGATAATAATTTGTTCTGGGAAGTCCACACGAATTGACTTGAACTTATAGCGCTGTTTGACATGGAAGAAAAGACCATGTAAATACTGAGCGTAACAGGTTATGAAGCTGGTAACATCACCACAAGAAACATTACTAAGCCATATTTTCCTCGACTACCTTTATCGAAAACAGTCAAATTGCTACTCATTCAGAAAAATGATGTTGATTTAGATTAGTCAAGTGAAAATAGCGTCTTTATATTCATTCAGAAATAGAATTTGTAATGTTTAATAAGGTGTCCATATGAAAAGAATCGTCAATGTTGCATGCTAGAGCCCTGCAAAAAAAAAATGTTGCATGCTAGAGACCATGTTGCACGCTATAAGTGCTACTGCAAGAATTGGATGCAGTCAAATCATATTGGAGACCGACTCTATGGTGCTAAAGCAGGTGGTTTCAACTCAAGATTGCAATTCAGCTGCACTAGGTTCTCTGTTTCAAGAAATAAAGCTCTTGATGTTGTTAAATTAGGTACTTGCCCAAGATCATGTAATGTTGCTGCGCACAATTTAGCTGCGTATGGAGTTGGGTTAGGGAAGCAACTTTGAAATCTCGGTTAGCCATTTTCAGACTTTGTAACGAACTCTGTAGCCGGCGACTCTGCCGGCATGTATTAGTTTAATCGAATACTAGTTGTTCCTTTCAAAAAACGCGAGTAATGAGAAGAAAAAAACTGGCAGAAGTTTAATACTCCCTCCGTTCCTAAATATAAGTCTTTTTAGACATTGCACTATAGAGACTACATTCGGATGTATATAGATGTCTTTTAGAGTATAGGTTCACTCATTTTGCTCCGTATGTAGCTTATAGTGAAATGTCTTAAAAGACTTATATTTAGGAACGGAGGAAGTAATAGGTTTATGAAGAGTTAACAGGAGGAGGATGGTATCAAAGGTATACCTGTTCTTTCCAAGATATATCTAGGATTTTGTAGTATGGTTCCAGCAGTACCACTCGATCGCCTTCTTTAATCTATGGCATACAAGGATTACACTAAAATTGTTACATAAAATACAGTACCAGCAAGAGCAACTTGGGAAACTTCAATATCGACGGGCTTGGTAGCTATTTAAATAGTAATGAATTCTGGGACAACAAAAACTATTGGCACATGAAGGACATTGGATCATACTCCCTCGTCCGGAATTACTTGTCGCAGAAATGGATGTATCTAGACGTATTTTAGTTCTACATACATCCATTTTTATCCATTTCCGTGACAAGGAATTCGGGACGTAGGGAGTATGTTTTAAGATTGCTCTTAGTAATCCCAATGGCGTGGCACTATAACAGCATAAACACCAGTTTATGTTCCATACATTTGAATCCTGATGTTATTCAGTATACTGACGCTTTAAGCATGCAAGCACAGCTACACCCACTAGGATAAAATCATGACGCAGTATCTCAATTTCTCATATAAAAATTATTCAGCAGTGATATGAGAGATCTTACTGCTTCATTCTGTAGCCCGTAAACTGATAGTATGAAATAAGACTGATCCAAGTCACATGTTAAATAATACCTGAAAGACCATAAAATTGTTGTCTCATTGGAGTGTAGCATATAACTTACATATGAGATAAAAATCCATAACAATAAGGTACGCGTAAAGAGCGGCCGATGGGCTATGCCACCTGGATTTTTACTGTGTCGTATAGGAATAGACAAAAGAGGTGAAAATGCATCGAACCATAGATCCTATTCCTGTCCTCGTCTCCTCATTCGCCTCTCTCGTTTTCTCCTCCCTCTAGGAGTGGCGGCTAGCGTTACCGCGACCGCCGTCGCCGCCCGCCGCTGCCCCATTCCCCATCCCGTGATTCCTCTCCTTCTCCCTCGTCTGCCGCTGCCACCCACCACTCACCAGCGCCATTCCCCACAGCCGCCGCCACCACCGGCGCCCCCCACCCCTTCTCCCCTCCCCTCAAGCTCTCCCCATCACCGGTGGCCTCCACCTCGCCCTAGATCGAGCAGCTGATCCAGATCCGATGCAGGCTCAGATATGGTACGCCCACAACGCTGCTTCAGCTTCGCCCCATGTTGCATCTCCGCCTCCCAGCTGCACCACGATCTGGTCCTCCCCGTTCACGGCTATCGGCAAGAGGCGGAGCATGGCGCTGCCAGCGGGAGAGGCACCCTTCTGCGCGAGCGTGGCGACTTCTCCCCGAACGTCTACTTCGTCGAGGAGGTCATCACTGGATACGACGAGACCGACCTCTACATGACATGGCTCTAGGTACGTGGTCTACACAGACGCACAAATCCCATACTTTTAGTTTCTCTGGTTTACTTCAGATTTATTGATCGATATGTTGGGTGTGTCGCAGGCAAATGCAATGTGGAGTCCGCAGGAGAGGAACACGCGGCTGGAGAACAGTACATGGGCAATCTGGAACCTCGCGTCACCCACGTCGACCAAGGCGGCCATCATGGTGAGTTCGACAGGAGCCGCGCATCGACGACATCCAGATCAAGCCGGCTCCGCCTATATCTGGATCGACCGTTGCTCCCTCGATGACTACGACGACGGGCTATTGACATCATCAGCCAGAGGCGACGTCGTTGTTTTCCTTCCGGGACTCCAGATTTCAGACGCCCATGGGCGTTGTGTGTGAGTGATCATGAGCTCTACTCTTCTTGAATTTTTATTTGGTGCATTGGAGAGAGTTTTAGACATGTCGGGCGTCATGCCTATCAAATTGGGTGAAGCGTTATGCACAAATTAAGATGCTCACGTTCCAGTGATTTGCTAGAAGCAGCACTAGCCAATTTTACATAGATTTTCACTGCATCAAGATGTGATGACTTGAACCAAAATGTGATGATACATGTTTTGCTTCGAGACCAGTCTTGCTGCTTAACTTGAAAAATACCTATATTTTGTCACAAACTAGATGGATTGAGTGATTCTTTGTTGGTGAAATGAACTGCCCAGATAATTAGATAGTGATAGTTAAAATTGTGTTGTGTTATTATTTTTGTTTTATCATGGGAAGAAGCCAAGCTTAGCAGGCGGGCAGAGGCATATGGTGCAGTCAGTTAAACCCAAATCTAATTTTGCTACATCAGTCTCCTAATCCACGTTTTCTAGAGTCGCCTGGTCCGCATTAACGCAACCCACGCAAAAACTCAGCTGCTAATACAACGATGTTCATGTACACAGGTCAAAGCAAGCCACAAACAAACCAGCCCAGAAAAAGCCAAGGCAAAAGACCGCCACATGACAAGGTGTGTACAGCGTCTGGATTCTTGGGTGGTTTTTGACTGAATGTTGGATGGTGCTACGTGCAAGACGTTGACTTCTGAACTGACACTGGGTTTGATTTTTCTCCGTCACGCTTTCTGCAGGATCTAGCACTGGTAATATCATGCAGGTGTTGGAAGTGTACCTGCCAGTTTTGCTCGGATTGGTTGAAGAGGGTGAGTAATTGCTGCCATTTTTGGTTTTTTGCTGTTTTGGTTTTGATGCTCAGAATTCTGTATATTTTCTCCTTTCAGTTATCGTGTAAATGTGCAGGTAGTGAGTTCAGGCACAATGTGCAGTTTGTATGGAGTAATCAAGAGGACAAGGTCGAGGTACTTGCTTGCCCATGTCAAGCTTTGACCAATATTTACTTCTGTCTTCAGCTCTAACATGGATCAAATTTTTGATTGCAGGAGGCGCTGTCTGAGCTGCATTTAATGGCCATGGTCTGCTTGCTGCAGGCCAACTCCCTGCTTCTTCCAAGGGCTTACGGCGAGGGTATAGCCCACGGGTCTCTGAAGGCAGCCTTACTAACTTGCTATAAACTGAACTGCATGTAAACTCCTGGTCTGGCAAGTTTATGCATTTATGAATTGGAGAATGTTCATCACCTGATGTCTGCTTCATGCCGATAACTAATGCATCATTTCTTGATAATGTACATAGAGAGCAAACGTGCCACAGTAGACGTTTTCTTGAAACCATCTGGCTACTTGGATTGCACGATCAAGTGCTCCGACATACACCATCAGAATTAAGGTAATCTACTCTTAAGCAGTTCGCCAGGTAAGTTGAAGATTTTTCTTTCCACAATTTAAAATATAATTATCTCGTAGCTCTGAAGCATTGTTTATTTTATACAACTGAGAAGGATGAACTCTTTGTGAAGTTGGTTTTGGAGTATGTACCTGGGAATGTCCATTGTGCTGTCAAGCATTACAACAAGATGAACCCACTAATCTATGTGAAGCTGTACACACACCAGGTAATATTTTCTATATGTTCTTGGATGATTTTCTTTTTTGCATGGAGCACATTTTATCTCAACGAGTATTCTGCTTTGAGTAATCGGGTTTCAATTCCGTATTCATCGATGAAAAATGGTGTGCTTGATCTGAGGACTATTAGTTGTACACCTTTAAACAGTCAATTCTCTTCATGCTAGATTTACAGTTTACTTGATAAAATTAGGAAAGACCGGTTATTTATGACTTGGCACTAGCTGGTTATCCCATTTTATTTTGGCATTTTAGCAGTACCATTTTCCTGTTAAAATCTAGGCAACCTTTTCTAAATAGCATATTACCATGCCAAGGTTTTAAGAGCATTCCAGAATAGAGGTCCAACCCTTAATCATGGTTATATTTCCTTCTATGATCTTCCAAGTTTCATGGCATTTTTTGTGTTGTGTCTGTTCTGAACATGGTAGTACTATTTTTGACATATGCAAGAACGCCTTCACCAACTGATGTAGCAAAAAAAGTATGTGGGTGATATGTACTTTCTGAAAATAGTTCCTTCTGTTCTGTTTTTTCATTATACATTGATTGCTATTTATGCTTCTTTAGCAGTGACATTATAGTCAATTTGCATTTTCTGTCTTTTAGCTACACTGCCAAATCCAACGACTTTGATTTGTTCGTACCATTAGGCTGCAGGGAAATATTACTTTACGTAACATGCATATTTTTTTCTTAATCTGCTGTTGCTTCTCATTTCTGAAATTTTCTTGATGCAACTTCATTCGGATTTATGTGAATAAAAGCGTAAGGGGTCCAGTGGCAATGCTACAAAATAATTCCAGACGTGAGTATCTGATTCGTACATTGGGCTTCTGACAGATCCAAGTCATGGCCTCATGGGGTCCCTTTCTTCAGCCTGTTAGATAATGTCTATACATAGCTTCTGTGTATACCCTGTATATTGTATTTGTACACTTCGTGTACCCTTATATATATGAGATAGCCACACCCGTATTGGGTGTCGTGCAGTTTCCCACAAACATAATGTTTTACATGGTATCAGCTTAGGGTTACGATCGTTTGCTTCCGCACCTCTGTTCCGATCTCATCGATGGCTTCTGTAACGACCGCCGCCGCCCTGATCTCCATTGCTCCGGCTGCCGTTTCGGCCGCCGGCCCGGCCGCCGCCGCTCAGGCTGCCCCAGCCAGTCCGTTTTTGGCCTCGCCGCCGCTCGTCTCCCTGGCCGGAGCCTCCATACCTATGGCCACCCCGCCGCCCTTCAATGATCCCGCCTGCTACGGCGCCGTCCCACCCGCGACGCCTGGGATCTTTCCCGCGAGCGCTCCCTGGGGGCCCCAGCCGTCCTATGGCGTGCCCCATCTCCAATCGGGTGGCGTCCCGCGTCTTCCATCGGGCAGCGACCTGCATGTGCAGCAGGGCCACGACGGCATCCCGCAGCAGGGCGGAGTCCCGCGTCTTCCATCGAACCCGTCTTCGCATGTGCAGCAGGGCCACGACGGCATCCCACCACAGGGCGGAGCCCCACGTCTTCCATCGACCCTGCATCTGCATGTGCAGCAGGGCCACAGCGGAGTCCCGCAACATGTGCACCTACACCCGGGCGGAGTCCCGCAGCAGGGCCACGGCGGTGTCCCGCACCCGCCGCAGCCGCTGATGGCTGGCTCCTACGGCGCTGCCTCGGCAAGTCCGTGGCCGGCTTCATCTGCGCTACAGCCGCCCTACGTCCCCGATGCTCCGTTGGCCTACGCCTACCCGTCAGCCTCGGTGCTCGCTTCTCCTTATAGCGCGCCCGCTTCGTACGGAGCGTCCTACGGCGGACCATCGACGGAGCTGGTGGCTTCGTCCGTGGTATCGAGTGGTCCTTCACTCCCGGGCTTTATGCGCCGCCGTCGCCTTTGGAATATAGTGTATCCCATGCATCGTTCTACTTTGCGCATCTCATCCCGGTGAAGCTGACGACGGATAACTATCTGTCATGGCGTGCTCAGGTCTTGCTACTTCTCAGCCAAGATTTTGAGGGTTTGTTGATGGCACTCTCCGTGCCACCGTACCATCCGGCGGCATGCGTGGGTGGCTCAGATCGTGCCATTCTTCGCCATCCGTCCTCTCTTACGGAGGGTCTCACATCGGGTCATCTTCGCCGCTACGTCTCTGGGCGCGTGGACGACTCTTCATACCAGTTTTGCTTCGCAGTCTCAGGCGCGGGCTCACGCCGTCCGCACTGCGCTTGGGGAGGTGAAGCTTCATGATCTCACCGTCACCGACTACTTCAACAAAGTGACGGGTATGGCTGACACACTGCCTCCATTGGCAAGGCGCTTGGTCCGGAGGAGTTCACCTCTTATGTGCTCAACGGACTGAGTGATGACTATGATAATTTGGTGGAGAATATCAATGGTCGTGACACTCCCATTCATCCGCGTGAGTTGTACGCACGTCTCCTCTTTACGGAACAGCGCATCCAGGCTCGCCGCTCTACGCCGAGCTTCCCTTCCGCCAACGCTGCAACGCGTGGGAAGGGCAAGCCACCAACTGGTGGCAAACCTCCGCCGACCACGCCTAGTTCGCGGAACACCACTACCTCCACGGGAGGTAGAGTCTGTGCCTGTTGTCCTTCATGTGGTGCTCAGGTCCCCTGCCAGCTGTCTGGACTTGATGGTCACCTTGCCTCCCGTTGTCACCGTCGCTTCAAGCAGGATTTCTTGGGGATTGGGAACAATGGCAAGGGTAATGAGAAGCAGGCTGCCCTGGCGAGTCATGAGCAGGGGCATACTCCTTCCTATCCAGTTGATGCATCTTGGTACATGGATACGGGAGCTACCAATCACCTGACGAGTGAGATGGGCAAGCTCTCTACACAGAGCCGTCTTGTGGACACGATCAGGTTCGCACCACTAATGGGGAAGGTATGCACATCTCACATATTGCTCAGGCATCACTTCTTACACGTCGATCCACACAATTACGTCTTCTTAATTTCCTTCGTGTTCCCTCTGCTTCACGTAGTTTGCTTCAGTTCCTAAACTTACTCGTGATAATAATGTTCTTGCTGAATTTCATCCCTTCAATATTTTTGTTAAGGACCGAGACACGAGGGACGTACTTCTTAGAGGTCGACTGCGCCATAATGATCTGTCGACTGCGCCATAATGATCTCTACGCACTTGATGTGCCACCAGCTCCTAGTGCTTTCAGCGGTGTTCGTGTGTCTCCGTCACATTGGCATGTGCATCTTGGTCATCCTACCACTCCCATCGTTCGCCATGTACTTCATCGTCATGAGCTTCCAGTCATGTCCAATAAACATGTTGATGCAGTTTGTGATGCCTGCCAGCAAGGCAACAATCATCAACTTCCTTTTTCTGAGTCGAGTCGTGTAGTCACTAAACCGCTTGAACTTGTGTTTTCAGATGTATGGAGCCATACCCAAACTTTTGTTAGTAGTCATAATTACTATCTCAGTTTCATTGATGCTTACAATCGGTTCACTTGGCTTTATCTTCTTAAACACAAGTCTGATGTGTTTAATGTTTTCTTGCAATTCCAAGTGCATGTTGAGCGTCTGCTTAGTCATAAAATCATCCATGTGCAATCCGATTGGGGTGGTGAGTATCACAACCTCAATGCATTCTTTAATAAGCTTGGAATTACACATCCTGTGTCTTGTCCTCATACACATCAGCAAAATGGTGTAGCTGAGCGTAAGCATCGTCATATAGTTGAGACTGGTCTTGCTTTGCTTGCCATGCCTCCGTCCCTCTCCTGTTTTGGAGTGATGCGTTTTCCACCGCATGCTTTCTCATTAACAGACTCCCTACACGACTCCGTCAGATGAAAACACCACTTGAGCTCCTGCTGAATGAAGTTCCTGATTATACGTTTCTCAAGGTCTTTGGGTGTGCGTGTTGGCCACATCTTTGTCCATATAACCAACGCAAGTTGGAGTTTCGGTCTAAACAGTGTGTGTTTCTTGGTTATAGCTCTCTTCATAAAGGGTAGAAGTGTCTTCATGTTCCCTCTAACCGCGTCTACATCTCACGTGATGTGGTGTTTGATGAGAATGTTTTCCTTTTTCCGCACTTCCGGTCACCTCCACCAGTCCCACTGCACCTGAGAAACTTGTTTTACCTTTGCCTGGTCTATTTGTTGATGCTGCATATACCCCCTTGTTGCTACCTAACCATGGTGCAGTCTCGGTATGCACGCCGAAGCTTCGGATGAGCAGTCAGCGCGCCCTGACGTCCGCCGAGCCCGCCGTGACGCCTCCGTCACTGGCTTGTCATTGGACTGGCCGAAGCTGGACCTCGCCACTCGGTTCAAAGATGGGGCTGGCACGCGTTAGCTGGCCGGCCGAGCCGGTTGAGTTAGCCGAGCCAGCCTCGGCCTCGGGGTCGAGCCAGCGTCCACGCCTTCCTCGCCAGGCCGGTCGCCTGGCGCGACTAGCTCTGTGTCTGGGGAGCGGTCTGCGTCGTCATCGCCATCTTCATCGACTCCGCCTCCGCCGCCACCTCCGCCGCCTACCGCTATTCTGCGTTCTCGAACGCGTAGTCAGAGTGGTATTGTTCGGCCGAAGGAGCGCACTGACGGCACAGTTGCGTGGATTGCGGCGTGTATGGCACAGACAAATGCTGACCCTACTGCTGGGCCTCGGCATTTTCAGGCGGCTCTTTGAATTCCTCATTGGCGCAGTGCCATGGAGCAGGAGTTTCAGGCGCTACAGAGGAACGATAATTGGCGCTTGGTTCCTCCTGTGTCTGGTATCAACATCATTGACTCCAAGTGGGTGTTTAAGGTAAAGAAGCATGTTGATGGTTCTATGGAGCGATACAAGGCACGGTTGGTGGCCAAAGGTTTTAAACAACGGTATGGTCTTGATTATGAAGATACCTTCAGACCAGTTGTCAAACCAACCACCATTCGTCTGCTTCTCTCCTTGGTTGTTGCCAAAGGGTGGTCTCTGCATCAGCTTGATGTTCAGAATGCTTTTCTCCATGGGGTCTTGGATGAAGAGGTTTACATGTGGCAACCTCCAGGTTTTGTTGATCCTGCTCGTCCACATCATTTGTGTCGTCTTGTTAAGGCGCTTTATGGACTTAAGCAGGCTCCTCGTACATGGCATGCCCGACTTGGCTCGGTTCTTCGACGTCTTGGATTTGCTCCGTCCACTGCTGACACGTCTCTGTTCCTATTCCATCGTCCCGAGGTTACTATGTATCTGTTGGTTTATGTTGATGACATTATTCTTATCAGCTCCTCGGTGACTGCCGTTGATTGTCTGTTGTCTGCTCTGAGTGGTCATTTTACTGTCAAGGATCTGGGTGCTCTCCCTTACTTCCTTGGTCTGGAGGTTTCACGGTCCCCGCTGGTCTGACTCTCACTCAGCATAAGTATTCCTTGGACTTGCTGCGACGTGCTGGTATGTTGCAATGCAAGCATGCTACCACCGCTATGTCTGGGACTGATCGATTATCAGCCGTGGATGGTGCCTTCCTTCAGATGATGCTACAGAGTACCGCAGTATTGTTGGTGGCCTGCAGTACTTGACTATCACACAGCCAGACATCTCCTATGCGGTAAATCGTGTGTGCCAGTATCTTCATGCTCCTCGGACTTCACACTGGTCAGCTGTGAAGCGTATACTGTGTTATCTCTCTCATAGTGTCTCCTATGGCTTGCATCTTCAGTCCACCTCTTCGAGTGCCCTCTCGGCCCTCTCCCTTATATATGTGGGTACATGGCCGATTGAAGAATCAATCGATCCTTTTACAACCTTAAGTTAATTTTTCTCATACGTTCTTTCTTTCCATGAAGCAGCACAAAGGTTGTGGAGGAGCAACTCCACCTTGCTGCTACAATGTGTACAGCACAAGTGTTGAAGGAACAACTTCAACGTGCTGCGCTAGATATCGCTCTAGAGGCGAATGTAGGCTGATAGGACAGCAAGAGTTCAATCCAGAACTCCTAGGGCACAAGATCTACTCCAAGATCTTAGGTAAGAACAAGTTCTATTATAGGTAGGGGTACACAGTCTGGGTACAAAGTAGAGGTGAGGACCTCTATTTATAGGGCTTTGGGGAAGCTTCACATACTTCTACTTATAGCTAGAATACTCCAGAAACATTATTTAAGGTTCACCATTCTACTCATAGCTACTCACAACTAGAAGACTCTAGAAAACAGTAGGTAGGATAAAGAAAAGAAAAGAAATACTAGACCACAACAGAAGTATCTAGAAGTAGCCAAACAGATTTGACATATGATTATATTTTCATGTTCCTCATCTATTGTTCCTCATCATTCTCCCCTGGTTGTTTGGAACCCGCCCTCGAGTTATCTTCATAGAGCGCTTCTTCTGGATGGTAGAGTTAAGTCCGCAACATTGAAAGTGTTGGAGATACCCATATCGCTTGGAAGATCTATCACATAAGCATTATCATTTATCTTCCTCACGATGGAGAAGGGCCCATACCTTCGCTGCCTAAGTTTCCCTTTAACACCTAAAGGCAGCCTCTCTTTTCGGAGGTAGACCATCACCTTATCATCGGATTGGAATGATTTTGGCCTCCTTTTGCAATCAGCAAGTTGTTTATATTTCTGATTTTGTGCTTCCAAAGCACCGCGAATCTCTTCAAATAACTCGGTGTAATTATCAGCAAAGATCAATGCTGACTTTGAGTTTCCCCTTGATGGTAGCTTCACCAGGTCCACCCCATGTGATGGAACTTTAGTGTAGACAATGGAAAAAGGGCTCCTTCCTGTGGATCTATGCTTGGAGTTATTGTAGGAGAATTCTGCAAGAGATAAAGCCAAATCCCATTGTCCCTTTCTTTCTCCACAAATGCAACGGATCAGATTACCCAAAAACTTATTCACCACTTCCATTTGTCCATATGTTTGTGGATGAGCAGTGCTAGAAATTTTCAATTCAGTGTTGAATTGCTTCCACAAAGTGAGCCAAAATGCAGAACTTGCTATCACGGTCTGAGACGATGGACCTTGGTACTCCATGAAGTCTGACCACTTCTCGAAAGAATAGGTTTGCCACATGATGAGCATCCATTGTTTTGCGGCATGGGATGAAATGAGCCATCTTAGAGAATATATCCACGACCACAAATACAGCATCACTTCCTCGTCTTGTTCTTGGCAAGCCCAAGACAAAGTCCATAGAGATGTCCTCCCATGGAGCGACAGGAACAGGAAATGGCATGTATAACCCCGTGTTCTGGACTTGGCCTTTGCAGGTTTGACATATTGGGCATGGCTGAACAAACTTTCCAGCATCTCTTTTTAGTTGTGGCCAAAAGTAGCGAGCTTCCAGGCTAGCGATAGTCTTGTCCCGTCCAACATGGCCACTAAGATCACTTGAATGGAGCTCTCTAACCAGCTTGTCACGTAGAGAACTTCTTGGAATGCACAAACGATCATTTTTGAAGAGATATCCATCTTGCATCAAATAGTCATCACCTAATGGTTGGCCCCTTGCATGCTTTACCCGAACATGGCCAAAGTCTTCGTCACCCTCATACAACTCCTTTATTTGATCCATGCCCGGAAGTTCAGCTTCAAAAGACGTCAAGAGGCATGCACGACGACTCGAAGCATCGGCCACTCTGTTAGTTATTCCAGATTTATGCACGATGAGATGGTTAAACCTCTCCAGATATGCTGCCCATCTTACTAGCATGCGGTCAACATGCTTTTGATTTCTAAATGCTTCAAGGATTGATGGTCGCTATAAACAATGAACTCTTTAGGCAGCAAATAGACTTCCCAAGTTTTCAAGGCTCTGAAAACGGCATATAATTCTTGCTGATAGGTACTCCACTTCTGTCCAGCTTCACTTAATTTCTCACTAAAGAAAGCAATGGGCTTCCTTTCTTGAGATAGGACAGCTCCAATGCCTACTCCACTTGCATCACACTCCAACTCAAAAGTCTTGTTGAAATCAGGTAGCACCAAGACAGGAGCTTGTGATAGTTTTTGTTTAATCTCATTGAAACTAGCTTCAGCTGCTTCAGTCCATTGGAACTTTCCTTTTTTCAAACACTCGGTAATAGGTGCCATGATAGTGCTGAAATTCTTCACAAATCGCCTATAGAAAGTTGCAAGGCCATGAAAACTTCTTACCTCAGAAATGGTCTTCGGAGTTGGCCATTCTCGGATTGCCTCAACCTTAGAATCATCAACACGAATACCATCACATGTTATGACGAATCCTAGGAAAAGAAGCTGTGTTTGCAGGAAAACACATTTCTTCAAGTTGACGTAGAGCTCATTTTCCCTTAGTACTTCTAGCACCTTCCGAATGTGATCAAAGTGTTCGTCCTCATCCTTGCTATAGATCAAGATGTCATCGAAATAGACCACAACAAAGTGGGACAAGAAGGGTCGAAGGACTTGATTCATTAAGTACATAAAGGTACTTGGTGCATTTGAGAGTCCAAATAGCATGACTAGCCATTCAAACAACCCTTCATTTGAGAGGAGGAGCGGGGCAGGCCGGGAGGCGCGCGCCCGGCGGCCACGGGAAGGCTAGGCCGCCGCCAGCGGCGGCGGGGGAGGGAACCCTAGCGGGGGTCGCGGGGGTCTCCTCCTACCTGTCTTTTCTTGTTCTAACCATAGGTGGCTCTGACAGGGCCTACACATAGCAACATAGGAGGGGCAGCCACAGCATGTTTGTTGCTCACAGGTGGAGAGGCGCAGTGGTGCGGAGACATGCAGGACATGGGTGGTGGCGGTGGAGGAGGCATGGGGAGGTTGTCACAAAAAATAAAAAACCTAGGTGGCAAGGTGGGTGTGTGGGAAGGCTCCAGCCGAAGTTCCACAAGTGGAGGTGGAATGGGTGTGGGCTCGGTGTTAAGTGCGGAGCTCAGAACAGAGCACTATGTACTGCATTGTATACAGCTGCAAACTCCTGTCGGTTTTGAATCTGTACTGCTCTTTATATGAATTTTAAGGTTACACATTTTGCCAAGAAAGAGCATAACTGCCACCTACCGTGAGGATGACCTTGGGACCATGTGGATTATTGTGGCGACCAAATAGCATGATGCAGCACAGTGAGTCGCAGTGCATCGACAGTATTGATTTATACTAGTGAAAATCCTGCTCCTCATCTTTACTATTAAGCAGAAGTTCTTAGCTGCAGTTAATCTCACTTATGAGGTGGAGGATCAGCATATGTGGACACCATCTTCTTCGGGAGACCTAACGACCAAATCAGCGTATCGTCGTTTCTAATCACACTAGTACAAAGAGCTCAAAACCCGTACAAACTAGATGATGCATCATAGAGTAATTTTTGTACTGAAGCTGCTAGTACAGCAGACTGTTCAAGCATACATAATAAAAATTCATGTTCTATTTTTTTTAGATAATTCCAAATGTTCTGAAACAACGCAGTATGATGATAACAAAAATCAAGTTATAATGGAGCAAGCATAAGAAACTTATTGAATTTAAGGACTGAGACAACTTACAGTGGAGCATCATCGTCATGTCTTATCCAAAGAACCACTTTACACACAACAGCAACTGTCTTGTTCAAACCTCCTGATAGGATGCTTATGGTTGCTTTCTTGTGGAATAACTTGACTATGATGGCATAGAGGGAGAAGTTAAACAACAGTAGAACAATTTTAACACAGTATACAACTTCAATGTTCGCAGTGCCAAAAAGAGTATTACAATTGACTTCATTCAGAGATGACACCAATGATGCTGATCTCTTGGGTCGTAGTCGTCCCTGTGAAAGAAGCCATAGGTAGAAACTTTTGCACCAACAGACAAAAAATAGTTTTGAAAACCACAATAATGGTGTGCTTTAAGTCATTGCATTAGCATCGGAAATAGTTGGGCAAATAAAATTTGAATCGTGGAAAGCATGTGTGCCACTTAGGGCTGTTAATGGTTTGGGCTCAAACCATGAACCAAACCCAGACTAAACTTCCTACGCAGTTTCCTAAGACCAAGGTCAAGGTCGTGTCAGAACCACTGAACCCATCTCTATCCAAGTGATCAGCCTGCTAATCAGTGGCACCACGGACCTTGTCTGCCATGACAGCGGCAGCTACCAATCTCCTCCACCACAGCCTCGAGGGATGATTCCTTAGACTGGTGACTTTGCCATTGCTGCAGTTGCCACTGTAAGATATTGTTCCAGTGTCGCATTCGCCACGATGAGCGCAAAGATGTGTTGCTACCGTCACACCAGGAACAGGTGCTGACCACACCACTGATTGATGCTGCTCCATTCAACAACAATCACAAAACGAGTTCAATTAGCTCAAAGTTGATGAGTGCGGACAGCAGCCGCCCTCCCTCTCTGTCTGGCTTTCTATTGCCTGCTTATCGGAAACCATCGACCCATACAAACCACTCTCTATTGAAACCCATCAAAGGCATTCATTTTCTGGGCTGGGTTGGTTTTCATCGCAAAACTGATTAAATGGGGGATCACAACAGCAGGCCTATGTGCCACGAATAGTTATATCCTAAGGAGTTAACTAACACTTAAAAGGTACAAGTTATGGGCAAACTGAAACTATAAACCTGACAAGAGCACTCTCATGCTAAAACTGAGCATGGAATTGATGTTGTAACAAATGTTATCGTATCATTTCATCTAGGTTGTTCTGAATCCCATGAAAATTGTTAACTTCTACATATATGCATAACCATTAAGTAGCATCACACGATCGAGACTAAAGCTCAAATGAGACCAATGAGACAATTCTGTTAGTTCATGTCCAGTGCTGCAGTTTGCAAGTGCACTTACTATAGTTACAGAAGGTACCTTCGTTGCATTCTCTAACTTATCAAGGAGATTGATGATCTTCTGAACTTCTATGTCAGCCCTGAGAGCAGGATCTTTTAACGCAGCAGCTTCATATCCGCGAAGGGCACTTTCATAGTTCTCTAAGTATTTGTAAGCCTGGAAGGAACCAAAAATATTATGGAAATGGAAAGTATTGGTGGAATTTTTAGCTGACTCTGCTACCCAATTAAAGATCTGGCTACTCACTGTGGCACAATTATAGTAGAGGTCTGGATTTAGTTTCATAGTTTCATCCTTCTCCTGAAACAATTTATTGAAACAACATAATACATGCTTTACATTTTGAAAGAATGGAAATCGATATAAAAAAATCCATCTCATAATTTAAGAAATTACAATTTGCAAACTAATAAGATGCGCAGAAGTATGAAATGCACAACTTACAGCATTTTGATATGCTTTGATCGAATGATGAAGCCTAGCTTTGTCCCAGGCTACGCTCGCAAAGAAGCTTGTGAGGTATGCATTACCCAGATTATCTATATACAGAAAAAGGCAAGTGAACGGTTGTTGAAATGGTAATCTTGCTGAAAAAACTGAAATTACATCTCAGAATAGTCAGTAGAAGTTGTTTCAGCAAGACAATCATTGGTCATTACATAATGCTAGCCTAAACAAGCGGAGGAAAAAACAGATTTAATGTACTCATAAAGCAAAAGAATAATTTATCTTTTGTTTCTTTCGATACTACTAGTAACCCTGCCCTGTTAGCTCCCTTTTTCTCGAACGGCCTGCTAGCTGTTTTCATATATATAACTTCTAGTGATGCCAGGAACAGAAACCTTTCGCATTTAAATGTGGGTTGAGTACCACTTTGGCTGTGTTTGTCATTGCAGTTAGTTGAAACTATCTTTTGTTTAGAAAGAATTATTCCAGCGCAATATAGTTCAGCAACCACAAACTAAGCCATCATCTTAGAAGTGGCGCCTAACTTAAAGAAACTATTCATATGGAATATTCACATATGGCATAATTTGTCCGAGGCGAGATGATTGAGAGAAGGAATATTAGTATTAGCATTGAGAGGAGGAAAATCCATCCTACCACCCAGTGGTAGTTACCCCATATGTCTCATATACTACCATGTGATACTATATATACTATTTTATTATTTTAAATATGTTCATATACTATATCTAAGATATTTCAAAGCAAGTTACATGAAAAAATTGCATATGAACCCATAGTTTTTGTTATATTTATGAAATACGTACATATTTGTACGTAAAAAAGAGCATACTCAAAACATGATACATACTACCTAAAAATTAGTATACATACTACCTAATCATTGTTAATTTGTTATATACTACATACTACACGTACATACTCTCGATTTCGACAGATACTACATACAACATACAAAACGCAAGTGGTGGTAACTACCACTGCTTGTAGTATATCTTTATCTTTACCTAATAATAAAGCAAATTGGGTTTCTTTCGTCCGTCACGGCATTTTTCAGAGAATTCAACCCGCAGTCTTGTTTTAAGTTAAAATGAATCGTTTTTTTTTCATATTTTACACAAAAGTTCCTGTGTTTTGTTGAAATCAACCCGCAGTCCGGATTTAAGTCACACCCGAACCGTAATTTTACATTTTTCGAAAACCCCCCTGATGTTTTAGGTAATTCATCTGCGGATCATATTTAAGTCAAACAATGTTTTTTTTAACATTCATATCTTTTAAACCGTAACTCCGATTTGAACATGTTATATATGAAATTTGATTAGAAAAATTTGTAGAATATGAATATGAGATTATTTTCACCTGTTAAGTATTTTTAAATATTACTTTGGAATATATTTAAGTCAAACAAATAATTTTCTAAATTATCCGTATCTTTTAAACCGTAACTTCTATTTTAACATATTATATATGAAATTTTATTAGAAAAATATGTGGAGTCTAAATATGATGTTAATTTTACTTGTTAAATATTTTTAAAATATCGTTTTGGGAGCAAACTTATAATTTATAGTGTAAGATCCGTTTTCCTTTCGTACCGGCGGCGATCCGGATTGCAAATAAACACCCCACTATAACAATATAGAGAAAAGAAAACATCGATAACTACACATGCATACCTCTGAAAAATGTCGCAGGGGAAAACAACAGATTTCTCATCGCGAGAGTGAGAGAAAGCGAGAGAGAGAGAGGGGGGGGGAG
This sequence comes from Aegilops speltoides, assembly GCA_021437245.1. Classification (NCBI taxonomy): domain Eukaryota; kingdom Viridiplantae; phylum Streptophyta; class Magnoliopsida; order Poales; family Poaceae; genus Aegilops; species Aegilops speltoides. Next base: position 193,952,169 of record CM038143.1, read on the forward strand.
GGAGGGAGGGAGGAGAGAGAGACACCTTAGGATTAAACATATTCAAACACGTTTTTTTTGTTTTGTGTGAACACCGAGGCCATCGCCGGCGAGGGTGAGAAGGAGGATAAGCGGCAACACAAATATGATGCCTCGCAAAAATAAAGAAGATGCACCTGTTGTGGTCTTGAGTGGGATCCGGCTTGCCTGCTCCCTCCCTATGCTCCCATCCGTGCTCCCACTTCATCCTACGGTTGTCCTTTTTCCTTTTTCCTTTCTAATCTAATCATCTCCCCCCTGATTTTAAGGGGGTGGGGCCGGGCCTTATTTTGTACGAATCAAATGAAGCCACGTATGCAGGTGCATGGATGGGCGCACGCGGAGGGAGCAGGCAAGTCTCGTCCTCTTGAGTGATGGTTGTTGGGTTAAGAGTGTGTGTTATGTTTTCTCTCCCGTTGCAACGCACGGGCTCTTTTGCTAGTATATATATTGGGCAATAGAGATAAGTTGCATCCATTACAACACCTACTACTTCCACAGCCAAAGCACCTTCCACTTCTGCTCCTCCACCACCACCAGCTCGGTTGCCCCCACAGAGGTTCCAAAGACTAGTGGTGCATAATTCTCCTTTACCAGTGCTGCTCTTGCACAGAAAATCAAGGAGTAGCTACCCTTCCATCCCGCCGAGAAGGTCTCAAGGGTTGTGGTATCGGGCAAGTTTCACTCTATGAGCACTCAAGTCAAACCTCTTGTCAAGGACGTGAAAGCCATCAAGGCACGGATAGAGTATGATGAAGATGCCATGCGATCTAGCGATGATCATGAGCATGATGACATCATGACAGTGACCTGCACCTAGAGTTTGTTGGTGACCACCACCTCCTTTGGCAACCGGATTTTCTTCGGTGACTATTCACCTCTAGTTCAAAAACATCCCCCGTCAGCCACCACTACCGAGATCAAAGCCATGACCTTCCTCCGTACTCCTTCCACGATCATCAACAACGAGACTGCCGTAAGGGCATCTTCGCCCCCGGATGTTGATCAAGCTTAGTCTAGTGGGACGATAGTCCTCTCACTTTTTGGTGTCTTGATGCCAAAGGGGGAGAGGGTGTAATTCTAGACTAGCTTCGTGCTTTTTGGGAAAGAGCTTTCCAAGGGGGGCAGTTGTTTAGGAGTTAGTATTGTTGAGTTACCAGTCTTGCTACTTTAACTGATTCTTATGACTTGTAAACTCTTAAGTTCCATGTTATGACGTTGTAATCAACTTTGCACTTGCGCTTTATGCTTATGCTTTAGTGCATCTTTTGAGGTCATTAACAAGTGTTTTATCCCATGTTTGTTGCATGGTAGAGAACATATTTACATTCTTGTACACACTGTGTATTCTCACGGATTCTATAGTATAGAGAGTTTCTCACATTACCAAAAGATTGTTGTGCATTTGCATTTCAAAAGCAAATTCTAAATAATGCACAATTTTTGGGGGAGCTCCCATATATCATATATATGTAATTATAACTTTGTACACTTGTTGCATATCTTTCGCGAAACTTTAATAAATGTCGTCATCAATGACCAAAAACAGGGAGACTGAAACTGCATCTATTGCCACCTAGGGGGTTTTGCATTATATGACACATGATCAAGGTTTTTGAGTCGCCGAGTCAAGCCAAGTCGCCAAGGCTGCGGCTAGTGGCTTGCTGGCTTGAGTCAGTGACTTGCCTGGACTAATCGCCCGATCGCCATGGCGAGACAAAGCACTCCGCACCTATTTCCTCCTTTGCATAGCCCATTAATGCCGATAAGCAAAGTTATCAGCCGAACAGCCCAAGACGCCCAGCCTAACCACTCCGGCCCTCATCCACTCGCTAAACCTAGCGCCGCCACCAAGACTCCTTCATCTGCGCCTCTCCTCGAACTTCTTCCTCTCACGGCCGGCAGGAGAGGCGGCGCCTCCCCCGCTTCTCTCCCTCCGCCTCCTCCCCTCCTCACCCGCCTCGGCTCGATCCTGCAGCTTCATCTCCTCCTCCCGCCTTAGTCTGCGCCGCCAGCCTCGCTCGAGGTCACGGCCGTCGCCATGAGGTCCACCATTGCCGTCGTCTGAAGGCTGCGTCGCGAGGCAATGCGGCGGCGTTCCTAGGTCACGGCCATGAGCGCCATGGCTTCCTCTCTCCCGAGCTCCCTCCCTTCCCTCTCTCTGCTGAGCCAAGTCAATTAATCGACTAATCGCAGCGATTAATCGCAGAAAATCGCGGTTGAGCCAATGAGTCGGGCGACTTCGCTCCATGAGCTAAGTCGCCACAAGCAAGCCGATCCACAGCGCGACGACTAGGCGATTAGTCGGCGACTAATCGGCGATTAGTCGGCGACTCAAAAACCTTGCACATGATTAAAGGGACTAATGGTTGGTGACCCCCACTTCTTCAAGGACAAGTGTTAGCAAGGCTAAGGACAAATTTTTAGTTGTTAGTGATCCAAGATCACATCGAGTCCATAGGTATGTCTATACCATCAAAAGGGAATCAAGTATGTGTAGTGATGAGCTTCTTGCTATGTGCTTAAAGATCGAAACCCAAAATCACCCAAAAACCTCAACCATTTCCCTAATATTCTCGCTCTCTTTACACTGTTAGGAGCCACCAAGCCAGATTCATTCACAGAGATGGTCGTTCCAAAACCCTTGCCCATCAGGAGCCTACATGACAACTCCACTCAAAGCCACCAAAGCACTCGTGCAAGCCTCTGTACATCGGTCTGAACCTATGAACCATCGCCGATCGGAAATTCCGAATGAGGTCCAGTAGCGCGCGCAGGTGTGTCAATGCTAGTTGAAGCCTCTGGATACTTTCTACTCGCACCCTCAAGAGCTATACAAAGTCGCCTCTTTGCGCTCACGAGCCTCCAAGCGATCATTCGTCCTCCGAAACAGACAGGAAGTGTGCAATCGATGATATTTTAGGTCTGACCTATATATACCCTAACCCTGTCCCACCAAGTTCACTCAAGCGCTTCAACTCAAACATCCACTTCTAAGAGAGAAGTTAAGTGTTGTGAGGACTTGTCTACTACAGTTATACACACAGCCCCCAACCACACCTCCTCAAGTAACAGAAAGACAAAGACCGATCATCAGACCTCACACACGTCAACTTAAATATCAGGTACATTCAATTCTAAGAACTTACACTAATGCTCATGAGAATATGACTAAATAAATCAAATATGTATGTATCACTCCCTCCGTTCCTAAATATAAGTCTTTTTAGAGACTCCGTATGTAGTCCATATTGTAATCTCTAAAAAGACTTATATTTAGGAACGGAGGGAGTATTAAGGAATAAAGCACCTAGCATGGACGAGAGGGGCAAGCACTGCAGCATGAGCAAGCATACGAGGAATGAAGATGGCCCTTCTAGTGAGGATAAGAGGATTTCAAGACTTTGCGTCCGCCATAATGACACATGGAAACATGGATGAAATATACAAGACGACACTTCATAACTTTGTCCATAATCATCCATAGGTGTTGTGTGACCTCGCTTTTAGGCCAGGCCCATAAAATAATGAAATACAGAACAATAAGCAGTTTCTAGAGTCCGTATTAGTGGAGAAAACGGACTTAGGGTGGATTTCGGCACCCTCCTTGGGCTGGCCGAATTTCCCCTTTGTCCCATCATAAATACCACCCCTAGGGCATCGTTTAAAATTGGGTTTGGTTTACTCAAAAGCTAGCCGATGTTCCAACTTCATGTAAACTGACATGTCCAACGCCATTAGCGAACCGCATTTGGAACCCCAGTTTAATCAATCCTTAGTTTGCAATACTTAGATTGCTATTCTTAGTTCTCTTTTGTTCTGGGTCAAACACAGGGGATTAGACATTCATGGGCAGGCTGGCCGTGCCTCTGACATCATCGGTAACCCCAAGGATACAAGTCTAGCGGTAAGGTGCCCCATCTAGTGTCTGGTGTAGTTAGGTAGTCAAGGACCTAAAGGTCGATTCAACGCAAATCGAATAAGTGCCTCCCACCGAAAGATCAAACACCCTTGTGGCTATTATTGCGCTGAGTCCAAAAAGCATTCTACTCCAACATCCACGTCAAACCTTTGAATATCTTCTCTCCTATTTGCTCTCAAGTCTATCAAACATCCAAACTCTCCAAATCCAAAGATCTATCCTATGACAGTTTGAGTGTGGAGGAGATTATCTTATGAGCATAACCAAGGGATTCATCAAAAAAGAAAGGGCAGCCCGGTGCGCAAGCTCCTGCTTGCGCGGGGTCCGGGGAAGGGTCCGACCACTTTGGGTCTATAGTACGCAGCTTTTCCCTACATTTCTGTGTTTCCAGGACTCGAACCCGTGACTTCATGGTCACAAGGCAACAGCTTTACCGCTGCGCCAAGGCTTCCCTTAAAGGGATTCATCAAAGGCAACCTTATATTGTAAACTTTTGAGGGTGTGCGCCTCCTAGATCGACTAGGTGTGCTTGGGAGCCTTCAAGGTGTGAAGGCACCAAGAAATTTGTGAGGGCTTGGAGATCATATCCCTAGTGAGACTTGACCTTTGTTGTCTATAAGCCACGGTGGAAGATAGATTGGTCTGCACTTGGTGGGCATGTGGGCGACCGAACCAAGACCTACAACATGTCATGCAATCAGATGTTCTGACATGCAAAACTGAAGGTTAGAATTACCATGTTTTAATAATTTCTAGAGAATAAGAAAATAAAAACTAAAAGCAATTTATGCCCTAGGAGGTAGAGCATGCTTAAGAACATATTCCTGGTCAGAAAATAGGTTAAAGATCTTGAGTGACCATTTAGATTTCTGATTATGCATCCATACAGCTAACTCGAGCTCAAGGTCATACAATGTATTGATAATATGCAAAAATCACATAATCAATGCATCTTCAACTCAAAAATCACCTACTATATTTTATCAACAAACTAACATCATGGAATTAAAACTACAACAGCATCTCTAGCTAGGTAAGAGCACAGAACATATGCAAATATATTTAGAACGAGGGACTCGTACACCAGGAATTTCCATCTTTTATGTCCAGCATTACAGCTTCTTTTGCATGATTAATGCTCTCTTCCACTAACAACGCTTGGTCTTCACTAGCTGCAGATGCAAATAGAAAATACATGAGTGCAACGAGATGAAAATTTGCCGACAAAAAAAATCAGCTTCTAACAAACTAGGTGGAAAATATTATCTAAGAGAAAAGAACTCATGCACAGAAACAATCAACAATAGATAATCCAACACATCAGAAAATTATGTTGAACTTCCCCAAAATAATAACTCTTAACCAATAATGCCTAGTCCTTTCTGTAAAGTGGATCGGTGAGCAAGAGGCTAATCTGAACACCTATGGGAGAAAAGGACATACCATAAATTAAAGCTCACGGACCACCCATGAAGTTCTCAAATTCTACTGAATTTAGTGACAACTCCATCAAAAAGGAAACTAACCAATTCAAGCCAAAGTCAAGATTATCTATGGAGCAAGGCTTATACAACGGAAATGGGACTAAGCAAAAAAACACAAATTTAAACTATCAAAGTCTGATTTGTGTTTAAGGAGTATTGCTATTCGTTTAGGTATTCGTATTGGTCTAGATTTCCTTTCTTGTACTCCAAGTCCCCCGTACTATATGTTTGCCCCTTAGACTATGCAATAGATGCAGTCATAACATCCTATCATGCGCCCAGGTTTAGGAAAAAAAATTAGACATCCGCAACTCGTCCTCTCGATCACCTCCCTCAGCCTCTCCCCCGATCTCATTCTTATCAAACGGATTCCACTCCTCCCTATCGATTCTTTTTTCGGTCATATGGATGATCCCCTCCTCTCCGGCATGAAGCGTCTGCCCCGTTTTCGTGCTCAATCTCGACCGTTTCCCAGTCTTCCCCCGTTCCCATCATTTTTCATGGTCCAAGCTTCCAATGGTCATCTCCTTGACTGGATCGACATCATAGCACATGGGTGCTGGAAGCTAGAGTCCCTGGGTCGAAGCCATCTTCTCCCAAGATAGTGCTAGGATCAAAGAGCCCCTGGATGATGCCTCCATTGATAGTGCCAGGATCAAAGTTGCTGGAAATCCAATCGGAGCACATCGATGCTCCACTCTGTTGTTGGGTCGAAGCAAGAGTCCCCACCCGATTCGCATCTTCAGGCCGCCCCCATCCACTAGGACCTCATGCCACCTCTAGCTAGACATGTGTCGTCGTCGCCGTCCCTCCCTCCTCCCTCTGAATTGCAACATCCTCTTTGTGAGTTCCTTCCTTGTCTTCCTGGAAAAGGCTAGATCTATTTTTCTCTATCTTTGGCAGCATCGGGTGGGTCCCTAGTCTGCACCTTATATACTGGCATGGCTAGGGTTGCACAACTTGACCCGGGATGGTTCAGGACCTCGAGACCTACGCAGCTTCACATCTCGGGTCTTGTATCTTGTCTGCATCTACTTCGGGCTCGCGACCCTCCCCGGGCTGAGTACTCTGACTTCATCCGTCATGGGATTGTCCTTTCAGAGGGACCAAGGGAGGCCCTTGTTAGAGTTACAATATAAGTCATGTACCCCTTTGTATTTATCCCGTTGTATAAGGGGTTTCCTGCATATGTTCCACACCTGTACATGTATATATATATCGGCCTATGGCCTCATGGGAATACAAGTTGCATATTCCTATCATGGTATTAGAGCCTTAGGGTTTTTTTTAGCACGCGCAACTCGTGCTCTCGATCCACCTCACCGCCCACGCAGCTGCCGCCTCTTCTTCTCTTGGCGCTGTCATTGCCTCGTCGATCCGCAGTCCGCCGCTTTGCTATCTACCGCTCCAGCTCCACCGAGCCTCCCGTCCCGTCTGAGGTGCATCATTGCCGCTGACGCGCCACAGATGAAGACTCCGCCTCGCGTGGAGCCGTGGGTGTGCTAGCCGTGTTCTGGCGCCGATTCCTTTTGCTAGCCGTGTTCTCGCGCCGATTCCTTTTGCTAGCCGCGTGAGTCGCTAGCCGTGGTGGTCCTCCGTCGCCTTCTGCGTCTCGCTCTCGCAGATCCGCCGGATCCAACCTCTAGCCGCCACCACGGCAGATCGATTACTGTTCGGATCTACAAAAAAATGTCTGTTTGATCGGGATATGTTCTTTGTTCTCGTTGTCCGGTGATCTTTGATGGTACTAACTACACCGAAGTTTATCGGCTTTATGCGCATTCACATGCGTGGCATTCGCCTCTCGGGTGTTCTTTACGGCGAGGTCTGGCCGTCCGCCACGTCCGGTTCCTCCGGCCGCCTTTACTCCGCCGACTCCTTCGTTCTTCCTACGGATGCTAATCGGGCCGCCAAGATGCTTGCTAAGCTTGTTGTCGACGCTTCCGATCGTGCTTATGATGAGAGGGTTTTGGCTTACGAGGAGGCTCTTCAGACGTATCATGGTGCTCATGCTTACACCCAAAGGGCTTGATGATGATGCTCGTCTTGCAATGTTCTCACCGCTAGTGTTACGCCTCGCTTTGCTTCGAAGTTTCGGTCTTCCCACGCTTTTGAGATGTGGACCCGTCTTCGTCGGCGCTATGAGCCCTCCGGTGATGCCCTATACCTTTACGTGGTCCGTCAGAGCATGCTCTTCAAAGAGGCGACTCTCTGTTGATGACTTCTATGCACGTAGTTCGCTATTTGGCGCCAGACTTGATTCTCTCCGCATGCTAGTTGTCGTACTTGCCCTCGTTGCCAGTATCCTGTGCCAATTTGGAGTTTCATCGCGTCTACGAGTTCTGCCTCGGCTCAGTGGGAGTTTGAGCCCCGGCGTGCTTTCGCTTGTTTGCTTTCGTGGCGATTTCTCTCATGGACGCGCTTTACGAGATTCGTCTTTGAGAGACTCGCTTACGTGGTCTTTGGTTTGTTTGGAGGTTCCTCTGTGCTCGCTTCTCTGCTCCTTCCATGCCCCCCCGCACCGACTCGCCGAGTGCTCCGCCGCTCTTCCCGCTCCTTCGGAGGCTCAGTCGCCTCAGTCCACATTGCGACTCATCGCAACAATGATGGTCATATTGAGTCCCAGCTACACAAAGAGGAAACACTGCGTAAGGCGCGATCATCATCTTCGAGGACTTCGTCATCTACCTCGATGCAACTCACCATTGCTTTGATGGAGCGGGATATTCGAGACTTAAGCGTCCCGCTCGCGGGTTCGAGTTCTTCCTCGACGCATCTTCTGGTTCTGGGTCGATGCTTCCCGCCTGAGCAACCACCTCTACACAACAGTACATCCCCATGGGTTCGGACTCTGGAGCTTCTTTTCATATGTCTTCTCATTCTTCCACTTTGTCCTCTCTTCGATCACCGGATTCTCCTGCTCATGTCTTAACTAGCGATGGTACTCCACTTTACATTTGCTAGTAGAGGCAATCTTTCCACTCCTTATTACATTCTGATGTTGCTCATGTTCCTCGACTTACCATGAATCTGCTTTTCACCGTTGGTCGACTTATCGATTCTCGTTGTCGCGTTATCCTTAGCGCCGACTCTTGTTCATCCCAGACCGTCGCCGCACGCACACTCGGTTGGGGTTGGCCCTCGCCGTCGTGATTCTCGTGGTCTTTGGGAGTTGGATGGCTTCATGTTCCTTCCACGCCACCACCATTGCGTTCCTCCGCTTGATCGCCTCTATTCTTGGTTCCTTCAAGCGGTGGCATCATCGACTTGGTCATCCGTGGTGGTTCTCGGTTGTCGTCTTTAGTTAAATCGAGGTCTTCCGGGTCCATCTCGGAGATGTCTCTTTAGAGTGTCGGGGTTGTCGTCTTGGCAAGCGTATTCGCTTACCATATTCACATAGTGAGTCGGTGTCTAAGCGTCCTTCGATTTAGTCCATTCCGATGTATGGGTCCGCTCCTTTCGCTCGAAGGTGATCATAAATACTATATTATTTTCATAGATGATTTCTCTCGTTACACATGGCTTTATTTCATGAGTTCTCATAGTGAGGTGTTGTTTATTTATAAGCGTTTTGCTGCCATGGTTCATACGCAGCTCTCTTCACCCATTCGTGTTTTTCAGGCCGACTCATTGGCGCAGTATATCTCTAAGATGTTGCGTGGTGTTCTTGCCGAGCAAGGAACTCTCTCTCAATTCTCTTGTCTCGGTGCTCATGCTCGTAATGGTGTGGTGGAGCTAAAGCATCGACATCTTCTTGAGACGGCTCGTGCATTGATGATTCTTTGCCTCTCTCCGCCTCATTTCTCGGCCGAGGCCGTCTCCACCTCCACCTATCTTATCAATATCTGACCTTCCGCTGCTCTACAGGGTGGTGTTCCTTTCGAGCGTCTTTTTGATCGTTCTCCCGATTATTCGATGCTTCGCTTGTTTGGTTGTGTTTGCTATGTTCTTCTTGCCCCTCGCGAACGCACCAAACTGACCGCTTCGATCGTTGAGTGTGTCTTCTTAGGCTACAGTGATGAGCATAAGGGCTATCGTTGTTGGGATCCTATCGGTCGTCGGATGCGTATCTCTCGAGATGTGACTTTTGATGAGTCTCGTCCCTTCTACCCACGCCCATCTTCCTCGACTTTTTCACTGGAGGATATCTCTTTCCTCACTTTTCCTGACTCACCTATCACCCCCGTCGAGCCTGTGCCTATTCGTTCCACTCCCTCTGCTTCTCCACCTCTAGTCGATTTGCAGCCACCATCTTCTCCGGTCTCCTCGCCTAGCATGTCACCGGATTCTACACCTTCATCTCCGGTGAATTCTTCGTCGCCACCCCCCGATTCTACCTTGGCGATTCCTCCTTCTATTGTTCCATCTTTTCTCAAGATTACACTCGTTGCTCACGACCATGGATGCCTCGTGGATGAATCATCATCTTCCTCTCAGCCTACTTATGGCTTGCGTTCTCGCCCTCGTCCTTTGTTGATCGCTTTGGATTTCCCACTTGTTGGTCTTTGATGTTCTTGAGCCGACTTCTTATCGTCAGTCATTGCTCATCCCGAATGGCGCTTTGCGATGGCGGAGGAGATTGCTGCTCTTGAACGACCGGTACACAGGATCTTGTTTCTCTTCCTCCCGAGTCCGGCCGATCACTTGTAAGTGGAGTACAAGGTTAAGACTCGCCCGATGGTTCTCTTGAGGTCACAAAGCTCGCCTTGTGGCTCGTGGTTTAAAGCAGAGCATGGTCGTGATTATGATGAGACTTTTGCTCTCGTGGCTCATATGACCACTGCTCAGTACACTTCTTGCCGCCGCCTCAGACGCCATCGGGTCTATATCTCGACTTGATGTTAAGAATGCCTTTCTTAATGGTGAGTGTGTGAGGAGGTGTACATGCAGCCACCACCGGGTATTCTGCCTCGATGGCATGGTATGTCGCCTTCGCCGCTCTCTCTATGGCCTTAAGCAAGCCCCGGCGCGGGTTTGAGTTTTGCCTCTGTGGTCACCGCCGCCGGTTTTTCAAAGAAGTGCTCATGATCCAAATTGTTTATTCACCTTTCTCCTCGTGGTCGGACTCTTCTTCCTCTCTATGTTGATGACATGATCATCACCGGGATGACCCCGAGTATATTGCCTTGTAAAGGCCCGCCTTAGTGAGCGCTTATGTCCGATCTTGGACCTCTTCGCTACTTTCTTGGGATTGAAGTCTCTTCTACCTCGATGGCTTTTTTATATCCCGTGAAAAGTATATCCAGATCTTCTTGCTCGTCTTTGCTCTTCATCGACGAGCGCATTGTCGAGACTCCTATGGAGCTCAATGTTCACCTTCGTATATCGATGGTGATCCTCTCCCCACCCAACGCTTATCGCCATCTTGTCAGCGATCTTGTCTATCTAGTCGCCACTCGTCCGGACATCTCCTATCCGGTTCATATTCTCGAGTCGATTCGTCTCTGCTTCCCACATCGGTTCACTATAGTCATCTCCTTCATGTTCTCCGATATCTTCGGCACGATCTCTCCGCCTATTCTATCCTCGCCCGGTTCTTTACGCCTTGGGCCTATTCGGATGCTTATTGGGCTAGCGATCCTTCGATCGCCGCTCACTTTCTCGCCATCGTGTTTTTCTTGGTGGTTCTCTCATCGCTCGGAAGACGAAGAAACAGTTGCGCTTTCCGCTCGAGTGCCGAGTCTTGAGTTACGAGCAATGGCTCTTTCGACGGCAGAGGTGACTTGGTAACGGTGGTTACTTCAGATTTTGGTGTTTCTGTCACTACACCAACTCTGCTCTTATCTGACAGTACGGGTGCTATTAGCATTGCAGCGATCCTGTGAAGCATGAGCTCACCAAGCATATTGGTGTTGATGCTTTCTATGTGCGACCGTGTGTGATCGAGTTATTGCTCTTGAGATGTGCCTTCCGAGTTACAACATGGATTTCTGACGAAGGCCCGCACTAGAGCACAACATGGCTTTATCTCTCCAAACTCGTGTTGTTCATCCACCATGAGTTTGAGGGGTGTTAGAGTTATAATATAAGTCATGTACCCCTTTGTATTTATCCCGTTGTATAAGGGGTTTCCTGCATATGTTCCACACCTGTACATGTATATATATATCGGCCTATGGCCTCATGGGAATACAAGTTGCATATTCCTATCAGCCCTCAGGATCATGTCTTGCGTTCTTTGCTCTACAACCTCGTTAGTAGCCCTCGAGTGCCGGGCGATCTTTTCTTTGCAGATTGTGTGGGACTTGTTGAAACTCCTTTACACAACTCTCGAGCCTTTTGGAGAAACCACTAATTTTATGGATGCAACTTATGTCTATTGCATAGCCCAAGGGGTATATACATACTCCCTCCATTCCTTTATGTAAGGTGTATTATTTCCGGCACGGTGACCAAGGCACATAATTATACACATGTTAGGACGAAATTAACCTTGGCAAAATCATTGATTAGCGGCAACTAAATCATTAGGCAAGGAAAGTAAGAGATAAACACAATCAGGAGAGAGATACTTTCCTTTTTTTTCTCTTTACAAGAAAAGATGCATGCAATCAGGGGAACGATAGTCTCCTTTTTGTGAAGGGGTAACGATGGAATTACGAGGATTTAGAAGAAATGCACCTTACATAGTAGAATTTTATCAAAAAACAAATACACCTTATATAAAGGAATGGAGGGAGTATTACACAAGACTTGGGTACAAGAAAAGAGACATAGCCTAATAAGGACTGCTAGACAATACTGATACTCCTTAACGTGTTTGCAGAAGAGGCTACGTAGGAGGTTGTGCGGATAAGATGCTGACGAGGAGCAGCGGAAAAGAGCAACTAGCGGACGAGCGCCCAACACCAGTGGAAGGTGCATGTGCGAGATGGAGTCGGCAAAGAAAACCGTCGAAAAATGACCAAGCGTCAAGGAAGAAAGGCAGTGCCTCATGATGACATTTTTTCTTGATTTTCTTAGAACATCGCTCGACACAGATGGACATGCAATCAGGAGAACACAGGTGACCAAGAAGTAACAGGCCCAAGCACTAGCAACACCCAGCTAGCACAGCCGTACACAACATCAGGGGCAACTTGAAAGGAGATTCCTAGCAATGGTGGTGGTGGCCGGAAGGGCAGAAACAATCTGTGGGGCGTCGACCGGGGCAGGAGCGACATGGATGGCAGAGAAGGGCCTGACTGGCGTGTGTAGGCAGTAAGTTGGCCGCACTCGTCGATTTGGGAGATGTTGGCGGTGGAAAGGAGGCGGCAGCCCACGTCTGACCAGCGGGGGCACACGTCTGGAAGTGGGCACACGCTTGAGTAGGAGTGAGCACGTGGTGTTGAGCCCGGGTGTCGACCCCCCCCTCTCTCTCGTCCATTCCGACTTCCCCCATGCTCGTCCCTCCGAACAAACTCGACATCCTCTTGACGGTACTGCCGAAACGAATCAATATTGTCCTATGTCTCTTTACGTATTTGTATTAGTATGCATTTCCTTCCTTGTACCCCAAGTATATTGTACTACATGTTTGCCCCATGGGCTATGCAATACATCTAAGTTGCTCCTCTAACAACAGGCACAATGGCACAATAACATCAGCACTACAACAAATAGCCTATGCTTCGATACAATACTAAGTCTCGCGATAGTCTTATTAGAAACTTCTTTACTTATCATCCAAGTAATGCTATAAGATAATTTGAGCAAAAATGGCAGGTTAATTTTATTATCTCACACAAAAAAGAGCAGAAATTTTTCTTGTAATTGTATACAAAAAACAGATTATGCATGCCTAGCTATTCATCGGTGGAGTTAGGGCGGTGGCATGGTTTGCAATAGAACTTTGAAAAACCATCGGCTGAGTGATAGAAGACATCCTTACATTGAGCCATACTCCTTTCAAGCATTGAGAGTTGACATAGTATTTTCTTATCTGCACCCTGCCAAATCAAATTATGCTCTGGAGAATTAAGAAATATATAAGAACAGAATAAGTAACTACATCCAGATTAATTTACCTTACTTAGTGCTAATAAGAAACAGTTCCTTGCTGATGCCAAATTCCCCTTCTTCCAGATGCAGTTACCCAAACATAGCCATGCATCCACAAGAGATGGATTCAGCTTTACCTATCCAGGAGCAACAGACATTATTTAGGATTCTAACCAGGAAAACTCCAGGAGCAAGAGAAGGAATTGTTTAATCTTCTGCTACGTACTGCTTTAGATAAATGCTCTTCAGCCTCCTTACAATAATCTGGGAAGGCATCGAGTATTTTCCCCATCAAAAATTCATAAATAACACGCTCTTCTGGGGATTTTCTTTGCTCTGTAACGTATGAGAAACTAAAATTAATACAGAAACAGAGCATGGCATGAACATTTCTACAAGGGTGAACTACAAGAAATCTGATGAAGATACATATGCACATATTTATATGAATAGGTGTAAAAACAGTTCGAATAGTTTCAACCAATCTGAACTCTTTCTTTAAGAAAAGCAGTCAGATAATTAGTTTACTTTCTTTTAAAGAAAAGGTAGACCATTGTCTACCTTATGCATTCAAAACGAGCCGTAGCCCGGGTGACCAGAGGTCAATTATGTGAGTTTGGTGGAAACAGAGAGCTAGGCAGAGCAACATCCATTCTAACTCTCTGGAAGCCATTGACGAAAGATTTGGGTGCACCTTGTGTGCCAAAAATCCTTCTCAACCTGAGAAGAGACGTTGCACGAAGGGTCTCAAGCAAAAGAATAGAGTACGGGGGAAATCAAGTGCAGCCTGCCCAGGGGTGACTATTGATCATGCCAGAAAGAGATGAGCGAGCCATTATGTAGCACACAGCAGGAAGATTGCAAAACCCAGGGGATGCAGGATTTAAAGTTTTCCAAATAGTAGTTGTCGGAATCGGGGCTCCGGGGACCCAAGAAGGTTCGAACTCTGGGGTGCGCTCGCTGCCTACGTTCCGCTCTACCTCGCGACCCTCAACTCCACGACGATGCTCCGGAATGCTCGAGCTAAGGAAGGAGAACAATGTACCCAGCTGTTTACCCAGGTTCGGGCCACCTTGCGGTGTCGACCCTACTCCTGCTTTGTGGTTGAATTGCCTCGCGAGGGAGGATGAGTATTTGTGTACAAGGGGAAGATGGATGACTTTTGAACCCCTCTCTACGGTGGCACCCTGCCCTTACTTATACTAACCTTGGTTCTCTTCCCCCGAAAACACATGGCGGGAAGGGTTGCCTCAACGGCCAGTTTGAAGCGAGACAAGAGTGCAGTCTATCCTGACAAAAGCCGTCTTCGCCTGCAAAAGCCTCCTGCCGTGACGCGTCGGTGGGCTCGGTGATGACCTCCGTCCTGGCGGCCCGTCGTCTTGGTCTTCTTGCACCGAACGGGTAACCTTTGGGGATTGCTTTGGGAACCGGTGTGCTGTCCTTGCTCCCTTAGCACAAAGAGGAAAGCCTCCTCATCCGCGTCTGCTGGCGCCCCTCTGGCTCCGCTCGTCGCCACGCGCATCACCCACGTGAAGATGCAGGGCCGCGTGACTCCGCCACGCAGCCCTTGACTCACATGCCCCCGCAAGGGGCCTCGGGAGGCAGCCTCGGGAAGCCGCCCCGCAAGAGGGCCTCGAGAGGCTCATGGTGACACTCAATGACGTACGCCTCGCGAGGCAAAGCCCTCGCGAGGGTCTTACTCGTGACGCCCTGGAGGTGGGCCTGCCTTGGGCCTACTGGTGGCGCCGCGCTCTGGGCCACAGGCAAACGGGCCTGGGTACCCCAGTCCCATGGGCCAGAAAGTAGCCCCCGAGCCCGTGGCGTGCAAGACACCGTCTGCGGAGGGAGGGGGCAAAACGGCGCGGGCCCCATTCGCCTGCGGGTCAGGCTCGACGCGTGGCGCACGACGCGGCACGGGACGCCCCCACTTCCCCACGATGCCTCGGCAACTGCCCGGGCTAACATAAAGCTTGCCATGCGCGGCGCGGGGCCATCATTGCTCTTCCTCTGTTCTGCATCCATCTTCAGAAGGCGAAGGGGCACGGACCGGCCCCCATCGAACGCTATATAAGGGCAAGGGGACGGACCCCTTGGCTCATCTTCTCCTCTCGTGGCTTTCCGTTTCCACTCGCCGTCGCTGCAGCCATGGCGCTCATGAGGAGGTTTTCCGCTGCGGAGAAGGGAAAGGCAGCGCTGGAGGAGGAGCCGCCGAAGGCACCGAGGGGGCAAGGCCGCCCTCGCAAGTCCGCCGCAGCGCCGGGGGTGCCTCCCGGGGACGCGGGCGTCCTCTATTGGCGGCCTACGCCGGCTTAGGCAGCCGCGGAAAAAGCTCTGCCCGCGGGGGGCGAGGCGACCATGGCCGGGGTGGCCGAACCAGTGCAACCGTCCTTCCGCCCCAGTCATGGAGCCACTCCGTTGATGCGGCCTACGAGTTCATCGTGGGCATGCACTGCGATCCCTGCACCTGGCTTCGGCTCCCAGACTCCTTCGCGGAGGAGATGGCGGGCTGCACACCGCTGGGCTTGTGGGTGCAGCCAGACGGCTGTTGCTACGGCCCTTCCTGGGTGGCGGCGGAGTTCTCCCCCGCCGGCTTCATGTTCCTGAAGCGGGGGTGGAAGTCGTTCGCCCCCGCCCGCGGCTTGAAAGAGGGGCACATCCTCTACTTCAAGTACGACGGGGCCGCCACGCTCTTCATGAAGATCTTCGGGGTCGCTGGCTGCCGCCTGAAGTGCTGCATGGAGAGCGATGACAACGACAGCCCCGGCGGCGACGACGGCGACGCGTCCTCCTCCGATGGGAGCGGAAGCAACAACAGCTCCCCCAGCGTCAAGAGCAAGGACGAGGACTCCGACTAGGGTACGGCCGATGTCCGAGCCGGCGCCCTAGGAGCGGCGGCCTTCGCGATGAGGTTTCCTTTTGTTTTTTTTTCTTTTCCCTGCATCGAAACGATCTGGGCCCCGTGGGGGCGTGTAAGGAACTATGGCGCTTGCGCCTTAACTTTAATGCTTTTGTGGTTCGAAATCGAGATCATCCTTAACGTTCCTCCTTGAGCTTGCACCCTTCTTTCGCGATCACCCTAACGCTCTGCGTCGCTAGGACCCAGCCCCGAGCGGGCCTCGACCATCGCTGGTATGTGAGGTCGCGATGCCTGGGACAAGGCCAGGAGGTGAGGGGGCTGAGGTCCGGTAAGAACTCCTGAGGCATGGTGCTCAGGAGGTCCCCCTTGACGCGCAAGCGGCTCATGCGGGAGGAGGGGCTTCTGCACCAGACGAGGTCACGAGAGGAAGGAACGCTATCAAAGACCACCGAGCCGCATGGGGCTGTTAACTTAGCTTTTCGGGGCACGGCGCGAGGCGGCCGCGGCTTGCGAGGAATTCACGCGATGTCAGGACGCGTCTCCCTAGAGCTTTATCTTTATTCCGTCTTCTATCTGTGATGGGTCAATGTAAACCCTGCGAGGGGTGCGTGAAAAAATTGTCACCTTTGCGTTTCAACCAGCACCTCTATGATTTAAATTGTGTATCTCCTCCCCATGCTTCCTCGCAAGGCTCACCCCTCTTTTTCTTGCTCGCCAAACGATGCTCTACGTCCTCAGGGCCCGGCCCTCGAGCGGGCCTCAGCCGCCGCTGGTATGTTAGGTTGCGATGCCTGGAACAAGGCCAGGGGGTGAGGGGCACCGAGAGCCATTGAGAGCCCCCAAGGCGCAATGCTCTCGGCCCCGCCTTTCAACATGCAAGCGACTCGCGCGAAAAAGAGGCGAGTAGAGTTGCGGCGAGCGGCGCCCACGACATGGCACCTCCAATGGCGACGCGGCACCAAGCACAAAGTTAAGCAAGTAACATAACTCATTAAAGCATAACAAGACCCAATGCACAACCAAAAGTGAGGCAGCTGTTGAGACGGACACTGACCAGCTCGAGGATGATGCAGCCCGAATGGCGCCCTCAATTGAACAAACCAAAAGTCACCTGGCGATCATGTTGTTGCGGGAGCGTCCGGGTGCATGCCGAAACGTGCCGCGGAGGTTCGCATCTGAGGGGCCCGTTGGCTCCTGAGGCCTTGGGGGCTCGCGAGGGGCTGAAGCCTCGCAAGCTGTGCGAACCTTTGGAAGGTGGCACCGGCATTCACCAGGCCAAAGGGCAGGTGGATGTAGTTTGTGGCGATGCCCTTGCTCTGGCCAACGCGCGACGGCTAGAAGAGGTCCTGGGAACCCGCCCTGTTGAGGCCCGCGATGTCAACGCACACGCACACCTTGCTGTCCTCCTTGGGGACAACGGCCGGACGCGTGGGGCGACGCTCGTCACGGATAGCCCGCGCTTCTCGCAACTTGTCAGTTTCCTGGGCGATGAATTCCTGTGCTCCTGGCGCCTGGCGTCGTACTCCTTGCTCCAGGGGGCGCGCGTTGAGGCACGCCTCCAAGTGGTGCCGAGCACCTCCCTCAGCACGCTGGTCAGATCAGACGCTTTCCAGGCGAAAGCCTCCGAGCCCGCCTGAAGGGAGGCGCCGGGCGCGCCTTCCTATGCGGGAGGAAGGTAGGCCCCGGCCTCAGGGGCGGCCCCTGGGTGTCGCCACCAGCCGGCTGCTTCTCTGCTTCAGGGCGGTCCTTGGAGAGGAGCTGCTTCTTCTTTGCGGGGGCGGCCCCAGGGAGAGCGGCGGCGCCCTCGCCGTCGGAGTTCTCGGCTGCGGCGGTCCGGTAAGCATGCTCGAGGGAGCAGACCGCATCCTTCTCATTGCAGGCGACAGTGATGATGCGGCTGCAGCGAGGCATCTTGAGGATGTTGTAGTCGTGGTGGGTTGCCACCATGAACTTAGGCGAGTGCAAGGTACCCCAGAATGGTGTTGTACGGGAGGTTGATGTGGGCCACGTCGAAGTTGATGAGCTCGGTGTCGTAGTTGTTGTGGGTGCCAAAGGTGACAGGGAAGCGCACTTGTCCCAGGGGAACGGTGGACCCGTCTGTCACCCCAAAGAAGGGCCTGGTCGGCATCAGCTGGTCATAAGGCACCTGGAGCGTCTTGAAAGTCGCGATGGAGATCACGTTGAGGCCGGCGCCTCCGTCGATGAGGGTCTTGGTGACAGCGACGTTGCTGATGGTGGGAGTGCACAGCATGGGGAGCGCACCGGCGGTGGCCGAGCACCTGACGTGGTCTTTGGAGTCGAAGGTGATGGCGTACTGCGACCACTTGAGGGGCGGAGCGGCCTCAAGCCTCGGGAGGGCGGCGTTCACCTCATGAAAGAATTGCTTGAAGAGGCGGTTGGACGCGGGGGCCTGAGCTCCGCCGACGATACAGGCTATCGAGCGAGGCTCTTGGTACCCCCCCAACCCCCTCGTCTTGCAGGTTGTCGCCATTTCTTGGTGGCGGCGGCGGAACGGCAGCGTTGTCCTGAGGGCGCGCATCGCGAGGCTGATCACGCCAGCCCTGGCGGGGGTTGCCGTTGCGGTTGTCCCACCGGCCGCCACCACGGCCACACGAGGAAGGATCGAGTCCTGAATGATGATATACGAGATAGAGTTGGGGACTTGGGGTAGCACCAATTGAAGAGAAGCTTGTCCAACATCGTCTGAGATGATTTGGGCATATTCAGCGCAGGCCTCCAGAAGCCCCAATGCATAGCGGACGGCTAAAGCGTGCGGAGAATGTCAAGAGACGTCGGGTAGACCGAATTTGACATGGGAGGAGTCCGTTAAGAGAGACCTGAAGGATTGAAGTATCACCAAAGAACTAGCTATGGACAGGGATGCGTGGAAGCTTGCTATCCATGTGCCAGAGCCATGAGTTGGTCGCGAGATCTTATGGGTTTCACCTCTAGCCTACCCCAACGTGTTTGGGACTAAAGGCTTTATTGTTATTGTTGTTGTTGTTGTTGTTGTTGTTGTTGTTGTTGTTGTTAGGGATATTGGCCTGAAATCTGAAACTTCCAGGGGGTGTATTTTTTGGGCAGCAAGGTAAGCAGTGTTAACACCACTGAGCTCAGCATTGTGGTTGTAGAAGTCTGAGAAGTTCATAATGTCATCTCTGATCAAATGTGCAAATTTCTTGTAGAACTCATTGGTCAAGCCATCAGGCCCTGGAATCCTATTATTAGGAGAGCATTGGATGGCAGTGACAATTTCTCCCCATGAAAAGACAGCAGCTAAATTAGTCATGTCAACTTCCTCACATAACAGGTTGAATTGTAGCACAGGCAGAGAGTGGGACGGCTGACCAAGAAAGGCCTTCAAGTAGTCAGTAGCTATCTGTAGCTTCTTTGGGTTGTCAAAGTGCTCAAATGCCCTCATGCATAGAGAGACCTTGACCTTGTTTTTCCTGGCGTGGCAATTAGTTGCAGCGTGGAAGAATTTGCAGTTTTTTGTCATCGAAGACACAAAAATTGATCTTAGCTGTTAGCTCTCGTCCTCCACATTGCTGTTTGTCATAGAATGACCTGTTTGGCCTTTGCAGCAGCAATCTTCCTTGGTGTGGCCTCCAGAGGAGTCAGAAACCTCCTTTCTTCGAAAGCATTCAGGTACTCAACCACATGTTTGCTGTTGTCAATGAGTAGCAGAAGACCAGGCTTTTTCTGCTCCATTTACGGATAGCAGCTCTAATTCGTCTCATTTTAAAACTGATCAAAGTAGAAGATGTAGCTATAGGCCTGGTCCCTTTACTCCACCCATCAACGATGATCTTCCTAGTCAGCATCGGATTCTCAAGCGGAGGCAGCATGCAGGGCTAGGCGGGGTGGCGTATGGCATTTCCATCCATCAATGGCGGGAATGCTGGAGCGGTACTGTAGAGGGCTCAAACGGCAGCAGGCAGCTTGACGGCCGGCAGGCGAGTGGCGGACCGTGGATGGACAGATTCCAGAAGTGGCAGAGTTCATAAAATTGGAGCGCGATTGGCTGGTAAGCCTCAATTTCTAATATAGATGTTCTTGCCTTGCATACAGATCTGGGGGTATCATCCATCGATTGGGGTCACGATCTATCCAACAACCCAGCTGGACCCCAACTCGTCCCGAACCCTCGACCAGGGTCGATTGACCCCGGTTCAGGGTACGCAACCTCGACCCATGAACCCGGCTACTATGGTTGGGCCTCTTCTTGACTTGGGCTCATTTGTTTGACTTGGTCTTCTATTTTCTCATCTTCTTTTGACTTGTTGACCATGAGGACTTGCTTGGACTTTTGTTGACCGATTTTGACTTGTGTTGACCGTTTGTGTGAATGCCACTTAGGATTAAGAGGGACCCATGGTATCATTTAGATATTCCCTCAACAAGATATTTCTTTCTTCAAAGGCTGAAATGTGAGTTATGTTCGTATCTGTTGGTGTATATGAGACTGAAGTAGGAACAATAATGCTCTTATTTTATCAGGGTGAACTACATAGTGTGGATAATTTCTATGTCACATCCCCCACTTTATATCCAAGGGAAGACTCTAGCATCCAACGCTTTTTATCACTCGTATCAACATCGCATCCCCCTATTTCTCAAATTTCCATGTATCATCTAAATCCTATAGCTCAATTTTTATTATTCAAGAATTAAGATTACGCATGGTGCAAGATAGTTTTGCTGCCGCTAAGCAACCCTATTTTTGTGTTGTTACATGCCTGTAACTTGTTAGGAAATATGCAACTTGTATTCCTATGGTGCCATAGGCCAGTATATATACATGTACAGGTGCAGGAAATATGCAGAAAACCGCTTATGCAATGGGGTGAATACAAAAGGCTACATTGGCTATATATATAGTACTCTAACACGCCCCCTAAAACTCATGGTGGATGAACAACACTGAGTTTGGAGAGATAGAAGCCATGTTGTGCTCTAGTCTGGGCCTTTGTAAAGAAATCCGTCAATTGTAACTCGGAAGGCACATACTGAAGAGCAATAACCTGATCCTGCACACCAGCACGCACATAGAAGGCATCAACACCAATATGCTTGGTGAGCTCATGCTTCACAGGGTCGCGCGCAATGCTAATAGCACCTATACTGTCAAACAAGAGCATAGTAGGTGTAGTGACAGAAACACCAAAGTCCTGAAGTAACCACCGTAACCAAGTCACCTCTGCCGTCAGAAGAGCCATAGCTCGCAACTCAGCCTCTGCACTCAAACGCGAAACCGCAATCTGCTTTTTCGTCTTCCAGGCAATGTGAGAACCACCAAAGAAAAAACACAATAAGCAGAAAGTGAACGGCGATCCGAGGGATCACTAGCCCACGTAGCATCCGAATAGGCCTGAAGTTGTAAGGAACCGGAGCGAGGAAAGAACAGGCGGTGAGAGATCGTGCACCGAAGAGATCGAAGAACATGAAGGAGGTGACTATAGTGAACCAAAGTGGGGGCGGAGACAAACTAACTCAGAATATGGACATAGAGAAGAAGAAGAGCCCGACCACGAGCTGAAAGATGGACAAACAACGCAGGATCATCAGCACTCGCTGAAAAACAAATGGCAGTCACCACAAAGGCAAAACGTTCAAACCAGGCACAAGGGGCTTGCTTAAGGCCATAAAGAGAGCGACGAAGACGGCATACCATGCCATCAGGAACAGAATACCCAGGTGGGGGCTGCATGTAAATCTCCTCGTGCAGCTCACCATTAAGAAAGGCATTCTTAACATCAAGCTGAGATACAAACCAGTGGCGAACAGAAGCCACGGCAAGAAGAGTGCGAACTATGGTTACATGGGCCACAGGAGCAAAAGTCTCACCGTAATCACGACCATACTCTTGCTGAAAACCACGAGCCATGAGACAGCTTTGTAAGAGAACCATCAGAGCGAGTCTTAACCTTGTAGACCCACTTACAAGTGATTGGACGAACACCAGGAGGAAGGGAAACAAGGTCACACGTGCCAGTACGCTCAAGGGCAGCAAGCTCCTCTGCCATCGCAAACCGCCATTCAGGATGAACAACAACTTGACGATAAGTCGGCTCAAGAACAGCAGCACCGGCGGTTGGAAAACCAAGGCGATCAACAGGCGGAAGCGGGCGAGAATGCAAGCCATAAGTAGGTTGAGAAGAGGAAGATGACACATCAGAAGTAGATAGCTCATCAGTAGATGCATCCACGACACGCGGACGACGAGTATGATACTAAGGAAAAGATGGAGGAATCTCCAAGTTAGACTCAAGGGATGGAGACGAAGAAGTCACCAGGATGAAGGTGCGGAATCCGCTGACAGGCGAGGTGAGGAAACCATGGGAGATGGTGACGGAGGATCGACAATAGGCGGAGAAGCAGGGGTAGCACGACGAATAGACAAGGGCTCGACAGGAGTGATAGGTGTCCGGAAAAGTGAGGAAAGAGAGATCCTCCACTGAAAAGGTCGAGGAAGATGGTCGCGGGTAGAAGGGACGAGACTCATCAAAAATCACATCCCGAGAAATACGCATCCGATGGCCGATGGATCCCAACAACGATAGCCCTTATGCTCATCACTATAGCCTAAGAAGACACTCGACAGACTGAGTGGTCAGTTTGGTGCATTCACGGGGGGCAAGAAGAACATAGAAAACGCAACCAAACAAACGAAGCGCCGAATAATCAGGAGAACGATCAAAGAGACGCTCGAAGGGAATGCCGCCTTGTAGAGCAACGGATGGCTGAAGGTTGATGAGATAGGTGGAGGCGGAGACAGCCTCAGCCCAAAAATGAGGCGGAGGAGAGGTGGCGATCATCAACGCACGAGCCGTCTCAAGAAGGTGACGATGCTTTCGCTCAGCCACACCATTCTGAGCATGAGCACCAAGACAAGATAACTGAGAAAGAGTCCCCTGCTCAGCAACAACACCACGCAACATCTTGGAAATATACTCGCCAGCAGAGTCAGCACAAACACACGAACGGGCGAAGAGAACTGCGTGCGAACCATGGTAGGAAAATGCTTATAAATGGACAAAACCTCACTGCGAGAAGTCATAAACTAAAGCCAAGTGTAACGAGAGAAATCATCTATGAAAATAATATAGTATCGATGACCCCTTTCAATGCGAAGGGAGCCAAACCCCATACAACAGAATGAACTAAATCAAAAGGACGTTGAGACACTGACTCACTAGTGGGATAAGGTAACTGAATCTGTTTGCCAAGTCTACAACCTTGACACTCTAAAGAGACATCTCCTGAGACAGACCCCAGAAGACCTCTACGAACTAAAGATGACAAACGAGAACCACAAAGATGACCAAGTCGATGATGCCACTGCTGGAAGGAGCCGGTAGCTGAAGCGACAGAAGCGGATGAACTGGCGATCGTGGTGGCAGCGGAAGGAACATGAAGCCAATCTAACTCCCAAAGACCCTGAGAATCACGGCGGCGAGGGCCAGTCCCAACCAAAGTGTGCGTGCGACGATCCTGAACAGAACAAGAGTCAACGTCAAGAATGACACGACAACCAGAATCAGTGAGTTGACAAGCAGAAAACAGATTCATGGTAAGTCGAGGAACATGAGCCACATCAGGAACAGAATAAGAAGTGGTAAGATTGCCTCAACTAGCAACAAAAAGAGGAGTACCATCAGCAGTGAATACATGAACAGGAAAATCAAGCGATCTAAGAGAGGACAAATTGAAAGAATGAGAAGACATATGAAAAGAAGCTCCGGAATCCAAAACCCTGGGGATGTACCTGACTGTGTAGTGGGTGGTTGCTCGGTCTGGGAAGCATCGATCCACAGAACCTGCGATGCGTCGAAGAGCACAAGCGGCAAGCAGACGCTTAAGTCTTAGAATATCCTGCTCAATCAAGGCGGTGGCTAAAGATGTCGAAGTAGAAGTAGAAGTCCCTGAAGATGATGTCCGCGCCTTACGCACGAGTCGCTTCTTCTGGAAGCACTGAAACTCAACATGACCATCCTGGTTATAGTACCCAAGTGAGCACGAGAGCAGCCCTGACCGCCAGTAGGAGTGGGCAAGAGCAGCGGAGCACAGGAGCGGGGAGTAGTCGGTGCAGCATGCGGCATAGCAGGAGCTTGAGTAGCAAGCACAGAGGAAACCTCAAGTAAACCAGCACCACGTAAGCGAGTCTCCTCAGCACGAATCTCTGAAAGCGCCTTCATGAGAGAAATACGGCCACGAGCAAACAATTGAGCGCGCCGGGGCTCAAACTCCTTACGGAGCCGAGACAAAAAGACAAGAACTCGTAGACATGATGAAACTCCAAATCAGCCTGCATAGCCTGGCAACACTGGCAAGTACGACAACCAGCACTGCGGAGAGAATCAAGCTGACGCCAGATAGCAAAACTCTATGCATAGAAATCATCAACAGTGGAGTCACCCTGCTGAAGAGCATGCTCCTGGCGGACCACAGACAGGTATAAGGCATCACCAGAGGGCTGGTAGCACTGACAAAGACGGGTCCACATCTCAAATACGGTAGGGAGGCCCAAGAACTCAGAGGCAAACTGAGGCAGAACGCTAGCAGTGAGAATAGCTGTGGCACGAGCATCATCATCAAGCCACTGAGTATAAGCAGACAAAGCCTAATGATACGTGTGAAGAACCTCCTCATAAGTCAAAACCTGCTCATCATAAGCACAAACGACGGCATCATCATCAAGCTTAGTTGCATCCTTCGCAGCCTGAGTAGCATCAGCAGCAACAACCGGTAGTGTCGACGAAGTAGGGGCCACAAGAGGAACCGGGCACGGCGGACAACGGACCTCACCAGGAAGAACGCCCCACAGACGAATGCCACGCATATGAATGCGCATGAAGGCAACGAACTCGATGTAGTTGGTGCCATCAAAAATCACCGGACAACGAGGAACTGCAATATAGCCCGATGTTGTAGACAATTTTTTGGCAATCACCAGGTAGGCAGCAGTACAGACAGAGGGTCCCAATGATCAACCACAGTCAGCGCTCGCGGCGGCACCAGATGGACGAGACGAGAGCCAGGAACAGGGGCGTGATCCCGCGAGGGCGACAGAGACCAGCCAGAGGTGGTGGAATCCGGCGAGGGGCGGCCAAACCAGACATGGGCGACGAAGACCGGCGACTGGTGGCCGGATCCGGCGAGGGGCGGCGGAAGATTGATCGCGGGCGGAGACTCCTATGCGGGCTTGATCTGGATCGATCGCGAGCAGGAGGCTCTTGGAGCTGGCTTCGATCTGAATCGATTGCTGGAGGCTCGCTTCGATCTTTTTTTTAAACGGGCATAACCCCTTTTCATTACTTATCATAACGGAAATACAGTAGTTCGAGCTTAAGGAAGCTAGAAAGGGGAAAGCAAGTTCAAGGCACCACTAGGAAACCCACTGTAAGCACTCGTCATCGAGCAGCTCATTATGAGGCGAAAACCCAGTGACACCTAAAAACGAATTAGCCTAACCAGCGCAACGAGGGTACCAACAAACAATCTCCAGAGGGGGTAAGGCTCACAGGATGAGCAGAAAGCAAAAGCCCACGCAGGTGCAACGATCAAAAGTCTAACATAACAGCGAGGCATTTTTTCTAATGTAAGGCAGGACGGCATCAACTCGTCAGTCCATCGCTGGTTCAGCTGGGGCCGCGCAAATCCTCATCATAGTTGCAGTGTTGGTCTTGAGCATCTTGGCGCCACGTTCCATTGCATCGCGATCAACTCCAGCCATTAGACCTGCCCGGTAGTTCAAGAAACCACACGCAGAGAAAACCACATCAAAAGGAGTCTTTGGCTTTTTATGTTCAAATGTGGCCCTGTTGCGACAGTTCCACATAGCCCAGCATATCGCAGCAAGGCCAAAGGTATAGAATTTAGATCCACCCGGCAAGAAAATATAACACCAGGTGAAGAAGTATTGCCACAGATTGTTCGGGCATAATTCGTGCCCACGACACCCAACGGTTCTCCAGACTACCCTGTCCAGACTACCCTGGCGACAGGGCAGGTGAAGAAAAGGTGATGCGAGGTTTCTCTATCCATACAAAAGGAGCACTTCGGGTTTCCAGCCCAGTTTCGTCTGCTCATGACATCTCGTGTCAACACAACATCCTGGAATAATTGCCATAAAAAGATTTGAATCTTAAGAGGGAGTTAGCTTTCCATATCCATCTATAATCACAGCCAGCTAGATGCTTTTCCATGTATGTGTATACAGACTTAGTTGTGAAGCATTTATTCTTCCCAAGATTCCAGACTACTTGGTCCGGCTCATTGGAGAGCAACTATGAATCAACCACTCGCTTGACTTCCCCCCACTGATCCAGCAGCGGAGGGTGCAAGCGCCTCCTAAAGAAATCGACGCCAACATTTTTTTTTAAACTCGGCAATTGTAATCTCCTGATCACTGCATATACTATAAAGTTCAGAGAATCTATCACGCAAAGGAGGATTATTGGCAATGGAGTCAATCCACATTCTAGCAATGTTGCCAGATTTCAGGACCACCCCTCTTCCAAAACGGCGAATCTCTGAATCTACTTCTCACCGATGTTACCATATCTTTTTTCAAGTACTTAGCTCGAATCACAACCTGCCACAACCCTTGTTGTGTCTCGAGTTTCCACCACCATTTCGTGAGTAAGCTAATATTTTGCTTACGAAGATCTTTCACCCCCCCAATCCCCCTTTATTCTTAGATCTGCAGATCCTGGTCCATCTCACAAGATGATATCGTTTCCTGCCATTAGTTTCTTGCCAGAAGAACATTTTACGATGTTTGTCTAATTTGTAGATCACCATCTTAGGAAGTAAGAACATAGCCATTTAGTAATAGACAATGCTAGAAAGGGAGGAATTTAGGAGTACAAGTCTTCCACCCGAGGACGCGGCATTACCAATCCACAATTCACAACATTTTAGGAATTTGTCATCTACAAACCTCCAGTCCAGGCTACGCAAGGTGGAGTAGCTTACCGGCACTCCCAAGTATCATCGGGAAATGCCCAATTTGACAGTTGAATAGTTCCGCATAGGAAGCTAGTATATTATCGTCTCCCCCAACACACAAAATTTCACTTTTAAGGAAGTTTATTTTGAGTCCAGACATAAGCTCAAAGATATATAAGAGGAGTTTCAAATTGACAGCAGCATCCTCATAATGTTCATGTTAGAGTTATATTAAGTGATGTCTTTTTGCCTTCTGTATTCTAGTCTCTTGGCATCCTCTTGTAGCCTTTTGGCGAGTCCTCATGTATGTGTATATATGTTGGCATTAGCCTCCTAATAATACAAGTTGCTATTCTCCTAACATCAACATGGTATCATGAGCCTAGGTTAGGGAATTTTTTCTCCGGGTAGCGCAACTTGCCCTTTCGATCCACATCTTGGCTGTGTTGTTCCACATCGCTGCTGCCTCCTCTCTCTCTCTGCCAGAAGCCCCATACTGACTGCTGTGCGATCCAGCCGAAGGCTTCATTTACTGGAGCTCCTTCCATTCTTGTAGATCCGGATCGATCCGATCCTCTTCCTGATTCGAGTTGCCAGCCACCACCAACCTGATCTCCGCCGCCGACTGTCTCTGTCAACTGCCGCTGGATCTCGTCCGGTCGCCGCTCGGCTCGTCTTTCGGCCGACGCTCGCCGCCCATCAGGGGTTGCTCTTCCGGCCGCCCATCGGGGGTTGCTCTTCCGGCCGCCGCCCATCGGAGTCTGCACTTCCGGTCGCCACCCGGCGCTCCTCTGGCCGACGGCCGCCCGTACGGCCCTACCCTCTCCGAGTCGCTGCTGACTTCTACGGGCTCTCGCATGCGTGCGTGTGAAACTGCCGCTGTTTAAGTCCAGATCGATCGCTGCCTTGGGCTGCTGTGGGCCGCCGTGTTTGGCCTGCCTCAGTCAGCTTGCCTTTTCTTTTCGTCTGATTGATCTGCTGCTGGTTCTGGCCGCTCTCACCTTGGCCAGTTGAGTCTTTGTGACAGAAAAGGAGCACCATGTCTTTGGCATCATCTGGCTATGTTGCCATCCCGCGCTGCCCAGTGATATTCGATGGGGCTAACTATGCTGAGTTCGTTGCCTTTATGCGCATTCACATGCGTGGCATTAAATCGTGGGGTGTTCTTTCCGATGAGGTCCCACGTCCTCTGCGCCAGATGCCACTGTGGCTCTACCCCACCGCCGACGCCATCGGGTCTTAGACGCAGATGCTTCGATGATGATAGGGCTGCGACCACGCTTCTTCTTGATGATCTGTTGCCGCTTATGACGTGGAGGTCTTGGATTATTCAAATGCTCTTTCTGCTTATCGTGACGATCCGGTGCTTACACTCAATGGTGTGACGATGATGCTCGTGTTGTGACCGTTCTCACTTCTAGTGTTTTGCCTCGCTTTGCTTCGAGTTTATAGGCCTCGATCTTGTCTTTGAGATGTGGACTCATCTTCGCTCGGCCTTCTCGACCCTCTGGTGATGCTCTCTATTTGTCGTGGGATCGGGAGCATGCTCTTGTGAGGAGACTCCACTATTGATGAGTTCTACACTCGAGTTACATTATCTGGCGCCACTTGACTCCTTCGCAGACTACTGCTTGTGGCACTTGCCGTGTTGCGGACCGTGAGGTCGGACTTGGAGTTTCAAAGTCTATGAGTTCTTATCACGGCTCAGTGGGGAGTTCGAGCCTCGGCGTGCTCGCTTGTTTGCTCGTGGTCGTGTTCCTATTTACGAGGTGCTTCGAGCTTCGTCTTGAGGAGACTTCGCCTTCGTGGTCTTTGGTTTGCTTGAGTTCCTCTATGCTCGGTGCTCGAGCTGCTACTCCACCAGTGTCTTCTCGCTCCAGTGCTCCGCCACTACTACCCACTCCTCTGGGTAGTGAGGCCCGCTCTCGTGAAGGCCGCTCTCGTCCTCGTACTCATTGTGACTACTGCAACAGGGATGGTCACCCCGAGTCTGATTGCTTCAAGAAGAAGCGTGATATGCGTAATAGGGAGCGCAATTCTTCTTCTGGGACTCGTGCTTCTTCCTCGACGCCGTCTACTGTCTCCTTGACTGAGCAAGATATTGTGAAGCTCAAGCGTCTACTTGTTGCCTGGTTCTTGACAGTCTGCAGCTCTGTGGATCGGTGCTTCTAGTCTTTGGCGACCACTTGTCTACACAACGGTACATCCCATGGGTTCTAGATTCTAGAGTTTCATTTCATATGTCCTCCGATTCTTCTGTCTTGTCCTCTCGTAGATCTCTCGATTTTCCTATTAATGTTCTTACTGTTGATGGTACTCCTCTTCCTGTTGTGAGTCGAGGCACTCTTGCCACTTCTTCCTTTTATGTTCCAGATGTTTCTCATGTGCCTCGCCTGACCATGAACCTATTTTCTGAATTCACTTCATCGATTCGGTTGTCGTGTCATTCTTGGCGTTGATTCTTGCACTATCCGGGATCGCCACACGAAGGCTCTAGTTGGGGCTGGCCATGACGCCATGATTCTCGGGGCTTTGGGAGTTGGGTGGCTTAATGTTCCTTCCTACTACCACTTTCACTCGATCCATCTGCGTTAAATCGCTTGACTACCAGCTCCTTCTAGCAGTGGCATCACTGACTTGGTCACCTTTGTGGTTCTCGACTATCGTCTTTAGTTCGTCGTGGTCTTCTGGGGCCTGTCTCAGGAGATGTCTCCTTGCAGTGTCAGGGTTGTAGGCTTGGTAAACAAGTTCAGTTACCTTATCCTACTAGCGAGTCAGTGTCTCAGCGCCCTTTTGATTTAGTACATTCAGATGTGTGGGGCCCGGCTCCCTTCTCTTCTAAAGGGGGCCATCGCTACTATATTATTTTTATAGATGATTTCTCTCGCTACACTTGCCTTTACTTCATGTCTTCACGTAGCGAGGTTCTCTCTATTTATAAGCGGTTTGCCGCCATGGTCCACACTCGGTTTTCTACACCTATTCGTGTGTTTCGTGTTGATTCTGCTGGCGAGTATATCTCCAAAATGTTGCGTGGTTTTCTTGCTGAGCAGGGTACTCTTGCTCAGTTCTCTTGTCCCGGTGCTCACGCTCAAAATGGCGCCAAGCGCAAGCATCGTCACCTTCTTGAGACAGCTCGTGCGACGATGATTTCCGCCTCTCTTCCACCTCATTTCTGGGCTGAGGCTGCCTCCACTGCCACATATCTCATAAACATTCAACCCTCATCTGCTCTACAGGGAGGTATTCCTCTAAAGCGTCTTTCTGATCATTCTCCTGATTGTTCTGCTCTTCGGTTGTTTGGTTGTGTTTGTTATGTTCTCCTCCCCCCCCCCCCTCGAGAACGCACCAAACTAACCGCTCGGTCTGTCGAGTGTGTTTTTCTGGGCTACAATGATGAACATAAGGGTTATCGGTGTTGGGATCCTATTGGTCGAGGAATGCGTATTTCTAGGGATGTGACTTTTGATGAGTCTCGTCCATTCTACCCACGACCATCCTCTTCGACCTTTTCAGTAGAGGATATCTCTTTTCTCACGTTTCCTGATACACCTCCCTCTGTGCCTCATATTCCTACTCCTTGTCCCTGCAGATCCGACACCATCTTCTCCTATCGTTTCTTCTCCTTCCTTATTGCATGACACTCCACCTTCATCACCGATGTCTTCTCCATCTCCATCACCTCCGGTGGTTCCTTCCCATCCCACTTTTCCTTCTCATTATACCCGTCGTCGACGTGTTATGGACGAATCTACTGCCGTGCCATCTACTTCTGGTGCACCGTCTTCCTCGTCCCAGTCGACTTATGATCTTGGGGCTCGACCTTGCCCTCCTCCTGACCGCTATTCTCCCTAGCCAATATGGCCTTTCAGTTGTACTTGAGCCTACCTCTTATCTTGATGTTGTTATTCATCCTGAATGGCAGTTTGCGATGGCAGAGGAGATTGCCGCTCTTGAGCGCAACGGCACATGGGATCTGGTTTCTCTTCCTCCCCGTGTTCGTCCCATCACTTGTAAGTGGGTCTATAAGATTAAGACTCGCTCTGATGGTTCTCTCGAGCGTTATAAAGCTCGTCTTGTGGCTCGCGGCTTTCAGCAGGAGCATGGTCGTGATTATGATGAGACATTTGCTCCTGTGGCCCATATGACCACTTTCCGCACACTTCTCGCCGTGGCCTCTGTTCGCCACTGGTCCGTGTCACAACTTGATGTTAAAAATGCTTTCCTTAATGGTGAGTTGCATGAGGAGGTTTATATGCAGCCACCACCTGGGTATTCAGTTCCCGATGGCATGGTTTGTCGTCTTCGTCACTCTCCCTATGGCCTTAAGCAAGCCCCTCGCGCTTGGTTTGAGCGGTTTGCCTCTGTGGTCACTGCTGCTGGTTTTTCACCCAGTGATCATGATCAACGTTGTTTGTCCACCTTTCTGCTCGTGGACGCACTCTTCTTCTATATGTTGATGACATGATAATCACTGGCGACGATTCTGAGTACATTGCCTTTGTCAAGGCCCGTCTTAGTGAGCAATTCCTTATGTCTGATCTTGGTCCTCTTCGTTACTTTCTTGGGGTTGAGGTTTCCTCCACCTCTGCTGGCTTTTTTATTTCCCAAGAAAAGTATAGCCAGGGCCTTCTTACTCGTGCGGCTCTTAGTGATGAGCGCACTGCTAAGACTCCTATGGAGCTCGATGTTCACCTTCGTGCTTCTGGTGGTGAGCCCTTGTCTGATCCGACACGTTATCGTCATCTTGTTGGGAGTCTTGTGTATCTTGCTGTCACTCGTCCGGATATCTCTTATCCTGTCCATATTCTGAGTCAGTTTGTTTCTGCTCCCACTTCAGTTCACTATAGTCACCTTCTTCGCGTTCTACGATATCTTCGTGGCACGATCTCTCATCGTCTCTTTTTCCCCCTCTCCAGCTCGTTACAGCTCTAGGCCTATACGGATGCTACGTGGGCTAGTGATCCTATGGATCGCCGTTCACTTTCTGCCCACTGTGTCTTTCTAGTGGTTCCCTCATTTCCTGGAAGACGAAGAAACAGACTGCAGATTCTCGTTCGAGTGCAGAGGCCGAGTTGCGAGCTATGGCTCTTCTGACGGCTGAGGTGACATGGTTACGATGGTTACTGGAGGATTTTGGTGTTTACATTACACCTACTACCCTCTGTCGGACAAAGACAGTGCTACCAAGATTATGCGGGACCCGTGAAGCATGAGCTTACCAAACACATTGGTGTTGATGCTTCTTATGTGCGCGCTGCTGTGCAGAATCATGTTGTTGCTCTTCAGTATGTGCCTTCTGAGGTACAGCTAGCGGACTTCTTCACGAAGGCTCAGACTAGAGCGCAACATGGATTTCACCTCTCCAAACTCAGTGTTGTGGATCCACCATGAGTTTGAGGGGGGGGTGTTAGAGTTATATTAAGTGATGTCTTTTGGCCTTTTGTATTCTAGTCTCTTGGCATCCTCTTGTAGCCTTTTGGCATCCTCATGTATGTGTATATATGTTGGCATTAGCCTCCTAATAATACAAGTTGCTATTCTCCTAACATCAACAGTTCAAAGCAAATGACCGTATCGTCAGCATATTGGAGGATGGCCACGCCACCCTCTATGAGGTCCGGAGCGAGCCCAATTATCATTTTTTTCTTTCTGAGCATTGTGAATCATCTTAGAAAGTGCTTCTACAGCAAGGTTAAACAGAAAAAGGGGAATAGGGATCGCCCGGGCGAACACCTTTGTAGTTCTGGAAATAAGGTCCCATCTCATTATTGAGTTTTATGCTTACTGTATCATTATTCACGAATTTTTTTTCACCCAGCCACACCATGTTGTCTCAAACCCTCGGTTACTGTGGCATTCAAGGAGGAAATCCCAGTTTATCTTGTTGTAGGCTTTTCCAAAATCTAGCTTAAGCACTACGTCCACTTTTTTCTTTTGATGAGTATGGTGTAGCACCTCATGAAGAGTGAGGATCCCATCCATAATATTCCTGTGCTTAATAAAAGCATTCTGTTGTTTGTTGATAAGCTTGTCAGCAAAAATAGGGCGATGTTGTTGGATTTTCTTAGCACCATCATTTTGGGTATCAAGGTGATCACCACATAGTTTAGACGAGCCACATCCAAAGTGTTACTATGAAAGGCATGGAACAAACGCATAATGTCAGATTTAACAAAATCCCAAGAATGCTTATAAAACTCAGCCGCGATATTGTCTGGGCCAGTGCCCTATTACTATCCATGCCGAACAATGCTTTTTTCACCTCTTCCTCTATGAATTCACTGGTTAGGAGTATATTATCTCTGCAGTGAGTTTCTCTTCTTCCGACCAGGCATCCGCAGATAGGTGAAATAAATTCCCCCTGGCCGGACCAAACATATTTTTGGCTCGCTTCAATCTGGATGGGAGCGAGTTGAACGGCAGCGTCACGGACGTGCAGGGAAGGAGAGGAGCGGCCTTGGGTTGACCGGCTGCTACGATGGAGAGAAAAAGCAGCGGCGGCGGCCACGGGGGATCAATAGCACGAGTTGCAGCATGCAAAAAAATTGACCTAGCTCTAATACCATGTTAGGAAATATGCAACTTGTATTCCCATGGTGCCACAGTCCAGTATATATACATGTACAGGTTAAGGAAATATGCAGAAAACCCCTTATGCAATGGGGTAAATACAAAAGGCTACATCGCTATATATATAGTACTCTAACATAACTTTCTTACAATACAGTAAACCCTCTTCTGATTTAGCATGCCAACAGGACAACCAAGGTTCCACGGTTGTACAATTAATTCTTTATAAGCGTGTTCTGGCTAGGTCAGAAAATCATCATATACATACCAATGGCATTCAAACTGTCATCTGACCGTGATCATCACTATCTTACCCAATACTGGTCTTGTCTGTTTTGCACCATACACTCCCCCTAGTGTATGTCATGCCAGCGGCCAGCCACCACGCTTAATAGCTCCCAGACCCCGGCACCACATATTTACAGAAGCTGTTGACACCCATACTAGTTTTCTTCTAAATTAGGAGTATCGATACACGTGACAGTAACAAAAATAAAAGGGCTGGCTAGAAAACAAGAATATTAACACGAAGATGAATAGTTTGTTTGCCGGTTGGGGGGTGGGGATGGGTACCGGGAGGCAGGGAATCGAGGACTCCCAGGGCGGCGTCGGCGCAGGCGCGGAGGGACGCAGACTTCTCGGAGGGGTCTCGGGGGAAGAAGGTGTCGCGGAGACTGTACAGCTCCTCCACTTTATCCGCCACCTTCTCCAGCGGCGTCCACCCCGCCTCCTCCCCTTGGTTCCCCTGCCCCTGCTGCCGCTCTGGCTCGGGCACCGGGGCAGAGCTCACCGACGCGCCGCTGGCCTCGCGGCTCATCGTTTCCCTGGGCGGCGATGCGATCTGTGGAGGTGGAGAGGGCATGCTCGGTAGGATGCCATCTGCCCAGATATTTACTTTGCACTTGAGACAATTTGCCACTAGTTACATCATTGCAGCAGCCGGGTTCGCGGCATAGTTTAAAAAACCGACCGGCAAAAAAAACCGGTGAGGCTATCCGTTCAGATTTTTATTTGTCGGACCATCTGTGTCGATTCAAGATCCACTTCTCGGGACCCCTACCCGAGGTCTGCCGGTTTTGACACCGGCAGTCAACCATGACAATTGCGACATAGTGAGTAGGTTTTGAATCTTTCTTGCGTCGTCGGGTCGAATTCGATGTGTATATGGTAGTTATGGACTGCTAACTCTGCTTATTGTTGTGTTTGTGTTTCCTCTGTGTGTTGTGGTGTGTGTGTATTGTTTTCATAGTTTAAGGAGGATAAAGGCGAGAGGTATTGAGACTGCAAATTGCTCTCATGTCTATGCGTATCTTAATTTATGCAACTCCGTCGGTATTAGGCTGGATAGTCGGTCTGGAGCAACGAAAAACTGAAGTTGTTGATGTTTAGAATTTGGACAATCTGTTGGATACGTCTTCACCAGTGCTGCAGAACATTTTTCAAGACAGCGTGGGTTCATAAGTGAGGAAAACAATTTGGCTTGCATGGTTCAGATTATTCTCTTGTGCTTATTTTACCTTGTGATTACTTGAAACTGCAATCTGCAAGTTAGAATGGGCGCTTGACTTGTAAGGGCAGAAGGCTGAAGCAAAGAAAGCTACTCTTTGAGCTGTAGTACATTCAGGGCCGTCCACAGGCCTGTGCGGGCTGCGCGACCGCACAGGGCCCCCAAATCCTAGGGGGCCCTGTTTCTGGGCTCATATTGCTGAAAAGTCTCTATTTTGGGCCTTTTTCTTTCGGCCTTGTAGGCCTGGTCGCTGCAGCTTCAGTTTTGGGCCTTCTGGGGCTGGTCGCTGGAGGTTGTCTTGTGGATCGCTCGAGGCAACCCAAACTCCCCGTGAGCCCCCTCAATCGAAAAGGCAAAAACAAAAACAGGAGGCGTCTTTTCGGGAAAAACTAGAGCTGCTGTCTCGCGTGTAGGCGTCTTTTCTCATTCACGGCTAGAGGCGCCAACCAGCAGCAGCCGTTGGTGGAGAGCCAATGTATAACACTGACT
Organism: Aegilops speltoides; assembly: GCA_021437245.1. NCBI lineage: Eukaryota > Viridiplantae > Streptophyta > Magnoliopsida > Poales > Poaceae > Aegilops > Aegilops speltoides. Next base: position 193,987,952 of record CM038143.1, read on the forward strand.
AGTCCATTACTTCATTAATTAGGTGTACCTAAGCCAATGCCCTATCTATTTCTTTTTTTTTGGAAAATCCTACCTAATTTATGTTACTTTTTCATGTTGAATGATTATATTAATTAATATACGTATTTATTTTGGCAAACAGTATAATGAATAATTATAGAAAAATTCACATCTGTTCATCTTGTAAACACTATATTTAATATTTAATACTTATAATAATAAGTATTATTATTCTTATAAAAATAAAACAGAGGGGAGGCTGTAATTTTTTTTTACTATTTCTAGTGTTCGTTGTAATGCCATGATTGAAGATGAATAGATTATAAGTTTTCTCGCAAAAAAAAAGACATAGGGGAGGCTCCCCTTTGTTCTCATTCTTTATTTTTTGAATACTTATGATAATTATTGTTATCATCTTTTTTGTAGATACACATCGGTTCATCCATCGATTTGTTGTTTGCTCATGTTGTCACGCATCCATGATTTCCAAGATAGTAGACCATTTAAAATTCTAGGATTGATCTTCTTTTGTTTCATCATCTTTGTAAACTTCAAGTCATGTAGTGCTTTAAGTAACAACTATGCACCCAAATTTTAGGGGCCCATTTTGTGTTTCGCACCGGGGCCCCGAATTCCTGGAGACGGCCCTGAGTACATTTGATTGAGAGCCGGATGAGGTATGTTAAATTAGGATTGAAGTCTCACAACAATAATTAGGTACACTGAGCAGGCAAGGGCATTCAGGTAAAGTCTGCACTTAACACCGTGCACCACCATAGCTACTAGTTAAGGTAGATTAGGTGACGACATGTCCAAGCGATATTGTGCCTGTACCCTATGTGTATTGAGTTGTTTTTTACAGCTTCACTGGCATCATAAATTAATTGTGGGATATGATGCACATGAGTAGCATCATCTGTTTATTTTTCACCAGCAGAGTACCACTCTTATTACTGCATTTGGTTTTCTCAAGATATGTACATTTAGAGTGGGGTCCCAGGAAGAGGTTTCAAAATAAATGAACACAATAGTTTGGTTTGCAACTTCCCGCTAGGTTTGCAATCATCTTACATCAAATGGCAATGATGGAGTATTCAACGATTTGCTTTATCAGTTATGTCTAGATGAACTTTGTAGTTGGAAAGGAGTTCTGAAATTGCCTAGGGGGCAACGCTTGGTTTAATGTAAAGTTGTCATATACATGTGTGTGTGTGTGTTAATATACTTCATTTTCCACTGGCCAACACGAGCAATCAGAAAATTTGTGTACAATTGTGTATGTGTATATTGATGTGTGTGTGTGTCCTGACCTTTTGTTCTTTTCTTATTGCAAGTTCATACATCATCACACTGATTAGTTCCTTCACTAGGTTGTGATGTCAAGGTTACATATATACTCCCTCCATTCCCTTATACAAGGCCACTATCAAAAATACATTTTGCATCAATACAAGGCCACCAACAGTAATCGAGGCAAAAATTAATGATGTTTCCTCGTAATAGCAACTTTTTAATATTTACATGCATGTAGTCATAATGACACGCAGCCACTTCCTTCCCATTCATTCGTTGCATGCTTGTGGTGTATTAATGATCTCAGTTAACCAAAAGAAAAGTTGACTTGCAAAGGAGTCATTAAATTTTATCTTGGTACCTTTAATATGAGTTTGTGGCCTTGTATAAGGGAATGGAGGGAGTACATCACTTACTCTTGAGCAGAATAGTATTCTTTTTTTGGCAGAGCAGACTAGTGTTCATTGTAAATTACTCCCTCCTTTTCGGTTTATAGGGCTTATCTCAAAATTTTAGTTTTTTCATTTTACAAGGCTCAATTTGGTTGTTTCCCATCACATGTTCAGATTCCAAGGTGCATTAAATCATTGCATGCAAGTATTAAGAGAAAATTGACCAACGCATGTAATTTATGCATGCATGCATTGCAATTAATGCATTGGTAAACATATTTTTTTAAGGAAAACAAGAGCATTAATTGGGTGCTTTTGCAAACTACAAAAAGTGTTCCACCACATCATCTATCTTGGTTGGTGAGATTTTTGAATTGAGCCTTATAAACCAGAAAGGAGGGAGTAGTTAGGTGTATATCAACTACCAAAAAGCTCACTGGTCTTGAATCCTTGGGTATTAGGAAGTTTGGAGAAGCCCAACATGCATAACAAAGCTTAGAATAGTAACCAGCTAGCCACCCTATTGTGTGTAGACTCTTTTCATTTGGTTCCTTGGTCATGGCCTGATGAGGTCCCTTTCTTGAGCCAAACTGAAGCACTTCACGTATGCTTGTCTTCGCTTTTGGATTAATTGTAATGCATCATCTCACCTATTTTATGCTTCATGGGTGAGTCGTAATATAGTATATGTATGTTTGATGGATGTGCTATAATAGATCTTGATGTTATAGCATACATTCATATTGATGTACATGAATAAGACCAAGGACCAAACATGGCAGCCGAATGTGCCGACACAAGTGCGCACAGGCCCGCCTCGGATGGTGCCACCATGGTGCCCCAAACTCTAGTGTGTATTTACCAACAACATACAACGACGCATCTCGTCATCGTGAGTCCCGCCCGAACAACATGCCGAGGAATACTTTCCACGGGAGATGTTGTGTTCTGCACGGGCGTTGTTCCTCTTGATGGCCCTCATAAGAGAAACTTAGTCCACGCATGGCCGCACGGAAAGCCAGAATCATGTGCACGCACTGTCTACCATTTAGGAAATAATACAGTCCACGGGAGATGTTGTGTTCTGCATGGGTGCTCTTCCTCTGGATGGCCCTCATCAGAGAAACGTAGTCCACGCACGGCTGCACAAAAAGCCAGAATCGTGCGCACGCACTGTCTACCATTTAGGAAATAATAGGGTAGCTTTACAGAATTAAAAAAGGCATGGACCTTCAAAATATCTAACAGAATTTTGAAGGACTGATGATTTTTCTCATGAAATACAGAGTTGAACTATTTCTCAAAGGGTGGTTAATTGATAGTGCTCTTTAGAGTTCTTGGTCACTGGGCTGAACAGCTTAAAAATACTTCTTTCAAATTGTTCAAAGGGTGGTTAATGGTTTGGGAAATACATCAGGTGAATCTCGTTAAATGTGTATCACGCTCAAAAAGAAAACTTGCATACGTCCACATATAGCACACTACTTTACAGAAAAGGGAAATGATAACAGAGATGACAACTTTTGTCCTTTTTGTACATGGCAACACTCTTTAGTCGTAGAAATAAAATGAAAAATGATTGAGTATATTTTCAAACTATCAATGCTGTCCAGTAGTCCAAGACGTGTTGCCACCATATCCAGGTATACATATTTGTATAAAAGTGGCCACTAAACCATGTAAAAGGATATGTTGGTATAAAAAGCAAGCATATGGAATCTACGATTCTAAAGTAGCTCCTTCAACTGTTGGACAACATCTGCAATTGCAACAGATTAGTGTTGTCAATCCAAAGATAAAATATGCTCACACTGCGACTGAGAGCACCAAGTTACCTTGAACAATATGTGGTGTCGTTTTGAACTCATGCCAGAAATTTTGGTGAAAGGTTATGTCATAGCGGAGGAATTTTCCAGCAAGGAATGCAGCTCCAGCCGCAATATGATGAGGTTTGAACTGAAGCCAAAGAGAACTCCGAAGCCTGTATTACAAAAATAATTAATATAGATGGATAACACAAACAGAAATGAACACTATTAAGAGAGCTGGACAAACCATTGATTAGTGGAACCATGTCAATGAAAAATAAGGTCATTTTTTTAGACAATACAAGTCATATCAACAAGAAATGTCAAGATCCAACCAAATAGCAACATATTAAAGAAAAACAAACAAGCCATACACCAAGGTCCTTACCACTAACAGATGCTTCAGGTGATAATATTATGGAAGAACCATCTGCAGGATTGCTTATTGCTGAACTCTAGCAATTACACATGCCTCTTGTGATGCATATATAACAATTATTTGACCAAATAATTCTCCAGCAGCATATGCCAACCCAGGGATTGTGAATGTCATTTCACCATGACAAGATGAGATTTGCAAAGCACGGAACGGAGAAGATAGCATGTCCAGGCAACATTGGACTTGTTCTTGTTTACTAACCAAATCTCAGGGTTTTTTTTGTACCAACTCTAATATCATGAAGCAAGATTTTAAATAGCATGCAGCCTGTGCTTCCATATATGCCCGTTGTTGCCAAAGATGAAGCTAACCTTCTCAAGGACCATATTACATATGCACCAATGTACATTTTCCACCGCTTTATAAATGTAAATGACACACTAGGGCTTTTCAGTGATATGCTGCCTTTTGTAAAGCAAAAAGGAAGGAAATGATAGTCTGAAACATCTATAAACAGAAATTCCAAGGGATCCACTAATGATGGAACGAGCATAGTATGACCAATTTATAGCCCAAATAGAAATGTACAAGCATAAGCAAAGTTGCATACAAAGACGAGCAACTGCTTGATCACAAATATAACAACTATGTCTGTTACAATCACATCTTGAATGTGCAAAATATATAATACTACACAAATTGACAGTGATAAAAAACAAGGGACCAGCCATGAGAGCCTACATCTGTAGTAGCTCAAAAGAATGGCAAATAAGTTTCAGTGTGAAAGGGGTGCTTCTTTTCTTAAATTGAATTGTGCTGTCACTGTATTCCCAGAAAAAGGTGCCAATAAAGTTAGAATAACATTACGAGCTTAAAGAATTGTCTAACAGTCAAGGTTCAACAGTTACAGTGAAGCGAGGCTGCGAGACGTGTGACTTCAGTTAAAATGAAAAGGATAATGTTTAGGACAAAGATTGAGACTGGACGTTAGGTGCATAATCTTTCCTTACTTGAGTTCACATTTTCATTTGTCCCAAATATCACATCACACCACATAATGATGTAAAATACACTTTTATGACAACCGCACCAATCCGCTACAGAAATCCTAACAGTGTAATACAAAATTGCATACAGCACACAGAAAGGAATAGCATCCACTTGCACACGTGAGAGAGTTCAAACTAGTCCAACAGAAACCTTACTGGAGCTGACACGTGAGAGAGTTCAAACTAGTCCAACAGAAACCTTACTGGAGCTGACACGACAAAATCATCTTGCTCATAAATATGCATGCATACTTGAACAGAAACCAAATATATCATATAATGTTTCAGTGATGCTTAATGACATTCGACATCTCAAACTCTTTGTTACAGATATGTATTATTGAAACAAGCCCTAGCACAACCACACCATTAATCTCTAAATGTTATTTGCATATCAAATTTCCATTTACATGTGGCACAGGAAACCCATAGCAATATTACCGGGTACCACGCTGATAACAAATTTCTGTCTGTATTGGAAGTGCAACGTAAAAACTCAGCCACTCTTATGGAGATGAAATCCAAAAGATTTTCGTTGGGGCGTAACCCTCTCAGCGACGCGCCACATCAGAACCCGGGTGGCACGTCTTATCTTGATCTGGATACGGTGGCAAGTGAGCGAGGATCAGGTCGTCGCATCTTTAGTGGCGCGCCACATCAGCGCCCGGATGTAGTGGAAAATGACCAAGGGTCTTCGCATTTGACTCGACGAGTGCGAAGGGTAAGGAAGCTAGCCGAGCCTAGGAGGATCCGCTTAGGTATCTGGAACGTAGGGTCTTTGACAGGGAAGCTTCGGGAGCTAGTTGATGCAGCGATGAGGAGAGGTGTTGATATCCTTTGAGAAACCAAGGGGGGGGGGGGCAGAAGGCGAAGGATACCGGCTTCAAGCTGTGGTACACGGAGACAGCTGTAAACAAAAATGGCGTAGGCATCTTGATCAACAAGAGCCTCAAGTATGGAGTGGTAAACGTCAAGAGACGTGAGGACCGGATTATCCTAGTCAAGCTGGTAGTTGGGGACTTAGTTCTCAATGTTATCAGCGCGTATGCCCCGCAAATAGGCCACAATGAGAACACCAAGAGAGATTCTAGGAAGGCCTAGAGGACATGGTAGGAGTGTACCGATTGGCGAGAAGCTCTTCATAGGAGGAGACCTCAATGGCCATGTGGGTACAGCTAATACAAGTTTTGAAGGGGTGCATGGGGGCTTTGGCTATGGCATCAAGAATCAAGAAGGAGAAGATGTATTAAGCTTTGCTCTAGCCTGCAACATGATCGTAGCTAACACCCTCTTTAAAAAGAGGGAATCACAGCTGGTGACTTTTAGTAGTGGTCGGCACTAGCCAGATTGATTTCATCCTCTCGAGAAGAGAAGATAGGCGTGCGTGCCTAGATTGTAAGGTGATACCTAGAGAGAGTGTTGTCCCTCGGCATAAGCTGGTGGTTGCTGACTTCCGCTTTCGGACTCGTGTCCAGCGGTATAAGCATGCCAAAGTCGCTAGAACGAAGTGGTGGAAGCTCAAGGGGGAGGTAGCTCAGGAGTTCAAGGAGATGGTCATTAAAGAGGGCCCTTGGGAGGAAGGAGGGGATGCAGACAATGTGTGGTTGAAGATGGCAACCTGCATTCGTAAGGTGGCCTTGGAGGAGTTTGGAGTGTCCAGGGGAAGGAGAAGCGACGCTAAGGACACCTGGTGGTAGGAGTGCAGACAACATAGAGAAGTACAAGATGATGAAGAAAGCTGCAAAGTTGTCAGTGAAGCAAGGGGTCAGGCGTATGAGGACCTCTACCAACGGTTAGGCACGAAGGAAGGCGAAAGGGACATCTATAAGATGGCCAAGATCCATGAGAGGAAGGCGAGGGATATTGGCAAGTCAAATGCATCAAGGACGGAGCAGACCAACTCCTGGTGAAGGACGAGGAGATTAAGCATAGATGGCGGGAGTACTTCAACAAGTTGTTCAATGGGGAGAATGAGAGTTCTACCATTGAACTAGACGACTCCTTTGATGAGACCAGCATGTGTTTTGTGCGGCGAATTCAGGAGTCTGAGGTCAAGGAGGCTTTAAAAAGGATGAAAGGTAGCAAGGCGATGGGTCCTGATGGTATCCCCATTGAGGTGTGGAAAGGCCTCGGGACAAAGCGATAGTATGGCTAACCAAGCTTTTCAACCTCACTTTTCGGCAAACAAGATGCCAGAAGAATGGAGACGGAGTATATTAGTACCAATCTTCAAGAACAAGGGGGATGTTCAGGGTTATACTAATTACCGTGGAATTAAGCTAATGAGCCATACAATGAAGCTATGGGAGAGCCATTGAGCTTTGCTTAAGAAGAACGACAAGCGTGACCAAAATTCAGTTTGGTTTCATGCCTGGGAGGTTGACCATGGAAGCCATTTTCTTGGTACGACAACTTATGGAGAGATACAGGGAGCAAAATGACTTGCATATGGTGTTCATTGACTTGGAGAAGGCTTATGATAAGATACCGCCGAATGTTATGTGGTGGGCCTTGGAAAAACACAAAGTCCCAGCAAAGAACACTACCCTCATCCCTCATCAAGGACATGCACGATAATGTTGTGAAAAGTGTTCGAACAAGTGATGTCGGCACTGATGACTTCCCGATTAAGATAGGACTGCATCAGGGGTCAGCTTTGTGCCCTTATCTTTTTGCCTTGGTGATGGATGAGGTCACAAGGGATATACAAGGAGATACCCATGGTGTATGCTCTTTGCAGATGGTGTGGTGCTAGTTGATGATAGCCAGGCGGGGGTCAATAGGAAGTTAAGAGAAACCTTGGAATCGAAAGGTTTTAGGCTTAGTAGAACTAAAATCGAGTACATGAGGTGTGGTTTCAGTACTACTAGGCGCTAGGAGGAGGTTAGCCTGGATGGACGGGTGGTGCCTCATAAGGACACCTTTCGATATTTGGGGTCAATGCTGCAAAAGGATGGAGGTATTGATGAAGATGTGAATCATCGCATCAAAGCCGGATGGATGAAGTGGCGCCAAGCTTATGGCATTCTCTGTGACGAGAGTGCCACAAAAGCTAAAAGGCAAGTTCTACAGGATGGCGGTTAGACCCGCAGTGTTGTATGGCGCTGAGTGTTGGACAAGTTCAACAGTTAGGTGTGGCGGAGATGCGCATGTTAAGGTGGATGTGTGGCCACACGAGTTAGGATCGAGTCCGGAATGGTGATATATGAGATAGAGTTGGGGTAGCACCAATTGAAGAGAAGCTTGTCAAACATCGTCTGAGATGGTTTGGGCATATTCAACGCAGGCCTCCAGAAGCTCCAGTGCATAGCGGAGGGCTAAAGCGCGCGGGTAATGTCAAGAGAGGTCGGGGTAGACCGAATTTGACATGGGACGAGTCCGTAAAGAGAGATTCGAAGGACTGGAGTATCACCAAAGAACTAGCTATGGATAGGGGTGCGTGGAAGCTTGCTATCCATGTGCCAGAACCATGAGTTGGTCGCAAGATCTGATGGGTTTCACCTCTAGCCTACCCCAACTTGTTTGGGACTAAGGGCTTCATTGTTGTTGTATTGGAAGTGCAACTTAACAATTTATATGTTTGGACAATAATATGTTAAAGGATTCAGAATGGAGACATAGTTTGAGTAAATTTGTCCCAATAAATTCTTTCAGAATAGCGTACTTTTAAGGTAGTAGAGATATATTAGTATATTACCATAGAAAATAGTTTCGGAAGTTCCATCCCAGAGCCCATGAAATATCAAGCGATAAAAGAGAGCGACTTGAGGAAGTATAACAATTTACAAAGGCTATCAAATGGGCTGGCACAATAAAACTGTATTCAGGACAGCAAAACAGAACTAGTACTATGCAAATATGGTTTAACAAACTTAAGTTTGCACCATGATACCAGTATCATAGCATTCTTGTGGATACAAAATTGCATGTTCACAACACCTGACATGCTAACAGTAGCATAGCATTCTTGTGGAAACAAAATTATATGTTCACAGCACCTGACATGCTTCTTCAGCACTGTGTTCACAACTGTATAGTGGATTGGAATTCCAAGTCTTGAGATGGTGTTCTCACACTTTCCACACTTTTGCAATGGCGTACATGTCATTCACATACTTAGAAAGTAAAGACTTGGGGCTTCTATCTAGCATAGCATGGGGTCGATCTCGCCATACGAAGGTACCACTAACAACTTCCTCTACAGAGCTTTTAGGGATTTAGAATTAATGCACACCATAGTCTCAATGCAAATTTACAAAGAGTGGACGATTTTTCAAACAAGGAATTTACTCATGCTCACATATGTCACATAGATTTCATGTCCACAGAGCAGCGTGGCTATATGCCATATTTACCCAATGCCAGGGGAATTTGAACCGATGCTTCTGGAAGTCCCACATAACTACATTATCTACCTCCAAGGTTATCTTCTTTTTGAAACATGAAAATATTTATCCTTGAAGATTGTTATTCTATACAATTGCTTGAATATGGCAGACCACTGCAATAGTTATGCAAACAATTTATACTATCATTGCAATAGCATACACCTAAATGCACAGAATGGATAATTGCTTTTGGATAGTTTTAGAAAGGTTGCATATACATAGAATCAACAATCTACATCAAACTGAGCTCCTATTTGTCGTTGAAGTATAGGAAAAGAGAAAATTAAGATGAACATATACAGTTGCTGGATGAATCTTTATAAAGTTTTGGGAACTTCAACTAACAACAATTACATCAAGTTGACATTGCAACACAGCAAACTATGACAGATAGTCCATATAGTCTTTTGTGTTAGTTGTGCATGCCATCCTTTGATCCTAATTGTCTGGCAGATAGGGAGAGTACAAGAAATGATTAACACTTGGAAATGTTAGATCTCACTTTATAAAAAAATCACACTGAAATGTCTAATCATTTCGGTGATACAATTTGAACAAGTGTTGCACTGGCACCATTCAGATCAAGTTATTGTGCTTTGGTAGAAGATCAACTGACTAATACACATTGCTCCCAGATGAGGTTAGTTCGTAGTGAAATGTAGATTAGTTGACTAATACACATTGGCAGAAGATCAGTTGTATCTTCATTCCAGTCTTGCTACCTAATAGGTCCACAAAGCAATGGCTGACTAGCATTTACCTTCATAACAACCTCCATTTAACCTCTCATATGTTCAGCTGTTCTTTTGTTTTCTGTCCATTTGCCAGATTGTAATAGGTATTCATGATTAAAAAAAAAGGGCAGCCCCAGTGCATGTAGCTCCCGCTTGCGCAGGGTCTGGGGAAGGGTCCGACCACTTTGGGTCTATTGTACGCAGCCTTTCCCTACATTTCTGCAAGAGGCTGTTTCCAGGACTTGAACCCGTGACCTCATGGTCACAAGGCAGCAGCTTTACCACTGCGCCAAGGCTCCCCTTCAATAGGTATTCATGATTGTACCGCTATAACCCGCATATGACATGCACAGAGCATCCTACCAGTTTAAAAAGACAACATCTAAAGCACCCAGCCTGGTCCAACATTAATAAAAGCCAAAATCCAACCAGTACACATGGTAATTAGACAATGTTTGCAACCACAATAATATGAATGGTGTACAATATACATTGAACTTTGTTAATAATTAGAATTGAATAAATGAATGATGTCAGCAAATAAAGATCAATTAATGTGTTCAGCGATGTGAAATACTTACCCTTCATTAATCAGACTCAAGGCAACGTTAAATAGAACGGAATGTGAAAGTCCTAGTCTGCTCAAAGCGGATGAAAGTGAAGTATATGGATGGGCCACTTCAAGTTCAAAATCAAGCGTTGTCAGTATCATCTGCTCCGCCTGTATTACACTTTCTCGGTACAGTTCAAACCAGTTTTGCTGCAGAAAAAGAAATACCAACCATTGATTCACTAGCACATAGCAGATAAGAACACTGAAATTAACATGGGCAAACTAAACGTAGTTGTACTGTACACTGAGAAAGTATCTGTTGATTCTACTTACACCACGCGACATGTAAGGAAGGAGGTTGAATTCTTGGTTTTCAGAAACTTCACAAGAAGCCCTAAGAATAGTATTCAAAAGGCATGTGGTTTCCTCTGTCTTTGATGCCAGAAACAATGCCGCAGTCGCAACCAACTTGCAAATTCAAAGAAGATAATATTATGATATCGAATTTCTCATATCTGCTTATGGAGAGGATAAAATCACAACAAATATCGCTTCTTAGATAACTGTCTCATTCAAGTGAATAGCTTAGATTCTAGACAAGAGATGGGCTTTGACCAGTCAACAAACTAAGCAATGCAAAGGCGGGCCAGGTTAAAGAAATAGACACATAAATGATCATAACAAGGGCAGCACGCTCCGCCAGTTGACCGGCACCGGCACGGGACGCTGATTGGTCACTCGATCGTGATTCATCTCTCTCGCCCGCTCAGGCCAATGGCGGAGAAAAAAATCCCCACGTGACGCGCATATCTCTGGCCTCCCGTCCATGTGTTTCTAGCTCAACATCCTCGTTCATTGAAGGCACATACGTGTCCCCGATAGTCATCGCCACAGCCGTCGTGGATGCCGTCGAGACTCGTCGCAGCACCCGTCAACCTGGACATAGCACCACCAGCCACCAGTTGCAGCCCTGCTCACCGCTCACCGGAGACCCCAGCACAGTACGCACAAGTGCCAGGCAGTTGAAGCTCTGCCGCCAATGGCTCCAGCACGCGGTCACCACGGTCGCGGCATTGGTCGCCTCGCAGTACTGCGAGCTAGTCGCAACTCGGCGCACGCCCTTTGCAGCATCTCCGCGCGTAGTTCCTACCATGGCCGGCCACCGTTGCATCGTCACGCCATCGTCCACTCGTCACAGGCCATTTGCACATATCGCACGTTGTTCCTAGCATCCCCGCGCATCGTTCCCAACATCACATTTGCAGTATCCTTCACAGCTCGTCAGCGTATTGCAGCAACGGGCATCTTTGTTGCAAGCGCTCGCCTCTGCTGGTTGCAGCTCCACCGGCCGCGGTTTGCAGCACCCCTCCCAGCACATCGCCTCTTGGTCGCCCCAAGCAGCACCCGGCGCAGGCGGTTCGTAGCCCACCGACTGCAGCATTGTCGTGACGCCTTGCAATGGCGGTATTGGCGCTCGCCGCATCTCCGGCACCGCCGCCTACTGGATCGAAGCCGTCGCCGGCACCGCCGCCTACTGGATCGAAGCCGTCGCCGCCACCGCCTGGAATCAACCAGCGACCGCTACCCCTAGCACCAGCAACCTCTCCTCCCGACGGCAGGTAACCCCAACTACCCAAACCCAACAGCTCTCCTCAACCTCATCTCTTTTATTCTGATTTTCTTCAATTGAGCTGCTGGCTGCTGTGTGCTTCTGTTTGCTACAGTGCTACCCATGTTGTGCTGCTCTTTGAATGCTTGTGTTGCTTGTTGTTAGGTAGCAATAGCATGGCATCTGGGAGAGCCACAACCGGTACCGGTAACCAATCGGCCGTGGGTAAGAGTGAAGGGCAGCCAGGTCCTGGTGCTGTACATCCCAAGCATTCTGTGTAGTCTTCTTCAGTCTCTAATACTAGACCAGCGTTTGATGTGTTTTGCAAGATGGAACTTGCAATGACATGGGACTATGGGAGGATCAATCAAGCACTTGATAAAGGAGACACGAAATGGGGCAGTATTATGATATCTTTCTCATTATTATTTTTGTCTTAACTCTATATTATATGGCATTATGATCATTAGTCAACATGGCAAAGATGTGTTTATTTTTCTTATTATATAGGTGGTAAAGCTACTATCTCAATCTGCATATTAGAGGAGTGGCGTTGGTTGGTATAGGGACTGAAAAGAAGAACTTATTATACAATATAGCAGGTCCTTCCAGTGATAAACGAACATCCAAATCAATCTCATTGAAATATGCTTGCAAAACGATTTTATATTATTGGGACGGAGGGAGTAGTTTTTAACTCATAAGTTGCAATAGCATTACTGACAAGATTCCTGCAAAAGAAGAGGTGAAGGCAACTAACAAATCTGTCGTTGCAGGCATGGGATCTGTGGAAAAAGAACCGATGGCAATACACCACTGCCGTCGCAACAGTCGTCTGCGGCCTATGTCAAAAACAAACACAAGCACTACTATCAGTAATCATGGAGACAAATCACCAAACAAAACCAACAAACCGCAGAGCCAGCAGCGAGTTTACAGCCCAAGGCGGAAGCCGAGGCAGCGCAGGTAGGCGCAGTAGGACGCGCGCAACCTTGCCTCCAAAGCGGAGTCGATGCCGTCCTTCCACGAAGGTGACCTTCGCTCGATCTCCTCTCGCGACAGCAACGCCCTGGCGTCACCATCCTCGGGATGTCTCGTCGGCAACAGGCGTGGCACGGCCGCGACCGGCGGATCACACCGGGGCTCTGGCGCGCGGCGAGCCCGCTTCGGCGGAGGTGGGCCCGGGGCCCGCTGAGAGGGGGCCAGAAAGATAGGTTCCTGGAGGTGGGAGAGAGCGAGCGGATCGTGGCGGGGGTGGTAGGGGACAGTGTTGTCATGGGGACATGGCTGGGGGTACGATTGGGAATGGGTGCGGTACGCGTCGTCATGGTCACGGCCGCGGCGGCGGGGGCGGTGGGGAGGAGGGGGGTCGTGGCTATAGGGGTGAGGTCGGTGCCTGACCAGGTCGGGGTGGAAAGGCTGAGAGAAGGACATTGCGGCGGCGGCGGCGACGGTGCGGGTGGGAATCGGATCAGGTCAGGGAACCCAAGAAGGATGAAGACTTGCGTTCTATCAGGCTAGCCATGAACCGTAGGATGAGAAGTATGATGGCTACAAATCTTGCAGTTGTACAGCCCCACGGCGTGGTGCCGGCGCGTGGCCAAATTCAGTATTTTACTCTTCTTTTATTTATGAAAGTTAAGCAGAATTTGACCTTACTTTCGGAAAAAAAAATGGGCCTTTTTCTATTGTCATCCACTCCTGCGGTAGCGTCCTACCGCCAGTCACCCAGGCGGTAGGGTAACGGCAAACGGTTAACGGTCGTCAATGCCGCTGACATGAAAAAGGGACCTACCGCCTAGGACCCTCGGGTAGAATGCGTCGCCCTACCGTCAAGGGCCCTGGAGTGGATAAGTGGTTGGGGTGCTTGGATGGGCCCCCACCCACTCATTCAACACCAATCTCCTTCCCCTCTCTCACCCACCCAAGCACCCACTCAGTCCACTCTTCATTGCTTGAGATTTGTCCGGTGGATCCGGAGCATTTTCATCACTCAAGGTACCTTTCTCACCCCCCCCCTCTCCTCTTTTGGTTGGTTGGAATCATATATTTTGGTTGCATTTCTCACATATTTGCAAACCCTAGGTCTTGCTTTTGTTGTGGTGAAATCAAGGTATATGATGCATTTTAGGTTTATGTTTGTGCTTGACTATGTATTGTGTGCTTAGCATTGTTGGGGGTAGCAAGATCCAGGGGTAGGGTTAGTGGTTTTGTGAGGGCTATGGTTAGGGTTGAGGTTATGACATCATTTATGTTGGGAAATATAGTACAAAATAAAAAAAAATCGTCCTACGATCACACAGGAACAATATGAAGATGCATAACGGGTTGTGATCAACGATCGTTATCGACTCCGGGAGTGCAGCGGAAGTAGACGAGTCTGTGTAAATCGTATTTGGAGTCCCTCGAATGTCGATGATGATCCCGTGAACCGCCCTCGAACGATCCCTCGAACAGAAGACCGAAAGCACGACTTATTTACTTGGTTGCAAGTGTACGGTCTCCACGATTCGACAGCGCTTCACCGTCTAGAGCTAATCGTCACCGGAGAATTAGAGGGAGGAGATTAGAACCACATTAGGCTTCTATTACGAGGATTAGAGGTGACTAGGGCAAGCTCTAATTATTCAACTAGGACCAACTATGATGAGGACATCAATGCCATTGTTACCCCCACGACCCTACTGCTATACATACTGGACCAATTACTAGAGCTCAGGCACGCCAATTAAATTATCAGGTACTTTCGTTTCTTGTAATGGTTCTAATGTTCATGAGAATATGATGCTGCCTAAATTGGATACATTTGTTTTGCTTACAAATGAAGGGCCTAGCTTGGAGAAGGATGAACATTAGAGCAATAACAAGCATGGAGATGATGGTATGCGCAAGGGGAACAAGAATGGAGTTTCAAGTAATGATTTCAGGACTGTGAAGCCACTGTAATGAGTGCTTGAAGGCTTGGACAAAATATACAAGATGTCACTTCACAAATTTCGTCCAAAGGCTATTAGGTGCTGCGTCACCTTATTATTGGGCCAGGCCCATGTAATTTCACTACTACGGGAAAGCCTAGCGGCAGCGGTGGTTTTAGGTATAGCGATGGCGGGGTGGCGCTATCGATCTGGCCTTCTGACTAAAGTGTATCGATGGCGTGTGTTTACTGCTTCTTGCTATACCGCTAGCAGTAGTGCTTTTGGTAGTTACTAGCAGCGCGCCGCTCTACCCGCGCTACTACTATTATTATGTTTTTTTGTTTTATGTCGTATTCATACGCCATTATACAAGTTTTCATACAGTGGCAATTTAGGGATTGTTTTTACATCAGAATGAGTTATTATATCATTGGGTGAAAGAACCGTGCATTAGTTTCAAGTGCATGCACTTGAAACTAATCCACAGTTCTTTCACCCAATGACATAATAACTCATCATCATCATCATCATAACAATAATAATAATAATAATAATAATAATAATAATAATATTATTATTATTATTATTAACAACTTATCGTCATAATACATAATTATCATGTAACAACTCCTCGTCATCATAATTTTCGTCCATGAGACATCATATAACAACTTGGTCATTAGTTATAATAACAACTCATCATCATCATCATCATAGTACTCATAATCACTACTCCTCCTCCTTAGCATCACCATCAACTCTAACACATTGTAGCACATAATAAAAACTTCTCATCATCATCATAGTCATATATAATCAACTCTAACTACTCTTGCTGCTCTCTCTCAGGTAAAATAGCATAAAACATGTGTAGCACTCCTGCTTCATCATATTGGAGAATGCAGATGAAGCTATCTCCTAATTATGGGATGCGCTTCTGATTGCTGCCCCCTAGTACTTCTCTGTTGCGATCCTTCATAATTTTGCTCCAATCTTTAACTATTAAGAGTTGCTCGCTTTGAGAAATGATGAATGCACTCATGTGCAATGCAGGATATCTTGGCCATAAGCTAACCATCGTCATGTGAACTTTAGACTCGATCCAACGAGGCACAACACTTATCGAGAGTCCCTATTGAAGAACATCGTAGTAACATACTTAGCAATGAAGTTTAGCTTAAAAAATAATGTGTGCAAAAGATGCATTGAGGACAAATAGTAAAAATATTACCATCCTTCCTAAATAGATGTGACCGTAGTTCAATACGCACACTAGTGGTCGCACGTTTTGAGTACTAATATCTCAAAGTCCAGGAAAATAACCTTTCTTGATAGTATCAAGATCCTCAAGCCATGAAACATAATGACTTATCTCCTCGCAGTTTAGTTCAGCCCTGTGACAGTTGTAGGTGCAGTCTACCAAGCGCCAGACATGTTTGCTTGAATGGAAACAAGTTGTCAATAGGAATTAGTTGTCAACTATTTTTAAATAAACAATATAAATTACTTAATAAATATGGTTGAGAAACTCACATAATGGTAGAACTGGAGGCGTCTGCACATCGACCCAGATGTCGATATTACCTTCAATTTCATCTTCCGGACGAATATTGATAGAGGCAAAGGTGTCCCATCTTTCGATGAGATAGTGGCTATCGTTTTGGGTGGAGTAGACTTCGACGATCCGACTACGAACGTGCGAGGACGTCGTGCCTTAGCAATCACTAAACCAACTCCGAGAGGTTATTAACCACGCCAGAGCACGATCAACCTGACCACGAGGGTCTATTTCCTGCAAGCAAACGAAGAACAAGCAAAAACTTAGATTGCAATATGGATATTGTGAATATAAGAGGAAAGCTTTATTGATGAACGTGGGATTCTGTGGCGTCTTTGTCTGGTCGTTGAACACAAACGAAGTACATGAAGTTGCAGCTATGGCGAACTTTAATCTAAACAAAACTCAAAGTCTAAACGACACCCTAAGGGTTGTATATATGGAGGAAGAGGGGGGAATTTCGTGGCCCTTGGGGAAGGGGTCCGAAACCAACCCCATCTCTTGTTTCCCCACACATACAGACTCTAAAAACAACCTATACTCTACTATTTCGAAATTACATGGGCCTGGCCCAATAAGAAGGCGACTCGGCACCTATAATAGCCTTTGGACGAAATTTAGGAAGTGACATCTTGTATATTTCGTCCAAGCCTTCATACACTCATTATGGTGGCTTCAAAGTTATGAAATCATCACTTGAAACTCCAGTCTTGTTTCCCTTGCGCATGCCATCATCTCCATGCTTGATCTTGCTCAAGTGATCACCCCTCTTATCCACGCTAGGCCATTCGTTTGTAAGCAAAATAAACGTATCCAATTTAGGCAGCAACATATTCTCATGAACATTTGAATCATTACCAAGAAATGAAAGTACCTGATAATTTAATTGGCATGCGCGAGCTCTAGTAGTTGGTCTAGTATATGTAGCAGTAGGGGTTGTGGTGTAACAATGGTATTGATGTCCTCATCATCCTCCCCTTCTTGAAATGAAGTCATCCTCGACGGAAGTTCATCTACCTCACCCAAATAAGGCTTCAACTCTGCAATGTTAAGAGTGGGACTAACCCCAAATTCTGTAGGCGGCTCAAGTTTATATGCATTATTGTTTATTTCTCTAACACCTTAAAAGGACCACCAGCACGTGGCATTAGCTTTGATTTGTGCAAAACATGAAATCTATCCTTACGCAAATGTAACCAAACAAGATCTCTAGGTGAACAACATGTTCTCTACCCTTATCTCGAGCAAGTTTCTATTTAGCATTCATACGCTCAACGTTTTCCTTAGTTAACTCTAGCATTTCTAAAATCAATTCAGCATGTTGTTTAGCATCAAAATTAACCTTCTCCGAAGATGGAAGAGGCAACAAATCAATAGGTGCACGAGGTAGGAAACCATACACAATTTCAAAAGGGCACATCTTAGTAGTAGAATGCAATGAACGATTATAAGCAAATTCAATATGAGGCAAACATTCTTCTCACATTTTCTTATTATTCTTCAAAACAACCCTAATCATAGTACACAATGTTCTATTTACTACTTTAGTTTGTCCATCAGTTTGGGGTGACAAGTAGTATGAAAAATCAGCTTAGTCCCCAACTTAGCCCATTAACATCTCCAAAAGTGGCTAAGAAATTTATTATCATGATCTGAAACAATAGTATTTGGCACACCATGCAAGTGAATTACTTCATGAAAAAACAAATCAGCAACATTAACAACATCATCGCTTTTATGACATGGTATAAAGTGTGCCATTTTCGAGAATCTATCCACGACAACAAATATGCTATCCCTCCCCTTCTTTGTTCGAGGTAAACCTAAAACAAAGTCCATATATATATCCTCCCAAGGAACACTAGGTACAGGGAAAGGCATATGTAAACCATGAGGATTGAGTCTTGACTTAGCTTTTTGACATGTAGTGCAGCGAGCAACAAAACGCTCAACATCCCGTCTCATCTTTGGCCAAAAAAAATGTGTAGCAAGCACGTCCTCCGTCTTCTTCACACCAAAGTGCCCCATTAATCCTCCTCCACGCGCCTCCTGCAACAACAAAAGACGAACGGAGCTAGCTGGAACGCATAGCTTGTTAGCATGGAACACAGATCCATCATTAACAACGAACTTGTTCCATGTTCTTCCTTCTTTACAATTCTGCAATACATCTTTAAAATCAGCATCATGCACATATTGATCTTTGATGGTCTCCAAACCAAATATTTTGAAGTCAAGTTGTGAAAGCATAGTATAGCGACGAGACAATGCATCAGCAATAACATTTTCTTTACCCTTCTTGTGTTTAATGGCATAAGGGAAAGTCTCAATGAATTCAACCCATTTAGCATGTCTACGATTCAGTTTAGCTTGACTTTTAATATGTTTCAAAGTTTCATGATCAGAATGTATAACAAATTCTTTGGCCCATAAATAATGTTGCCATGTTTCTAAATTTCGAACAAGAGCATATAATTCTTTATTATAAGTAGAATAATTCAGACTAAGGCCACTCAATTTTTCAGAAAAGTATGCAACAGGGTTGCCATCTTGTAATAACACACCTCCTAATCCAATTCCACTAGCATCACATTCAAGCTCAAAAGTCTTATTGAAATCAGGAAGTTGGAGTAAAGGAGCATGTGTCAACTTATCATTCAATACCATGAAAGCTTCTTCCTATGCGGTACCCCCAAAAAAGGCACATCCTTCTTTGTAAACTCATCGAGAGGTGCAAAAATGGTGCTAAAATCCCTCACAAAATGCCTATAGAAACCAGCGAGTCCAAGAAAACTACTCACTTGTGTGACCGTTTTGGGCTGCGGCCAACTCTCAATAGCTTCAATCTTGGCTTTATCAACTTCAATTCCCTGTGGAGTAACAACATAGCCAAGAAAAGACACTCGGTCAGTGGAAAAGGTGCACTTCCCAAGGTTACCAAACAAACGTGCATCACGTAGAGCAATAAAAACAACACGTAAATGTTCCAAATGTTCTTCCAAAGATTTGTTATAAATCAGTATATTATCAAAGTAGACTACCACAAATCGTCCAATGAAAGCACGTAAAACTTTGTTCATTAATCTCATGAAAGTACTAGGTGCATTAGTTAACCCAAAAGGCATGACTAACCACTCATATAAACCAAACTTAGTTTTAAATGCTGTTTTCATTCATCTCGCAATTTCATACGAATTTGATGGTATCCACTACGCAAATCAACTTTGGAGAATATTGTAGAGCCACTCAATTCATCAAGCATATCATCTAGCCTAGGAATAGGATGATGATAACAAATAGTAATATTATTAATGCCTCTCCAATCAACAAACATACGCGACGTACCATCCTTTTTTGGTACTAGTATAATAGGAACAACACAAGGACTAAGTTATTCGCATATATAACCTTTGTCGAGCAGCTCATGTACTTGACGCATAGTCTCCTTCGTCTCCTCTGGATTGGTACGGTATGGCGCATGGTTTGGCAGTGAAGCACCGGGAATTAAGTCAATCTGATGCTCAATCCCTCGAATAGGAGGTAATCCCGGTGGCACGTCTTGTGGAAAGACGTCAACAAACTCCTGCAAAATGTTAGTGACAGTAGGAGGCAAAGAGAAAGGCACGTCCTCGAACGAAAATAATGCCTCTTTGCACACAAAAGCATAGCAAACAGATTTGCTGAAATCTAGCTCATCAATATCAGTTTTGGTGGCAAGTAAACATGCACTTTTCAATTTAATTTCAGAAGCAAACTAGATGGTTTATTATTATGCTTCATTTGTCGCTCAAATTCTTTTGCCACAATCTGATTTTCACTCTTATTTTTCTCCTGTTTTGCTTTATTAGCTCTATTAATATCATCTTTCAAAATAGAATCAGGAGACATAGGAAGCAAAGTAATACGTTTATCCTTATGAACAAGAGTATACTGATTGTTTCTACCATGGTGTATAGATTTTTTATCAAATTGCCATGGTCTACCAAGTAAAAAGGAACATGCTTGCATAGGTACCACATCACAATCAACATAATCAGCATATGTAGAGATACTAAAATGCACACGAACAATACGTGTTACCTTAATCTTGCCGCTGTTGTTGAACCATTGGATGTAGTAAGGATGTGGATGTGGTCTTGTGGTGAGAGATAGCTTCTCCACCATATCCATGCTAGCCAAGTTGTTGCAACTCCCTCCATCAATGATGACATGGACAGAACGTTCCTTCACAACTCCCTTTGTATGGAAAAAATTATGCCTCTGATTTTGCTCAGCTTGTGTGACCTGCACACTCAAAACACGTTGAGCAACTAAACTTTCATACCTGTCAGCATCTTTTGCAGCCATGTATTGCGTCTCATGATCAGAATCGTCTCCACCGTGTTCTTCACTTGTAATAAGAGCCAAAGTCTCCTCATCATAGTCACTAGCAGACTCATACCCACCATCCTCAGTAGTAATCATCAGACGCTGAGATTTGCATTCTCTCGCATAATGACCTCTTCCCTTACAATGATGACAAACAATATCACTTGTGTGCCCTGTTGATGCCATGGAAGAAGAAGAGCTCTGTGCAGGCCCGACAGGTGTGCTCTTGGCAGATAGTGGTGGTTGTGCTTGCTTTCTTGTATCACTGCTGGAGGTGGCAGGTGATGGAGGTGCTGATGAAGTGGAAGTAGAGGATGCACGCGGTGTCCATGATGAAGATCGACCTGCAGAAAAGTTAGTTCGCGCCAATGCCTGTCGATCCTGCACTTCACGTTCAGCTTTACAAGCAAGATGGAATAAACGAGTGATATTATTATATTCCTTATACTCTAAAATGGTTTGAATCTCTTTATTTAATCCACCCATAAAATGTGCAAGCATAGCTTTTTTATCCTCAACAATACCACATCTAATCATACCAGTTTGCAATCCCTGATAATATTCCTCTACAGAATTTTTTCCTTGTCTTAAACGCTGCAATTTTTGAAGCAATTCACGTTGATAATATGGTGGAACCCAATGGGTACACATAGTAGTTTTCAAAGCAGCCCAAGTAGCTGCAATAGGATATAATCTACAATGTTCAGAGCACCAAACAGAAGCAAAGCTAGTGAATTCACAAACAGCAGCAACAACACGTCTATCCTCTGGATACTGTAAGCATGTGAAATGTTGTTCAGTTTCTAACTCCCAAGTATGCTAGACATCAGGAATATGTCGACCTTCAAATGGTGGAATATTCAGTTTCAGTTTAGGAACATGGTCATAATCTCGTACCTGAGGTGGTGGTGTAAGCCTTCCATTACAAACATAGGCATGAGGATGACCTAGTGGTGGTGCTGGTGGTTGCACATAGTGCTGATTTTGATCAACTTCATCCTCGTAATCGCCCTCATGAATGTCCTCCTCATCAGCAGCAGCAGGAGTCACAGAAGCATCAATAGTAGGTGCAACGGCACCAGAATTTTGACCAGGCTCAAGGGGAACGCGCAGTGCTCATCCCACTATTTGTTGTTGTTGTTGTTGTTGTTGTTGTTGTTGTTGTTGTTGTTGTTGTTGTTGTAGAGGTGCGACAGGTGCAACTGGCGGTGGTTGTGGAAGACGCGCGAGCAATTCATTAAACTTGTTATAAAGCTTTGTTTCGAACGTCTTCTCAATGCCATCTATCTTCTCCATGGCCTCTTCAAATCTATTTAGCACATCTTGCACCTGTCCACTCATCATTTGCTGAAATTTATCATGTAGTTGTTTGTTCGCCATGTTCTCCCAATCAGTCCCATCGACTTGTAATCCTGCCATGGTTAGCAACAATAGAAACACACAAGAATATGATCCTACAGACTACTAGGAAGTGGTGGTGGTGGTGGTGGTGGTGTGTCACAAATCCGTCAAGCGAATCTCAAATTCTTACCAGTTCTTACCAAACAACAGGTGATGATCGGCAACCCTTGTAGTCAAAACTCTCAAAGCTTGGATAGAGCGATGGCCAGGGAGAGTCAAATGCACGACGTAGATATATGTGGAGCTGGGAAGGCTTATGATATGGTAGCAAAAAGTGTCAGCAATAATCAAATCAGAGATGCAAAGTTGAATAAACGCTCAACAACGGTATTGTGCTGGTCCTAGGCTAGACCGTACTAGAGACGCGAGCCTAGAACACTAACAAAATCACGACGCTGCATGTAAACAATGGGGGAGCACTCTCTGAATTTTTTTTCTTTTTTTTGACTTTTTTTTGCTCCGCAACATTTTTTCCAAAAAAGTCTACAAATGGTCTAAAAATTGCCTAGCTAGAATTTTCCAGAATTAGTTTTTTCTAAACTGGAACTATTTTCTACTGCGGGTAGCACGGAATTTCAGGAGTCCTACTCTGTCACGACTCGGAGTATGGCATGATCTGGAAATCGACAACAGAGTAATAAATACTGGACTCGGACTAGGACTGGTAGCGGAGATGAATCTGGTGGAACTCGGACTGGTGGCGGAGTTGAATCTGATGGAACTTGGACTGGTGGCGAATATATATTGCAGGTGGACTCGGATTGGCGTGATGAGAGCGGATAGGTGGTAGCACATATGGACTCGGATTGGCGGCGAATATGTGGTGGCGGTATATGGCAGCGGCGATGATGATGATGTAGTGGTGATATATGGCAGCGACGACGTGGCAACCTGTGAATAGAACTTGAAACTCTAAAGGACTAGACGCTAAGACCAGCAACTCGACACGACGATGCAACCATAAATTCAACAAAGGTAAACTTTAAAAAGATTATGCAAAGGCTCAGATTGGTTCGGATATGATGAACTAACCCTAAATTTTTTTGGCTTTGTCATGGACTATAGGTATGAAGAACAGACTCGATCTAAACTACGAAAAACTGTAAAATCTCACCGAGCAACTTGGAAATCGGATACCACTTGATAGAGGCAAAGGTGTCCCGCCTTTCAATGAGATGGTGGCTATCATTTTGGGTGGAGTAGAATTCCACAATCCGACTATGAATGTGCGAGGACGTCGCGCCTTAACAATCGCTAAACCAACTCCGAGAGGTTATTGACCACGCCAGAGCATGATTAACCTGACCATGAGGGTCTATTTCCTGCAAGCAAACGAAGAACAAACAAGAAACTGAGATTGCAATCTAGATATTGGAAATATAAGAGGAAATCTTTATTGATGAACGTGGGGTTATGTGACATCTTTGTCTGGTCGTTGAACACAAACGAAGTACGCAAAGTTGCAGCTATGACATACTTTAATCTAAACAAAACCCAAAGTCTAAACGACGCCCAAAGGGCCGTATATATGGAGGAAGAGGGGGAATTTTGTGGCCCTTGGGGAAGGGGTCCGAAAGCAACCCTATCTCTTGTTTCCCCACACATAGAGGCTCTAAAAACAGCCTATACTCTACTATTTCGAAATTACATGGGCCTGGCCCAATAATAAGGCGAATCAACACCTATAATAGCTTCTGGACAAAATTTAGGAAGTGACATATTGTATATTTTGTCCAAGCCTTCATGCACTCATTATGGTGGCTTCAAAGTCCTAAAATCATCACTTGAAACTCCAGTCTTGTTTCCCTTGCGCATGCCATCATCTCCATGCTTGATCTTGCTCAAGTGGTCATCCCTCTTGTCCATGCTAGACCCTTCATTTGTAAGCAAAACAAACGTATCCAATTTAGGCAGCATCATATTCTCATGAACATTAGAATCATTACCAAGAAACGAAAGTACATGATAATTTAATTGGTGTGCATGAGCTCTAGTAATTTGTCCAGTATATGTAGCAGTAGGGGCTGTGGGTGTAACAATGGTATTGATGTCCTCATCAAATATCAAAGGTGATAAGCATAATAGGCTCAAATGCATATGCCTTGCATAGTGCTCCCCAATTTTTGCATTCAAAATGGGAGTAGTTCTGTGTATTGTATAATTTTACGACAAAAGTATAACCATGCTCGGTCCTCAAGTGAACTCCATACTCTCCATAGTACCAAAACCAATCTTATCCAAGACATACATTCTTGCATGGCAGGGGATACGCTAGTAGAATTGTAAAAAAAATAAAATTATAAGTTGGAGCAAAAGAAGCAGAAGCCATGCTTAATTACGAAAAGAGACTTGTCGTTGTGACTTACTGTATCCACTTCAAAGTTCTCATCCAGCATGATGCTGAAGCGCCTACCACCAACTAGGTGAGGCCTGTCGCACATGCCACGCTCGTCTTCGCAGTATTCACACATACCAAATTCTCTTTCATCGTCAGACATTTCCTATAAATAAAGAAAATATATTAACCACTTATTATAAATAAACCAGTTCTATTAAGCACTTTACATACAGATCACTATTACTCAACACATAGATCACTATTACTCAATATGCAATGGGTTGACTTTAGGTCTATCGAGTCTTCCTTCCTAAACTCTCATCTCACGTATATGATGGGCACTCCCTCTCTGATTTTGCAACCGTCGGTGATGTCGCTACTCCTCCTTTCCCTAGTGCATTACAAATATCTAGCACAGGGAAAATAAGGAGAAGTGACCCCCACGATAACAGTCGGCATTCTTCTTCTCTCATATATGGCGGACACTCCCTCACCAATTTTCCGATCATCGATGATGGTCCCTACTCCTTCTTCCCCTAGTGCATAATAAAGGTCTAGCACAAAGAGAAGAAGGAGAAGTGACCCCTACGACAATAGTCGGCATTCTTATTCTCTCATATATGGTGGAGACTCTCCCTCACCGATTTTTTGACTATCATGTATGGAGCCCCGACAGACTTAAAGTCAACTCGAAATGTCGTTTAATTCTCTTTCTAGCAAATCCAGGGCACTCGATATTTCCTACATATTCTAGCACAAGTCATGCTTAAATTCACAAAAAAATCGGCATGACCTTTGCTAAAATAGGACATATCGAGCGTCTGAAATTTGCCGGAACGGAAATGAATCAACACTCCGGCAAAACATAGGCCACTCGGAAATGAATCAACACTTCGCACATGAGCATAAACTGGTGCTCATTGCATTTCAATGGTTCAATATTGACAAAAACATTTCAATATATGTTATAACCCGAACATTTCATTTGGTTAAGAAGAATAACTAAATACCCTAGTTCTACTCTATTCAACACCGAGGAGTGGTGAAGGAGGAGCTGGACTTTTAGCTCACCGACTTGGGTGTAGAGGAAGTAGAGGTAGCTCGGATGACAATCGCTCCAAGGAGACACGACTCCACAAAGTCTGCATATTCCACCGAGTAAATTTTTGATTAGATCATCAAATTTCATATAGCATTCTTTGATGACAAAGTGATAATGACATAAATTCAACTAGTTCTATTAATTCAACTAGTTCAACTAAGCACTTACTAAAAATAAACCAATTCTATTAACTTTCTTACTAAAAATAAACTAGTTGATGCGGAGCATCCTAGGGACATCACCATGTCAAGAGTCCGTTTGGCGAGTGACACGTGCTACATCTACTTCACATACACAAAGGTGAATCATCTCCTTTACACATGCTCACTTGATCCCTTCGAGGATGGTATACTACTTGACACTTCTCCCGTGTGCATGCACATGTATTGTCGGAGCTTCACATATGTTGAGGAGGAGTGCAAGCGCCAAGGAACAACTACACCATCCACGGGGGAAGCCTAGAAGCGAAGACGAAAGAAGACGGAGCTGCTGAAGTGTCACGCCCACGATGTGGCTATATCTCCCACATGTCGAGGCACGACTTAGAGGCATAACCGCATTGTGGTTTTGTCGCAAGAAGGGTCATCTTCACACAATCCCATGTAATGAACAAGAATGGGAGAAAGAGAGGCTGAGCAAAGCGGTAATTAAAATAAGGGATATTATGATATCCCAACATAAACATGTTCCAACATGGAGCAATCTTCAACTTCACCTGCAACTAACAACACTATAAGAGCGGCTGAGCAAAGCGGTAACATAGCCAGACAACGGTTTGCTAGGAAGGTGGGTTAGAGGCTGGACATGGCAATATGGGAGGCATGATAAACAAGTGGTAGGTAGCGCGACATAGCGATAGACGAACAACTAGCAAGCAAAGATAGAAGTGATATCGAGGGTAATGGTCATCTTGCCTTAAATCCCGCTAGGAAGAAGACCGAATCCATGAAGTAGAGAAACCAATGTAGTCGAACGAATCCTCACAATCGCAATGTAACCAGAACTATCAAGGAGAGGCGCCACCAGAAAGAAGCAAACAACATGGTAAACAACCATCACATAAGCATGGCATGATGCACAATCAAGTATGATGCATGTCCGGTTTAAATAGGCATGGCATGGCAAAGTGCACAAATAACACTACAAGTTAAATGGAGCTCAATATGTAACGAGTTGCATATTGACGAAACACCACACTCGAGTTATTTAGTTCGCCCTCGTTTAGGTACACAAGATTATTAAATGTTGTTAAACATGGCAAGAGGTGAAACATAAGTGAACTAACTATTTAGGCAAGTTTAAATGAGGCCGGAAACATCAAACAATAATTCTCTAAGATCCCCACATGACATTTAGCAATTTAATGCAAACAACAATTTTGAACATTTTAAATGTTTTTATCATGATGTGGATGACATATACAAATTTATGCAATTTTATGAAAATGTTGACATGAGCATGTTATGAAGCATTTGTCACCGTGGCGGAACGAAAGGGGTGCTACGACAACAACAACGAAAATGGTGCCATAGCAACATTCCGATGATCCGATAACTCATTGAGATACCGGTGCAAAAGAGCAAGTGTGCGGATGTGCGGAACATGCAAAAGATGGTGGGATGATCCCGGTTACCGCATTCTCATGGGTCGACGGCATGGAAAACAAGGAGGAAGTGCAAAGACAACTCGGACACGGTGCAAACACGAGCATCTCATATAACACACATGCATTCATTCACGGGCGTCGTCTCGGGGTTATACCTTCGAAGCGTGCATTTTCAGAGGGATCTAGTTTGAGGTGGTGTAGGGGAAGTAGACGTTCTTGGGATGGTCATAGTGGTACACGGCGACGGTAGTTTTACATGAGTTGTAGAGGAACTTGATGGGTTCGAGGTCACCGGCGTAGTGGTACATATTTCGTAGACGCTTTGACAGAAAATTGGTGCCGTGGTACTTGGCGATATCCGAGACGGTCTTGGCGTATTCGTGCGTAGAGGTACTTGGCAACGTTTCCATGAAGCACAAAACGAAGCACCCACAAATAGAAGCAACCAGTGCCTCGGTGCTCTAGACGACGGTCGATGCACTTGTGGCCAAACGGAGGAGGAAACAAGGGCATCCAGGAGAAGCATGGAGTGGCCTGCGAGGTCGGCTGTGGTGATGGCAGTGCAATAGGTAGAGGAGGGTCATGGCAGCTGCAGCAAGCAGGCACGGAGGCGAAGCAAGAGAGGTCGCTGGCGGTCTGAGGTGGTCGTTGGGCGGGCAAGCACGACGAGCAGGGGCGCCCTCGGGTCATGCAGAAGAGGAAGCCGGAGCAAGGCAAGGAGGGCGACGGGGACGACGCAGAGTTGAGGCGCGGGGCAGAGATGATGGAGCAGAGGAACCGGTGAAGCAACAGAGGGAAAACGGGAGCAGAGGAGGGACCGAGCCAGCGGCTGGGTGCTTCATGGCGGCGCCATGGCGACGGCACACAGGAAGAGCGGCTGCAGCAGGACGGCGAGGCCAGACGAGGAGCACGGGTAGGAGGGGATCGGGACGAGGGTGCAGCACATGCGGTTCCTGTGGGTGGTGGTGCGAGGGAGATGGGAAACGAGGAGGACGGGGATCAGATGAGCTGCTGCTCGATCGGCTATGGTTAGAGAGGGGATCGGTCGGGCCTAGGGTTATAGAGGGTTTAGGTGGGCTGCAGGGGAAGGATGGGTCAGCCTGGGCTATCTCTCTTCTCCCTCTCCCCTTGGGCGCGCCCCCTGCCTCGTGGGCCCCACGTGGCCCCCCTCCACTTATTCCTGCACCCACACACTTCGTCTTCCTCTAGAAAAAATCACCACACAGCTCAAACTTGTGTTCTAGCTCATTTTGCTGCAAATTTCGATCTCCTTGCTCAAAGCTTCATTCAGGAAACTGTTTTGGGGGATTGTTCTTCGGTATGTGACTCCTCCAATGGTCCAATTAGTTTTTGTTCTAGTGCTTTATTCATTGCAAAATTTTACTGCTAAGGTGACCTTGTTCTTGAGCTTGCATGGCAAATTTATATGCTCCAAGGTAGGCACTTGTGGGAGTAGTTGCTATCAATCTTGTTGAGTTTTGTTCACTTTTATTGTGAGTCACTAAAAATTTCAGAAATTTTCAGAGGAATAAAATGTTGAGGAGTTTGTTGAGAGGCTCTTCGAGCCGAAGCTCGAAGGATAAACAAATGAGGAGAATAGAAAGCCTAAATACAATCTGCCTCGCACTGCGGAGGTTCGGCCGTGCGAATGGCCTTGCGAAGAATTCTTGGGAGCCACCGGAATTTATGAAGACTTTTATTACTTGGCTGAGAATGCAAGCCTCGTCGACTTGCTCCATGACCAGCGCGAACAGTATCTCCTACTCACTAATATTTTCGTGCAAAATTTTTACTTGCATGCTTGGAAATCACCACCTTCAGTGGAGTTTCATTTATATGATGAGGTTAACACTACAAAAAAGACACATCCGTGACATTTTGGGCCGAACGAATTTTTTTTCTGTCATACATATGACACTTCTATGACGATAATTGTGACAGAACCCGGTATCATCATAGATGTGGTGGGCTCCTACTTCTATGACCAAAAATCATGACAAAAAATGGGCTTTTCGTCCTGGGCGGGCCGGAGACGCAGCTGCATGACATTCTTTGGGCCGTCCATGACGGAAAAAATCGTGGTAGAAGCGAGGGGGAGGAAAAATTCGGGGAGTTCCCGGTTACGGTGGGAGGTCGGGGCGGCGATCGCGTTTCTCGTACACGACGCTGCAGCGTGTGTGCGGCGTTAGCTCTAATCGAACCCGAAGCGAGGCGTTGGGCTCTAATCAACCCAGCGATTGCCTGCAGTCTGCGTTCTTGAACCCGGCGATCGATCGATGGTCGTGGCGAACTCGATCGGCGATTCTTTCGCTCTTCTTTGCTAACTAAAGCCGATTGATTGGATGAGCAGTGGCGTTGCGGGGGGGGGGGTTGGATGAGCGATGGCGGTGGCGTTGCCTCTGGATGAACAGACCCGTGGTGTGGAGGGCTGGATGAGCGATGAAGCGGTGGAGGGTGCCGTGGAGGGTGGTTGAGCAGGATCCGTGGTGTGGAGGGCTGGATGAGCGATAGATGGTGGAGGGTGGCCGTGGAGGGTGGTTGAGCAGAGCCGATGGAGTAGCGCGGTGGAGGCTGGATGAGCAGGAGCCCGTGGAGGCCGGAGGAGGTCGATAGTAGCCGTGGAGGTGGAGGAGGTCGGCGGTGGAGATGAACGAGATCCGTGGAGTCCGTTTTGCGATCGCCACACCCTCCCGATGAACAGGACCCCGTTTGACCGTAGGAGGTCCGTTTAAATCCGTTTGGCGATCGCCACACCCCGACGAACAGGACCCCCGTTTCGACCGTAGGAGGTCTGTTTCGTCCGTTTTGCGGTATGCCACACCCCTCCCGATCAACAGGACCCCCGTTTCGACCATAGGAGGTCTATTTCCTCCGTTTTGCGGTACGCCACACCCCTCCCGATCAACATGACCCCGTTTCGAATGTGGCCGGTCGAACACAAGGCCGTTTCCTCCGTTCTGCGATACGCCAGGCCTCGTTTCCATTGTTTGTTCCGTCCAAGTCGGTTGGCTCCCACGCGTTCTGTTGTCTCCCGATGAACACGACGCATTTCGTTGCCTCCCCATGAACACGATGCATTCCGTTGCCTCCCCATGAACACGATGACGACGTTGTTTCTCCGTTCCAACCCAGCCATGTACACGAGCCCTCGCCGTACGTATGCGCGACTAGGCGTTCGAGACCCTGCTCGTATGTATGTACGTGGCTGTATTTTCTTTCTTGCACCCTGGCCGTTGTACGTACGTGTACATGCTACGTGCGCGCCTCTACTACGACACGTGCGCGCCTCTACTACGACACGTGCGCGCCTCTACATCGACCAATATGTATGTACACGTTCGCGACCAGGATGACAACGCTACGTATGCTTCGACCAGGTGGGTCCCGACTGTCAGGCACTTCCTTGCCTGCAAAGATGTAGCTGGTGGGTCCCAGCAGTCAGGGGGCGAATCGTTTTTGTTGCCCGGACGCACTTCCTTGTGTGCGAAGGTGTAGCTGCTGGGTCCCAGCGGTTAGAAGCGAATCTTTTTTGTGCCCGGACGCTCTTCCTTGCGTGCGAAGGTGTAGCTGGTGGGTCCCAGCAGTCGGGGGGCGAATCATTTTTTTTCCGGACGCACTTCCTTGTGTGTGAAGATGTAGCTGGTGGGTCCCAGCAGTCAGGGGGGCGAATCGTTTTTTTCCTGGACGCACTTCCTTGCATGCGAAGATGTAGCTCGTGGGTCCCAGCAGTCAGGGGGCGAATCATTTTTTTCATGAAATACGGTGGCCCGTCCGGTAGGTCCCCTCTGTCAGGTGGAGGAATAATTATTTTGCATGTAATAAGGAGGCACTTCCTTGCGGCTGCCGTGGACCCGGTGTCGACCTCTCCACGTCTGATCCACGTCCGATGGAAGTCGTTCCTTGACCACGTTGACCATGCTGCACCGAGAGCACCACGGTGGTGGACGACGGCGAGGCCTAGGAAGGGGACGAAGCGGAGTCGGGGAAGACGCGGCAGTGGATGCACACGCCAAGAGGAGTCGAGGTTCACTAGTTAATTGCTTGGCATCGCCCATGAGAATAACGAGGGTGTGGGTGAGTGGAGGGATGGCACGGCGGTGGTGGGAGTAGTAGGGCGGTGAGGCCTCATGGCGGCCTGACAACC
Organism: Aegilops speltoides; assembly: GCA_021437245.1. NCBI lineage: Eukaryota > Viridiplantae > Streptophyta > Magnoliopsida > Poales > Poaceae > Aegilops > Aegilops speltoides. The sequence goes on from CM038143.1 coordinate 194,019,589, forward strand.
GCCACGGAGGCAGGAGCAGGCGGCACGACCGACACTGCTTTGGGTGGCTGGAGCAAGAAGACCAGAGGTTGAAGATGCACGACGGCCATTGGATGGACATCGTATGGTCACTTCAGCTAGAATCGTTTATATTGACTAAGTTGACAAAGCCCTTGGTACGTCAACTTAGTAGGCCTGGTCGACTTCCGAAATGGTGCGCCCCAGATGTCAGGGGGAGGAATCATTTTTTGGGCTGGTGAAGCTAGAATATCCGAGATTGAAAAAGAAGCACGGCATCCGTTGGATGGACATTCAACGGCCACAACTGCTAGAACCATGTGTTGACTATAAGTTGACAAAGCCTTGCATACGCGTCAACTCTGTTTTTTAGGGGACGCGTCAACTTAGTAAGGCCAGAAGTGTGTGGCAGAGAACTTATAGCTCATTTGAGATTTGTAAGAATGTGTAGCCCATTGTTGAATGCTAATGGGATTTACTACAGCCATTTACAGTTTGTTAAAAGTACAGCCCATTTCAACCAACCATTCAAAACAGAATTCAATAAAATTTCCCACATTTTGATGGGATCCGAATATTTTTATCCCGAAATTTCTAGTCAGATTAAATACAATTTCAATATAAATTTATATTACGTAAAAATCCAACGAAACATTGCACTCGCAACAATTAATGAAATTAAAATTTTCAATATCCAAAAATAATATTTTATAAAGTAATCCTTTGTTTGGTCCATTTTTTATAGTTACTACCCAGTTTTATAATTACATCCCATTTATTATTTCTTAGAGCCTATTTTCTTGTTAAGCCTATTGCATCCCTCCTAGGAAAGATTTGCAGCCAGTGAGCGGAGAATAACAACTTGACCTTGCACGGGTATTCCTAAAAAAGTATAGTTTGGGCTAGCCATTTTCACTTGAAAAAATTAATATCTGGGCTGGATATCTGGCCTGGGCTAGACGGGCCACAACCCTCCCAGTTAATACTTGCAACAATGTTTTCGTTGTTGTTCAGAGGAGAAAAATTAATATCTGGGCTAAACATCGAAAAACTCTGCAGTGCTCACACCTCAAAAACACAAATACTGCTCGAGCTGCTTGGTCCCAATCGGCCGCTTCTTGTGCAATTCTCTCATTTATTGACTACTCCTCCTTTCCGGTTTATAATGCTCAATTCAAAAATCTCACCAATCAAGGTAGATGGCGAGTGGTGGAATACTTTTTGTAGTTTTGCAAAAGCACCTAATTAATGCTCTTGTTATCCTCAAAAAATTATATTTATCAATGCATTAATTGCAATGCATGCATGCATAAAGTACATGCATTGGTCAATTTTCTCTTAATACTTGCATGCAATGATTTAATGCACCTTGGAATCTGAACATTTGATGGAAAACAACCAAATTGAGCCTTATAAAATGGAAAAACTAAAATTTTGAGATAAGCCCTATAAACGGAAAGGAGGGAGTACATAGGTTGACAATGGTGTGAGACCGTGATGTCAGGAAACCAGGAGGAAGCAAAATAAATTATAGAATATATATATATATATATATATATATATATATATATATATATATATATATAAGGAGGCACTTGCGTACGTGAGACTATGGACCTGGTGGGTCCCCATTGTCATTCTCTTCAAGTAAAGTCATCTCCTCGCCCGCGCGCGCTTTCCGCCCAAAACAGTTAGCGCCGGCCGCCCCGCTTCCCGGTGCAGGCGATTGCTCCACCTTCAAACGACACAAGTGCCGTCCGTTCGTCCATCTGCCGCACACATTAATGATACGCGGTTGCCGAGGCGGCTACTTCGACACCACACGTCCGTCCCTCCGCCCGCCCACCATTGCTATATAAACTGCTGCGCCGGCCATAGCTGCAATCATCCGTATCCGTTCCCTTTCTCCTGTTCACACCACTACTGCCCACCATGGCTTCCTCGCGCTCCAGCGCTCTTCGGGACGGGCGGACGGCGGACCACAAGGAGATGGCAGCCATTGTTGCTGACCGGCTAGCCGGCAGGCAGCCGGAGGATGACGACGTCCCAATGGAGAACATGGTAGTCGACGATCCGGCGTCAACCCCCTCCTCTGCGCCATCCTCGCTGGTGCATTGCACCATGACCATCGGCGAGGCCCGTGCCCAATATATGGGCAGGTGAGGCGGATCGTGAGGAGATTCCCGGAGGCGCAGGCCGACGCCGCCTACAACCACCATCTCCTCTAGGAGCACATGCAGGCAGAGGAGCAGATCGCCGCGGAGCGGGCGGAGCAGGTGGCGCTGCTCGACTCCTACCACTCCGCCCGCAAGGGCCGCCTCAAGCGCTGGCGGTACCGCATGCGGGTGGCGGAGGCTGAGGCCGCCTATAAAGAGGCTAGCAAAGAGGGCGATGAAGCGGGCGAGGCGCTGTTTGGCGAGACCGAGGACGAGGCAAAGGACAATGCCGGCTCCGACGAGTCCCCGCTCTGCTGGCGTCGACGAGGCCCTGCTCCGCTGAGGCCCCGCGGTGCCAACAATGAGGCAGAGGACACCATCGGCTCCGTCGAGGCCCCGCGACACCAACAACGAGGCAGAGTACACCGCCGGCTCCGCCGAGGCCCCGTCCCGCCAACAACGAGGCAGAGGACATCGCCGGCTCAGCCGAGGCCCCACCGTGCCGACAACGTGAGGAAGGATTTCCACTGCTCCGCTGAGGCGCCGCCCGCCGGCAATGAGACAGAGGACATCGCCGGCTCCGCCGAGGCCCCGCCCCGCTGCCAACGAGGCCGCGCCACACAGAAAATGAGGAAGAGTAGAACACGGTAGGTCGTCGCTGCTCGGGTCCAAGTAAGGCCACCGCTGCTACCCTACGGTTGAAGCCAAGCTAGGCGGGTTGACCATTGACGGCCGGTTAGCTTCTTGGCGGCGACGTGGAGTCGGAGAGCTGCTTGTTGAGAAAACGCTGCTTCTATAGCTGCGCTGGTGCGATTGGCCACATGTCGATTCATAATCGCACTTGAAGTTAAGTCACTGAAGCTTCTGTTCGGCTCAGCGGGACACATGTGGGTAGCTTCGGTTAATTAATTATACCTCCAGCGCACCCCATTTTAGTTGAAGAATGTATAAAATATAATGAAATCCGACATGTTTATATGAAATCCGACCGTGTATGAAAGAATTTATTTCGATTAGTTTGAATTCCTGTATCACTGGCATTGGATGAACATTTAAAACAATACGTACTAGCATTATTCCCAGGGTGATCACCTCGTTTGCAGCAGTTTCACATGTACTCCCTCCGGTCCTTTCTAGTCTGCATACAAGTTTTGTCTGCAGTCAAAGTATCTCTACTTTGACCAATCTTATACAAAAAAGTATGCACTTTCACAATGTGCAAAGTAAAAAGGAACAAAAGCACTACAAAGAGTTTGAGCAGCTTTTTAGCGTTTCTGTACATTGCAATCAAACACATAGGCCTGGCAATTCATAGAGAACATTCAAAACAATCGATGATTATGCATCTCAGCGACTCACATGTCAGAGGCAATATTTACTTCACAACTAAAGAATAAAGAAAAAATTGATCGACGCTGCTGACAGCAAAGGGCGTCCCATTCGAAAATATCAAACACATATCTTGCTAAAATCAATGAGCAAAATTTGACAAGGTTGTCCCATTCCAAAATATCAAATGCCTACGATTGTGGAATGGGCAGGGTTTGCCATTAGTTCGGACATTGACATGGCACCTCGTGCTAAATAAACCAGCTGTTCTTTTTGTGCAGTTCCACCAAAATCAACCAAATTCGCGCGTAGCTTGTATGATTTCGCCCTTATATGTTGCAACGCCTTGAACTTATGAGCACCTCCTTTCTTGTGGTGGAATTGAATGATTCGATGTATTCATGAACATTTTGTGCAGTTCCCATTGAAATCAAGCTGAGGACCCCTGTTTGCACAAATACAAAAAGTGATTAGTATAAAGCAAACTGTACTATGAATTGACAGTTTCAACAGGCACATACATGGTCCATGTAGAGCACACTCTTAGAAAAATGGAACTCACTAGAAAGAATCCTAGAACAACATTGTACTCGCGCATCACAGCAAAAAAATGGAGCATTGTCAGTCCTTCTGAGCTGAAGTTAGTTTGGTCTTGTGGGGAGTAATGTAACCATCCTTCAACTGCTCCTTCTGATGAGAAGATAGACATGGCTTCTTCATCCTGGCATAATCGGAACTAGTCACTTCACGTACTCCATATTCTTCTTCAGAGGAAGATGATCCTGTTGTGCAAAGACAAGAGGACTACTAAATGCTATCATCCCTGTTTGCTCGAAAAAAGGAAAGGAAATATTTAAAACAGCACAGATGAAGCACTTCTCAAGGACAATACCACTTTTTCATGACATTATCTAAACAGTAGCACAACACCAATAGAGATGACAAAGCTCAATCGTATGGATGAAATCAGTGGGCGAGTACCAACCTTTGTCAGGAGGCTGATTGTGTAGAGCATACAGATGAAGCACTTCTCCGGAACCACCTGTTGCTATCTATGGGGGTGGCCATGCTTACTATATACTCCTCGATTAGTTTAATGTTTCCAACATCTTCTTGTGCAGTTCCACTAAAATATATGGTATCTTCAAAGAAGATCCCTGTTTGCACAAGTAGAGATAATTACGTATGGCATCAAATCAGTGGCAAAACAATTGCTCATTCCAGCCATAGTAATAAATTAAGATGCAAAACTATATCATTACTTGTGTCATCACAGTTCGATTGCTTCATTACAAAGACCGGAGTTGATTTTGTTTTTCTTTAAGCTTGTTCTTCCCTTCATCACTTGGTTCAATAACGCACAAGCTTCGCCTTCATTGTAAGATTTGGCATGTCAATTAGGGAGCACAAGTATAGTACTAAACTTAATTTTCGATGAAAGTGGCAAAATACAGAGCCAGCGGTTGTGAAATATCCTTATCTTACCTCAATAGGATATTATGGTGCACATCTGATTGGAAGTCTTGTCTCCATTTGTGCGATTCACTAAAATCAAGCAACATTATCTTACAAGTAGCACAACATATGAAAGCACACTGCAGAATCACGTGAAAGAAGGCTAGTACTGACCTCTCATGATGCGGAATTCAACAACTCACAAGAAGAAGATCTGAACCAAATTTGCCTTAACGGATAGGAAGTAAGATCTCCTCTTGTGCAGTTCCACTAAGATCAAGCAATCAAGCAACATTGTCGGTGTGACATTTTGGTTGAACTGCACAACACACTCTTAAAACAAAAGTGTTTTGTGCAGTGCAACAAAAGGTCACAATGGCAACGAGGTGAAGTAGATAACCCTGTTTACACAGAGGTGCAAAGGAAACAATTAGTGGTTAATAACGGTGGATGACACAGAAGCCAACAAAAAGAAGCATCTACCTTATCTAAATGGGAAAGAAAGCAAGACAGTAGCATTTCTCAAACAGTGGCATTGATTAATATTAACATAGAGATTATATTAACAATAAAATTCGTTAAACATGTAATTTGCTTTTAACTGTGGCATTGCATCAATTTTCTAGCAGCATTATTAGAGGGTGTTTGTTTACAGGGACATTTTGGTGTAGGGACTAAAAAAAACTCCGTGCCAGTCACATCTAAACCAAACAGGAGGGACTTTTAGGGACTAAAAGTGGGCATTTGGGACTAAAGAAAGAAGACCCCGAGGGAGTCTTTTGGGACTTTTTCCAACAGTTGCCCCTGCCACGCATCGCACCTTGTTTCTATTAGTTCATTAATAGGGGTAACATGGTATTTTAGCATGTCATTTAAACCCATAGAAAGTTGGTCATATAATACATACATAATTATAACCTCTAGTCCATGTTTAGTCCCTAGGACCAAGCAGGTAGGGACTAGGGAGTTTTTAACCAAACAGGGCCTTATATTAACAACAGCTAATGAGTTGCACGGGACGGACGGCCTTTTGACCATGTGCATCTACCGATGTACTGTGGTCATGCATAGTCTGTTGCAACAAAGAACAAACAACCAAGGAGCATATTTGTGTTGGTCCCAGTTTTGTTATCTTTAGACACCTTTCCCTATGTGAGCGCAGCAATATAGTCATGCTCAAACTCTACAGCCTTGTCCCTTCCTTTCCTTTTTGAACTAGTACTTTCACCCCTTCCTTTCCTCTTTGAACCACGTCCTAGATTTATGCGATACAACTTTCCCCACTACTTTCCCCCATTCCTTTCCTCTTTGAACCACGTCCTAGATTCATGCTATACAACTTTCCCCCTTCATTGCCTCTTTGAACCACGTCCTAGATTCATGCTATATACAACTTTTCCCACTACTTTCCCCCACTCATTTCCTCTTTGAACCACGTCCTAGATTCATGGTATACATGCAGCTAGAGCAATGCATGTGGAGTAAGTAAAATATACCTTAAGGTTCTTGGGGCGTGGTTCGGTGGGCGACGGGACGGCGGCGAAGAAGAAGGGGTCGGAGGCCCTCCTGCGCCGTTGCTGGGTGGAAAGTTAACAGCTGCGCAGGTAGTGGATTCCCTCCCTCACCGACGGCGACAACGTTAAGCCTCCTTCCCTTCCCAGCGGACGGATCCTGTCGGCTCTTTGAGCAACAGTGAGGGGAGAGAGAGGCCAACGAAGTCTTGTTTAGATCTAGAGAGGGCGAGAGAGTGTGAAGAGAGCAACTACAAGCGCTGAGGCTCCAGCGTGTATATATATACTGGAGAGAGAGTGTGAAGCGTGCAAACCCTAGAAAAACATTTTGACCACTCAAAGAATCCTCCCGCAAAAAATATGCTCATGTGTAGTTATCGAACCCGAGACCTCAAGTTTGATGGCGAGCAGGCTAACCAGCTACACAACCCTCCGTTATGTTCAACGAGAGGAAAATAACCTTTATACATTCCTGCATTAGTGTGACAAGCATGCCGTGTTTTTTGTGTGTGTGGGAGTCATTGGGATTTCAATCATAATCGTGTCTTGTGGCTTTGGTGGTAAGACTATCCACAGTGGTGCGAAATAATGCAGCCATAGTCACCTTACCTCTCTCCACGTAATACGTTGGGTCCCACCGGTCGGAGGGTGAAACAAACAAATTAATAAGAAAAATTAAAAGCGCCCGGTGTATCTTACCTCACACATCTCGCTACTGCTCGGGAACACTGTCCAATTGATCCCTCTATTCTCTCACGTACTATTTTAAGTGAATCCTTATTATAACATGCACACAAATTTTGGGCACTTGTATTCGACTTAAGTCAGTGTGCCACCGTATCTTGTATACTTACTACTCCCTCCGTCTAGGTGTAATAAGTCACGTTAGAAGGTGCAACGGGACCAAGGTGCGTGCATGTGCGTGTGTGTGTGTGTGTGTTTAACAGCATGTGTGTGTTAGAGAGTGCGACGGATCGACCTACTCCTACAGAGAGATAGTGTGTAGTGTACGATTTTAGCCGCGAGAGTCAGTGCATCCTCTCGTTTCCGGGCGTGTCTGGTAGGGACATGCGAACAGCCGCCACGCCCGCTCCTGACCAGCCTGGCCCACCCAAAGCCCCTCCATCGCCCGCGCGCGCTTCCCGCCCGAAACGGTCAGCGCCGCTCCAAAGAATTGGTGCCGCATTCATGCCCGGGCAGAGCGAACGCGACCTCTCACTGGCGCAAGAGTGATGGTTGCTTCGTCCGTCCAACTTACTGCTGGGTCTATGTGATTTGACGGCTCATTGGTCTTTATTACTGAGGTGGTAGGACTGCTAGATGTCCCACGCTTTCGGCGAAAGGAGGTAGTAGATTACAATTTTCTCCATTCTTACAGCAGAGGAGTGCAAGAGCAGTGAAAACACGCAGGCTCAGTGATTACATGGCCCACCTCACACTATCACCGTGTGACACCTAACTCTTTACATAGTACTCCCTCCGTTCCTAAATATTACTAGATGAGTCCCCGCGCATTGCCGCTGAACAACAGTATATCTCTCTGCGCAAAATTATCGATTTAATAGAACTAAAAAGAAACTCTATAACCGCATGACAAATGTGGTAGCCAAACTAAATAAACTCCCATCATCATTTAGATCATCCCACGTAAGGAAAAAAGATCAGCCAACTCCTACTGCATAATGGGATTATATTTTTTCTTTTTGACATGTTAATGGGACTTAAAAGCTCACTTACATGCATGCTACTGGTGCATGCTTGCATGCAGACATGTTGATGTGATTTAAAACCCACTCACATGCATGTGCCACGGTATTTCTGCATGCTTGCATGTGGCTTAGTGCGGAGCCTCTCAACGTCTAGACCAAACAACTATTATGGACTGATTTACTTCATCTAACGGCTACATCAATTTTGATGATGTGGCTCAAGGAGAGGATAGAGAATTCCTAGTAGTGGGGGCTAGCTATTACTAGTAGATAAGTCTTTGTAGAGATTCCACTAGGTGAACTACATACAGAACAAAATGAATGGACCTACACTGAAAATGCATCTATATACATCTGCATGTGGTTCATGGTGAAATCTCTACAAAGACTTATATTTAGGAACGGAGGAAGTACTAGTATAGTATGTACCATAATTTATCAGCGAGATAAATTTGTACAATGCTATGAAGCTTCCAGCTCCTGTTACATGTATCTTGCGTCCAAGGTTGCCCGTTGCAACATTTCATCAAATACAAAGGAGACTAACATGCATGCTATTGCACCTCAATGATTGATAGATCATAGCAAATATGTACTCCCTCCGTTCCAAAATAAGTGTCTCAACTTTGTGCAAACTTTAGTACAAAGTTGTACTACTACTAAAGTTGACACTTATTTTGGAGCAGAGGCAACTAAAGAAAAAAAGCGATCCATGCAGTCCCTAGCCCTTGAATCGTGAACCCCGACCATGCTTCAATTTGTTGTAGCGTTTGAGCTTCCTAATAAATGAAGTTTGCAACCTTTTGACCATCGGATCATTTTGTGCGATTTCACCAAAATCGAGATGAGCATCCTGTGGCAAAGAAATTGAAGAAGCGTGATTAGAATAAGATTCTGGGACTAGTTGGTGAGACATAAACTCATCACAAATACTGATATGTAGAGTCCATGAAGGTATCGGTATGTGCGGGCAAAGAAGTAGAGAAATATCCACATGGAGTGATGTGGGCAACTGGAGCAGTGGTGCAAGCCGGCTGTAAAGGGAGTTGTACCTGAGGGACGTAGCTCTACCTTGAGGAGGGCGGCGGGAGGCGGCAACTTCCCACGTCGCGCCAGTGAGCAAGGGACGAAGGCAACCTCACCGGCTTTGTGAGAGAGAACGGCGGGGACCCTTGATCGGGACGTGCCGACAGTGGGTTTTCGCCGTTGGCGATGGCCAACACATCTACACTAAGCATCCACCCCTTCCCCAAGCGGACGTGATCCACTGGGATGTGGCCACAGTCGTTTTGTGTGAGAGAGTGTGAAGAGAGCAACCCCAGCAAGCAACCATGTAGGCTGGCCCGTCCTGACTATGTATGGGGGTTCACTTGTAGGCATGGGGGTTCTCATACCTTTGCTTTCTTGCATGTTGAACTTCTTGAAGAGATCCTTGGTGCACTTTGTTTGTGAGACAAAGGTACCCTCCTTAGATTACTTGATTTGCAACCCAAGGAAGAATTTGAGTTCACTCATCATGGACATCTCATACTTCTCCGACATAAGCTTTCCAAACTTCTCGCTAAAATGAGGGTTAGTTGAACCAAAGATAATATCATCAACATATATTTGGCACACAAATAGTTCACCATCAACCCTTTTAGTGAATAGCGTTGAGTCTATTTTTCCAATCTCAAAGCCTTTTTCAAGAAGAAAGCTAGTCAAGCATTTGTACCAAGCTCTAGGAGCTTGTTTAAGTCCATAAAGAGCTTTGTGCAACTTGTAAACATGATTAGGCTTTTTGGGATTCACAAATCCGGGAGGTTGTTTCACAAATACTTCCTCCTCAATTTCACCATTTAGGAAAGCACTTTTAATATCCATTTGATAGAGAGTAATATCATGGTGATTGGCATAAGCAAGAAGAATGCGAATGGACTCAAGTCTAGCAACGGGGGCATAGGTCTCACCGTAGTCCATACCTTCGACTTGTGTGTAACCTTGAGCTACGAGACGAGCCTTGTTGCGAATGACTTGTCCATCTTCATCTTGCTTGTTCCGAAACACCCATTTGGTTCCAATGACGTTTTGATCATCCTTGGGCTTCTCTACCAAAGTCCATACATTGTTCCTCTCGAAGTTGTGTAGCTCTTCGTGCATAGCGTTCACCCAATCCGGGTCTTCAAGTGCTTCTTCTACCTTCACAGGTTCAAGATTAGAGATAAATGAGTAATGCTCACAAAAGTTAGCTAAGCGAGTTTTAGAGCGAGTAATTCTCCCGGAGTCGATGTCGTTCATCATTTGTTCCACGGGATGATTTTTCTTGACTCTTGCTCAGACTCGGGATAGCTTTTGTTGTGGTTGTGGCTGAGCTTCCTCATCATCCTCATCTTCCTCTTCTTCTTCATTGTTGTTGGTGTTGTCTTGAGGCGGTGGAGAAGGAGGTTGTGGTGGATCTTCTTGTTGCACTTCCTCATCTTGGTGAGTTCCACTTGTGGAGGCCTCCATGTTGCCTTGAGGTTCATCTTGCCGTGAGGTAGGGGGCTCCACATATGTAGATGAGGTACTCTCCTTCACTTCCATGGGACGAATCTTTCCAATAGATAAATCTTGAATGGCTTCCGATGGGTCCTTGTCTCCTACATCAATAGGCATTTGCTCTACTTGCGAGCCATTTGATTCATCAAACTTCCGTCTACCGTCTCTTCAACCTTTCGGTGAAATTATTGTGAACACGGTAGGTTTGGGAGTTTGATCCATAACCAAGAAAAAAGCCTTCATGAGTTTTAGGAGCAAATTTAGACCGACGATGCTTATCAAGGATATAGCATTTCAACCAAAGACACGAAAGTATCCCACTTGGGGTTTGTTACGGTGAGGAGCTCGTATGAAGTCTTGCCGAGAAGCTTATGAAGATAAAGCCTGTTGATAGCATGACAAGCTGTCTCGACGGCTTCACCCCAAAAGTGCTTCGGTGTCTTGTATTCATCAAGCATCGTTCTCGCCATCTCTATGAGCGTTCGGTTCTTCCTCTCAACAACTCCATTTTGTTGAGGAGTGTACGTAGCCGAGAACTCATGTAGAATCCCTTCCTCATCGAGAAAAGAGTCTACATTGGCGTTCTTGAACTCCGTTCCATTGTCACTCTGAACTTTCTTGATCTTCAACTCAAATTGATTTTGGGCCTTTCTGACAAAGGTTTTGAAGATTCTCTAAACCTGCGATTTGTCATCAAGGAAAAATACCCACATAAATCTGGAATAATCATCAACTATAACTAGACCAAAGGAGTTACCACCAAGGCTTTTGTAAGCATTGGGACCGAAGAGATCCATATGAAGAAGCTCAAGCGGTCTCCTTGTGGTCATGATGTTCTTCACGGGATGACTTCCACCTACTTGTTTTCCTGCCTGACAAGCACTACAAAGTCTATCTTTGTCAAAGAGGACATCTTTAACACCAAGAATATGATCACCTTTGATTAGCTTGTCTAGATTACGCATACCAACATGTCCAAGCCTTCTATGCCATAACCAACCTTTAGCGGATCTAGCAATGAAGCAAGTTCTAGGTTGGGCTTTCTTAGTGAAATCAACAATATATAGATCACCTCTACGGATACCGGTAAATGCCATGTTATGATTGTCACGACGAAAGACTTGGCAATCTACTTTGGTGAATAGCACATTGAATCCAAAGTCGACTAATCTAGACACGGAAAGTAAATTGTATCCAAGCGATTCTACAAGCATGACATTTTGAATAGAGCTATCATGAGATATGGCCACCTTACCAAGGCCAAGTACCTTACCCTTGGAGTTGTCTCCAAAAGTCACATACTTGCGTGGACCATCGTTCTTTGCAAGCTCTCGAAACATGTCTTCATCTCCGGTCATGTGATCGGTGCATCCACTATCAAGAATCCACTCTTTTCCGCGGATATGTAGTCTCTCGAGTTGCCATAAGATTGAGACTCTCCATGATCTTGTCTAGCTCGGTGTCCGAATCAGACAATCATCATCATGCTCATGCTCATCATCATATTGACCCATAGATAGTTCATCATCAACACCTAGGTCAATTTGACAACTACTTGCATTAGTTTTGTCAATGTGACAATAATCATCGGAATGCAATACAAGAGCATTTCTAATTAGAGCATTGATAAGACAAGGATCACCCTTCTTTTTCATGAGATCACGAAGCTCAAAGAAGCATTTATCAAAGTTGGGATCATTGGGGCGCATCATATCAAATTCAATAGTCTTGTATAGAATTTCATCAAGACCTCTCAAAGAGTAGTCCGGATAAAGTTCTTCCAAGAACTTCCACATAGCATAGGCGCACTCAAAGTTTGTAACGAGCTTAAGCAAGTTATCGGGTAACCCTCTAATGATAAGATTTACAGTTCTAAGGTTACGAAGCAAATCAAGCTCTTCATCCATGGTAGGGTGCAAGGGGTCAAATGGAGGCACATAGGGGGTTTCAACATATTTGCGCAAGTTATACATCTTAAGGATAATAAGCATTTCAATCCTCCACGAGTTATAGGACACTCCATTAAGAATAGGCACTCTATGGCTAACACTCCCAAACGTAGACATGTCCATTTTCCTCCAATGGTGTGTAAACCAAAGCAATGGAGACCAAAGCTCTGATACCAATTGTAGGATCGAAGAAGGTGAGAGTGTCTAGAGGGGGGGGGTGATTAGACTACTCGACAAGATAAAAATTCCGTCTTTGATCAAGGACAGATTTTGGCAGATTTTGCATAACACACAAGTCAAGTAGCATACTACACATGCAATTCTAGAGTATGGGCAGCGGAAAGTAAATTGCACAAGTAGAGAAGTGGAGAAGATCAAACGCAATTTGGAGACGCGGTGATTTTTCTCGTGGTTCCGATAGGTGGTGCTATCGTACTTCCACGTTGATGGAGACTTCAACCCACGGAGGGTAGCAGCTGCGAGAGTCCACGGAGGCTCCACCCACGAAGGGTCCACGAAGAAGCAACCTTGTCTATGCCATCATAGCCTCACGCCCACGGAGGGCTAGCCTTACTCGGGGTAGATCTTCACGAGTAGGCGATCTCCTTGCCCTTACAAACTTCTTGGTTCAACTCCACATCTCGTGGAGGCTCCCAAGCGACACCTAACCAATCTAGGAGGCACCACCCTCCAAAAGGTAATAGATGGTGTTGATGATGATGAACTCCTTGCTCTTGTGCTTCAAATGATAATCTCCCCAACACTCAACTCTCCTCACAGATTTGGCTGTGGTGGAAGAAAGGATTGAGTGGAAAGCAACTTGGGAAGGCTAGAGATCAAGCTTCATATGGTGGGAGTGGAGCAACTTGATCTCAACACAAGGGTAGGTAGTTCTCTTCTCGAAAATGTAAGGTAGGAGTGGTAGTTCTTTCGATGGCTCTCTCCACGAATGAAGAGGGGTGGAGGGTATTTATAGCCTCCACACAAAATCCAACCGTTACACACATTTGACCAATCTCGGTGGGACCGAAGTTGACAACTCGGTGAGACCGAAAGTTCAAATCATGTGAATGTTGGGACCGAAAATACAATCTCGGTTTGTCCGATTCGTGCAAAGACAAGAGCTTGCCAATCTCGGTGGGACCGACTTCATCATCTCGGTGACACCGATTTGATGATGAAGGTTCTGAAGCTTGGCAACTCAAGTTTCGGTGAGACCGAGTTCGAATCGGAAAATCCGAGATTTCTAGGGTTTGGCTTTGTGGTGAGGTGGTTCATCTCGGTGTGGTGAGTTTGGAATATCGGTGGGACCGAGATTACTTATGAGTGTATATGGCAGTGAGAGTTGCTGATAGTTTAGGAGATGTATCACTAAGCACTTTGAGCAACCAGATCATCATCATAACCTCATCCCCTTTTAATAGTATTGGCTTTCCTATGGACTCAATGTGATCTTGGATCACTAAACCAAAAATGGAGTCTTGAGCTTTTGCCAATGCTTGCCTTAGCATTTTAGGGGTCCACCTCTTCAGTCCTTTTGCCATGCCAATGTGATTGAACTTCCTGAAACATACTTGATAAAAGCATTAGTCCAACCACAAAGTATGTTGTCATTAATTACCAAAACCACCCAGGGAGCAAATGTGCTTTCACCTTCTCCCTCGAGCTCCCCTCCACGCCACGATAGAATGCGGCGGCATCGGACGCACTACGCGGCAGATCTGCAAACGCCCCTGGAGAGCTCCGAATGCGGGTAAGTGTAAGGTAGTTTATATTAACATGCTTGCTTTGCATGAAAAATGCCTTACCCGCCGCTATCTTCTTCACATCTTCAACCTCTGAAGGGCCTTACGGGCCTCGGCCTTGGCGGACTTGGCACTTTCGAGGCCGAGGCAAGCTCGGACTCTCGAGTCTTGAGTCACGCTCCAAACTCTCATGCTTCTCCATGAGAGCACGGAGCTCTTGCCGTACTTCCGCCACCGTGCCTCCTGCTTTTCTCGCTCTGCCCGCTCATGTCAAGATTGCTGCGTTCTGCATGACACATCCTCCTTCGGGCTGCCACCTGCGTTAGTGGCCCTGCAATATCAAATTATCCTTGTTAATTTTATTGCAACCAAAATCCTTTTACGTAAGGTAACTATTCAAAGTGGTGTGACTCACCTTCTTTGTCCTCGAGCTGCTTCTTGGCATGGCGAGCTCTTGCTCGGACCGCTCGAGATCCTTCTTCAACACATCGACCTCCGTCGATAGTGCGGCAGAGGTCGTGGCAGCAGCCTGCAAACCCATATTGACATATTTTAAGCAACCTGCGTATATCTTGTTAGATCCTCGGTCCGCTTTTCTTTACGAACACGGAATCGAGCATCGAGGGCTCTTGTCTATGCGGTATTACATTACATAAGTTTAACTTCTTACCTCAAAGCTTTGTTAAAAGGCTGCTGCGAGCTTCGGTCGGCCCGCTCTTGGCGGTGAACCTTCTGAATCACCGCACTCATGATAGTGCGGTGTTCTTCCTCAATGGAAGCGTCTTTAAGCGCCTCCAACAAGTTATCCGGCACCTCCGGTTGGACGGAGATCGCCGGTGTCACGGTCTTGCCCTTCCTTCGAAGGGGCTGCCCGCCAGACTCTGGAACCACTGCGGGTTCCGATGTAGAGTCCGGCACAAAGTCCGGGAGGCAGCCTGACGGAGCCTCCGGAGCCTCCTCCTGATGGGTCCCTCTCTGGGATCCCACCTCGGCGTCCTCGCCGGCGCGGGGGGTAGTGGCAGTCAGAAGTGAATCCACATCCGACGGGGCCAATGACCCGCTTGATGAAGCGGGGAGATCATCATCGGCCGGACTACGGACAGAACGCGGCATTAGAAGGACACTACGCGACACGAAAGAAATTACACATCAAGGATCCGGATACTTACGATCTTGCCGGACGCCTGGCCCTTGGAGACCATTCATCCTCGCCAACAGTGGTGTTGGCGAAACTGTCCGGGGGGATAGTCCTCCCCCTCTTGGACCCTTCGGCCTCCCCTATTGGGGAAGCCTTCCTCTTCTTCTCTCCCTCCTCCGGGAGAGAGTCCTCCTCCTCCTCCTCGTCTTCGGCGGAGGAGTCCGCCTCGTCGTCGGACGCCTGATTGCGGGAACTCTTTCGAGTCCCCGCGGCCACCTTCTTGGCCTTCTTCTCCGGCACCACGTGCGGTGCGGAACCAACAACTCTGCTAAGCAGGCGTTCTCCGGTCTTCGGCATGGGAGCCGGGCTGATGAGCTGCTTGGCCTTCTCCATCCATTCTGTCAAAGGAAAAGAAAGAATGAAACCCTCGAGAATCAATTTGATTACCACAAGTGTCCTGTAATGGGGTTGAATCACTTACCTTGTCGGTAGGATCTTTGTGGCGGAATCCGTGATCTTGATCGCGGATCTGCGGGGCTTTGGCGCCTTAAACAACACCCTCCAGCGCCTTCAGATGTCGTGTCGAAGAGCCCGCTCAGCGCTGGTGCTGTTCGGATTGAACTCCCACAGTTGAATGCCCGTTCTTGGCATGGGAGAATCCGGCGGATGAGCATGACTTGGACCACGTCGACGAGCTGAGCTTATTGCTCACCAGCTTACGGATGCGGGCTCGAGTCCGTCACCTCCCGGATTGCCCCACAACAAGCCCTTCTCTTTCCGGAGGTGAGCTGCGTGGGGCCGCCAGATCTAAACTTCGGGGCCGCCGCCCATGTGGGCTTGCGCGGCTCGGTGATGTAGAACCACCCGATTGCCACCCCTTGGCGGAGTCCACGAAGGCCCTTCGAGCAAAAGGGCGTTGGGCGGCTTACCCAACATGGCGCCTCCGCATTCCGCTTGCGTGCCCTTCACAACCTTGACAGCGTTGAAGGTCTTGAGCCACAGGCGAAGTGGGGCGGATGCGGAGGAAGGCCTCGCACACGAGATAAACGCCGAGATGTTGAGGATGAAGTTGGCGCCGGATCGTGGAAATCCAGGCCGTAGTAAAACATGATCCCGGACGAATGGGTGGAGTGGAAAGCCCGATCCGCGGAGGAAGTGGGGAAGGAAGACGACCCTCTCATGGGGCCCGGGGGTAGGGATGAGCTGCCCCTCGTCGGGCGGCCGATCTGCGATATCGCCGGAAAGGTATCCGGCTGCTGCGCGGCTTGGTGATGTGCTCCTCCTTAACGGTGGAGGCCAACCATTTGCCTCCGCTCCGGACATATTCGGAGAAGGTCGGCGACATCTGTGAACAGGTGTTGGAGCTTGAGTGCGGAGATGGATAAGCAAAGGAGGAAGAAGGCGTGGGTGAGAAGGTAAATCCTTATCCCTTATATATAGGCGGACGAAAATATCGTCCCCACCGGCTGATAAAACTCGCTTATCTCCCAAGCGCCACCATCAATGGCGCGGTTGGGTTACCCACGTCCGTATTGATGAGAATCCGGAATAAGGGAACACGATCTCGCTTCGATAAGGCGTGCCAAGAAACCGCTTAGCTAAGCGTCTTTGAGGTGGTATAGTAAAAACAATTCAAACAAAGGCTTGGTAGTGGTGTGATGTCATGCCGCGTGTCGTCGCCAGATTGGACCGGTGTACATTTTATTCTCTCTACGGTGGAATGTGGAATTTATTTTGCGAGCGAACACTATCTGGTGTTCATGATCTTCTCTGGATTATTCAAGGAGGAACCCGCCTTGCAATGCCGAACATTATCTTGCGCGGGACTAATCGTCATTGAAGCCTGGTTCGAGACTCTTGAGGAGTCTGGACTAGGGGTGTCCGGACAGCGGACTATCATCGTCCGCGGACTCCAAGACTACGAAGATACAAGATTGAAGACTCCGTCCCGTGTCCGGATGGGACTTTCCTTGGCGTGGAAGGCAAGCTTGGCGTCTGGATATGTAGATCTCCAACCATTGTAACCGACTGTGTAACCCTAGCCTCCTCCGTGTCTATATAAACCGGAGGGCTTTAGTCTGAGGGACACAACATACATTACAACAATCATACCATAGGCTAGCTTTAGGGTTTAGCCTCCTTGATCTCGTGGTAGATCCACTCTTGTACTACCCATATCATCAATATTAATCAAGCGGGGCGTGGGTTTTACCTCCATCGAGAGGGCCCAACACAGGTAAAACATTGTGTCCCTCGTCTCCTGTTACCATCCGCCTAGACGCTGCAGCATTCGGGACCCCCTACCGAGATCCTCCGGTTTGACACCGACATTCACCAACATCTCCATCACCTTCCCCATCTATCTCAATGGTCCACTCTCCCAACCCGCTGTACCCTCTACTTGAACATGGTGCTTTATGCTTCATATTATTATCCAATGATGTGTTGCCATCCTATGATGTCTGAGTAGATTTTCATTGTCCTATCAGTAATTGGTGAATTGCTATGGTTGGTTTAATTTGCTTGTGGTTATATTGCTGCCCTTTGGTGCCCATCATATGAGCGCGCGCGTGGATCACACCATAGGGTTAGTTGTATGTTGGTAGGACTATGTATTGGAGGACAAGAGTGACAGAAGCTTCAACCTAGCATAGAAATTGATGCATACGGGATTGAAGGGGACCAATATATCTCAATGCTATGGTTGGGTTTTACCTTGATGAACGTTAGTAGTTGCGGATGCTTGCTAATGGTTCCAATCATAAGTGCATAGAATTCCAAGTCAGGGATGACATGCTAGCAGTGGCCTCTCCCACATAAAACTTGCTATCGATCTAGTTAAGTACTCAATTGCTTAGGGACAATTTCGCAACTCCTACCACCACTTTTCCACACTCGCTATACTTACTTTGTTGCTTATTTATCTAAACAACCCCTAGCTTTTATTTACGTGCTCTTTATATTCTTGCAAACCTATCCAACAACACCTACAAAGTACTTCTAGTTTCATACTTGTTCTAGGTAAAGCGAACGCTAAGCGTGCGTAGAGTTGTATCGATGGTCGATAGAACTTGATGGAATATTTGTTCTAACTTTAGCTCCTTGTTGGGTTCGACACTCTTACTTATCGAAAGAGGCTACAATTGATCGCCTATACTTTTGGGTTATCAAGACCTTTTTGGTGCCGTTGCCGGGGAGTCTTAGCGTGGGGTGAATATTCTCGTGTGTTCTTGTTTGCTTTATCACTAAGTAATTTTTATTTGCCGTTCTAAGTTGTTCTGTATCTTTAGTTATGGGTATGGAACACGAAATACCAAAAAAAGGTTTACTTGCTACTCATGGAGATGGGGAACCTCCTAAAACCCTCGATGCTCATTATGTGAAAGATATTATGTACTACTTTGATAATCCTGAGAAAACCCCATTCAATTATGTTATGGGAGACATGTTGGATCACGTGAATACTTTAGGGATTATACCCTGACCCAAAAAGGGAAACTATTATGGCATCAAATTTATATGTTGCATTGGTATGCTCGGCAACTATGCTTGAGATATGATTATACTTGTTGCTCTAGGATGAAGGCTCCACACCTTCCCTTTTCATGTAGATTTAATGATAATAAAACCTTGGCTTCTTATGCCAATGGTATATATGATTACTATGATGTGGAACAAATAGAAGAATTCGTTGCTTTTATGGGTGCTTATGAAATTGAATCTTTGTTTAAAGAGTGTGAAAATCTTGATGATGGTGTTTACAGACCTGAAATTTTTGCTATACTTAAATATTTCTATGAGAATTATGAATTCAATTCTGATATTTATGAATTTATTGAGAGAGTCTCCACTGTCCAAGAAGAGACTAATATTTTGCAGGAGTCTTGAAGAAGAAATTGATGAAACTGTAAGCTCATTGGATGAAAAAGATGATGAGGAGAGCAAAGAACAAAAGGAGGAAGAGCGGATTAGCTACCCGTGCCCACCTTCTAATGAGAGTAACTCTTCAACTCATACATTGTTTAGTTTCACTTCATGCTACCGAAGGATGATTGCTATGATGATTGTCATGATCCCGTTGATTCTTTTGAAATATCCCTTTTTGATGATGCTTGTTATGCTTGTGGCCAAGATGCCAATATGAATTATGCTTATGGAGATGAACTTGCTATAGTTATTTATGTTAAACATGAAATTGTTGCTATTGCACCCACACATGATAGTCCTATTATCTTTTTGAATTCTCCAAACTACACTATATCAAAGAAGTTTGCACTTATTAAGGATTATATTGATGGGTTGCGTTTCACTACTACACATGATGATTTTGACAGATATAATATGCATGTGCTTGCTTCTCCTACTTGCAATTATTATTAGAGAGGAACTACATCTCCACCTTTCCATGTTTCCAATATGATAGAGTTGCAAGAAACTGCTTATACTATGCATTGGCCTTTACCTGGTGTGCATGAATTGTTCTTTTATGACATGCCGATGCATAGGAAGAGAGTTAACTTTGTTTTTGCATGATATATGTTACTTTGTGCTCACTTCTAAATCACAAATCATTGTTAATTAAAATTGGCTTTGATATAGCTTGGGATTCGGGTGGATTCATTACTTGAGCACTATATGCCTAGCTTAATGGCTTTAAAGAAAACGCTGCCAGGGAGACAACCCAGAAGTTTTAGAGAGTCATCTATTTCTGTTGAGTGCTTTTATATAGTTTAAAAACAAAAAAAATAAAGAGGGGAAACCAAAGCTTTTCAAAAAGGAAAGTGAAAGTGAGAGAGACAAGCATTGTTGAAGTGGGGGAGCTCCTTGAACTTTGTTCATGCTCACGGAAACTTTGTGAATCTTAATTACAGAAACTTTTCATCAAAAATAATTATCCCCTTGTACAATTCCATTGTATTATAAAAATAATGTGCCAAGGTTTGCATTTAGGATGTTTAGATTGCTTGTTGGTTTGTGCGGTGCAGGACAGAAACTTTGGCTGTAGTGCGCGATTTTACATTTTTTACTGGATGTCAAACGGTTCTAATACTTTTTGCATCGTCTTTCTATACAAATTGTTTATTTTTCCTAATTTTTGCAGAATTTTTGGGCTACCATAAGTATGGTGAATGTTCAGATTACTACAGACTGTCCTGTTTAAGACAGATTCTATTTTTGGTGCATAGCTTGCTTGTTTTGATGAAACTATCAATTTCTATCAGTGGATTAAGCCATGGAAAAGTTATATTACTGTAGCTACAATGCAAAAACAAAATATGAATTGGTTTACAACAGTACTTAGAGTAGTGATTTGCTTTATTATACTAACGGATCTTACTAAGTTTTCTGTTGAAGTTTTGTGTGGATGAAGTGTTCGAAGATCGAGGAGGTCTCGATATGAGGAAAAGGAGGAGAGGCAAGAGCTCAAACTTGGGGATGCACAAGGCACCCAAAGTAAATATTCAAGGAGACTGAAGCGTCTAAGCTTGGGGATGCCCCGGAAGGCATACCCTCTTTCTTCAACAAGTATTGGTATGTTTTCAGATTCGTTTCGTTGACGCGATATGTGCAAATCTTGGAGCGTCTTTTGCATTTAGTTTTCACTTTTCTTTTATGCAGCATGTTGGTATGAGATAGTCCTTGGTTCATTTATAGAATGCTCATTGCACTTCACTTAAATCTTTTGAGTATGGCTTTATAGAATGCTTCATGTGCTTATATCATTTGAAGTTTGGATTGCCTGTTTCTCTTCACATAGAAAACCGCCATTTGTAGAATGCTCTTTTGCTTTACTTATATTTATTAGAGCGTGGGCATATATTTTGTAGAAAGAATTAAACTCTCTTGCTTCACTTATATCTATTTAGAGAGATGACAGGAATTGGTAATTCACATGGTTAGTCATAAAATCCTACATAAGACTTGTAGATCACTAAATATGATATGTTTGATTCCTTGCAATAGTTTTGCGATATAGAGATGATAATATGTGGGAGGTACTAGTAAATGGTTGTGTTTAGTAAGGATATTGGTGTTAAGGTTTGTGATTCCCGAAGCATGCACGTATGGTCTCCTAACTATGTAACCCAATTGGCGCGCATTGTATTTTAATTGTTTATCTTTGCGTGAAGGTCGGGGGCGCGTGATGGTTAAATCCTACCAACCTCCCCCTAGGAGCATGCATAGTAGTACTTTGCTTTGAGGGCTAATAAACTTTTTCAATAAGTATATGAGTTCTTTATGACTAATGCGAGTCCATGGATTATACACACTCTCATCCTTCCATCATTGCTAGCCTCTACGGTACCGTGCATTGCCCTTTCTCACCTCGAAAGTTGGTGCAAACTTCGCTGGTGCATCCAAATCCCGTGATACGATACGCTCTATCACACATAAGCCTCTTTATATCTTCTTCAAAACAGCCACCATACCTACCTATCATGGCATTTCCATAGCCATTGCGAGATATATTGCGATGCAACTTCCATCATCATCATATACATGACTTGAGCATTCATTGTCATATTACTTTGCATGATCGTAAGATAGCTAGCATGATGTTTTCATGGCTTGTCCGTTTTTTGATGTCATTGCTATGCTAGATCATTGCACATCCGGTACCTTCTTAGGAGGCATTCATATAGAGTCATATCTTTGTTCTAGATATCGAGTTGTAATATTGAGTTGTAAGTAAATAAAAGTGTGATGATCATCATTATTAGAGCATTGCCCCAGTGAGGAAAGGATGATGGAGACTATGATTCCCCCACAAGTCGGGATGAGTCTCCTGACTTTATGAAAAATAAAAGAGGCCAAAGAAGCCCAAATAAAAAAAAGAGGCCAAAGAAGCCCACCAAAAAAAGAGAAAATAAAAAATGAGAGAAAAAGAGAGAAGGGGCAATGCTACTATCCTTTTACCACACTTGTGCTTCAAAGTAACACCATGTTCTTCATAGAGAGAGTCTCCTATGCTTTCACTTTCATATACTAGTGGGAATTTTTCATTGTAGAACTTGGCTTGTATATTCCGATGATGGGCTTCCTCAATGCCCGAGGTCTTCATGAGCAAGCAAGTTGGATGCACACCCACTTAGTTTTCAGTTTGAGCTTTCATACACTTATAGCTCTAGTGCATCCGTTGCATGACAATCCCTACTCCTCGCATTGACATCAATTGATGGGCATCTCCATAGCCCATTGATTAGCCGCGTCGATGTGAGACTTTCTCCCTTTTTGTCTTCTCCACACAACCTCCACCATCATACTCTATTCCACCTATAGTGATATATCCATGGCTTGCGCTCATGTATTGTGTAGGGTTGAAAAAGCTGAAGCGCGTTAAAAAGTATGAACCAATTGCTTCGCTGACACCGGGCTGAGCATGAGGGGTACCTTGTGTTAAGAAAAGGGAGCATACAAGACTATATGATTCGGTAGGGATAGCGTTCTTTAGCATTGATATTTTGAAAGACATGATTGCTTGTTGGGATGCCTGAAGTATTATTGTTTTGATGTCAAATGATAGACTATTGCCTTGAATCACTCATGTCTTAATATTCATGCCATGATTAGATTACATGATCAAGATTATGCTAGGTAGCATTCCACATCAAAAATTATCTTTTTATCATTTACCTACTCAGGACGAGCAGGAATTAAGCTTGGGGATCTTGATCGTCTCCGTCGTATCTATAATTTTGATTGTTCCATGCCAATATTATTCAACTTTCATATACTTTTGGCAACTTTTTATACTATTTTTGGGACTAACATATTGATCCAGTGCCCAGTGCTAGTTCCTGTTTGTTGCATGTTTTATGTTTCACAGAAAACCCATATCAAACGGAGTCCAAACTGGATAAAAATGAACGGAGAATATTTTTGGAATATTTATGATTTTTGGGAAGAAGAATCAACGCGAGACGATGCTCGAGGGGCCCACGAGGCAGGGGGCGCACCCCAGGGGGGTTGGCGCCCCCTAACCCTGTTGGACACCTCGTAAGGCGGTTGCCGCTCTTCTTTTGCTAATATCCGGGAACAAATCATGTTGAAGGTTTCAATCCAATCGGAGTTATGGATCTTCGGGAATATAAGAAACGGTGAAAGGGCAGAATCAGGAACGCGGAAACAGAGAGAGACAGAGAGACAGATCCAATCTCGGAGGGGCTCTCGCCCCTCCCACGCCATGGAGACCATGGACCAGAGGGGAAACCCTTCTCCCATATAGGGAGAAGGTCAAGGAAGAATAAGAAGAATGGGGGCTCTCTCCCCCTCTCTCCCGGTGGCGCCGGAATGCCGCCGGGGCCATCATCATCACCACGATCTACACCAACACCTCCGTCATCTTCACCAACATGTTCATCACCTTCCCCCATCTATCTTCAGCAGCCCACTCTCTCGCAACCCGCTGTACCCTCTACTTGAACATGGTGCTTTATGCTTCATATTATTATCCAATGATGTGTTGCCATCCTATGATGTCTGAGTAGATTTTCGTTGTCCTATCGGTAATTGGTGAATTGCTATGATTGGTTTAATTTGCTTGTGGTTATATTGCTGTCCTTTGGTGCGCATCATATGAGCGCGCGCGTGGATCACACCATATGGTTAGTTGTATGTTGATAGGACTATGTATTGGAGGGTAAGAGTGATGGAAGCTTCAACCTAGCATAGAAATTGATGCATACGGGATTGAAGGGGGACCAATATATCTTAATGATATGGTTGGGTTTTACCTTAATGAACATTAGTAGTTGCGAATGCTTCCTAATGGTTCCAATCATAAGTGCATAGAATTCCAAGTCAGGGATGACATGCTAGCAGTGGCCTCTCCCAAATAAAACTTGCTATCGGTCTAGTAAAGTAGTCAATTGCTTAGGGACAATTCCGCAACTCCTACCACCACTTTTCCACACTCGCTATACTTACTTTATTGCTTCTTTATCTAAACAGCCCCTAGCTTTTATTTACGTTCTCTTTATATTCTTGCAAACCTATCCAACAACACCTACAAAGTACTTCTAGTTTCATACTTGTTCTAGGTAATGCGAACGCTAAGCATGCATAGAGTTGTATGGGTGGTCGATAGAACTTGAGGGAATATTTGTTCTACCTTTAGCTCCTCGTTGGGCTCGACACTCTTACTTATCGAAAGAGGCTACAATTAATCCCCTATACTTGTGGGTTATCCCCTATACTTGTGGGTTATCAAGTTCTATGGGCCCCACGAGGGTGGAGGGCGCGCCCCTATGCCTCGTGGACTCCCCGTGGGTCCTCCTGACTTGTTCTCTACAAATAAAACCCTCCTACAAATACCCAAATTTCCAGAAAGAAACCTACATCGGGAGTTTCATCGCCGCAAGCCTCTATAGCCACCAAAAACCTTTCGGGAGCCCGTTCCGGCACCCTGCCAAAGGGGGAATCCATCACCGGTGGCCATCTTCATCATCCCGGCACTCTCCATGATGAGGAGGGAGTAGTTCACCCTTGGGGTTGAGGGTATGTACCAGTAGCTATGTGTTTGATCTCTCTCTCTCTCTCTCTCGTGTTCTTAATATGGCTCGATCTTGATGTACCGCAAGCTTTGCTATTATAGTTGGATCTTATGATGTTTCTTCCCCCTCTACTTCTTGTAATGGATTGAGTTTTACCTTTGAAGTTATCTTATCGGAGAGTCTTTAAGGATTTGAGAACACTTGATGTATGTCTTGCATGTGCTTATGTGTGGTGACAATGGGATATTCACGTGATCCAATTGATGTATGTTTTGGTGATCAACTTGCAGGTTCAGTGACCTTGTGAACTTATGCATAGGGGTTGGCACACGTTTTCGTCTTGAATCTCTGGTAGAAACTTGGGGCACTCTTTCAAGTTCTTTGTGTTGGTTGAATAGATGAATCTGAGATTGTGTGATGCATATCGTATAATCATACCCACGGATACTTGAGGTGACATTGGAGTATCTAGGTGACATTAGGGTTTTGGTTGATTTGTGTCTTAAGGTGTTATTTTACTATGAATTCTAGGGCTGTTTGTGACACTTATAGGAATAGCCCAATGGATTGATCGGAACATCGCCACCGACATACGACAATCCGAAGGAAGGAAAAGGGACTACATCGACAACTTGTTTGACTACCAAAACAAACACATGGAGGAGCTACGACAAATGTTGGTCGACTACAAGTCTTCTTCCCCTTCGTCATCTTCCCGGTGGTGAATCTCAAGCCACAACTCCTCGGAGCCAAAAACTTTGCAAGCGCAAGTAGTCCACTTCCACATACCCATAGCATTCATCATGATGAACATTGTCATGAAGGGAAAGTCACCTCCAAGCATCATGTGCAGGACGACGACGACCAACATCTACTATGAGATCAAGCACGAGAACGACACCATCATCATCAAGATGCTCGCCAAGTGCAAACCTACAATCCAAACAAGCTCTACTACACGTCAAGGCCAAGCTTCAAGATCACAAGAGAAGACCACGAGACAAGAACCACCAAGAGCAAACTATGGCTACCACCACCACTTCGGCATCTTCGCCAAGTGTCATCAAGGCATCTTCGCCTTTGGATGTACGACATCTTCGCCTACTTCCACGAGTTCACCTACATCGACATCTTCAACCACGAGGCGGCCACCTACGAGCGAGGGCGACACTTCCATCTTTGGAAGCCCCTCAAGTATGATGGCCGAGCATGGGAAATTCCCTTTGGTCATGGAGACGAGTGTCGGTGTCAAAACCGGCAGATCTCGGGTAGGGGGTCCCGAACTGTGCGTCTAAAGATCGAAGGTAATAGGAGGCAAGGGACACGATGTTTACCCAGGTTCGGGCCCTCTTAATGGAGGTAGTACCCTACTTCCTGCTTGATTGACTTTGATGAGTATAGGGGTTACAAGAGTTAATCTACCTCGAGATCGTAATGGCTAAACCCTAGATGTCTAGCCTGCATGATTGTGATTGCCTCTATGGACTAAACCCTCCGGTTTATATAGGCACTGGAGGGGAGTAGGGTTGTACAAGGTCGGTTTACAGAGGAAGGAAACCATACATCCGGATGCCAAGCTTGTCATCCACACAAAGGAGTGTCCCATCCGGACACTGGAGAAGGCCTTCTGTCTCGTATCTTCACGACTCATCAGTCCGGCCCATGTCACATAGGCCGGCTCCCCGAAGACCCCACAGTCCAAGACTCCCTCAGTAGCCCCCTAACCGGGCTTTAATGATGATGTATCCGGCGTGCAGAGTGTCTTCGGCATTGCAAGGCGGGTTTCTTCTCTGAATACTCCAAAGCGGTCTTCCACACATAATAGCTGTATCCGACTCTGTTAATAATTACAACCTTGAGCTGTAAGGGCAAAAATGCTCAAAGCAAAGTAAGTCACGTCCATAGGCGATTTTTTCGGTGAGGCGTTATGTCCTGGCCTTGTTAGTATCCTGAACCATTTTACAGCCCTTGCTTTGTGTTTCGAGGCACAGTCATTGACACATCTTGTCAAAGCAAAGATCGTGTCCCCTTATCACTGGATTCTCATCAATAGAGGTTTGCGTAATCAAACCATGCCATTCACACGTCCCCTTGGGAATAGGCGAGATTTAAGACTTATGAGGGGACGCTTGATATCCACTGCCTTTATAAGAAGATAAGGATCTGCTACGTCTTGAGGTTGCGTTGGTTTTCCTCGAAGAGGAGAGGGTGATGCAGCAAAGTGTAGCATAAGTATTTCCCTTAGTTTTGAGAACCAAGGTATCAATCCAGTAGGAGGCTCCTCAAAAGTCCCACGCACCTACACAAACAAACTGAGAACGCAATAAAGGGGTTGTCAATCCCTTCACGGCCACTTGCGAAAGTGAGATCTAATAAAGATAGTATGATAAGATAAATATATTTTTGGTATTTTGTAATATAGATGCAAAAAGTAAAGATGCAAATAAAAGTAGATCGAAAGCAAATATGATAAGAGATAGACCCGGGGGCCATAGGTTTCACTAGAGGCTTCTCTCAAGATAGCATAAGTATTACGGTGGGTGAACAAATTACTGTCGAGCAATTGATAGAAAAGCGCATAGTTATGAGGTTATCTAGGCATGATCATGTATATAGGCATCACGTCCATAACAAGTAGACTGACTCCTCCTGCATCTACTACTATTACTCCACAATTGACCGACTCCTGCATGCATCTAGAGTATTAAGTTCATAAGAACAGAGTAACGCATTAAGCAAGATGACATGATGTAGAGGGATAAACTCATGCAATATGATATAAACCCCATCTTGTTATCCTCGATGGCAACAATACAATCGTGCCTTGCAACCCTTTACATCCTTTGGTAAGGACACGCAAGATTGAACCCAAAGCTAAGCACTTCTCCCATGGCAAGAAAGTTCTATCTAGTAGGCCCAACCAAACTGATAATTCGAAGAGACTTGCAAAGATAACTCAATCATACATAAAAGAATTCAGAGAAGATTCAAATATTATTCATAGATAAACTTGATCATAAACCCACAATTCATCGGATCTCGACAAACACTTTGCAAAAGAGTTTACATCAAATAGATCTCCACAAGAGGGGAGAACATTGTATTGAGATCCAAAAGAGAGAAGAAGCCATCTAGCTAATAACTATGGACCCGTGGAGTGCATGGTAAACTACCCACAACTCATCGGAGGGCAAGGATGTTGATGTAGAAGCCCTCCATGGTCGATTCCCCTCGAGACAGTCTTGCGTGAAGGCTCCAAGATGAGATCTCGCAGAATCTGAGAAGGTTCTGGCGGTGGAAATTGTGTTTCGTGGTGCTCCTGGATGTTTTCGGGGTATGTAGGTATATATAGGAGGAAGAAGTACGTCGGTGGCTCCCCGAGGGGCCCACAAGACAGGGGGCGCGCCCTAAGGGGGGACAGGGCCCCCTCTCTCGTGGGGCCCTCAGAAGCTTCTTGACTTGCACTCCAAGCTCCCCGGATCACGTTCGTTCCAAAAATCACGCTCCCGAAGGTTTCATTCCGTTTGGACTCCATTTGATATTCCTTTTCTTCGAAATACTGAAATAGGCAAAAAAACAACAATATGGGCTGGGCCTCCGGTTAGTAGGTTAGTCCCAAAAATGATATAAATGTGTAAAATAAAGCCCATAAACATCCAAAATGGGTAATATAATAGCATGGAATAATAAAAATTATAGATACGTTGGAGCGTATCAAACATCTAAGCTTAATTCTGCTCGTCCTCGGTATGTAAATGATAAAAGAGAATTTTGATATGGAATGCTACCTAGCATAATTCGTAATGTAATTTTCTTTATTGTGGCATGAATGTTCAGATCCAAATGAATACAAAATAAAAGTTCATATTGATAAAAGAAATAGTAACACTTCAAGCATACTAATCAAAGTAATCATGTCTTCTCAAAATAGCATGGCAAAAGAAAGTTCATCCCTACAAAATCATATAGTTAGGCTATGCTTCATTTTCGTCACACAAAGATGTTCCCAACTTCTATACCCCCGATGACAAGCCAAGCAATTGTTTCATACTTAAATAATCTCAAACTTTTTCAACCTTCACGCAATACATGAGCGTGAGCCATGGAGATAGCACTATGGGTGGAATAGAATATGATGATGGGGATTGTGTGGAGAAGACAAAAAAAAGAGAAAGTCTCACATTGATGAGGATAATCAACGGGCTATGGAGATGCCCATCAATTGATATCAACATGAGGAGTAGGGATTGCCATGCAACAGATGCACTAGAGCTATAAATAAATGCTCAACAAAAGAAAACTAGTGGGTGTGCATCCAACTTGCTTGCTCACGGAGACCTAGGGCATTTGAGGGAGCCCATCGTAGGAATATATAAGCCAAGTTCTATAATAAAAAATTCCCACTAGTATGAAAAAGACAACTTATGTGACTCACTATATGAAAAACTTGGTGCTACTTTGAAGCACAACTAGCGGGGTTACCCGCACATTTGCGCGGCTAGATACAATTACATTGTTCTCAGTTCTCTAAAAAAATGTTATGTTTTACGTTTGCAAATTAAGTAATTATGTTGTTAGGATATCATTTTGTGTAATAAGTTATTAGGATATTGGGAACACGCCAATGAAGGATGCTATAAACATTAAATTAAAATTTACATGTGCATTTCCCTTATTCCTTGAAGGCTTAGAGATTTAAATATTGTTAGAATGTACAGTTTTAGCATTGCACATATGTAGTTTGATGCATATTTGTTGTTAATTAGGAAATTTGTATCACTTATTAACTTTTATGTCTACTAAGGTTCAATTTGAGATTAGGTAGTTGCTTAACTGTAATTATTACTTTACGAATAAACTGCTTCGCAGTCTCCATGATGTTATTTCTGAGCTAAACGTAATTCCCCAGTGAAGAAGTAAGCTCTTATGTGTTATTCTCCTACGTTATTCTACGGTAAGAACTCCTTGGTTTCTTCAATCAAGAAGCATGATCAAATATGGACATGAGCATCGATTTTGTTTTTTTGTCGGCACCTCCACAAATGTGATTTCATCATGAAAATTTGCATGCATATAGAAAATCATCAATGTGTCTTGATATAAAATTATAATTCTTTTGTTTTTTTTACATTTTTTCGAATTGTACTATTCATCCGAGAGCATGCGAGCTCGAGCTCACAATAGCACTTTATGTTTTATTCAGGAGACTTCGCAGACACATGAAAGACACACATTTTCTTGCGATGGCATTTTATTGCAGGATAAAGAGTAAAAACATTTATGTTTTTTAATTTCTGAAATTCTAAAGTTTTACTATCATATATGTTTATTTCTTCAAGGCGTCTCCAAATTTTAAGAATATAAACAGAAACTAAGTCTTTAAAAGGAATGTGTGAGTTGCCCATTTGCACAGCAAGATTTACTATATAGTGTATACATATTATTGTTAGCCAATTATCAGATCCCTCTTTTATCTGCTTCCTCTGATATAGTTCACACCTATATGTAGAAAAATGAATAGTTTGAGTAAAACATGGTACTTTTTTTTGCAAACAATATTCCATGTAAGTGTAGTGAGTTTATGTTAGTTAACATTTTTGTGTCACAGGAAAATCTAAGGCAATTATTTATACAAAGCCATAGTGATTCATATTATTCTCCTGCTTTTCCTATGATAGCGACCATCCTTTTTCTATCTGTCTTTCTGCAGCGGCTTTTAAATATTTTCCTCGATTTAAATATGACTATTTTCTTTTCTTTTCCTGGTTGTTGTGTTTTTTGATTCATGCTATAGCATGCCATTCTTTCACCATTATAATTTTTGCCAGGACACCATTTTCTCCTATGTATGAAACATCAAAAGCATGTTAACTGGCCTGTTTGATTTGAATGCTTGAAATATATGTTTAGAATTTTAAGAAATTTTTAGGGAAAATGAAACTTTATTGAAATTAGATATAATACATAAATTATGGAATGATGTGTATAATCCAAGAACAGATCTTGGGACCATGTGTTCGCTGGCTAGATTTGTTAATGTTCCTGTATCTATTTTTTTTGGGGGGATCTTGTTTCTTGAACGCATGTACGTATATACTAAATTGTACATGCAACACTTTTTGCTTGTCTGATTAGATGCACATGTTCCACCTTAGTTTTTGCAGAAAAAGTACATATATTGTTTATGTACAAAGTATCCCCAACAAATTGCTATGAGAATGCTTCTAGGACAATGCTATGTTATACTTCCTCCGTTCCTAAATGTAAGTCTTTTTTAGAGATTTCACTATGGACTACATACGGAGCAAAATGAGTGAATCTACACTCTAAAATATGTCTATATACATCCGTATGTAGTTTGTAGTGCAATCTCTATAAAGACTTATATTTAGGAACGGTGGGAGTATAATAACTTGTATGAGCATAAGTATGTATGGGATCATGCATGCAAAAGTTGTTGTCTTTCGTTTAGAATGCACATGTTCCAGCTCAGTAGTGTACATGTACCAAACACAAATAAAAATTCCTATATTTGCCAGTGTCAAGCGGCATCGCATGGGTTGATGATCGTCAGATAAAATCAATAAGACAATTGGGTGTATCTGTTTCCCCTAGAAAAAATGTGTGTATGTGCGCTATAGTCTTCTTTACTTTTCCTGTTTGACTGCTTGCGATGGAAATCATTCGGCTGCGTGTCCATCTAGGACTCTGCTTTCCTTATTCTTTTTGTTTTTTATTAAGCAATGACAGGCGTGTGCTACTCTTCTATACATGTCTCCTGGCCGGAACTCTGGTTGTGTTTTTTGGTTCACTTACAGGGTGACCGGCCGGTACTCATAGCTATATTATTTTTTCTATATCTAGAACATAAACTTTTGTATGTTTTGACCCAACTGAAAAAAAACAAAAGTGCATTGTTTAATAAAGAAAGGATTGTTTATTCCTTTATTTACATGCATGCGTGGTCATGCATGGTCATGGTCATGCATGACTTTTATCCCCGCCAGTCAATCACGTCCAAAAACCAACATGGCTCTCCTATTTAATTTTTTCCTCTTTCCTATTGTAATCCTGGTTTCGGTACATACCGATCAATCATGCCTTTTCGTTCGCGTATATTATACTTCTATGCATATAACGTGACAACATAAAAGTCCAATATGGCCAGTACATATATTTTTACATGTTACATAAGTAACATTAAATATCAGCCGTTGTTATTCTAATCTAACGGCGTAAATAAAATTAGCATATGTGGACGAACGTGATGGCTCGTTTTACTTCTGTATTATGTATATAATAGATATATGAGACTCACTACATGAAGAACAAGGTGCTACTTTGAAGCACAAGTGTGAAAAAAGAGATAGTAACATTGCCCTTTTTATTTTATTTTATTTTTTTTATTTTTTCTTTTTCTTTTTTATTTTTTTGGGCCTTTTTTTCTTTTGGCCTTTCTTTTTTTCTTCATTTTTTTCTTTGTGCAATGTTCTAATAATGATGATCATCACACTTCTATTGATTACAACATAAGGATTACAACTCGAAACTAGAACAAGATATGACTCTATATGAATGCCTCCGGCAGTGTACCGGGATGGTGCAATGAATCAAGAGTGACATGTATGAAAAATAATGCATGGTGGCTTTGCCACAAATACGATGTCAACTACATGATCATGCAATGGCAATATGACAAAAGTAAAGTATGTCATGAAGATGATGAGCGGA
This sequence comes from Aegilops speltoides, assembly GCA_021437245.1. Lineage (NCBI taxonomy): Eukaryota > Viridiplantae > Streptophyta > Magnoliopsida > Poales > Poaceae > Aegilops > Aegilops speltoides. Next base: position 194,052,320 of record CM038143.1, read on the forward strand.
ACGGTGGAAAGTTGCATGGCAATATATCTCAGAATGGCTATGGAAATGCCATAATAGGTAGGTATGGTGGCTGTTTTGAGGAAGATATAAGGAGGTTTATGTGTGATAGGCGTATCGTATCACGGGGTTTGGATGCACCGTGAAGTTTTCACCAACTCTCAAGGTGAGAAAGGGCGATGCAGTGCATCAAGAGGCTAGCAAAGGCGGAAAGGTAAAAGTGCGTATAATCCATGGACTCAACATTAGTCAAAAGAATTCATATACTTATTGCAAAAATTTAGAAGTCATCAAAAACCAAGTACTACGCACATGCTCCTAGGGGGATAGATTGGTAGGAAAAGACCATCGGTCGTCCCCGACCGCCACTTATAAGGATGCACAAGCCAGTTACACTTCATGTTTCAAATTTGTTACACAACTTTAACCATACGTGCATACTACGGGAATTGATAACTTCAACACAAGCATTCTTTAAATTCATAATCACCCAACTAGCATGACTTTAATATCGCTACCTCCATATCTCAAAACAATTATCAAGTATCAAATTGATCATAGCATCCAATTCACTTCTTATGATAGTTTTTATTATACCCAACTTGGATGCTCATCATTCTAGGACCAACTTTAAGATCATAGCAAATACCATGCTGTTCTAAAAGACTCTCAAAATAATATAAGTGAAGCATGAGAGACTAGAGATTTCTTCAAAATTAAGACACCACCGTGCTCTAAAAGATATAAGTGAAGCACTAGAGCAAAAACTATCAAGCTCAAAAGATATAAGTGAAGCACATAGAGTATTCTAGCAAATTCTAATCAAATAGGCTTCTCCCAAAAGGTGTGTACATCAAGGATGATTGTGGTAAACTAAAAAGAAAAGACTAATATAATACACGACGCTCCAAGCAAAACACATATCATGTGGCGAATAAAAATATAGCTCCAAGTAAAGTTACCGATGAACGAAGACGAAAGAGGGGATGCCTTCCCGGGGAATTCCCAAGCTTAGGCTTTTGTCTATTCTTGAATATCTTGGGGTGCCATGGTCATCCCCAAGCTTAGGCTCTTGCCACCCTTTGTTCCATAGTCCATAAAAGCTTTACCCAAAACTTGAAAACTTCACAACACAAAACTCAACAGGAAATCTTATAAGCTCTGTTAGTGGAAGAAAACAAAACCACCACATAGGGTACTGCAATGAAATCAATCTTTATTTCATTTGGTGTTAAACCTACTGTATTCCAACTTCTTTATGGATCATAGACTGAATTACTAGCCATAGATGCATTGAAATAAGCAAACAACACACGAAAAACAGAATCTGTCAAAAACAGAACAGTCTGTAGCAATCTGTAACTAACGCAAACTTCTGGAACTCTAACAATCCTACGAAAATAGGAAGTCCCTGACAATTTGTTTATTGAACATCAGCAAAAAGAATCAATGCAAAAGCACGGTCCTGTGATTTAACAAAATTATATTCATGCGCGCAAAGTTTCTGTTTTCAGCAGAATCAAATCAACTATCATCGTAGGTTATCCTATAGGTTCTACTTAGCACCAACACTAACTAAAAGATAAAAACACATCTAAACAGAAGGTAGATGCAAGATTTATTACTAAACAGGAGAAAAAACAAAAAACCATAAAGAAAATTGGGTTGCCTCCCAACTAGCGCTATCGTTTAACGCCCCTAACTAGGCATAAAAGCAAAGATAGATCTAACGAGTGCCATCTTTGGCACTAAATTCATAAGTAGCACGCATGATAGATTCATAAGGTAATTTGACTTTCTTTCTTGGAAGGTGCTCCATGCCTTTCTTTAAGGGAAATTGGAATCTAATGTTCCCTTCCTTCATATCAATAATCGCACCAATCGTTCTAAGGAAAGGTCTACCAAGAATAATAGGGCAAGAAAGATCGCAATCTATATCAAGAACGATAAAATATACGGGCACCAAATTTCTATTTGCAACAATAAGAACATCATTGATCCTTCCCATAGGCTATTTAATGGTGGAATCCACAAGGTGCAAATTTAAAGAGCAATCATCAAGATCATGGAAACCTAGAATATCGCATAAAGTTTTCGGAATCGTGGAAACACTAGCACCCAAATCACACAAAGCAAAACACTCATAATCTTTAATTATTATCTTTATAGTAGGTTCCCACTCATCATTAAGTTTTCTAGGTATAGAAACTTCCAAATTAAGTTTTTCATCATAAGATTGCATCAAGGCATCAACGATATGTTTGGTAAAAGCTTTGTTTTGACTATAAGCATGAGGAGAATTAACAACGGATTGCAACAAGGAAATACAACCTTTTAAAGAACAATTATCATAATCAAATTCCTTGAAATCCGAGATAGTAGGTTCAATATTATTGGAAGTTGAGGATTCTCCAATCTCACTTTTACCAAATTTAGCATTAAGATCTAAAGACTCCGAATTTTTGGGACGCCTTCTAGGAAAAGTTGATTAATCATCACTCCCATAATCATCAAAATTCATATTGGAAAACATAGATCTAATCGGAGACGCATCAATAAATTTAAGATCCTCATCATTATTTTCATGTAATTTTTCCAGTTTAGCGGCCATCTTATTGACTAAGGTGGCTTGCTTGTCAGAAATTTTGGCTATAGCATTTTCAAGCCGGGTAATTTGAGCGTTAACACCATAGAATTCTTTATTCATATCATCAATCTCTTTGTTCATAAACCCCAAAAAACTTTTTTGTTCCTTAAGCTCTTTTCTAAAGAAATTATTATGCTCAAATTGCAAATTCATAAAGCTTCTAATATTTGATTCAATCTCATCCATCCTTCTGAGAAGGTGGTCAGGACCCTTAGGCGCGACCATAAGGTCAAACAAGCAAACAAGCACACAAAAGAAGGCAAGCAAAAGAGAGGAGGAGATTGGGAAAGAGAGGGCGAATAAAACGGCAAGGGTGAAGTGGGGAGAGGAAAGCGAGAGGCAAATGGCAAATAATGTAAATCACGAGGAGATGGGTTTGTGATGGGTACTTGGTATGTCTTGACTTGAGCGAAGACCTCCCGACAGCGGCGCCGAAATCCTTCTTGCTACGTCTTGAGCTTGCGTTGGTTTTCCTCGAAGAGGAGAGGGTGATCTGCACAAAGTGTAGCGTAAGTATTTCCCTCGGTTTGAGAACCAAGGTATCAATCCTGTAGGAGGCTCCTCAAAAGTCCCACGCACCTACACAAACAAACTGAGAACTCGCAACCAACGCAATAAAGGTGTTGTCAATCCCTTCACGGCCACTTGCGGAAGTGAGATCTAATAAAGATAGTATGATAAGATAAATATATTTTTCGTATTTTGTAATATAGATGCAAAAAGTAAAGATGCAAATAAAAGTAGATTGAAAGCAAATACGATAAGAGATAGACCTGGGGGCCATAGGTTTCACTAGAGGCTTCTCTCAAGATAGCATAAGTATTACGGTGGGTGAACAAATTACTGTCGAGCAATTGATAGAAAAGCGCATAGTTATGAGATTATCTAGGCATGATCATGTATATAGGCATCACGTCCATAACAAGTAGACCGACTCACTTTTGCATCTACTACTATTACTCCACACATTGACCGACTCCTGCCTGCATCTAGAGTATTAAGCTCATAAGAACAGAGTAACACATTAAGAAAGATGACATGATGTAGAGGGATAAACTCATGCAATATGATATAAACCCCATCTTGTTATCCTCGATGGCAACAATACAATACGTCCCTTGCAACCCTTTACATCCTTTGGGTAAGGACACATAAGATTGAACCCAAAGCTAAGCACTTCTCCCATGGCAAGAAAGATCAATCTAGTAGGCCAAACCAAACTGATAATTCAAAGAGACTTGCAAAGATAACTCAATCATACTGTAACATCCCAAAATTCTAAATTTTGGAATGTTATATTAAATAGATAGAATTGATTGTTTGTTTGATTGTTGTGTGATTGATTGAGTGAAATTTGAAACTTTTTGAAAGTTAAATGAGAGGGAATAAAAGGACTTTCCCAAACTTTCATTTTAGCTTTTATGATCTTCGCGAATTCAAATTCTTCTCACCACAAAAACCCTGGAGAGAAGATGACATGACTTCCTCCATTCATTTAAATGACAAGGGGTGTCGAAAATATTTGAATTTCATTTGGAAAATATTTCCAATTCTGGAACTTTATGCAACTCAATGATTTTCACGAGCAAAGATAAAATGACTTCTTCAAAACATATGAAATATGAGTTGGGAGTTTCAAACAAATTAAACTCAAAGTTCTTCTGAATTTATTTTCAATTTGGAGTTATTTGAGTTTTATTCAAATTATTTTTCTCCAAAACTAAAATATAAGGAAAATAGGGTAACATGATTCCCTACGTCAGAAAATTGGAGATAAATAAATTTGAATTAATTTTGGTATTTTTTAAAATGATTTTTATTGGATTTTAGTAGAGCAGGAGCACTGTTTGAATTATTTGAATTTTTGTAGAGTTTATTTAAAGCTATAATAATGTTCACGTTGTAGGAAATCTTTTTCTGCAAATTTTGATATATTATATGCCTATATAATATTTTCATTTAATTTGTTTTTTTATTTTCAATTGTCTAGAAAATGTTTTTTTAAATAAAAAAACGCGCCGACAGAACTGGGCTGGCCCAGCCACCGGGCCAGGCCGCGGCCCAGCCCGATGTCCGCTCGGTCTCCCGAGCCAGCACGAGGGCTCCGCCGTCGCCGTGCTCTACCCGGCCTCCCGCTGCCGCCTCCTCTGCCCCTTCCAAGAAGCCCTCTCCCCCCTCTATATATAAGGAGCCCTGCCCCGTTCTTTCTCTCTCTCCTCGACTCCGCCGCTGCCGCTGCAGATCGCCGCCGCCGCTGCAGATCGCTGCCGCCGCCGCACTTTGCCACCGTCGCCGCCTCGTGCACTCATGGGAGCACCAGCCTTGCCTCGCCGCCGAGAAAAAGCCGCCCCATCGAACGCATCCGCGCCTCGCCACCGCGCCATCCCGCCGTCGCCGCACTCGCCGTAGACGCGACTCACCGGAGAGCCACCGGAAAACCACCGCTGCCGGTTTATTTCGCCCAAACCGGTAAAAGCCGCCGCCTTTTCTTTCGGTTTAAAAAAAACCCTAGATCGGTTTTCTACAGAAAACCTAGATCTGATTTTTTTTGTTTTGTTTAGTTATGTAGTGAGCGTTCACTAGTTAGGCCTCTGGAGCGAACGGTTTTCGTCTGCATTTTGTTTACATGGCGAGCGTTAGATTCGATAGGATTTTTCTTTTTCTTTTATTTTAAAATTTCGGCCAGGGACCCATCCGTGAATATTTTATTCACATATTAGTCCCTAATCTTAAAACGATCACAACTTTTTACTCGTTTGTCCAAATCCAACGAAACCAATGCCCACGTCTTCGTTATGATATGCTCTTTCCAGTAAAATAACTTAAACATGTTTTTGAAAGTTTTAAAATTTGAATTAGATCAGATTTGAATTCAAACTTCGTTTGATCATAACTTGAGTTTCGTAACTCCAATTTGAGTGATTCCTTTTGCATTTCGAAGCTCTTGACCTAAACTTTCTGATAAGGCCAAATTCACATAATTTTGGTACTGTTAGAAATTGTTTTATGTTGCAAGAGTCATTTGTTTTGTTTTGATGTTTTCTGAATCGTCTTCTTCGTTCTTTCCGATCTTTTGAGTGATTGCTTATGTGTGGTTACTATTGCTTGCTCACGATAGATTGACCGGAGTGTGACGAGTAGACCTATCAAGAGTTTTGAGTGTGAATCATCTTCATCAACATTGCAGGCAAGTAACACTTGATCATACCTTTTCTACTACCCAGTTTTTATGCATTAGATCAATCCTCATACATTGCATGATTTAGGATCTAAATAAATTGTGGGATGGGAAGTAGATGAGGTAGTACCTATTACCTGTTTTACTTATGAAACCTTTGGGAGTTACTTCTACGTTTGCTTTTTATGCCATGCTATGCTAGTAGACGTGGATTGGGTGAGTGAATATCCATGACAGATGTGAGTTGGTTAATTAATGGTTTATCTAAGGTGGCAACTTAAATACACATCTGGTGGATTGAGGCACTGAGTTACCAGGACTTGCTGTTTTTTGGAAATCCGAGGTCTGTGTGATTTTCCTATGGACCGCCACCCAGGCTCAAAGGGATCATAAGATAATTCATGCTAGTAACTTCCGTGTGCAGCCACAAGCCATTATGGGCTCTGGCATAGTTGACTAAGTTGTGCGAACTCTTATAGTGGTGGACTAGCAGATGTAGGGGATGTAGGTGTACCGGTCTACCCATCGTAAGGTGCTAGCGCTTCTGAAAGACTTTGTCTCGGTCATCCGTTTCTCAAACACTATGTAGTGCGAGAAACCAAACGGAGGGGATCAAGTCTTGTGGGGAAAAGTGCGCAAACCTCTGCAAAGTGTACAAACTGATCATGATTAGCCGTGTCCCCGGTTATGGACATCTTGAGTATCTAGTACTTGAATATTCTTTGAATCTCAACATGTTACTCTAATTTAATATTGTTGGGTTTGTTAATGAGTACTTTTAATTGGGATTGAGGATGCTGTCAACCATTTTCAATGTTTAACAACCACCATGATAGTTAAATAAATTTATTCCTTTGCGAGAGGGAAAAATTGGCTTTACAAAAGCTGTAACCATAGAGCTTTCCACCAGCCATATATGCATGTAGTATAGCTTATTCTTTCATTACTCTCTATGTGTTACATTGCCAGTACATTCAATGTACTGACCCTCTGTGGCTGCAACGTCTCATGTTGCAGGATTTTACGACGAGTAAGTGATACGTTAGGGTTACGATTTCCTATACTCAACTTTGCCGTTGGTGTTGATGGAAATCCACAACCTTGTTACTTCCGCTATTTGGATTGAGGTAATGATATTTACGTTATTTTATACATGTGATTTACCTCTGTTATAAATCCTCGAGTACTGTGTGTGTCAGCATACCGATCCAGGGATGACACATAAGCATAGAGACTTGACCGTCTGAGGTCGGGTTGCTACACATACATAAAAGAATTCAGAGAAAATTCAAATATTATTCATAGATAAACTTGATCATAAACCCACAATTCATCGGATCTCGACAAACACACCGCAAAAAGAGTTTACATCGAATAGATCTCCACAAGAGAGGGGGAGAACATTGTATTGAGATCCAAAAAGAGAGAAGAAGCCATCTAGCTAATAACTATGGACCCGTAGGTTTGTGGTAAACTACTCACAACTCATCGGAGGGGCAAAGATGTTGATGTACAAGCCCTCCATGGTCAATTCCCCCTCCGGCAAAGTGCTGACGAAGGCTCCAAGATGAGATCTCGCGGATACAGAAGGTTACGGCGGTGGAAATTGTGTTTCGTTGTGATCCTGGATGTTTTGAGTGCGTGGGTATATATAGGAGGAAGAAATGCGTCGGTGGCATGAGGGGCCCACGAGACAGTAGCGCCCTACGGGGGGCCCCTATCTCGTGGGGCCCTCGGAAGCTTCTTGACATGCACTCCAAGCTCTACGGATCACGTTCGTTCCAAAAATCATGCTCCGAAGGTTTAATTCCGTTTGGACTCCGTTTGATATTCCTTTTCTTGAAATCTTGAAATAGGCAAAAAAATAGCAATATGTCTTTGGGCCTCCGGTTAGTAGGTTAGTCCCAAAAATGATATAAATGTGTAAAATAAAGCCCATAAACATCCAAAAGGGGTAATATAATAGCATGGAACAATAAAAAATTATAGATACGTTGGAGACGTATCAGGATCCGTCTTTTTACCTCACGTCTTCTTCCTCCTCAGCCCATCTGCCATTCGAGCTCCAGCGCCCGAGTTCCAATCTTTTCCATTGCCACCAAACACTCTAGCCATGACCGGATCTGGAGCGCAGGGCAAGTGGATGGCCTCCTCTGTTGCAGAGGAGAACGTATAGGAACTCTGGGAAGCTGGGTACTTGGCCACAGACATTGCCCACCGGCTCCCTGCCAAGAAGCAAATCATCCCCACCCCGGAGCCTAACGAGAGAGTAGTGTTCATCCCCCATTTCCTCCGCGGACGAGGGTTTCCCCTCCATCCTTTCGTCCGCGGTCTCATGTTTTACTACGGGCTAGATTTCCATGATCTAGCCCCAAATTCCTTCCTCACCATTTCGGCATTATCGTCGTGTGCGAGGCATTCCTCGGCATCCCTCCCCACTTCGGCCTATGGCTCAAGGTCTTCAATGTGAAGCCGAAGGTGGTTGAAGGTCAAGACACGGAGTGCGGCGGCGTCATGGTGAGCAAACTTCCCAATGTCACATGGCCAAAGGGGACCTTTGTGGAGACTGTCAAGGGATGGCAATAGGGGTGGTTCTATATCACGGAACCCCATGACACCACATGGGCTGCCGCTCCCGAGTTCAAGTCCGGGCCTCCAATGCGGCTTACCTCATGGCTCAACAAGGGCTTGGATTGGGCGTCGCCCGACGAGGTGACGACAGTGCAGAGTCGCATTAAGGGTATGATAAACAAGAACACCAGTCTTCCTAGTGTGATCTAGGTGATGCTCTTTCGCCAGATTCTCCCCTGCCAGCATCGGACTCAGTTCATGTGGGAGTTCAAACCGGCCGGTCCTCGGACCCTGTAGCGGTTCTTCGGCATGATGCACAAAGACATATGGAAGCTGCTTTTCAAGGCTCAGAAGTCGTGGCCGAAAACGACCGAAGACCGCGGCCTCGACTGCACTCATCTGGCCACTCCCGTAAGTTATATAATAACTTTAATTTGTAAATTCAAGGAGTATATTGAACTTTCCATTACCCCCACAGGGCTGGACAAAGAAGGCGGAGCGGATCTAGTGTCCGGCACTGCTATCCGAAGACCCAGCCATCCCTTTGTTGACGAAGATGCTGGTTCTGGCGCCGTATCAGGCGCCGGAGAAGAAGGCCAAGAAGAAGGGCAAGGAGGCTAGAGGTGGCCTCCGCCGCTCTCCTCTCATGCCAAAGATGAGGAGGAGGAAGAGAACAGTTCTCCCCTTAAGGGGGAAAGAAGAAAAGGGCAGCTTCCGTGGACTTGGAGGCGGAGGCGTCCAAGAAGGGAAAACTCTCCCTTTCGGATGATTCAGAATTGGATGCCGACGCCACCCCCGAGTGGCATCCCAAGCCAAAGCCCCTGGCCGGATCGTAAGTATCCGAAGACACCGTACACATATCCGAATTTACGCCTTGTGATTTTAACATATTGGATTGCGCGTTGTAGTCCGGCTCGTGATCTCCCCCAATGATAACCGTCATCTGGGAACTCGCTAGGGCCGAACGCGATGGAGAGTGAGTCGCCTCCGCAGGTCTCTCCACCCACCGCCTATGGACAACACCGAAGTGTTGTCCCGAACAACCTCTCCAGGTCACGGGAAGGTGCGGGAGGCCATGAAGGTGGCGACGGAGGGTAATACCTCTGTTGCCGAAAAGAGGGGGAAATCGGCCCCCATGGAGACCGGCGACGGGGGCCAAGCTCAATTCGGCCCCAACCGAATATTATTCCGGAGACCCATACGGCTCCGTAATCGGGCGAGTAGCCTCCTTCGTGAGAAGGGGGCGCGCCATCTCCACTGGCGTCCTCTATCAATCCGGAGGCGCTGGACACTCTGGTGGAAGCGCTTCAGAGTGCTTCCATTGTGTAGGAACACCGTACCCATAAGGGTATGGTGGTTGAAAAGGTTTGATCCGCTAAAAACGGATTGAACGAAGCCTATACCAGCCTTTTAACAGGCTTTGAGGTATGTGATGTAATACATATTTTTTGGCTATTTGCATATGTAAAAGGAATGCCTGTATATAGATAGTAGCCCATGAGACTCTGTTCGGCGTTCGCAAAGAAAGGACGAACAGAGGATCGAATTCTTCGCAGGAGTTGACATATATGTCTATTTTGATAAACAAGTTTCGATGCAGGCGGCAACCTCCCACATCGCCGAAGTGTCCTAACTAAAGCGAAAGCTGGAGGAAAAGCAAGGTATGTGATACCGAAGCATATCTGAAATGATATGAGTTCTGATTTGTTACCTAAATGAGTTTAATGATTACACTCATAGGTGACGCGTTTGAGGTCGAGGCCCTCAAGAGCGTGCTGGCCGAGGCCAAGAAGGAGGCGGACAAGGAGCGAGCCACCCGCCGAAAACATGAAGCGAGGTTGGATGAAGTCCAACAAGAGCTCAAGGATGCTATAAGCAAATATGAGTCCTTGGAGCGCAAGGTGTCGGATAGAGACTCCGAATTTGCTACGGTGCTCCAAAGTGCGAATGAGGCCCGGGTTGAAGCCCAAGGCACCTGTCAGGAGATCCGAGAGGCAAAACAGATTGCCGCGGGTAAGGCCTTTAATATGCAGAGCAAATTTGTAAGGAGAAAGTACACCTTACTGACACACATTTGGAGTTCTCCAGGAGCGTTTGCGGATCTACCCCGAAGTATTGCTGATGCTGCGGATTTCTTTCGAGCCGATGAGGGGAGCTCAACAGAAGAAGCTTACGGTCACACAATACCTTGCGCGAGCATCTGCGCTTATAGTGATCAGCTGAAACAGCTGACCGAGCTGCATAGGGTGGCCGAACTGGCCATGAAGGACGTTATAATCCGTCTTTGGCCAGCCAAACCCATACCCAGCAACTACTTTGGGCTTGTGACGCGGCTAGTCGATGCCTGCCCACGGCTTGACGCTATAAAGCGGTCAGTCTGTATCGAAGGTGCCCAGATGGCCTTCGCCCGTGTCAAGGTGCAGTGGGTGAAGATGAATGCTACCAATCTTGCAACCGAGGGACCGCCAGCAGGCAAGGAGCACTGTACGTCGGAGCGGTATTTAGACGACGTCCTTGAAGGATCCCGCATTGTAGAGGGCCAGTGTTCGAAGGACATCATTTTTGAATGAATCTATCTGTGCTGCCCAAACTTTGTATTTATGAAAACAAGTCGTTTGTATAATATTTTTCTTATTTCATCTGAAATTATTTTCCCTCCGTTGCGGCCGTTTATTGAATCTGAGAGTTGGCCAGTCGTCGGCTTCAGCCCCCACATAGATAGTACGGGGGTGTTCAGAATAGCACAAAAACACACTTAACCCAACGACCTGGTCCTTGAAGGAGGTGTTAGTGCGGCGAACCGGGCAATCAGACTTATGTGGCTTTATTACTATCACTTAGCCATAGGAGCTTGACAATAAGATTGTGGGCGCAACCCCTGGTATTGTTCGATGGTCCGAACATGGGTGCTGTAGATGCCCGTCCCAGTGAAGACCGGTCCGCTGCATAACACGGAAAAAATTGCAAGAGATTTTTAATTAGTCGCCGAATAGCTGACCAGCTCTCGCCGCATCATGACAGTCAGTTTTCGGCTTTCTCTACTAAGGATTTTATCCGGATGAGCCAGAAACACAATCGCAGTAGTTCTCCCTTTACTAGCCGAACAAGCGAAACATAAAGTAGTAACCACAGGAGCCGAGCAACCCAACTATTTACCAAAGACATGATTTGGAGCCGATGCACATAATGCTATATTTAGGACGCCGAATTGTACTATAAAGAGTGTTCGGACTTATTGTATTTTTGAAGAAGTGTACGGGGCTGAATGGAGCCCCTGGCGATTTGAGTCGTGCCGAGGTGTACATGACAATCGGACTAAAGAAAAAGAGGGAATATAGATTAAGAAATAAGCCAGTACCAAATAGGTTGGGCAAAAAACTGTTTCCATTATAGTCTGGTTGATACGTCAAAACGTATTTGTACAGATAATGCTATAAGCATCGAGGCTATTTTACATGCCGAGCACAAGGGAAAGCTGTGTACAGGTACTAAGAAGTGGAAGAGGTAATCTTTGAAGATCCTTTAGATACTCTGCCATACATCTGTGCTGCTTTTCGCCTTGGTGTATGATCGTTTGAGTGGATCAATGAGCAGGTTTTCAAAAGGGGCCGGGAAAAGGGCCCTTGGCACCATAAAAAGGTGATGTGAGTTGTAGGGAACCTGAAAAAACAAAGATAAGAAAATGGTAGATATGAAGGTCCAGATATGGTTGAGCCGTATTGTGGACTTTATCCTTGATATGCCTCCATCATCGCCCATGGTACCTTTAGTGCGTAGTTATGTGCACGCGGTACATATGCCGCAGTTTGGTTGGGGCTAAGACAGAGGCCGAATTGCTAATCGAGCTCCTGACGAGCTGGACTATCATTCTGCGGGGTAGTCCGGACTCGTTTGACAGGGTCTAGGGGCTTGACTGCCGATGTGGAGTTTGGCTTGATAGAGCCGACCTGTATTTCTACTGCGAGGGTCGTGGTGTGTTCCTCAGTATGAAGAGAGCGATCCATGTTTCCATGAACTGTTATAACACCACGTGGTCCTGGCATCTTGAGTTTTAGATAAGCATAGTGCGGGACCGCATTGAAACGGGCAAACGCAGTTCCTCCGAGTAGTGCGTGATAGCCACTGCGGAAAGGGACGATGTCAAAGATCAAGTCCTCGCTTTGGAAGTTGTCCGACGAACCGAAGACGACCTGCATTGTGATTGAGCCCGTGCAGCGGGCCTCTACACCAGGTATTACTCCTTTGAAGGTGGTTTACGTGGGCTTGATTCTTGACGAGTCAATACCCATTTTGCGGACTGTGTCCTGATAGAACAGGTTAAGACTGCCGCCGCTATCCATGAGGACTCTCGTGAGGTGGAATCCATCTATAATTGGGCCGAGGACCAACGCGACTGAACCTCCATGACAGATACTGGTCGGATGGTCTCTGCGATCAAAGGTGATCGGGCATGCTGACCATGGGTTGAATTTTGGGGCGACTGGCTCTATCGCATAGACATCCTGTAACACGCGCTTGCGCTCCCTCTTGGGGATGTGAGTAACGTATATCGTGTTCATCATTTTGACCTCGGGTGGAAATTTCTTTGTCCCCCTATGTTCGGTGGGCGAGGCTCCTCGTCGTCATCCTCGCTGGGCGACCCTTTCCCCATGTGCTTGGTGTTTAACTTACCGGCTTGTTTAAAGACCCAACAACTTCTATTGGTATGGTTGGCAGGCTTGTCAGAGGTGCCGTGAATCTGGCAAGGTCGATCGAGTATTCGGTCCAAGCTAGATGAACCGTCTTTGTTTCTTTTGAATGGCTTCCTCTGCTGACCGGATTTGGATCCACTGAATCTGGCGTTGACCGCCATTTCTTTGACATTGTCAATGTTACCCCGACGTTTGTTTTTGTTGCGTCGGGGCCTGCAGTTGCCGTTTCTGGCTTCAGAAGTGCCAGGGTCGCTGGTACTATTGCTGCTACGGGCTAGCCAGCTATCTTCGCCTGCGCAAAATCGGGTCATGAGTGTTGTGAGGGCTGCCATGGACTTAGATTTTTCTTGGCAGAGGTGTTGGGCGAGCCATTCATCGTGAATGCTGTGTTTAAAGGCTGCTAGAGCCTCGGCGTCTGGACAATCAACAATTTGGTTCTTCTTAATTAGGAACCTAGTCCAGAATTTTCTGGCTGACTCTCCAGGCTGCTGGACTATGTGACTGAGGTCATCGGCATCCGGGGGCCGGAAATAAGTGCCTTGGAAGTTGTCTCTAAAGGCGCCCTCCAAGTCTTCACAGCTCCCAATAGAGTTTTCTGGGAGGCTATTTAACCAGTGTCGAGCTGGTCCCTTCAGTTTTAGGGGGAGGTATTTGATGGCGTGTAAATCATCACTGCGAGCCATGTGAATGTGGAGAAGAAAGTCTTCAATCCATACCGCGGGATCCGTTGTGCCATCATATGATTCAATGTTCACGGATTAAAACCCTTCTGGGAACTGGTGCTCCATTACCTCATTGGTGAAGCATAGGGGGTGTGCGGCGCCTCTGTATCGGGCAACGTCGCGACGCAATTCGGATGGACTCCCTATGCAGTTTTCGACCAGGGTGAAGGTGTGCTTGTGGCGCCAGGCCTGATGGCCGTCTTCTCGTGCTGGGGCACACCCCCTTGATCCATAGATTGATCTGGTCTGACCGGCTCTATTATCCAGGTATTGTCGTTGGTCATAAGTGTATCCTGCAGCCGCTGTCTCTCTGCCTTTATGGCGGGGTGGTGCAGGTTGGTGTTCGGCTTGATTTGCCGCTCTGTCCCGTCCACGTGGTGGCCGGTCAGGTCCGTTGGCAGCGTTACGCATTGGCGGTATAGGCTCTGGGGCCTCATCGTCGAATTTGGGTAGCAGCTTGCGCTTCGGGTAACTCTTAATTGGGCGTTCGAGGCCGTATTCCTCGGCTGCCAGGACAATAGTCCATCTGTCATTGAGCAGATCTTGATCAGCTTGGAGCTGCTGCTGCTTCTTTTCCAGGCTTCTTGCAGTGGCTATTAGCCGACGCTTGAAGCACTCTTGTTCGAGGGGTTGCTCTGGCACGATTAAATCTTCGTCGTCGAGGCTCTCGTCCTCTTCGGAGATCGGTAAGTAGTTACTATCCTCAGTGCCCTTATTCCTGATAGGATCATAGGGGTTGACTTGCCCATCCTCCCAATCTTCATGGTCGGATGTTGGTTTAATAGGGGCTTCTTGGTCTTCGGCGTTATCCGGAGTATTGTTGTCTCCGGTGCCTGCATTACTGTCTTTTTTGCAACACGATTTCGAGCGGCGCCACTGACGTCAACACTTTGGTGGTGCCAGGGGAGGCTTGTCCTCGACTGGATACTTACCACCATCGACGCCATCCTCTTTGGGTGTGTCCACCATGTACATGTCATATGTGGAAGTGGCCATACAGCGTTCAGTAAACGGCGGGTTCTGGCTTTGCTCTTCTCCGGCATCGTCGTCCATGCCATCGATGTCTTCGGAAGCATAATCAAGCATGTCATTTAAGTCCTCGACAGTGGCTATGAAGTGGGTGGTGGGTGGGACGTAAAATTCCCCGCTCATCCCTTAGTGTGGACTGGGAGTAGTTTGGCAGCGATTCTCCTATAATGGCGAGAGATCACATTAAATCCAGGGCCTCGTTTAAGAGTGAGGTTTGGAAAGGGAAGCGAGAGTCCGTGGAGCAGGGCGGGTGATACGTCCATTTTGCATCATGCTTTTATATCAATATTTATTGCATTATGGGTTGTTATTACCCGTTATATCTCAATACTTATGGCTATTCTCTCTTATTTTACAAGGTTTACCATGAAGAGGGGGAATGGCAATTTGGAATTCTCATTTGAAAGAGGAGCAAATATTGGAAACCTATTCTGCATAGCTCCAAAAATTCTGGAACTCCACGGAAGTCAGTTTTGGAATTAATAAGAATTATTGAGCGAAGAAAACACGAGAGGGGGCCCACACCCTGGCCAGGAGGGTGGGGGCGCACCCATCCCTACTAGGCACGCCCCCTGTCTCCTGGGCCCCTTGGTGGCCCTCCGGTGCCCATCTTCTGCTATATGAAGGCTTTTACCCTGGAAAAAAAATTAGAAGCAAGCTTACGGGATGAAACTCCGCCGCCACGAGGCGGAACCTTGGCGGAACCAATCTAGGACTCCGGCGGAGCTATTCTGCCAGGGAAACTTCCCTCCGGGAGGGGGAAATCATCGCCATCTGTCGGGGGGAGAATCTGCCCGCCACGAACACCTATGGGGCCGGGGCCCCTTCGTCTGTCTTGATGCACGAGGCGGAGGGAGCCTGAGAGCAGATCGAGGCGATGCAGCGGGCGGATTTACCCAGCCGGAGCTCTCCGAGAGATAAAACTCCTCTGCTGCTTTGTGTTGTATTGTGCTCGGGGCTTGAAGAGCTACATGGCAGCTACACCGGCGTGGGAGTTGCAAAGGATTGAACCCCGAACCTCGCGAGTGGCAAATGAACCGAACCCCCCTTACGTTGTGCATGGGCCTCCTTTTATAGTGCAAGGGGTCACCGACAGTGTCAGCGTGGGAGAAAGGGGTAAAAATGTAAAAGAGGTGGTAGTTGGAGCAGTCGGGGAGCAAAGGAGCTACGATTAGCGAGCAATGGTTTCTACCTACTTTGTGATGGGGACAAGGGCATTTAATGCCGTCGCCGTCGACCCCAAAAGCTCCCCCCTTGCGTCTCCGTGCCCACGGCGATGGATCCACCACCGTGGAGTGCCACCGCACCCCCAAAGTCTGCACGGCCATCCGCCACGCGTCTCTGGAGAGGCCCTGGCGGCACGTGGGCGAGATGAGCTGGGCGCGATCGCAACAAGATTTCTCCCGGCAAGCTCCTTGCCGGGTCTTGATCTTGCGGACCCGGGAGCTTGTCGGGCTCTGTAACTTGTCGCTCCCCGGGCCCTTGCCGGGACGCATATGGTGCCGAGGCGTGTCTTCTATGATGTAATCTTCTAGTCTTCCTGGCAAGCTCCTCTCGCCAGGGCCTTGCGTGAGTGATGCAATCTTGAGCCTGGAACAGCCTTCCCGGCAAGCTCCTCTTGCCGGGGTCTCGATCTTCTGTCTTGTAAACTTTGTTCTTGAATGGCTTGATATGGAGCAAAAGGGTCCCCGGCGAGCACATGGTAAACCCCGCTGCGGGAAGCTGCAACTGCCCGTGCACAAGTTGGGGTACTGAGGTACCCCTACCTTAGTACACCGACAGGAGCCCCCGGGCCTGGGCCACACACGGTGCCGAGCGCTGTTGGGCGGGCCCAAAACAGTCTGCAGGCACACGAGGTCCTGGCGTGCGAATCCACTCTCGATCTGCCGCCTCCCGTGTAATGGCACGCGTCGATTGCGGCATCGTGGGAGGCGTGGGTGGCGCATGCAGATCTTTAAGGCATCCACCCCGTGATCGTGGTGCGAGCGAGTCGCTTCACCCGTCGCTCGGCTCCACTTTTTTCGCCACGCCCCTCATGCACGGGGTCGGGCGGCGAAGGTGGGAGACCGAGCCGTCCGCAGGCGGAGAAAGCGAGGCGGCCCGCTCCTCGCCCTCCTCGCTTCCTGATTGGCCGGGCAGGGCGGTTGAGTCCCCACCTCGCCCCTTTAAAAGGGGCGGAAGGGGAGCACAATGGTCTTCACACTTCATCTTCTCCCTTCATCTTCAGCTTCTATTCTTCTTTCCGCCATGGAAGGAGGAAATCCCGGTTCTTCGACGGTGGCAGCGAGGGTTGCCTCCAGGCAGCGCACTTCTCCCTATCCCGCGCCCGTGGTGGCGGAGCCAGCCACGAGGGGAAGAGGGAGGGGGCGTGGCCGTGGACGAGGCCGAGGGCGTGGCCGAGGCGGTCGGGGGAGAGGCGGTCGTGGTGATGAGCCTCCCCCGTCTCCTCCGGCGGCTCCTTTCCTCGAGGCGGTCCACACCGAGACGATCCTCGGGAGTTCTTCATCAAGCTTCGCCGTCGCCTCGTCGCCGCCTCCGGCTGCGGCCCGTTCATGGCGCGATGGAACCGGATCCGCCCGAGGTGATGGAGTTGCGCATGAGGGGCTGTGGGATCAGCGGCACTTTCGAGTGAGTGTCGTGTCCCCAGCCCCGGCGTGATGTTCTTCGACCGAGGGTGGAAGACGTTCGCCGCATCCACAGCTTGGCGGGGTTTACCCTCCATTTCAAGTTAATGGAGGCGACCTTCGCCGTCAAGGTCTTGGGGACTCCGGGACCGGGCGAGATCTTGTGTGGACAGCTCCTCCGATGCGAAGGTCCCTCCTCGGCGAGTGGACGAGGAGGGGAGCGACGGCGGCGAGGATGGCGGGTCCGACTAGGCGTCGGACGCCGTCCCGCGCGCCACCGGCGACCCCACAATCCGGGTCGCCGGCCTTCCGAACTCCCCGGGGCCGTCTCCTTGGGCGGCTGGCGTAGGGAGGCTGCGGAAGAGGAAGAGGGGGTGGCGGCAAGGCCGTCAAATCGAATCTGAGGCGAGGTGCCCTCGTCGGCGGCCTTGACGCTCCACCACCCGTCTTCAAGCTCTGCCTCCAGCGCCGTCTCGCCAAGCTCTGGCGGCCCGGGAAGTTCTCTTGGTGTCTTCGGCACCGTAGCTCTCCTAGGCGCCCTTTCCCCGCAAGCTTCTCTTGCAGGGGCTCCTGACCTACCTCTGAACTCTGAGCAGAGAAACAGAGAAGGATTACTGGGCACCTTATCTTTTTAACTTGTAAGCCCTCGGGCCTTAGCTGTATTTAAAACTTGTAATCCTCTCTATCATGTTTTTCACCCTCTATGGACTTGTACTAAACTAGGATGTTTTTAATGAAAAGAGGGGAAAGCTTGCCGGACTGAATCTTGATTTCGTGCCTTGTATGTTCCTATCCTCGCTCTCGGGGAGCTTGCGGTCTGAACACGCTTGTTGAGTCGGGGACATCAAGAGCCCGGCTGGTGGTGTTGTTTCCGACAAGCAACCTCGCCGGGCCAGTTGCAGCGCACTTGTGTTTGTTGAGCGTACTCGAAAACGTAACAAGGGCGCGAGACTTGTCGCAGCTCACTTTAACCGTTTAAGCGTGCTCGAAAACAAACCAAGGGCGCAACTGGGCCACGACTTGGCTCCTCCGCGTATGGGTTTTACAAGACACGCTTGTTCAAAGACGCAGCCCCGCTTTCCCCGGTCCATAAGAGGATGCATGACGAGGGATGAAAAACTTATCTGATATCGCAGCCCCCAGCAACTCTGGCTTGCCGGAGACGAATCTTAGTACTTGCAGCCCCCAGCAACGCTGGCTTGCCGGGGAGCGGGAATCTTGGCACTTCGCGGCCCGGCAACTCGGCTTGCGGGGCCTGTCTTGGTGTGTTCTTCTGGTTTCTCCTTGTTGCTGCAATTTCAGCCACGAAAACAGCTGAGATAGATCTGCAACAGCTTCATCATTTACATGTATATGTATATAAATCTTGACTTTGCAATACGATGCCGTGCCTTGCCCTTCGTACGTTTATACTCTACGCTCTCGGGGAGCTTGCCGGTGCTAACACACTTGCTGAGTGCGGAACATCAGCAGCCCGCTGGCGGGTGTTGCTTCCGGCAAGCAACCTTGCCGGGCCAGCTGCAGCGCGCTTGTGTTTGCCGAGCGGACTCGGAAACAAGTCAAGGGCGCAGCTGGACCACGACTCGGCTCCTCTCGCGCACAAGTCTCTCATACGAAGGGCATCTCACGGCAGGGCTTGCCACGTTACACCCTCTACTTTACACCCTTTGTGCGCTTTTACCCTACGCTTCTAGGGAACTTGCCGGTGCTTAACACACTTGCTGAGTGCGGAACATCAGCAGCCCGCTGGCTGGTGTTGCTTCCGGCAAGCAACCTTGCCGTGTCTAGTCGCGGCGCGCTTAGCTTCTTGGCGGACTCAAAAACGAGACAAGGGCGCGAAGCTTGTCGCGCTCACTTTTTAACTCGTTGAGTGTGCTCGAAGCAAGATAAGGGTGCGGCTATCCGCGGCGAGCTCCTCCAGCGCCAGAGTTCTGCGTACAAAGGATGAACGCACGAGGGATATAACATAAAAAAGCACGGAACCAAGGGGTGCTTCCGCACAAAAGCTCGAACGACTTAGCTTTTCTATTCCTTGTTTCCTTGCACTTGCCGGTGGAGCTCGATGGCGCGTCCTCGACGGCAGCGCAGCACTCCGGGGAGGTGCGTTTGCCGGAACGAGCACCAGAGCTGTCCTCGCCGGGCTTAGAGCGCTCCGAGGAGCTGCGCTCGCCGGAGTGAGCACCAGAGCTGTCCTTGCTGGACTCGGAGCTCGATGGCGCGTCCTCGACGGCAGCGTAAGCGCTCGAGGAAACGCGCCGCCCGTTGGAGGGGAGAGGCGGCGGCGCGAGGAACGGGATATGCTCGGACTCCTAATAGCGATAGGAGGAGCAGGGTCCCGCCCCGGCACTTTCGCTTTGCTTACGCACGGATGGTAGTCCGGAGCATCCCGCGAGCCTCCGGCGTGTTCTTGCTCCAGCAGGCGGATACCACATCTCGTGGCACGGCGCTGCTGGGTTGTCGTGCTGAGATGGACGCGGCGTGTCCGCGGAGACCGCGGCACGGTCACCCGTCTGGTCCTTGGATCTAGTGGCGCCGCGAGTGTCCTCGCCAGCGACCACCCTTCCGACGGCGCCTCCTCCGCCCACCGTTGGCTCTGGTGGCGGCGGATGAGACGCAGACGGGCCTCCAACCTCCGAAGCCTTCCTCTTCGGGGTTGACAGCGCGATTGTTGATGAAGTTGCCGACGAAACTGGAGAGGTTGATGAAGAATGCGCCCGCGAACGCCGGATCAGTCCGCGACAACCTCGGCGCCCCTACCGGGCGCGCCAAAGATGTCGGGAGAATCGCCCGCCACGAACACCTATGGGGCGGGGCCCTTCGTCAGTCGGTATGCAGGCGGAGGGAGCACTGAGAGCGATCGAGGCGATGCACGCGGCGGATTTTACCCGGCCGGAGCTCTCCGGAGATAAAACTCATCGCTGCTTTGTGTTGTATTGTGCTCGGAGCTTGAAGAGCTACAGATGGCAGCTACACGGCGTGGGAGTTGCAAAGGATTGAACCCCGAACCTCGCGAGAGTGGCAAATGAACGAACCCCCCTTCGTTGTGCATGGGCCTCCTTTTATAGTGCAAGGGTCACCGACAGTGTCAGCGTGGAGAAAGGGGTAAAAATGTAAAAGAGGTGGTAGTTGGAGCAGTCTTGAGGGAACAAGTGGAGCTACGATTAGCTTGAGCAGTGGTTTCTACCTACTTTGTGATGGGGGACAAGGGCATTTAATGCCGTCGCCGTCGACCCCAAAAGCTCCGCCCTTGCGTCTCCGTCTCGCCACGGCGATGGATCCACCACCGTGGAGTGCCACCGCACCCCAGGTTGCACGGCCATCCGCCACGCGCCTCTGGAGAGGCCCAGGCGGCGTGGGCGGATGAGCTGGGCTTCGATCGCCTGGCCTTTTCTCCCGGCAAGCTCCTTGCCGGGGTCTTGATCTTGCCGGACCCGGGAGCTTGTCGGGCTCTGTAACTTGTCGCTCCCCGGGCCCTTGCCGGGACGCATATGGCGCCGAGGCGTGTCTTCTATGATGTAATCTTCTAGTCTTCCTGGCAAGCTCCTCTCGCCAGGGCCTTGCGTGAGTGATGCAATCTTGAGCCTGGAACAGCCTTCCTGGCAAGCTCCTCTTGCCGGGGTCTCGATCTTCTGTCTTGTAAACTTTGTTCTTGAATGGCTTGATATGGAGCAAAAGGGTCCCCGGCGAGCACATGGTAAACCCCGCTGCGGGAAGCTGCAACTACCCGTGCACAAGTTGGGGTACTGAGGTACCCCTACCTTAGTACACCGACACCATCGTCATCACCAACGATCCTCTCATCGGGAGGGGGTTAATCTCCATAAACATCTTCACCAGCACTGAGGGAGTCCTGGACTAGGGGGTGTCCGGACAGCCGGACTATCATCGTCCGCCGGACTCCAAGACTACGAAGATACAAGATTGAAGACTCCGTCCCGTGTCCGGATGGGACTTTCCTTGGCGTGGAAGGCAAGCTTGGCGATACGGATATGTAGATCCCCTACCATTGTAACCGACTCTGTGTAACCCTAGCCTCCTCCGGTGTCTATATAAACCGGAGGGCTTTAGTCCGTAGGACACAACATACATTACAACAATCATACCATAGGCTAGCTTTAGGGTTTATCCTCCTTGATCTCGTGGTAGATCCACTCTTGTACTACCCATATCGTCAGTATTAATCAAGCAGGACATAGGGTTTTACCTCCATCGAGAGGGCCCAAACCTGGGTAAAACATCGTGTCCCTCGTCTCCTGTTACCATCCGCCTAGACACACAGTTCGGGACCCCTACCCGAGATCCGCCGGTTTTGACACCGACATTGGTGCTTTCATTGAGAGTTCCTCTGTGTCGTCACCGATAGGGCGGATGCCTCCACCCGTCTTCAAAGGCGGTGTTTTTATAAAAAGGGCCTTGGCCGCCGGCCAAACTATCCGGCTAGGTGGTTTTCTTATGACCGCCTGTCCGACCGCCGCTTCGACAATGACTTCTCAAGTCGTCAGAAGCAGTCTTCGCGCCAGCTCGAAAGCTGCCGAGCAGTTGGATCAATAGAGCTCTCGTCATTAACGAGCTCTTGGATCGCATCGCCGCCTCGGGAGTCGCTACGGACTACAACCAGATTGGGCTTAAAACCGATCGAGAGATTAACTCTCCCCACGCCACCCACCACGTCGCGGTGGTAGAGAAGCATCTGGCAACTCTTCGCTGTATTGAAAACTATTCATGTCCGGATTCCCGAACCCTCCATGCGGATTTCAGCGGAGGGGCGGACTTCGATCGAGCATTGAACTTAAAACCATGCATCGCTCGGACTCATTGGATCGTGTCCAAGAACCCAAGCTTCCAAATTCGAAACTCCTCGGCCTTTGAGCCCCAAGATGGGCAGGATCCGGACTTTAGTCCACCCACCCGCCCGGACATATGCGATCTATCTCTAATCGGCAAGAGCCCGCTGAAACAATACATCACTACTGGGCCAGATTCCTCCTGGTCATGGACAGGATAAAGGACTGCCGAGAGGAAAACACAATCTCAATCTTCTGCAATAATTGCACGAACAAGGGAATATTAAACGCCATCGATCGTCGCAAAATTACACGCTTCGCCGATCTGGCGTCCATAATCTGAAATCTTGTGCGATGGAGAGTTTCCGAAAACCGAAAACCAATTTTGGGATAATCCGCCCCAACCCCATCCCGCAACAAAAGGGTGCCTCACACTCGGGCCTCGGATGCAAAAAGAAAAAGCAAAACCCAATAAGGGGACACGGAACCGTCTTTGGAGGGATGGCTCAATGGACCTGTAAGCTTCATAGTACCGAGGAGGCGTCCCAACACATAGCCTTGAGCATGTTGGATATTACGGCGGTGGCCAAAAGTGGCGAGGAGCTTCTAGCCCCGGAAACCACTCCAACAATACCAAAGACAGGTAGCAGCAGTCTTGAGACCTTCGCATCAAACAATATGCGAAAGCGAACAATCCGCGGACTCGCCGAAGTCTACCAAGTAGCAACAGCAAATCCATGGAGCGACACAGCTATCGCCTTCAACGCCAGCGACGAGCCTAAATTCCGAACAGCCAGAGCGCCAGCTGCACTGGTGCTTAGTCCCATAGTGGACGGCTTTCGACTGACAAAAGTCCTCATGGATGGCGGCAGCGGACTAAACCTCATTTAGGAGGAAACTCTGCGAAAAATGGAAATCGATTGGAGCCGTATTGAGCGAAGCAGAACAACCTTCAGGGGAATATTCCGTAGCCGGGAAGCGCGCTGCACCGGAAAAGTCACACTCGATGTGGTGTTCGCTCACGGACAATTCTGGTCCGAAGAAGTCACGTTCCAAGTGGCCCGTTCAGCAGCGGATATCCGCCATATTAGGGGCGAGAGGCATTCACAATTTTTCAAGCGATTACCTCATTACGGGTACATGAAGCTCAAAATGCAGGCCCGGCGGAATAATCACTCTTGTTAGTGACCGGACATAGCACTCACGCGAAAACAGACAGCCGCACTAGCCCTCGAGGCACTATCCAAAGCCTTAGCGGCGAAGAACTCACCGTCTTTGCGCTCTCACGGTGAACAGGGACAATGTGATACTCGATAAAAGATCCAAGTCCACCTCCTTCAAACCAGCAGATGAAATAACTAAATTCCAGGTCCATCCAACGAACCCAACAAAGACGGCCTCCATTGGGGCACAATTGAACCCCGAAGTAGACGCCGCACTGCGCGAATTTCTTTGGGAAAATTGGGACATTTTCGCCTGGCATCATTCGGATATGCCCGGAATCCCACGCAGATTGGCAGAACACAGCCTAAAAATCCTAAAAGGATTCAAGCCAGTCAAACAGGCTCTTCGACGATTTTCCGAACCCAAAAGACAGGCAATGGGAGAAGAGCTAGCGGACTATTGGAAGCGGATTCATCGAGATATCAAACATCCGGATTGGCTAGCAAATCTGGTAATGGTACCAAAGAAGGACAAATCCTGGCGCCTCTGTGTCGATTTTAAAGACCTCAATAAGGCTTGCCCAAAGGATCCCTTCCCTCTCCCCCGCATCGACCAAATTATCGATGCTACCGCGGGGCACGATTCATTGTGTTTCCTCGACGCATACTCTGGCTACCATCAAATCAAGATGGCGGAAGTAGACCAAGCCGCCACGGCATTCATCACCCCTTACGGACCATTCTGCTTCAACACGATGCCCTTCGGACTTAAAAACGCCGGCGCAACATATCAGCGCATGATTCAAACATGTCTGGCTACCCAGATCGGCAAAACAGTCGAGGCATACGTGAGCGGCGTGGTCGTCAAAACAAAACACGTTGAAACTCTAGTAGGCGATTTGAGGCTCACGTTCGACAACCTCGAGCATACGACATCAAGTTGAATCCGGAAAAATGTGTTTTCGCGTACCACCGGAAAGCTCTTTGGGCTTCATCGTGTCCGGTAGAGGAATCAAGCAAACCGGCTAAAATCCGAGCTCTGTCACAGTTGGACATTCCAAAAGACCTCAAACAAATATAAAATTAACGGGATGCGTGGCAGCTCTAAGCGCTTTATCTCCGTCTAGGAGAAAAGGCGTTGCCCTCTATCACCTCCTTAGGCGCACCAACACTTGAGTGGGCGGATGCTGCCCTTCTTGAACTCGAAGAAATAAAGGCCATATTGGCAACAAATCCGGTCTTGGCTGCGCCTGTCTGGGCGAACCAATGTTGTTATACATCGCAGCAACACATCAAGTTGTAAGCGCGGTCCTCGTCGTCGAGCGAGAGATGAAGGGCACACATTCCCTCTTCAAAACCAAGTATTATGTATCCCTTGTGTTAACCCCTCAGAGTCCTGTTACCCGCACTATCGAGAAGATAGCATATGCGGTGTTCATGGCGTCCGAAGCTCGACACTACTTTCAAGAGTGTTCGATAACAAAGGCCTCTGAAGTACCACTCAATGACATTATAAATAACCGCGACGAAGCAGGCAGGATTGCAAAATGGGCCATTGAGCTCTTACCATTCGATATAACTTACAAACCTCGGCGAGCTATAAAGTCACAAGTTACGGCTGACTTTGTCGCGAATGGACAACCGAACTCCCTAAAAAGTACGGCGCATACTCAATTGGACTATGCATTTCGATGGCTCTAAAATGTTGGCTGGATGGGGGTTGGCGTCGTACGTCCCCAACCGGAGACACAGATCCGATATGTACTTCAAATAATGTACACGGACTCCAACAATGCAATTAATCGAGGCCTGTTAAATGGTCTCCGGATGGCGGTCTCCATGGGCATTCAACGCCTAAAGGTGCGGCGATTCAAACCTTGCAATATCCCAAATAAGCGGAGACTTGATGCCAAGGATCCAAAATGGCAGCATATCGCAACGCTGTCCTAAAATGTCACCGGTTTGAAGGACTCGAATTCCATCACATAGCCCGAGATAATAACCAAGCGATCGACGTCTTGCACGCGTCGGTGCCAAACGTGATCTGATCCCTCCAAATATCTTCTGGAACGGCTCTTCAAGCCATCCGTATTATGGGAAGAGGAGCCCGAAGTGACAAACCGAAAAACCGCGCCAATCGGCGATTCACCGATGACATAACACCTTCATTACGTCATAATGGCGATGTCGCCCGTGGGCAGAACCTTTCCTAGCCTTCTTGCTTAGGCAGGAACTTCCCGAAGACCAAAACGAGGCCCGCCGCATAGTCCGGCGATCGAAAGCCTACAAGGTCCATGAGGGAGAACTTTATAAGAAAAGTACAACCGGAGTCCTTCAAAGGTGTATCTCCGAAGAGGAAGGGCGAAACCTCCTGGCTGAAATTCATGCCGGACTAGGCGGACACCACGCAGCAGCCCGGGCCCTTGTAGGAAAGGCATTCCGTACAGGATTTTATTGGCCGACGGCCCGGCGGATGCCGGTGACTTAGTCCAAATCGTTGGTTGTCGGCTCTTTGCTAATCGAGCCACATGCCCCCCCGCCTCAAAACTATACCCATTACCGGCCGTTTGCGGTCCGGGGCTTGATATGGTTGGACCCCTAAAAGGGGGAACCCACAAGCAAAGATACCTATTGGTCATGGTGGATAAATTTACCAAATGGATAGAGGCCAAACCGGTCAAAACGGCAGAGTCCGGACCAGTGATAGACTTTATATCCGGGGTAGTACACCGCTACGGAGTCCCCCACAGCATCATCACCGACAACGGCACGAACTTCACAGCCGACGAGGTTAAGTCATGGTGCAAAAATATGGGCATCAAGCTCGACTACGCTTCGGTCTATCACCCTCAAACCAACGGTCAAGTGCGAGCAAATGGTCTAATAATGAGCGGCATTAAGCCCAGACTAGTGCGGTCACTTACTAAATCCGACACGCACTGGGTCGAGGAGCTCGACTCTGTACTCTAGGGGTTGCGGACAATGCCTAACCGCACTACCGGATTCACACCATTTTTTATGGTATATGGCGCAGAGGCAGTCTTGCCCTGCGACATTATTCATGACTCACCTCGAGTGCGCATGTACGAGGAAAGAGAGGCCGAGCTTGATCGGCAGGACAGCTTGGACACATTGGAGGAAGAACGCGACGTCGCGAAGGCTCGTTCCGCATTTTATCGGCAGCAGGCCCGAAGATATCGAAGCGAAGTGCGGGCCAAGACTTACAACGTTGGTGAACTAGTTCTACGCCTGCCGGACAAGAAAATGGACAAGCTCAAGCCCAAATGGGAGGGCCCCTTCATTATCGATCAAGTCCTGACCGATGGAGCATACCGTCTACGAAATGCGTCGGATAACCGACTCGAGCCGAACCCATGGAACGCAGCCCGCCTCCGACGATTCTATGCCTAGCGCCGGACTAAGAGTTCGTCCCCTTCCCCCGTCCAGATTTTTACACTTCGGCTGTCTTTTGTTTCTCTTTTCATACCTTTTTATTCAAAAGCCCTTGCGGGCCTATTTTCGCATTTTTCGCATACACATGATGTGCCATCCGCACTCATCATTCCTGGGGGCTTCTTTTACAGAAGCTCAATTATAAGGGTTTCATACCCAGCACATGTGTCACGCTTCCACATGTACCTTTTACTCACCATTATATGCATCGATATGACATAAGTTTTGGCCAAGCTGGGTTGCCTGGCTCCTGTGCTTACCCCTACGTTCCCGATTGTTCGGCTAGGAGGTAAAGGAGCACCTCTGCGATTATTCTTGCGGGTCACCGGATGTGTACCTCAAACTGGGTGAAGCCGAAGCTAAGCGTTCTTAAGGGAATATTCGGTCGGTGACTTAAAAGATGACTTTTACCTATTTATTTATCCGCCCCAGATGTTTTTGCTTTCTTTGCAGTCCGGACATGCACTTTAGGGCATGCCTCCCGAGAAAGGAACCCTTAATGTAACTATTCTCCTGGAAGATGTTTCTTACTAACCATGTAATATAACATAACTAGTTGGGCACTTGTCTGATAAAGCACTAATGACCCCTACGCCTTGTCTCCATGCATACCACGGTTGTTTCTTAACCAAAAAGGTATTCGGACACACTCCGGACTCTAGGGTCCCGAGGTTGAAGTGAAAAGGTCGGCAAAGACAAACGATCTACAATCCGGCTAGAAGGCATTTCACATGTCACTTTAAAGGAAAACATACATTGTCAAATTCTTGATTGTATTCCTCCTCAATCCCGTCTAACAGTCTGTCTAACTTACAGTCCCGTTGGGAAAATTTAGCAGCCAACTCTACTTGGTGTACACTAAACTCACAGGATCTCCTTCCCATCTGGCCCCACCGGTCCAACTTCGCCATGTGGTTGGGATCCGCCTTCTTATGTAACGTCTTCACCATGGCCCAAGCCTCCACAGCACCTTGACGGCAAGCGAAATCTTCCATAAGCGGAAGCGCCGCACTCCCAAGCTTCTCCATAAGCTCCCCAAGGCCCTCGGGTAAGGAGAGGGCTGGCCATAAAGCCCAGACGACGCCGCTCATCGCTGCCGAACTTGTTCGGCGGTTGCAACAACTTCGGGAAGTTGATCACCCGTTGATATGGGCATCTCCTCATGAGGCGACTGTGAGTATACCTACAAGACATATTATGTCAATTTACTTCCTCGCCGAACTCTTCTTTTCAAAAGAGTCCGCTCAAGCACTTACTATAAATGCCGCGACAAGCTGATTCTCCTTAACGGAGCTTGAAAGCCCGGCTTGGCGCCTTTCAGCTCTTCTCCGAGCTTGGCGTTGGCATCTTGGAGCTTGTTCCTTTCTTGCTGCACCCTATTCAGCACCCTCTCGCCGACCTTCACCGGCGCATGATCTTACTGTCCGGATCTTGTCCGCGGCACTTTCTGTCACTATTAGACTTGCGCGCACGCCGCACAACGCTTATATTAATAAAAATGTGTTACCAAGAGGGGTCTCTGCGTCTCCTCCTGCGGCAGCAAGTGCGGCCTCAAGTTGGGCCTTGCATTCTTGCAGCTCCTGAGACAGCTGGGCATTCTTCTCGGTAAGAGCTCAGATTTCAAATGATCCTTAAATCAGTTAACATAACTACTTTAAGTCTCGGGGCTCTTGGTATATATAACCATTAAAATTCCTTTACCCGTATGTCTTTCACATCTTGCTCGTAGCTCTGTAAAACCATCTTGGCGGCACGGAGATGCGCGTCCCCTGCGTTAAAGGCGTCTAATGCCTCGGGGAGAAGCACGCTTCACGAAATCTTGTCGTGGCGCCTATGGTTCATGGCGCTCTCCACCTCGACTTGGTGGCGGACGATCTGTCGGTGTCCTCCGTTGGAGAAGGATCGGCCCGCGTCTTGCGTCGCCTCCCCCTCCGGCCGGGCGCCGAGCCTGGCCGGTGTAGGTTGGATCAGCCACTTCGCGCCCGCAGATCCGTGCGCGCTTTTGTCCTATAAAGATCATGAGCACTCGGGCGCTTCCTAGGAACGTTGCTCAAAATTCAAATCTGAGCTATACCTTTGCGGCGGCGTTTCCGTCCGCATCAGCCCTTTTCCGCTTTCGCTGGTCCGGACTGACCTCTATAGGTCAGCCGCCGCGGGCTCGGCTTCCCGCCGTGAAGGCGCTTCCTGTAAAATACCATCGTTCGCGAAGGTTAGAAATGGGCAAGGAAGAGATAATGGTGTCTGGACCTCGGTCACAGTCACCTGGGAAGCTGGACACAGTCCGGGGTAGTCCGCCGTAATGGCAACCAAAGCATTATCCATGCTGAGCTGGTGAAATACCCCGTCGATCAGCTCCACCTTGATGTCCGGATCCTCTTTGGAGGCCGGATCCAGGGATCTTTCCGGATCCTCGGGTTGCGGAGCAGGACTTACCATGTCCTCCACAGTCCGGCGTAGATCCTGCACCGAAGGCATAATGTAAGAAGCCTAATCTTCGAAAGCATGGGTTGAGCCCTTAAAAGTGTTCGGTTACCCATCCTCTAGGGTTGTTCATGGAAAACCCATTTAAAGGGTTCGTTCGAAGGAAGTCCTCCTTCTCCCCCTTGTACAGACTGGACAGGATCTTCACCAGGTCCTCGGTCGAGTCCGGCCCTTTGCGGCCATGACGGGTAGCATCATCTTCCCTGTTGAAATCCCACATAGGGTGGCCTCTATATTGCAATGGCTGTACTCCCCGCATGATGCATATCACCATGACTCCAATCATGGTCAACCCAGAGTGGGCCAGCAATCTTATTCGGCCCATCAAGTAATGGACGCTCTTGTCTTCCTCCAAGCGGGGCTCGTGGGCGCCACCGAGGCGTTTCTTCAGGGAGCAATATTAAACTCCGGAGGCCGATCCGGATCGGGTCCGGCAGCGGGCGTCTCCTATGTAAACCACTCAAGGCCGGTCTTGGACGCCTTCTTGGGAGTACCGGATGGGTATCCGGTCCGGCGATCGCCATATTTGGCGCCGCCCACTTGATATATGGACCCCTCGTGAGAACGGGTGCGAGGCGTAACAACCTCTTCCACAATGCAAAATGGGGCTCAATGCCCAGGAACAGCTCGCAAAGAGCTACGTAGCCCGCGATATGCAAGACAGAGGCGGGTGTGAGGTGGTGGAGCTGGAGTCCGTAGAACTCCAGGAGCCCGCGGAGGATCGGATGCATTGGGAATCCGAGTCCCCTAATCAGATAAGGGACGAAGCATACCCGCCCCCCCTTATTGGGGCTTGGGGTAGCCTCCGCTTGCCTCCCACCTTGATATGTGACCAGCCTGGCTCGAACCGGGACCATGAAGGCCGAAGGGAGATATCCCCCCGCTTGGAGCTTCACTAGCTCGTTGTGCGGAACAGAGCACATCCTCCAATCCCCTGGCGGTGGGTTGGGAGCGCGAGAAGAGGAGCCGCGTCGACGGTCCATGATGGAATGGATTTTTAGGTCAAAGGCGCTCCGATGAAGTATTCGCGGGAGGAAGATGGTGTGGTTTGGATCTGGATTTTTGCCTCCTTTGTAGGTGGACGGCTCACACGACTAGGGGATGAAACGTAAAAGACACCCTGGCTTTTCGCATTCGTGCGACGCGTGGAAAAAGGCCATTATTTGGCATAGAAGCCGAGGAACACAATATTTAAGATGAAGCCGGACACTGTTCGGCAGGTACATGGAATTTGAAGGGAGAACCCGCCTTGCAACGCCGAAGACTATAAACGCGCTGGACTTATCGTCATTGAAGCCTGGTTCGGGGCTACCGAGGAGTCTGGACTAGGGGTGTCCGGACAGCGGACTATCATCGTCATGCGGACTCCAAGACTACTGAAGATACAAGATTGAAGACTCCGTCCGTGTCCGGATGGGACTTTCCTTGGCGTGGAAGGCAAGCTTGGCGATCGGATATGTAGATCCCCTACCATTGTAACCGACTGTAACCCTAGCCTCCTCCGGTGTCTATATAAACCGGAGGGCTTTAGTCCGTAGGACACAACATACATTACAACAATCATACCATAGGCTAGCTTTAGGGTTTAGCCTCCTTGATCTCGTGGTAGATCCACTCTTGTACTACCCATATCATTAATATTAATCAAGCAGGACGTAGGGTTTTACCTCCATCGAGAGGGCCCGAACCTAGGTAAAACATCGTGTCCCTCGTCTCCTGTTACCATCCGCCTAGACGCACAGTTCGGGACCCCCTACCCGAGATCCGCCGGTTTTGACACCGACAAGCACCATCTCCTCTCAAAACCCTAGTTCATCCCTTGTATCCAATCTTGTATCAAAACCACAAATTGGTACATGTGGGTTGTTAGTAGTATTGATTACTCCTTGTAGTTTATGCTAATTGGTTTACTTGGTGGAAGATCATATGTTCAGATCCTTAATGCATATTAATACTCCTCTGATTATGAGCATGAATATGCTTTTTGAGTAGTTACGTTTGTTCCTGAGGACATGGGTGAAGTCTTGCTATTAGTTGTCATGTGAATTTGGTACTCGTTCGATATTTTGATGAGATGTATGTTGTCTTTCCTCTAGTGGTGTTATGTGAACGTCGACTACATGACACTTCACCATTATTTGGGCCTAGAGGAAGGCATTGGGAAGTAATAAGTAGATGATGGGTTGCTAGAGTGACAGAAGCTTAAACCCTAGTTTATGCGTTGCTTCGTAAGGGACTGATTTGGATCCATATGTCTAATGCTGTAGTTAGGTTTACCTTAATACTTCTTTTGTAGTTGCGGATGCTTGCAATAGGTGTTAATCATAAGTGGGATGCTTGTCCAAGTAAGGGCAGTAGCCAAGCACCGGTCCACCCACATATCAAATTATCAAAGTACCGAATGCGAATCATATGAGCGTGATGAAAACTAGCTTGACGATAATTCCCATGTGTCCTCGGGAGCTCTTTTCTCATTATAAAAAATTGTCCAGGCTTGTCCTTTGCTACAAAAGGCCACCTTGCTGCACTTTGTTTACTTTCATTGCTTGTTACCCTTTACAATCTATCTTATCACAAAACTATCTATTACCTACAATTTCAGTGCTTGCAGAGAAAACCTTACTGAAAACCGCTTGTCATTTCCTTCTGCTCCTCATTGGGTTGGACACTCTTACCTATCAAAAGGACTACGATAGATCTCCTATACTTGTGGGTCATCAAGACTCTATTTTGGCGCCATTACCGGGGAGTGAAGTGCCTTTGGTGAGTGGAACTTGGTAAGGAAACATTTATATAGTGTGCTGAAATTTTCTGTCACTTGTTACTATGGAAACTAATCCTTTGAGGGGCTTGTTCAGGGTATCTTCACCCCGACCAGAAGAGCAAAGAGTTTCTCCTCAACCTAGTGAACCTACTGAAAATATTTACTTTGATATTCCTTCGGGTATGATAGAGAAACTGCTAGCTAATCCTTTTGCAGGAGATGGAACATTGCATCCCGATTTACACCTTATCTTTGTGGATGAAGTTTGTAGATTATTTAAGCTTGCATGTATTCCCGCTGATGTTGTCAAATGGAAGATCTTCCCTTTATCTTTGAAGGGGGATGCATTGACATGGTATAGGCTATGTGATGATACGGGATCTTGGAATTATAAACGATTGAAGTTGGAATTTCACCAGAAGTTCTATCCTACACACCTTGTTCATCGTGATCGTAATTACATATATAATTTCTGGCCTCGCGAAGGAGAAAGCATCGCTCAAGCTTGGGGGAGGCTTAAGTCAATGTTATATTCATGCCCCAATCATGAGCTCTCTAGAGAAATGATTATTCAAAAATTTTATGCTCGGCTTTCTCCCAATGATCACAACATGCTCGATACTTCCTGTGCTGGTTCTTATATGCTGAAGACTATTGGATTCAAATGGGACTTAGTGGAAAGAATTGAATGCAACTCTGAAGATTGGGGTTCCGACGATGGCAAGGAGTCAGGTATGACACCTAAGTTTGATTGCATTAAATCTTTTATGGATACCGATGCTTTCCGTGGATTTAGCGCTAAGTATGGACTTGACTCTGAGATAGTAGCTGCTTTTTGTGAATCTTTTGCTACTCATGTTGATCTCCCTAAGGATAAGTGGTTTAAATATAATCCTCCCATTGAAGTAAAAGTAGTTGCATCTATTTCAGTTGAAGAAAAGACTGTCACTTATAGTGATCCTATTGTTCCTACTACTTATGTTGAGAAACCTCCTTTTCCTGTTAGGATAAAGGATCATGCTAAAACTTCGACTGTTGTTCGTAAGAGTAATACTAGGACTTATACACCTCCTGAGCAAATCAAAGTTGAACCTAGTATTTCTATGGTTAAAGATCTCTTGGATGATGATTTAGATGGGCATGTTATTTATTTCTGTGGTGACACTGCTAATATTGTTAGACCAGATGCTAAGATACATAGACCTGTTGTAGGCATGCCTGCTATTTCTGTTAAAATAGGAGATCATTGTTATCATGGATTATGTGATATGGGTGCTAGTGCTAGTGCAATACCCTATGACTTATATAAAGAAATTATGCATGATATTGCACCCGCTGAATTGGAAGGTATTGATGTTACTATCAAGCTTGTCAATAGAAATACTATTTCACCAGTTGGGATTGTTAGAGATGTTGAAGTCTGGTGTGGGAAGGTTAAATATCCTGCTGATTTTCTTGTTCTTAGTTCCCCATAAGATGACTTTTGTCCCATTATTTTTGGTAGACCCTTCTTGAATTCTGTTAATGCTAGGATTGATTGCGAAAAGGATACTGTTACAATTGGCTTAGGGGATATGTCTCATGAGTTTAATTTTGCTAAATTTCGTAGACAACCCTGTGATAAAGAATCACCTAGTAAGGATGAGATTATTAGTCTTGCTTCTATTGCCGTGCCTCCTACTAATCCGTTAGAACAATATTTGCTAGAGCATGAAAATGATATGTTTATGAAGGAAAGAAGGGAAATAGATGAAGTGTTCCTTCAACAGGAACCTATTCTGAAACACAAGCTACCCATTGAAATTCTTGGGGATCCCCCTCCACCCAAGGGTGATCCCGTGTTTGAACTCAAACCATTACCTGATAATCTCAAGTATGTTTATCTTGATGAAAAGAAAATATATCCTGTTATTATTAGTGCTAACCTTTCAGTGTAAGAAGAAGAAAGATTATTGAAAATTCTAAAGAAACACCATACTGCTATTGGATATACTCTAGATGATCCTAAGGGCATTATTCCCACCTTATGCCAACAGAAAATTAAATTGGAGGAAGGTGCCAAACGAGTTAGAGATCCTCAACGATGATTGAATCCTAAGATGAAAGAAGTGGTAAGAAAGGAGACACTAAAGCTCCTTGAGGCAGGTATAATTTATCCCGTTGCTGATAGTGATTGGGTAAGCTCTGTCCATTGTGTTCCTAAAAAGGGAGGTATTACTGTCGTTCCTAATGATAAAGATGAATTGCTCCCGCAAAGAATTATTACTGGTTATAGGATGGTAATTGATTTCCGTAAATTAAATAAAGCTACTAAGAAAGATCATTACCCTTTACCTTTTATTGATCAAATGCTAGACAGACTATCCAAACACACACATTTCGCTTTCTAGATGGTTATTCGGTTTCTCTCAAATACCGTGTCAATGAGGTATCAATCAAAAACTACTTTTACTTGCCCTTTTGGTACTTTTGCTTATAGACGTATGCCTTTTGGTTTATGTAATGCACCTGCTACCTTTCAAAGATGTATGAGGGCTATTTTCTCTGACTTTTGTGAAAAGATTTGTGAGGTATTCATGGATGATTTCTCCGTTTATGGATCCTCTTTTGATGATTGCTTGAGCAACCTTGATCGAGTTTTGCAGCGATGCGAAGACACTAGTCTCGTCTTAAATTGGGAAAAGTGCCACTTTATGGTTAATGAAGGCATTGTCTTGGGGTATAAGATTTCCGAGAGAGGTATTGACGTTGATAAAGCTAAAGTTGATGCTATTGAAAAGATGCCATGTCCCAAGGACATAAAAGGTATAAGAAGTTTCCTTGGTCATGCCGGTTTGTATAGGAGGTTCATTAAGGACTTTTCTAAAATCTCTAGGCCTCTGACTAATTTATTGCAAAAAGATATTCCTTTTGTCTTTGATGATGATTGTTTAGACGCATTTGAAATAATTAAGAAAGCTTTGATTACTGAGCCTATTGTTTAGCCACCTGATTGGAATTTACCCTTTGAAATTATGTGTGATGCTAGTGATTATGTTGTAGGTGCTGTTCTAGGGCAAAGAGTTGATAAGAAATTGAATGTTATCCAGTATGCTAGTAAGACCCTTGATACTGCCCAGAGAAATTATGCTACTACTGAAAAAGAGTTCTTAGCAGTTGTGTTTGCATGTGATAAGTTTAGACCCTATATTGTTGATTCCAAAGTTACTATCCACACTGATCATGCAACTATCAAATATCTTATGGAAAAGAAAGATGCTAAACCTAGGCTGATTAGATGGGTTCTCTTGCTCCAAGAATTTGATTTGCATATTATTGATAGAAAGGGAGCTGAGAACCCCATTGCAGACAACTTGTCTAGGTTAGAGAATGTTCTTGATGACCCACTACCTATTGATGATAGCTTTCCTGATGAACAATTAGCGGTCATTAATGCTTCTCGTACTGCTCCCTGGTATGCTGATTATCCTAATTACATTTTTGCTAAATTTATACCACCTAGTTTCACATACCAGCAAAAGAAAAAGTTCTTTTATGATTTAAGACATTACTTCTGGGATGACCCACACCTTTATAAAGAAGGAGTAGATGGTGTTATTAGGCGTTGTGTACCGAGCATGAGCAGAATCGATCCTACATAAGTGTCACTCTGAATCATATGGAGGACACCATGCTGGAGATAGAACTGCACATAAGGTACTGCAATCTGGTTTTTATTGGCCTACTCTTTTCAAATATGCTCGTAAGTTTGTCTTATCTTGTGATGAATGTCAAAGAATTGGTAATATTAGTAGACGTCAAGAAATGCCTATGAATTATTCTCTTGTTATTGAACCATTTGATGTTTGGGGCTTTGATTATATGGGACCTTTTCCTACCTCTAATGGTTACACACATATTTTTGTTGCTGTTGATTACGTTACTAAGTGGGTAGAAGCTATTCCAACTAGTAGTACTGATCATAACACTTCTATTAAAATGCTTAAAGAAGTTATTTTTCCAAGGTTTGGAGTCCCTAGATATCTTATGACTGATGGTGGTTCACATTTTATTCATGGTGCTTTCCGTAAGATGCTTGCTAAGTATGATGTTAATCATAGAATCACATCTCCTTATCACCCGCAGTCTAGTGGTCAAGTAGAGTTGAGAAATAGAGAGCTCAAATTAATTTTGCAAAAGACTGTCAATAGATCTAGAAAGAATTGGTCCAAAAAACTTGATGATGC
The DNA here is from genome assembly GCA_021437245.1 of Aegilops speltoides. Taxonomy (NCBI): domain Eukaryota; kingdom Viridiplantae; phylum Streptophyta; class Magnoliopsida; order Poales; family Poaceae; genus Aegilops; species Aegilops speltoides. The sequence goes on from CM038143.1 coordinate 194,088,650, forward strand.
ATTATGGGCCTATAGAACTGCATACAAAAATCCTATGGGTATGTCTCCGTATAAGATGGTTTATGGAAAAGCATGTCACTTACCTCTAGAACTTGAACATAAAGCATATTGGGCTATTAAAGAGCTCAACTATGACTTCAAACTTGCTGGTGAGAAGAGGTTGTTTGATATTAGCTCACTTGATGAATGGAGAACCCAAGCCTATGAGAATGCCAAGCTATTCAAAGAAAAACTCAAACGTTGGCATGATAAAAGGATACAATAGCGTGAGTTTAACGTAGGTGATTATGTGCTATTATTCAACTCTCATTTAAGATTTTTTGTGGGAAAACTTCTCTCTAAATGGGATGGTCCTTACGTTATCGAGGAGGTTTATCGTTCTGGTGCCATAGAAATCAACAACTTTGAAGGCACACGTCCGAGGGTGGTAAACGGTCAAAGAATTAATCATTATATCTCAGGTAATCCTGTCAATGTTGAAATTAATATTGTTGAGACCGTAACCCCGAAGGAATACATAAGGGACACTTTCCAGAACGTTCCAGACTTCAAAAAGGAATAGGTATGTGGTACGATAAGTAAACCGACTCCAAAACAGTTCTAAAAGCAATTTTTATCCGTTTTGGAATATTTAAGAATATTAGGAAGAAAGAAGTAATCCGGGAAGGACAATAGGCCTCCACGAGGGTGGAGGGCACGCCCACCCTTCCTGGGCGCGTCCCCTATCTCGTGGCCACCTCGGGTGCCTCCCGGGCTCCGTTTTCTTGCACGTTACGTATTTTGGTCGGTAAAAAATCATTATATAATCTCCCGAAGGCTTTGACCACCGTATCACGCAAATATCCTCTGTTTTCGTTTCGAGCTGTTTTTCTCACAAATCTAGAGCATCATGACGTCTCCAAGCGCTCCCAAGGACAAGTTTTTCGAGAGGGTTATCAACCCCTATCTCGCGGAGGTGCTGCAACACCCTCAAACCATTGAGATGTGTGAGGGGGTGCTGCACATCCGCGATGTGGAGGGACCAAGGCGTACCGGAAGCGTGGAGACAAAGCTCGAAGCCATGGAGCAACAATTTTCAAGTGCCAAGGGATGGTGGAGCGTGGACTCAACACTAACCAGATGATGATCACGGAGTTCACCAACAACCACAAGCTAGATGCCAAGGTCATTGGGGAGACCATCTTCAAGCTTCAAGAGAAAATCGAGCACCTCCAAGCCCAGATCTATGACCTGCAAAACCAAAACTGTGAGTATGAATATAGATTCAAGAGGATGAGTTTGGCTGCATATTTAAGGATCCCGGAGACTCGATCATCCTTCTATGATGGTGAGCCTATGCCTTGGAAGATGGACGACAAGCCTACATCATCAACAACTCCTACTTCACCACCTCCGAGGACATAATCACATGGGTATGGACACTCCCCTTGGCAACTGCCAAGCTTGGGGGAGGTGCCCTGGTATCGTATCACCATCACACTCCTATCTTTATCGTTTTATTTAGTCCGGTCCTTTTAGTAGTATCTTGATCTAGTAGATTGAAGTTTTAGTATCAACCAGTTTTGAGTTTTGCTTTATGATCTCTTTATGTAATCGAGTCCGTGAGCTATCTATAATAAAGATTAGTGTTGAGTCAAGGGCTTTGCTATCTTGCCATGATCTTGAGAAAGTAGAAAGAACAAAAAGAATAAAAGAGTTCATATTGACCTTATGGATAGTAATGACTTCACACATAGAAAGTATGAGGCATAAAATTTGTTGAGAGTTGAGAAACGTAGTTTTGGTCATCGTTGCAATTAATAGGAAGTAATAAGGAAAGAGAGGTTTTCACATACAAATATATTATCTTGGACATCTTTTATGATTGGGAGCACTCATTAAGTATGACATGCTAAAAGAGTTGACGTTGGACAAGGAAGACAACGTGATGGTTTATGTTTTCTCACATCTCAGTTAAAGTATATTGTCGTTGATCTTCCCAACATGTTGAGCTTGCCTTTCCCCCTCATGCTAGCCAAATTTCTTGCACCAAGTAGAGATACTACTTGTGCTTCCAAATATCCTTAAACCCAGTTTTTGCCATGAGAGTCCACCATACATACCTATGGATTGGGTAAGATCCTTCAAGTAAGTTGTCATGCTGCAAGCAATAAAAATTGCTCTCTAAATATGTATGACTTATTAGTGCAGAGAAAATAAAAGCGACGGACTGCATAATAAAGGTCCATATACAAGCGGCAATATAAAGTGACGTTCTTTTGCATTAATATTTTGTGCATCCAACCCTAAAAGCACATGACAACCTCTGCTTCCCTCTGCGAAGGGCCTTTCTTTTACTTTATGCTTGAGTCAAGGTGATCTTCACCTTTCCCGTTTTAATTTTATCCTTTGGCAAGCTCCTCGTGTTGAAAGATCTTGATATATATATATCCAATTGGATGTAAGTTAGCATGAACTGTTATTGTTGACATCACCCAAAGGTGAATACGTTGGGAGACAACACAATAAGCCCCTATCTTTCTCAGTGTCCGGTTGAAACTCCATACCACAAGTATTGCGTGAGTGTTAGCAATTGTAGAAGACTATATGATACTTGAGTATGTGGACTTGCTGAAAAGCTCTACTCTTGACTCTTTATGATGTTATGATAAATTGCAATCGCTTCACTGACTGAGATTATAGTTTGTTAGTTCCCAATGAAGTTTCTGAACCATGCTTGACATTGTGAATTGATCGTTACTTGAGCATAAGAAATCATATGACAAAATCTTTATATGTTGCTGTTATAAGAATGATCATGATGCCCTCATGTCCGTATTTTATTTTTATCGACACCTCTATCTCTAAACACGTGAACATATTTTTCAATTTTGGCTTTCGCTTGAGGACAAGCGAGGTCTAAGCTTGGGGGAGTTGATACGCCCATTTTGCATCATGCTTTTATATCAATATTTATTGCATTATGGGATGTTATTACCCATTATATCTCAATACTTATGGCTATTCTCTCTTATTTTACAAGGTTTACCATGAAGAGGGGGAATGCCGACAGCTGGAATTCTGGCTGAAAGAGGAGCAAATATTGGAAACCTATTCTGCACAGCTCCAAAAATCCTAAAACTCCACGGAAGTCAGTTTTGGAATTAATAAGAATTATTGAGTGAAGAAAACACCAGAGGGGGCCCACACCCTGGCCAGGAGGGTGGGAGCGCGCCCACCCCTACTGGGCGCGCCCCTGTCTCCTGGGCCCCCTGGTGGCCCTCCGGTGCCCATCTTCTGCTATATGAAGGCTTTTACCCTGGAAAAATCAGAAGCAAGCCTACGGGAGGAAACTCCGCCGCCATGAGGCGGAACCTTGGCGGAACCAATCTAGGCTCCGGCGGAGCTGTTTTGCCGGGGAAACCTCCCTCCGGGAGGGGGAAATCATCACCATCGTCATCACCAACGATCCTCTCATCGGGAGGGGGTCAATCTCCATCAACATCTTCACCAGCACCATCTCCTCTCAAAACCCTAGTTCTTGTCTTGTATCCAATCTTGTATCAAAACCACAAATTGGTACCTGTGGGTTGCTAGTAGTGTTGATTACTCCTTGTAGTTGATGCTAATTGGTTTACTTGGTGGAAGATCATATGTTCAGATTCTTAATGCATATTAATACTCCTATGATTATGAACATGAATATGCTTTGTGAGTAGTTACGTTTGTTCCTGAGGACATGGGTGAAGTCTTGCTATTAGTAGTCATGTGAATTTGGTATTCGTTCGATATTTTGATGAGATGTATGTTGTCTTTCCTCTAGTGGTGTTATGTGAACGTCGACTACATGACACTTCACCATTATTTGGGCCTAGAGGAAGGCATTGTGAAGTAATAAGTCGATGATGGGTTGCTAGAGTGACAGAAGCTTAAACCCTAGTTTATAAGTTGCTTCGTAAGGGGCTGATTTGGATCCATATGTCTAATGTTGTGGTTAGGTTTACCTTAATACTTCTTTTGTAGTTGCGGATGCTTGCAATAGGGGTTAATCATAAGTGGGATGCTTGTCCAAGTAAGGGCAGTACCCAAGCACTGGTCCACCCACATATCAAGTTATCAAAGTACCAAACGCGAATCATATGAGCGTGATGAAAACTAGCTTGACGATAGTTCCCATGTGTCCTCAGGAGCTCTTTTCTCATTATAAGAAATTGTCCAGGCTTGTCCTTTGCTACAAAAAGGATTGGGCCACCTTGCTGCACTTTATTTACTTTCATTGCTTGTTACCCATTACAATCTATTTTATCACAAAACTATCTGTTACCTACAATTTCAGTGCTTGCAGAGAAAACCTTACTGAAAACCGCTTGTCATTTCCTTTTGCTCCTTGTTCCGTCCTACACTCTTACTTATCGAAAGGACTACGATAGATCCCCTATACTTGTGGGTCATCAGTGGGACAGAAATTCCCTGGCCAAGCTCATAGGACGCGGATCTCGAGAGTTCCGATTTGGTGTCCGGAGGCGAGTCAGGCTCCATGAGGATAGAGGGAGCCTGGCATGACTCCAGGCCTGCCGGTGATGCAATCCCCTCCGGTTCTCTGGTGCCAAGCTCTATAGCCGCAGAGAGTCCGGCGGGCTTTAAACTCCCATCTTCGGACCTGGTGGTGCGCTACGGATCTAAGGCCAGAGCGGTGATTAGGGCCGTGAACCCTTGGAAAATCAAGTCTCCTTGGATGTCAGCGACATAGTTCAGGTTTCCAAAACTGATCTAATGATCAGGGGCGTAGCTGTTGATCTGCTCCAGATGGCCAATCGAGTTGGCACACAGTGTAAAGCCGCCGAATACAAAAATTTGGCCGGGGAGAAAAGTCTCCCTCAAGGCGGTATCGTTGTAGATGATCGATGGAGCCATCGAGCCTTCTAGCGACGACACAGAGGAACTCTCAATGAAGGCACCAGTGTCGGTGTCAAAATCGGCAGATCTCAGATAGGGGGTCCCAAACTGTGCGTCTAAGGATCGAAGGTAACAGGAGGCAAGGGACACGATGTTTACCCAGGTTTGGGCCCCCTTAATGGAGGTAATACCCTACTTCCTGCTTGATTTACTTTCATGAGTACATGGGTTACAAGGGTTGATCTACCTCGAGATCGTAATGGCTAAACCCTAGATGTCTAGCCTGTATGATTGTGATTGCCTCTACGGACTAAACCCTCCAGTTTATATAGGTACCGGAGGGGACTAGGGTTGTACAAGGTCGGTTTACAGAGGAAGGAAACCATACATCCGGACGCCAAGCTTGTCATCCACGCAAAGGAGAGTACCACCCGGACACGGGAGAAGGCCTTCTGTCTCGTATCTTCCCAGCCCATCAGTCCGGCCCATGTCACATAGGTCGGCTCCCCGAGGACCCCACTGTCTAGGACTGCCTTAACGAGCTATGAGGTGCCAGATCATATGGGCCTGCTACAACAAGACGGTGACAATAAGGCCAAGCAAGGGCCATCCCCTTCGATCATGGCGACGAGCGCGAACCTCTTCAACAACATGAAGACGACACCCATATTGGACTCATACTCCGAGTCAAGCTGCGCGAGCGCACATGAGACCTTCTCTTTGATCTCGGAGGAGAGTGATGTTCTGCCACATCCTACGGCATTCATCTTTGGAGGCGTTATGGATGAGGAGGCTGAGCACAGGACTATCCCTTCAACCAAGGAGGCGATAGGAGTTGAGCATGGAGACATTTGCACCTACATCCCTCTGACACCTACATATGATAAGATGACCCAATTCCCATGTGAGGAGAGCCACCCCACCATGAGTGATATGAGTGATTCCACCATATGTGACATTGAGTGCATTTCCTATGAGAGGATGAGTGTGGCCACCACTAGCCCCACACACGAGAGCATGCCACACATCCTATGTGAGGTTGAGAGCCATTTGAGTGACTCCACTATGGCACCCCGGCTCAGAGGAAACCGGAACGCCCCGTATTCTAGCCCAGAGATCGAGATGAAGTCTTCTGCAATACGGTACTGCTTAGCATAGACCAAATCATCTCTTTATTACAATTTATTTGGGTACAAGGGGTTCCAATATAACTGGGAATTACATCGGCATGGCGACACTACGCCTACCACTGTTGGTCTATGCAAGCAGCAGAACAACTCGAAGTAGCGGAATAACTTTTAGCAGCGGAACAACGATGACGGTGGTGAACTCCACTCCGCAGGGACTCTGGTTGGAATGCTTATACTAGCTCGTGAACAAAGTATCAACGGCAAACAAGCAATCAAATCCGGCATGACCTGCAAACTGACATAACACGCGAGGTCAGTACATTGAATGTACTTGCAAGCTCACAGTAACCAGAAGCATTCAGGGCAAACAACAGTATGGCAATTACAGGTTAAGGAGGAATTAACATGATATCATCAGAACAACATGGCATGAACAACATGAACATGATACAGCTAGAACAATATGAGCACCACATGAATATATGAATCTGACGATACTAGCATGCAACATGATGAGACTATCATGCACTCTTCTCGGGATTACCTCGTAACCAACACATGTATCACTTACCTACCTCAGACATCACAGGATCATCTCAGGATAAAATCAATCATCGTATAAGAAATACCATAGTAATCATTACATGACCACAAGGAGCTTGATCTTTACCCATGATTCTCGCAGAAATATCCAACAACTCAGTATCCTCGATACCACAGTGATCAATCACCGAACCACACTTGGTTCAACGGGTTACGTCGTAACCAAACTATGATCAGTCAAGGATCACATATCCAACTTATCTCATCATTGAACCGGGGTTGTTATTAAGCACATTATTATTATTATTATTACTATTGATCCATAGTGTGACCAACTACGAACTGGGCCCTTATCCATGGGCGCGACTATCGATAGATTTAATGCACTCTGCAGAGGTAGCACACTGTACCCACACCACATAACCCAGGGCCTCGCACTCCCATTCGAGTGGACCAACGGTGTTCCGACAAAACCGATCTACTGCCATGACACTCTCCGAGCCACTCCGACCAACACCCTCTGGGATCAATCCTGGATGACCCCACCTACCAGAGGCAAACAACCACTATCGTGGCAAACAAACAATCCCAAACGGGGACACGGTACCATAACAACAATAGGTCCACAAGTCTTATGTCCGCCTACCTGATCAGGGTAGGGCGTGCCCATAACCTTCCCTAGTTGGAGGCACCGACGAGAGGCATGACAATAGACCCATCAGGGCCTCCCCTTACTAAGGGAAATGTGGTTGCACTTGTCAGCCCGATATGGTGGCACCATGACTCAGCCAACAATTGTTCAAGTTCAATTAAGTCCGGTTAAACTTAAATGCAATAAGCTGAGTCATATGAAAACAACATGATGCTACTACAATACAGGAGCATGACATCAACATAAGCATGGCTGTGCAACATTATTTCTTAACATATCAACAACAACAAAGCATATATCCGACTGAGCATGGCATACCTACTAGCATGAACATCACAAGTACATTACTCAGAAACATAGCATGACCACTAGAATCAACAATAAATATCATGCAAGAACATATCAACAATGCTACATGCAAGCATTTAACCACTGGATGGAATGGAACATGCATAACTACGACACTCGGAACAGACGACAGTCATGCACCGAAGACCATCATTAACATCAACATGTACTACTAGCAAGCATAAATATATGAAAGGAATACTAGCAACTAGTACATGATAACCAGGTGCAGAACAACATAGCACGAGAGTGAACAGGAAACTATAAGCATCACCGGAACAACGATAACCAAGTTTTAAACAAACAAACACTTAATACAAATTCAAGTTGAAAACCATGGCTACTGCATGACTATCATGCAAGTGGGTATTGTGGCTTGCCCGGGGATGAAGAAGGCACCGGGGAGAAGTGCGAAAAGCTCGCGGAAAGATTTGCCGGAAATAGTTCTCTCCCGGAGGGGGCTGTTACAGGCAAGGAAAAATGGTCATTTTAAGAATGTTAACACAAGGTGAAATTGTGGCCAACAGAACGGGCTTGACGAGACGAAGAAATGGGCTTTGGAATCACCTCATTTGGAGTTACGAGCAAAAAGATACGAGGGGTTTTCTGCCAGGGACCCATCTATAAAGAAAATATTCTCAAATTGGGCCAAAACAAAAAAACCTGAAAGCGCATTCCAGGAACTACGCTTTTGGGATAGTGAAAGCGTACTTTTGGCCAAGGCCGCAGCAGTATACGCTTTTACTAAAATGAAAGCGTATAAGAGGAAATTACGCTTCCATTTATCTGACTAGGCAGAGGCGGGGCCGGCTCGTGTGACGCTGACGTGCGGGTCCCACGGGCTGTGGGGCCCATCACTTATCCACGTGGACCGGGCAGGTCAACGCTCTGTAGGCCGACAAGTGGGGTTGGGGGCCCACTGGCCAGCTGGGACGGGGCCTTCGTCACTCGCCCAACAGGGCAGAGGGAGGAGCGCGGCTCCGACCACCGTTCGGAGCGCCCGGACCACCCACGTGCAGACGAGACCAACGCGAACCCGTCCCCGTAGGGTACGGACACCGAGGAGTTTGGGACGGAGCAGGGCACCAGACGCGACGGAGGAGGGCTCGGGTGGAGATGGGCTCATGGCTAATGGAGCTCCGGTGAGGGGGAGAGGGCATGGGGAGGATCGCCGGACGTCGGGTGATCTTCTCGTGCTGGCTAGGGGAGGATGGGGACTCGGGCCTGCTCGAATTTGAGATGGCCAAGGCGGCAGATATGGCGGGGATGGGAGGGCGGGAGAGCTCCTCGAGCTCAACAGAGAGGTTGGGGAGGCTGCTGGGGGAGAGGTGGAGCTAGTTGGGTGCTCGGGTAGCGAGGGGGAGGGCCTATATAGCCGCGCGAGGTCATGGCCGAGCTGCGTCGCCGCGGACGCGTGGCCAGTGCTGCAGACGCGTATGCTCGTGCATGAGCTCGGGGGAAGACGACGGGGAGACATAGGGAGAGGCTCACAGAGAGGTAGACGATGCAAGGGATCACGGGGAGGAAGAAAATGAGCTCCATAAAAGCGAGACCGCCACTGTTCGTCCGTGGACGCGTGTCGACGAGCACCGACGAGGAGGCTTCAGGAGGGGGAGTGGGGTCCAGAGAGGTGGCGACGACCCGTTCTAGCTATTGGACACACTCACGCGCTTGAAGACGACGAGCACGAGCATGGCCGAGGCAAAACGACGCTCTGGACATGGCCATTGCATGCCAAAATGGTGGTCACCATGGGCTCTTGTGCACACAGTGCACGGGGTTGGCTAAATTGTGTCTGGTGTCTAGTCCTTCCAGGGGAGGTTCCAACTAAGGTGGTGGCGTAGTGAAAGCTGTTGTGGTTTAGTGGGAATCATCCTATGAAGTTTACTCTTGCAAACTTGATCAACTTAGTGTGATCAACAGAGATGTGCTATGGGTCAAATGTGATGCCTAGGGTGTTTAGGCTAGGAAGAACTACAGTCCTGGGGAGTTTGGCAGGAAATGGGCCAAGGTTTAAAGCAGTTGCTTCACAACTTACCAAAATGGTCCAGAAACTTGATCAACATGATGCACTCACATGGAGTCTCAACATGAACTCAAATTGGGCAAGGCAGGGTCATTTGGTCCAATGAAGATGCTCAAAAAGTCTCATACCAATTGGGCAATCCAAAATGGTGCTTGCTTCACAAACATTTCCTCTGGACAGAAACTTGCAAAAATTCTAGAGGAATAATGGCTTGATGAAATATTCCCAAAATGGGTGGAGATAGGTTATATGGATAATAGAAGGCCTAGAAAAATTTCCAGCCATAATGGAGTAAGATAAAATATACTTGCTTCACAGACTGAAATTTTGGACAGAAACTAAGAATTGAATATGAGCTCTGCTACCTCTTGAGCATGCGTTGGTTTTTCCCTTGAAGATGAAAGGGTGATGCAGCAAAGTAGCGTAAGTATTTCCCTCAGTTTTTGAGAACCAAGGTATCAATCCAGTAGGAGGCTCCTCAAAAGTCCCATGCACCTACACAAACAAACAAGAACCTCGCAACCAACGCGATAAAGGGGTTGTCAATCCCTTCACGGTAACTTGTGAAAGTGAGATCTGATAGAGATAATAAGATAAGATAAATATTTTTTGGTATTTTTATGATATAGATTGGAAAGTAAAAGATGCAAATAAAAGTAGATAGGAAACTTGTATGATAAAAGATAGACTCGGGGCCATAGGTTTCACTAGTGGCTTCTCTCAAGATAGCATAAGTATTACGGTGGGTGAACAAATTACTGTCGAGCAATTGATAGAAAAGTGCATAGTTATGAGAATATCTAGGCATGATCATGTATATAGGCATCACGTCCGTGACAAGTAGACCGAAACGATTCTGCATCTACTACTATTTCTCCACACATCGACCGACTCCTGCCTGCATCTAGAGTATTAAGTTCATAAGAACAGAGTAACACATTAAGAAAGATGACATGATGTAGAGGGATAAACTCATGCAATATGACATAAACCCCATCTTTTTGTCCTCGATGGCAATAATACAATACGTGCCTTGCTGCCCCTGCTGTCACTGGGAAAGGACACCGCAAGATTGAACCCAAAGCTAAGCACTTCTCCCATTGCAAGAAAGATCAATCTAGTAGGCCAAACCAAACTGATAATTCGAAGAGACTTGCAAAGATAACTAATCACACATAAAAGAATTCAGAGGAGATTCAGATATTTCTCATAGATAAACTTGATCATAAACCCACAATTCATCGGATCTCGACAAACACACTACAAAAAGAGTTACATCGAATAGATCTCCAAGAAGATCGAGGAGAACTTTGCATTGAGATTCAAAGAGAGAGAAGAAGCCATCGAGCTAATAACTATGGACCCGAAGGTTTGTGGTAAACTACTCACAACTCATCGTAGAGGCCTTGTTGATGATGTAGAGGCCCTCCGTGGTCGATTCCCCCTCCGGCGGTGTCACACCCTGCATTTTGTAACACTTCATTTGCATTATTAAAGCATGAAAATTTGGACCAACAAAAACTTTTGCCTATGTGGTTTTCTCTATGTGGTTGGTTTTCTCTATGTGGTTTTTCAAGTGCTCTTAATAGTCAACTACTCCACCTTCTATACTTCATCTCCTTGCCCCAAACTTCTGTCCAATGATCATGCCATGTGTATAGAGCAATATAGTATTTTCTTACAAAAATAATTTGGCCAAAAAGTATTTTCTAAAATTAGCTTTCAAAAAACCCTTGAATTAAGATTTGCACTGCAAGTACTTGATTTGAGGTGTGAAAAATCTTTCAAAAAGTATATTTGAAACCTATTAGATATAAGATACCCAGAAACCACAAAAGTATAATTTTAAAAGCTATTTTTCTATTTTATTTAAAAGCTTTTTCTTAAGGCCAGAAATGGTCTTTAATAGGGAAAAATCATTTTATTATTTCAAAAATATTTGACAAAAATCAGGGAAAGTCAGTGGACATATATTTTCCATATATAAGAGTTTCAACATATGGTTATGATCAAAATATTGGACAAAGCCTCCCAAAACCATTCCTGCCTATTTCAAGGATTTGAAATATTTCTACAGGAAATATTTTCATATAAATCCAAGAAAAATCCAGCAAGTCACAAATGAATATTGTGATCACCTTGCAAAGCCTCATGCCAATTAAAGTCATTTTGGTTCACCAAAATGCCCCAAAACCCTCTCTGACCAGAATCAAGTTTGAGCAACTTTGTACTACCAACTTTCTCCCCTTGACCCCAACTTTTGTGAGAATGTTCACATGACCAAATGAGGCCACTACACAAAGTGGTGCATCAAGGAGAAGTGTTATGCTCAACTAGATCTACTCAAGACTATTTCTGCTCATTTCTAGGGTTTACAAAAGTTGCATTGGCAACTTTGCCCAAATAATCGCCAAATTGGTGGAAGGCCATATTTATATGAGTCATTTCACCCTATGGAGTCTCATGACATTTGGAGTTCATTTGCTCAACCAAACAAGCATCAAACACCTTCTGACATTTTGCAAAAACCACTATTTTGACCTCTTCCACTATTCTTGGAGAGCTCAAATTTTTACCACAGCTCCTCCTAGCCCCCTTTCACCTCTAGTAACAATGGCAAATCCATAGTTCACTTATTGGATGGGTAAAACCCCTCTTTCTCTCTCTGGACAACCCACTTCTCCCTCTTCCTCACCTCCCTCCTCCATCCAGTGGCCATCCAGGGCATCCAATGCCCCTCCCCATTTGTTTACTTCCCCCTAGAGCCCCCAGACACTAGAGGCCAAGCCAAGAGCGCGGGAAAAATGGTCATGCCGGCCATATGCACGCTCTGGGCGTGCTTCTGATCTTGCCCAAGACTGTGGCCGCCCCTTCCACCGCTTCCGCCACCTCGGCCCTCCCTCACGCCAACCGACGCGCTCGGCGTCCGCGACACGCCACGACGCTGTCCCCTTCTCTCTCCTCCTCCCGCGCCTCAGCTAAGCGACACTGCCGCCCAAAAGCACGCCAATGGCGCGGCTCACACGCGCGGCGTCCCTGACCTTTCCCTGCTCCCTCTCTTCTTTCCCCTGGGCGTAGTCGACCCCTACAAACGCCCTAGACACAGCGCATCACCCTCCCGAGGCCCGTAGCGACGAGCACGAGCTCGCCGGCACACGAGCCCACGGTGGACCGCCGTTCGCCTACTTAAGGGCATCCCCGAGCCCCTCTCTCCTCGCCAATCACTCCCTGCACCACCAAGTCACCCCCCTGCACCCCCAGTTCTTCTCCAGAAGCGCCCGAGCTCGAGATCGAGCTCGAGCTCCGCCGCCTCGGGACTCCGACGAACTCGTGGTACAGGCCTCCGTTGCCATCTCTCTCTCCCGATCTGGACTCTCCTCACCTCCTGATCATTTCCCCCGTTTTCCCTCTCTGTTGCAGCCGGAAGCGACCGAACCACCGCCTCCCGGCTCCTCCGCAGAAGACCTCGTCGCCGTGAACCAGCAACTCCGGCGACGTCCACCACCACCACCCGAACGGCGACTCCACGCTGAGCCCAACCGTGCTATCAGCTCGACCCGCCGTGCCTCGCCGCCTCCGGTGAGCACGCCGGCCCTCGATCATGGGTCGAGATGACAGCGGGCCCCGCCGCCATCCTCACCTCTCTCTCCCCTCTCTCTCCCACTGGCAGTGGGCCCCGCCCGTCGGGTTTAAAACCTGGCCTTGTGGCTCGCTGGGCCTCTTTTCCCCCTAGGCCTGCTGCCCTGCGGCGGTTCTGGCCCATTGGCACAGTGCCCTTTTCCTTTTTCTTTTCTGACATTATTCCAAAAATTCCACATGATTAAATAATAATCCAAATGCACAAATTCCAATTCCTAAATTCCTAAAATATTGCAACCTATTTAATGGTGCAACTTCCATTCTAATCCAACAACCTTGCCTTCACTATAAATATTTAAGTGTGGTTTTTAGCATTTAAATATATCTTTGAAAATCCATTTCTCCCATTCTGCTACACCAAATCCCAAACTAGGAATTTTCCCCTTCTTAGTTTTCAACCTAGTATTTTACAAAAAGGTGTTGACATTTTTCTGAGCACTTTGGTTTTTCTGTTTTACTATTGCCTTATTTTCTCGTTATTTACTCTGTGACGATAGATTGCGTTGCTGACGAAGGAGTTGGACCAGAAGACTTTGAAGACCTAGAAGACTTTGTTGAGCCAGGCAAGCAGTCCTTGACCATGTCTATGAAACCTTTTTATGCATGTCGTATAGTACCTTATTGTTGTTGCATCGGAATCATGATGAGGTGGTACCCATGTTGATGGTTTGCCACCGTTAATTCCTCGTTGATACTTGCATTGTGCATGACCCTACCTTCTTATGAGGGTTATGCCGGTGGGAGTAGTTAGGATGCTAAAGTAGTGCTACGCAAAAAGGGACGGGTATATGCATGATGAAGGAGGCAAAGTATTTTCAAAAGACTTTTTCGAAAACCCCGTCGGGTGCCACTTATGCCCGAGGGAGATGATGAAATGGGTAACCACTTGATGACGAAGTGGTGTACCGAGGCAAGTGTGTGTGTTGTTTTCAAAAACGGATTAGATTTAAGATTTGTCGACTGTCCCAACCTTACATGCGCAACCACTCTACCCTTAAATGGGAAAGGGCATTATTGATTACCTAGGCCGATACTAGCTTGGAGTCCGCATTACTAGTGACGGGGGAGAGTTGGTGCTCTCTCTCGGGATGGGGTCGTGCCAGGTAGGGCGGCCATGACTGTTTTCACAGGGCACCGAACACACCGTTGGTACCCCGTGCTTGTGGTATATGATGAATATGGGAGCGATCCTCCACAACTTTATGATGTGAAATGTTGGGCACGGGGGTTACTACCAATCGAGTGAACTCCATGTTAGTGTCGTCTAGGGAAAGGTAGTGATCGGGTGCTTACCCCGGGTACTTGAGGTACCGCGGGTCGTGGATGACACGGAAGTTCCCCGGATCTTGTGGGTATGGTGTGCAACCTCTGCAGAGTGTAAAACTATTCGAATAGCCGTGTCCACGGTCAAGGACAGTTGGGCGGTGCTGCTTAAACTACCTCCAGAGTTTTCAACCGTGTGTGTGTGTGTGATAAAACTACTTGGGTCAAGTCAAGGGACTTGACATGATTGAGATGGGTTGGTGCCCACTCTATTTATGTTGGGTTGGTGACCAGTCTATTTATGTTGATATCTGTAACCTGTCCTCATGGTTACTTAAATTCTCTTGATGCATGTCTTACAAGTTGTTGAACATGTCATTGCACTCAAAACTAGCTTTCTGCAAAAATTTACCTATATCATGCATTGTTGTATCTTGAACCAAAACATTGGTTGCTTGCGAGTACATTCGAAGTACTCATTGGCTTGCCACTGGTTATTTAATTGACCAGGCATGGAAGAACCGGAGTTCGAAGAAGAGTTCTTTGGAGACGAACATGCGAACTAGGACGTTTCCCAGTCAGAATGCCTGTAGGGTTAAGGCAAATGGCATGGGTTCAATTTATCGACGAAGATTTCCGCTGCTTGTGTTTCATTTGATGTTCAACCCTTAAGGCTTTATCAATGTAAGACTTGACCATAATGGTCATAATTTGTGTAAGACGATATGTATGGATGTAAGACTCTTGTTATTCAGCTTCTGTGTGTTCAGTGAGCATTGATCTCTAGGATCACTGTACACGTGCATTCGGTGATCACGAATTATGAGTCGGGGTCCCCACAGGCGGAGCGCCGGCAAAGGCTCCAAGATGGGATCTCGTGGATACAGAAGGTTGCGGCGGTGGAAATAGTTTTTCATGGTGCTCCTGGATGTTTTCGTGGTACATGGATATATATAGGAGGAAGAAGTAGGTTGGTTGACGCTCGAGGGGCCCACCCCCAGGGGGCGCGCCGGGCACCCTCGTGGCCGCCTCGTTTGTTGCTTGACGTCCACTCCAAGTCCCCTGGATTGCGTTTGTTCCAAAAATATCGCTCCCGAAGGTTTCATTCTGTTTGGACTCTGTTTGATATTCCTTTTCTTCGAAACACTGAAATAGGCAAAAAAACAGCAATTCAGGTTTGGCCTCCGGTTAGTAGGTTAGTCCAAAAATGATATAAAGTGTAAAGTAAAGCTCATAAACATCCAAAACAGGTAATATAATAGCATGGAACAATCAAAAATTATAGATACGTTGGAGACGTATCAAGCATCCCCAAGCTTAATCCTGCTCGTCCTCGAGTAGGTAAATGATAAAAACAGAATTTTTGATGTGGAATGGTACCTAGCATAGTTCTCAATGTAATTTTCTTTATTGTGGCATGAATGTTCAGATCCAAGTGATTCAAAATAAAAGTTCATATTGACATAGGAAATAGTAATACTTCAAGCATACTAATCAAAGCAATCATGTCTTCTCAAAATAGCATGGCTAAAGAAGGTTTATCCTTACAAAATCATATAGTTTGGTCATGCTCCATTTTTGTCACACAAGAATGCTCTCATCTTGTACACCCCCGATGACAAGCGAAGCAATTGTTTCATACTTTAGTAATCTCAAACTTTTTTCAACTTTCACGCAATACATGAGCGTGAGCCATGGATATAGCACTATGGGTGGAGTAGAATATGATGATGGAGGTTGTGTGGAGAAGACAAAAAAGAAGAAAGTCTCATGTTAATGAGGCTAATCAACGGGCTATGGAGATGCCCATTAATTGATGTCAACATGAGGAGTAGGGATTGCCATGCAACGGATGCACTAGAGGTATAAATGTATGAAAGCTCAACAAAAGAAACTAGTTGGTGTGCATCCAACTTGCTTGCTCACGAAGACCTAGGGCATTTTGAGAAAGCCCATCGTTGGAATATACAAGCCAAATTCTATAATGACAAATTCCCACTAGTATACGAAAGTGACAACAAATGGGACTCTCTATATGAAGAACATGGTGCTACTTTGAAGCACAAGTGTGGAAAAAGATAGTAGCATTGTCCCCTTTTTTTGGGCCTTTTTTTTATTTGGCCCTTCTCTTTTTTTTATTTGGCATTTTTTAGGGACAATGCTCTAATAATGATGATCATCACACTTCTATTTATTTACAACTCATGAGTTACAACTCAAAACTAGAACAAGATATGACTCTATATGAATGCCTCCGACGGAGTACCGGGATGGGCAATGAATCAAGAGTGACATGTATGAAAAATTATGAAGGTGGCTTAGCCACAATACGATGTCAACTACATGATCATGCAAGGCAATATGACAATGATGATGCGTGTCATGATGAACGGAACGGTGGAAAGTTGCATGGCAATATATCTCGGAATGGCTATGGAAATGCCATAATAGGTAGGTATGGTGGCTGTTTTGAGGAAGATATAGGGAGGTTTATGTTTGATAGAGCGTATCATATCACGGGATTTGGATGCACCGGCGAAGTTTGCACCAACTCTCAAGGTGAGAAAGGGCAATGCACGGTACCGAAGAGGCTAGCAATGATGGAAAGGTAAAAGTGCGTATAATCCATGGACTCACATTAGTCATAAACAACTCATATACTTATTGCAAAAATCTACAAGTCATCAAAAACCAAGCACTACGCGCATGCTCCTAGGGGGATAGATTGGTAGGAAAAGACCATCGCTCGTCCCCGACCGCCACTCATAAGGATGACAATCTAAGAACACCTCATGTTTCAAATTTGTTACACAACGGTTACCATACATGCCTGCTACGGGACTTGCCATCTTCAACACAAGTATTCTTCAAATTCACAATTACCCAACTAGCATGACTCTAATATCGCCACCTCTATATCTCAAAACAATTATCAAGCATCAAATTGATCATAGCATCCAATTCACTTCCTATGATAGTTTTTATTATACCCAACTTGGATGCCCATCATTCTAGGACCAATTTTATAACCATAGCAAATACCATGGTGTTCTAAAAGACTCTCAAAATAATATAAGTGAAGTATGAGAGATCAACAATTTCTACAAAATTAAACCACCGCCGTGCTCTAAAAGGTATAAGTGAAGCATTAGAGCAAAATTATCTAGCTCAAAAGATATAAGTGAAGCACATAGAGTATTCTAATAAATTCCAAATCAAGTGGGTTTCTCCCAAAAGGTGTTTACAGCAAGTATGATTGTGGTAATCTAAAAATCAACGACTAATATCATACAAGACGCTCCAAGCAAAACACATATCATGTGGCAAATAAAAATATAGCTCCAAGTAAAGTTACCGATAGACGAAGACGAATGAGGGGATGCCTTCCGGGGCATCCCCAAGCTTAGGCTTTTGGTAATATCTTGGGGTTCCATGGGCATCCCCAAGCTTAGTCTCTTGGCACTCCTTATTCCATAGTCCATCAAATCTTTACCCAAAACTTGAAAACTTCACAACACAAAACTCAACAGGAAATCTCATAAGCTCCGTTAGTGCAAGAAAGAAAAACCACCACATAAGGTACTGTAATGAACTAATTATTTATTTACATTGGTGTTAAACCTACTGTATTCCAACTTCTCTATGGTTCATACCCCCCGATACTAGCCATAGATGCATCAAAAGAAGCAAACAACACACGAAAAACAGAATCTGTCAAAAACAGAACAGTCTTAAGAAATATGTAACTTTCGAATACTTATGGAACTCTAAAACTCCTACCAAAATAGGAAGTCCTGGGTAATTTGTCTATTGATCTACATCAAAAAGAATCAACACAAAAGCATGTTTATGTGATTTACTTAAATTATTTTCGTGCGCGCAAAAGTTTCTGTTTTTCAGCAGAATCAAATTAACTATCACCGTAGGTTATCCTACAGGTTCTACTTGGCACAAACACTAATTAAAATATGAAAACACATCTAAACAGAAGCTAGATGAAATATTTATTACTAAACAGAATCAAAAAGCAAGGAACTAAAATAAAATTCGGTTGCCTCCCAACAAGCGCTATCGTTTAACGCCCCTAGCTAGGTATAAAAGCGAGGATACATCTAAGTAGTGCCGTAATATTAAGATAGATCACGAAAACTCATCTCATATTCTCTATGTTCAGCAGCAAGTTTTCTTTGAGGCAAGCAAAAGTAATCAAAAGGGCTAAATTTAATGGGACAAAAGTCCTCAAGATCAATCTCAGAAGGTATGGGTTCCTCCTTTGGCCCTTCATATTGCACAACCAATTCATCATTATAAACATTCTTTTGACAGAACCTCTTGAGTCTACACTCAATAGAATATCCTAGCTCATTATTTCGAATAGAAAAATCATTATTAAGTTCAGAAATTTTATCAACTAGAACAGTGGTAGGAACCTTTTTTCTAAGGTTTTCATTAAAAGAAACATAGTCCAAAGACTGGAAACGCATTATTTCCTCCTGATCGAAGAGGATCGCCTCTATGGGAGGACGACCAGCGTCCACCCTATAGTGCGCAAAAAGTTCAACTATAAGCATGGTGATAACATCCACAAGACTACTAGTTCTATGGAGAATAGAACTACCCATAGAAGGTAAAGCACCGGCACAAGTAAAGAAATCTTGAATAACCCCTTTTCCATTAATATTACCACTACCGATTCGAAACTTTTTAGTATGTAAAATAGGGGGTTCTTCAACAGGAGCATCAGAATTTTCCATGTTATCATTTTTGTCCATATCGACGATAATCTCCCCAATTTTAGACATAATGGCAGACAAACGCGATGAGAAAGAGAGAGAGGAGGGCAACCGGAAAAGAGCGGCGAACGGGAAAGAGAGGGCGAATAAAACGGCAAGGGTGAAGTGGGGGAGAGGAAAACGAGAGGCAAATGGCAAATAATGTAATGCGAGGGAGATGAGTTTGTGATGGGTACTTGGTATGTCTTGACTTGAGCGAAGACCTCCCCGGCAACGGCGCCAGAAATCCTTCTTGCTACCTCCTGAGCATGCGTTGATTTTTCCCTTGAAGAGGAAAGGGTGATGCAGCAAAGTACCGTAAGTATTTCCCTCAGTTTTTGAGAACCAAGGTATCAATCTAGTAGGAGGCTCCTCAAAAGTCGCACGCACCTACACAAACAAACAAGGACCTCGCAACCAACACGATAAAGGGACTGTCAATCCCTTCACGGTAACTTGCGAAAGTGATATCTGATAGAGATAATAAGATAAGATAAATATTTTTTGGTATTTTTATGATATAGATTGGAAAGTAAAAGATGAAAATAAAAGTAGATGGGAAACTTGTATGATAAAAGATAGACCCGGGGGCCATAGGTTTCACTAGTGGCTTCTCTCAAGATAGCATAAGTATTACGGTGGGTGAACAAATTACTGTCGAGCAATTGATAAAAAAGTACATAGTTATGAGAATATCTAGGCATGATCATGTATATAGGCATCATGTCTGTGACAAGTAGACCGAAACGATTCTGCATCTACTACTATTACTGCACACATCTACCGACTCCTGCCTGCATCTAGAGTATTAAGTTCATAAGAACAGAGTAACGCATTAAGAAAGATGACATGATGTAGAGGGATAAAATCATTCAATATGACATAACCCCATCCTTTTATCCTCGATGGCAACAATACAATACGTTCCTTGCTGCCCCTGTTGTCACTGGGAAAGGACACCGCAAGATTGAACCCAAAGATAACCACTTCTCCCATTACAATAAAGATCATTCTAGTAGGCCAAACCAAACTAATAATTTGAAGAGACTTGCAAAGATAACTAATCACACATAAAAGAATTCAGAGGAGATTCAAATATTTCTCATAGATAAACTTGATCATAAACCCACAATTCATCAGATCTCGACAAACACACCGCAAAAAGAGTTACATCGAATAGATCTCCAAGAAGATCGAGGAGAACTTTGTATTGAGATAGAAAGATAGAGAAGAAGCCATCTAGCTAATAAGTATGGACTCGAAGGTCTGTGGTAAACTACTCACAACTCATCGGAGAGGCCTTGGAGATGATGTAGAGGCCCTCCATGGTCGATTCCCCCTCCTGCGGAGCGCCGACGAAGGCTCCAAGATGGGATCTTGCGGATACAGAAAGTTGCGGCGGTGGAAATAGTTTTTCGTGGTGCTCCTAGATGTTTTCGAGGTACGTGGATATATATAGGAGGAAGAAGTAGGTTGGTTGACGCTCGAGGGGCCCACGAGGGTGGGGCGCGCCCACCCCCAGGGGGCACGCCGGGCACCCTCGTGGCCGCCTCGTTTGTTGCTTGACGTCCACTCCAAGTCCCCTGGATTGCATTTGTTCCAAAAAGATCGCTCCCAAAGGTTTCATTCCGTTTTGACTCCGTTTGATATTCCTTTTCTTCGAAACACTGAAATAGGCAAAAAACAACAATTCGGTCTGGGCCTCCCGTTAGTAGGCTAGTCCCAAAAATAATATAAAAGTGTAAAGTAAAGCCCATAAACATCCAAAACAGGTAATATAAAAGCATGGAACAATAAAAAATTATAGATACATTGGATACGTATCAAGCTCACATGGAGGCATTACATGTGCCCAACTTCGCTGGAGGGCTATTATACGATGATATGAAGGATCATGCAACATTTCAACTCATTTGGATATGCCTAGCTTGTACCTCCTTCACAAAGCTTCTTTCTGGACAGAAACTTTGGAAAATAATAATTAAATAATTACTAGGCAAATGAGGTTGCATTTTGGCATGTGGCGATGATATGGACATTAAAAGATGTCCAAGGAGTTTGAGGTCATTTGGGAAAAGGAAAATAGCACTTGCTTCACAATGTGCCATTTAGGGAAGAATAGGAAATGAATTATTTGAAGATTATTTTTGAACATGGCAATGAAAAGTTTTGCCATATTTGATCAAGAAATGACCCAAAAAATTTATGAGAATTATTTGGTAATTTTAGGAGTGAGGGAAATATGGGTTGCTTCACAACCTAGGGCAAATTGAGTTATTCCTTTAATAGAAAAGGAATATTCCGAATAAAAAGAATATTGGGATTTGGTGCAAGGTGGAAATGGAAAGGTCTAGGGTTGGATAGGGGGTGACAAGCCACTCTGGAAAGAAAGAAGAGGGCATCTTCTTTAGTTTCCAGACCACAAAGCCACGGAAAAAGAAAACTCGGGCAAAAACCTCAGAAAAACAAAAGAAAAAGAAAGGGCCAAAAATCAGGCTATTACAACTCTTACCCCCTTAAAGAAATCTCGTCCTCGAGATTTGGTTGCTCAGGGAACAAGTATGAATATACTGACTTAAGGAAACCATTTCCAACTAGGGTATCCCTTGTCCTTTATTGTTGTTCCCACGAAATTTTATCTGACTTGCCCTGGGGTGGTTTGCTTCACATTCTGACAGATCTTACCTTGCTTGTTCATGCTTATATAGGCTCCAATTATTTTCATATCTGCTGACTTGGCTGAGTGTGATTTCTTATCATGAATGAAATATATGCCCGTCTCACAATTCCAAGAGTGATTTTTGCTGGGTGTGCCATTCGGCACTGACAACCTTTCATGAAGTGGTGATCAGGTTTTTCTGATGAAAACCCAAGCTCCAACTCCTTGCATTGGGTTTCTCCACTAAATGTAGGTCCTTTGTGTTCCAAACTGTGAGTTGAGGCATAACCGTCTTCCTGACAGATTTTGACTTATCGCAGGAATTTCTGAATTATCTTGGCTGGCTCCACTGTCTTGAGTTTCAGATTCATACCAAATATTTGATTGTCGCTTGTCGTGGCCAGCATGAAGGGGTACGAACTTATATAATAATATTCCTCAGACTTGACTGAGGGTGGGTGCTGGCAGAAGGATTTTTGCTCATGAGAGGATATCCTTTGATACTTCATGTAAGTGAGGGCACATGCGTTGAGATTGTTATTTCACCTTCTGATTATTCATTCTGTCAGTATTCCCATGAGGATAGTGGGCTATGCGATGCTTTACCATAGTTGCTGAGGTTAAGTTGTCGCATTGACCTTTGGTCTAACTGGGTAGACTCGGATATTTGATACTGACAAATCTGAGCGTATGCTATTTAACTGAGCGGGTTGTCTGGATAGGGGTCCTTACCAAAATTTGAGTAGACCCCGTAGTTGAATATTCATGGTGATCTACTAACTCAGACTGTCCGGTGTATCTACACCACATGGTTCATACAAAAATTTTCATACTTGCATCATCGGTCTTGTTCCTTCATTATTGTTTTCTTCGTCTGGATCCTTGGCTAAAAGATCTTGATCATATTGCATTCTTCGTATGACCATAGGTACTGTCGGGTGCAATATTTCGGCAATCATAACTTATACTCATTCTTCTGACATGGTAATATTGTTTAAATGGCAGGTTCATCACTTCTCAAGTTCTGACCGTTGGGAAATGATCATCCGAACCCAGAGAAGGAAGACAAGGGCTCATCAGGATCATATTCCAGGTTCACGGGTACTTGCACTGAGCTCATTTATGTCATTAATACTCATAATCATTTGTCACACTGCGTTGTATACTGGCTTTCTTCTTTTAACAATCCTCATGTGATTGTCAGACCCTCATCCGAGTGACTTGGAAGACCTTGGTGGTATGCTTACCGCATATATATGAGAATTTGATTCCCGAGGCAGACGTGTATTCCGACTGATTCTTGCTTCTGACCAAAATGTTGTGGATCTGATTCTTGGGATTCACTGCCATGTGCTGTCAATTCACCATGTACTGCCTTGTATCAATGCCTTACTGAGGAAGATTGGATGGCTTGTGCTTGAAACTTTCATCAGACAGCTTGCTGAAGAAGACTGAATATCGTGCTTCAGAAACTTACCCCCTTAAAGACTTTGCTGGGGAAAGACTCGGTACCTTATGCCGGAGGCTTTCACGGTTGCTTACTGAAGGAGACATGGTACCTTGCACGGGAATTCATCCATGTATCGTACTGAGGAAGATAGATGAATCTTGCCTTGGAAGCTTCTTTGGTAGCTTGTGAGGGAATATTGGGTTGCTTACACCAGAAGCTTCTTATTGTGATATGCGGACCAATTACCACATATCATCTTAATTTTTCCGCTGTTGATTTCTTGTATGAAACGGGGTTTTGCAGGACTATCCTCCCTTTTGAATATTATATACATGCCATATTTTTGCTTGCTCCCAGGTATATCATGTTTGAAGATCATCCTTAACAAAGAATCAAACTTGTATCTGAGCCATACCTTTGACTGTTAATATTCTGTCAATCTTGCACACAATTTATCTTCTTGCCGATTTGATCATTTCTGCTATGAAGAGTGCACACTGAGGGAGACTTGATATTCAGTATTCATGATCAGATATCCTCAGTCTCAATGCAGTCGGTTGAGATTTCCATACTGTCGTGAGGAGGACATACTAATGCAAACTTGATACTGATGTTCCATCGAGCATTTCTTTTGCATCCAGACGTGATATTCCCAATTTTACTGCAGTTAGCTGATAAGTCCTTGCTTTCTAAATATATGTATTCCTTGCAGACTCTTCGGGTCCTGTGTCGGTTGACGATCTACTTTAATAGGGGAAAATTTGTAACACCGAAGGCCCAAAGAAACAAAGGAAACGACTAAAACAAAAGCACACAAGCATACTAATAATATAAATAATATTACTATCAAGTAATCCTCACATATTACTGCTACTCACAACAATAATATGCATGCACACCTAAGCACACAAATCCCGTGGAAACTCCAGCAGTACGGTCCAATATGCTGTGGCGGTGTGCACGAAAATGAATCCATGTGTGGAAGGAGTTGGCATAACCGAGGCTACACCAAGTGCTGGCTGAACACTGGTTGCATCTGGATGGATACATAGGCAAGGACGGACTTAGTGATCAAGTAGCAAGACACAGTAGTCACGACTACCTCATCATCAAGCATATGAAAGGGAATCGTACAAGTCCAAAGAATGAAATGACAGGGCAAAATAACAGTGGAAGACTGGGTCTAATGGCATTGCCCATCTCTGATAACAAAGATCAACAAGGGTTGCCAAGGGGACGAGATGGATGGCATGATTCAGGATAGAGACAAGTCTATCACCAAAATAATATGGGTGGGTGGCGGAAAGATATCGACGCGATACCTAAGCATTACTCCTGCAAATGGTGTCTAGAACACTCGGCACCAAGGCATCACTCTGCTGGGACAGAGATGACGCCGAACACCGAAGAGTAGGCATGCTAAGAAAGAGGGTGCGGGTAGTGGATCAAAACCGATGCCACCTACACTCACAAGATTAATCGTTAGTGACCAGATAGTAAGCTATATGCATGCTATGCAACAAACAAATGCAACAAACCAACTGGGCTGAATACTACCGCAATCTAACGTTCACGTGGTCTAGTGCGTCCTACAACTAGACCTGCTCTGATACCAAGCCTGTGTGTAGCGACCAGACCTCAAACAGTCTGATCTCTATGCATCAGTGTCATCCCTGGATCGGTAATGCTGACACGCACAGTACTTGAAGGATTTATAACAGAGTAGCAGTCGCACACTTCATCGAATGTCTCAAAAGAGAACTTATTACAATAAAAATGGCTTAAGGCCATCTAATAATGATAACAACGGAAGGCTTGTAAGAATAAGCGAGTCCATCAACTCCAACGGCATCACTGAGTATAAGACCACGACCTAAGGCACCTTACTCGTCGTCTCAAAAGTCTGCAACATGAACGTTGCAGCCCAAAAATGGGTCAGCACATGGAATATGCTGGCAATGTAGCACATAGAGAGTAATGAAGAGAAACAAGGCTATCATGGGTCAGCACATGCATATATGTCTGGTGGAAAGCTCTATGGTTACAGTTTTGCATAAAGCCAATTTTCCCTACAACAAAGGAATAAATTTTATTTAACTATCATGGTGGTTGTTGAACATTGAGAAGGTTCACCCAACTCAATCCCAATTAAGCATCATCATTAAACCCAAATAGAATTAATTAAATAACATGATGAGATTCACATGATAATCCAGGTACTAGATACTCAAAATGTCCATAACCGGGGACACGGCTAACCATGATTAGTTTATACACTCTGCAGAGGTTTGCGCACTTTTCTCCGCAATACTCGATCTCCTCCGTTGGATTTCTCGCACTACATGGTGTTTGAGAAATGGATGATCGAGACACAGTCTTTCAGAAGCATTAACTCTTTACTCTGGGTAGGCAGTACCAACCTACATCCCCTACATCTGCTAGTCTACCACTGAAAGAGGTCACACAACATACTCAACTATGCTAGAGCACATAGTAGCTTGTGTTGGGGA
This sequence comes from Aegilops speltoides, assembly GCA_021437245.1. Taxonomy (NCBI): domain Eukaryota; kingdom Viridiplantae; phylum Streptophyta; class Magnoliopsida; order Poales; family Poaceae; genus Aegilops; species Aegilops speltoides. The sequence goes on from CM038143.1 coordinate 194,114,517, forward strand.
ACGTAGCAGAAATTCAAAATTTTCTACGCAACACCAAGATCAATCTATGGAGTAATCTAGCAACGAGGGGGAGGATAGTGCATCTACATACCCTTGTAGATCGCTAAGCGGAAGCGTTCAAGTGAACGGGGTTGATGGAGTCGTACTCGACGTGATCCAAATCACCGATGATCCTAGTGCCGAACGGACGACACCTCCGCGTTCAACACACATGCAGCCCGGTGACGTCTCCCATGCCTTGATCCAGCACGGAGAGAGGGAGAGGTTGGGGAAGACTCCGTCCAGCAGCAGCACGGCGGCGTGGTGGTGGTGGAGGAGCGTGGCAATCCTGCAGGGCTTCGCCAAGCACCGTGGGAGAGGAGGACTTGGGAGAGGGGAGGATGCGCTGTAACTTGGGTGCGGCCGCCTCCCACCCTCCACTATTTATAGGTGGAGAGAGGGGCCCCTAGATCTCATCTAGGGTTGGGGCGGCGGCCAAGGGGGGGAGGAGTGCCTCCCAAGTCAAGTGGAGGCCCTCCCCCTTAGGGTTTCCCCTCTCCCATGCGCATGGGCCTTGGCGGGGGGGGGGGGGGGCTGGTGCCCCTGACCCATTAAGTCTAGGGTGCCCCCTTACAGCCCATGCTGCTGTATTGGACGTGGTGGAACATTTTCTGGACCTCCGGACCCCTCTGGAATCCTCCGGAACCTTCTGGAAGCTTCCCGGTCCAATACCGGAAAAAAACCAAACTTTTCCCGGAACCCGAACAACAACTTTCCATATATAAATCTTTACCTCCGGACCATTTCGGAACTCCTCGTGACGTCCGGGATCTCATCCGGGACTCCGAACAACATTCGGTAACCACATATATCTATTCCCTATAACCCTCGCGTCATCAAACCTTAAGTGTGTAGACCCTACGGGTTCGGGAACCATGCAGACATGACCGAGACGTTCTCCGGTCAATAACCAACAGCGGGATATGGATACCCATGTTGGCTCCCACATGTTCCACGATGATCTCATCGGATGAACCACGATGTCAAGGACTCAATCAATCCCGTATACAATTCCCTTTGTCTAGCGGTATAGTACTTGCCCGAGATTCAATCGTCGGTATCCCGATACCTTGTTCAATCTCGTTACCGGCAAGTCTCTTTACTCGTTCCGTAACACATCATCCCGTGATCAACCCCTTGGTCACATTGTGCACATTATGATGATGTCCTACCGAGTGGGACCAGAGATACCTCTCCGTCACATGGAGTGACAAATCCCAGTATCGATTCGTGCCAACTTAACAGACACTTTCGGAGATACCCGTAGTGCACCTTTATAGCCACCCAGTTATGTTGTGATGTTTGGTACACCCAAAGCATTCCTACGGTATCCGGGAGTTGCACAATGTCATGGTCTAAGGAAATGATACTTGACATTAGAAAAGCTTTAGCATACGAACTACACGATCTTTGTGCTAGGCTTAGGATTGGGTCCTGTCCATCACATCATTCTCCTAATGATGTGATCCCGTTATCAATGACATCCAATGTCCATGGTCAAGAAACCGTAACCATCTATTGATCAACGAGCTAGTCTACTAGAGGCTTACTAGGGACATGGTGTTGTCTATGTATCCAAACATGTATCTGAGTTTCCTATCAATACAATTATAGCATGGATAATAAACGATTATCATGAACAAGGAAATATAATAATAACTAATTTATTATTGCCTCTAGGGCATATTTCCAACAGCTTGCGGCTGCACACGGAAGTTTCTAGCATGAATAATCTCATGATCCCTTTGAGCCTGGGTGGCGGTCCATAGGAGAATCACACGGTACCTCGGGATTTCCAAAAATACAGGCAACACTGGGTTCCCCAGGTGCCTCAATCCACCCAGATGTGTATTAAAGTTGCCAGCTTAAGTAAACCATTAATTAACAATCTCACATCTATCATGGATACACTCACCCAATCCACGTCTACTAGCATAGCATAGCGATATAAGCAAACGTAGAAGTAACTCCCAAAGGTTTGGTATTAAAACAGGTAATAAGTTCTACCTCATCTACTTCCCAAAACCCACATATTAATCAGATCCTAATCATGCAATTGTTTGAGGATTGATCTAATGCAATAAAACCGGGTAGCAAAGAGGTATGATCAAAGTGTTACTTGCCTTGCTGATGATCCGTGAAACCTAGAGACTCGTAGTAGCACACGGCGCACTCCGAGTACTCTATCGCAAACAAACAAGCATACAATAAGCACTCATCTAATGCACGGGTAGAACTCAAATAAGAGACCTAACCAGAACGGTTTGCAAAAAGAATCAAATCAAACGAAGCAATGAAACTCAAACGGCGAAAGAAACAAGCTTTGTTCACTAATCTGGACCTAAGTCAAATTTTACAATAGCAAAAACTTGTTTGAGTTGGTTAAACAGAAAGAGGGTTTTGAGACAAAACTCTAGGCGCTTGAATCGCTTGATTCCGATAAACGAGCGAAAAGTTATACTAGAACGAAAATCGGTTCAGAAATCGCGATCGAAAATAATCGCGGAAAATCCGAGAAAAAGAAAACGGACGAACAGGCTAACGAACGAATGTTCGCTGTCTGCGGCTAAACGACGAAAACTGTTGTGAAAACGAATGTACGAACGAATGTCTATTACATAACTAAACCAAGAAAAACCGACGAACCGATCTAAAAAAACGGAACTAGGGTTCTTAAAAAAGCTGATTGGTTAAAAAAACCCTGCGGCGGCTACCTCGGTCCGCAAGGTCTCCCATGAGGCGGCAGGTCCGGGTTCGGCGGAGGCGGCGCGGGCGGCGGCGGCACGGGCGGCGGGCGACAATGGGCAGAGGCAAGCAGCAGCAAGCAAGGGGCGGGCGGTTAGGGTTAGGGTTCGGCGCGGGTGGGCTGGTGGCGGCGGTGTGGGCTTCGGGGCAGGGCAATGCAGCTTATAAAGGCCCCCCGTGCAGAGTCCCGCTCGGGTACGGCCCGGAGTCGGTTTCCTTTTTTTAAAATAATTCGGACGTGCAGAAAAAGAAAGAAAAGAATTACTAAACGGACTCCAAAAATCCCGAAATAAAATTTCCCCATCCTCTAAAAATAAGCCAGACAAGATGAACATTTATTTGGGCCTAAAATGCAATTTGAAAAATGCGTATTTTTCCTAATTCAAATAAAATAGCAATAAAACTCCGAAATAAAATCTTATTTGAGTTTATTATTAAATCCTCAATATTTCTTTAATTTGGGAAAGTCATTTTATTCCCACTCTCTTATTTTTATAATAGAAATATTCGAAGGTAAAATAATTAAAATCAAATGATCCTTTTTCTAAATTTGAGAAAAACTGAAATAAGAAAATAACGAAATTCCCAACTCTCTCCGCGGGTCCTTGAGTTGCCTGAAATTTCTAGGATCAAACCAAAATGCAATAAAATATGATATGCAATGATGATCTAATGTATAACATTCCAAATTGAAAATTTGGGATGTTACGAACCTACCCCCCTTAAGATGAATCTCGCCTTCGAGATTCGGGTTGGCTAGAAAATAGGTGAGGGTGGTCCTTCAGTAGGTCTTCCTCGCGCTCCCAAGTGGCTTCATCCTCGGTATGGTGGCTCCATTGAACTTTGCAAAACTTGATAACGTTGCTTCGCGTGACTCGGCTGGAAAACTCGAGAATCTTGACTGGTTTCTCCTCATAGGTCAAATCGCTATCCAATCAATCGCTTCGATGCAATCAGATCTCTCGAGGTATATCAGCCATCTCTGCGTGGCACTTCTTCAACTGGGAAACATGGAACACATCATGAACTCCTGATAAACCTTCGGGAAATTCCAACTTCTCCCATACACTCCAAAACTTTATATGTTCGCACAAAACGTGGTGCTAACTTTCCCTTAACTCCAAAACGCTTAACTCCTCAAAGTGGGGACACACGAAGATAAACTCTGTCTCCGACTTCGTAAACTGTCTCCTTGCGTTTAGAATCCGCATAGCTCTTCTGCTTGGACTGGGCTACATTGAGCCTATTGCGAATTAGCTTAACCTTCTCTTCAGACTCTTTAATCAAATCTGGTCCAAACAACTGACGGTCTCCAACTTCATCCCACAACAACGGTGTCCTGCACCTCCTTCCGTACAAAGCTTTGAAAGGGGCCATCTTCAGACTGGATTGATAACTGTTGTTGTAAGAGAACTCTGCATATGGCAAATTCTCATCCCAACTAGATCCATAATCTAGTGCACAAGCTCTCAGCATGTCCTCCAGAATCTGATTGACTCTTTCAGTCTGTCCATCTGTCTGTGGATGAAAGGCTGTACTGAACTCTAGCCTGGTACCCAATGTTTCATGCAACTGATTCCAGAACTTTGAGGTAAACTGGGTTCCTCTATCTGATACAATGGTCCTCGGAACTCCATGCAGACATACGATCCTGGTCATGTATATCTTTGCCAACTTAGCACTAGTGTAAGTGGTCTCCACTGGGATGAAATGAGCTACCTTCGTTAAACGGTCGACTACAACCCATATTGAGTCATAGCCTGAACGAGTCCTGGGTAATCCCGTGATAAAATCCATGCCTAGCTTATCCCACTTCAATTTGGGTATCAGCAATGGCTGTAGCAATCCTGCTGGCTTCTAATGCTCTGCCTTCACTCTCTGCCATACATCACATATTGCTACATATTCCGCAATATCCTTGTTCATTCCGGTCCACCAGAAAGTGTCCTTCAAGTCCAAATACATCTTGGTATTTCCTGGGTGAATCGAATAGGGCGAATAAAATCAACTTCCTGATCTCCGGGTCATTAGGTACATAAACGCGGTCCTCAAACCATAAGGTATCGTGCTCATCATCATGAAATCCTTTAGCCTTTCCTTTGCTCATCTTTTCTTTTATCTTGGCAATTTCCTTGTCTGTCTTCTGTGCTTCTCTGATCTTATCCATCAAAGTAGACTGAATCTCCAATGCTGCTACATAGCCTCTCGGAACTATCTCCAAACATAGCTCGCGAAGATCCTCGGCTAGTTCCTTTGGTAACTCTCCAGTCATGAGTGTGTTGACATGGCTCTTGCGGCTCAACGCATCGGCTACTACGTTAGCCTTACCTGGGTGATAATGCAACCTCATATCATAATCCTTAATGAGCTCCAACCATCTCCTTTGCCTGAGATTCAACTCCTTCTATGTGAAAATGTACTTCAAACTCTTGTGATCCGTGTACACCTCACAATGGTTTCCGATGAGAAAATGTCTCCATGTCTTCAATGCATGCACTACGGCTGCTAACTCTAAATCATGCGTGGCATAATTCAACTCATGGGGCTTAAGTTGTCGTGAGGCATACGAAACAACTCTTCCCTCCTACATAAGCACTTCTCCAAGTCCTCGATGAGAAGCGTCGCAATATACTTCATAATCCTTGCGCTGATCTGGTAGAATCAACACCGGTGACGTAACGAAACGTTTCCACAACTCCTGGAAACTGGCTTCACATTCCTCAGTCAAAATGAACTTTGTGTCCTTCTTCAACTACTCCGTCATGGGCTTCGCAATCTTCGAGAAATTCTCAATGAACCTCCGGTAGTATCCTGCGAGTCCAAGGAAACTCCGGATCTCTCCAACTGTTGTGGGTGCTTCCCAATTTGTCACAGTGACAACTTTGGTGGGGTCTACTGCTATTCCTTCTCCGGATATAACATGTCCGAGGAATTCAACTTCCTTTAACCAAAACTCACACTTGCTGAACTTGGCATATAACTGATTGATGTTCTCTGAGCTTCCCAAGTACTAAACGCAAATGCTCCTTATGCTCCTCTTCATTCTTCGAGTAGACCAAAATATCATCAATGAACACCACGATGAACTTATCCAGAAACTCCATAAACACCTTGTTCATCATGTTCAATAAATAGGCAGGTGCGTTAGTCAGACCAAATGACATAACGGTATACTCATATAGCCCATACCTGGTGGTAAAAGCTGTCTTAGGTATATCCTGCTCTCGAATCTTCAACTGGTGGTATCCTAATCGCAGATCGATCTTGGAAAATACCTTAGCTCCTTGCAACTGGTCAAAAAAATCGTTGATCATCGGCAGTGGGTACTTGTTCTTGATTGTCACTTTGTTCAATCCTCGATAATCAACAACCATCCTCAATGATCCATCCTTCTCCATTATAAGCACTGGTGATCCCCAAGGTGACGAACTTGGGCGAATATAGCCTTTATCCAGTAACTCCTTAATCTGCTTCTTAATTTCCTCCAAATCCTTTGCGGGCATCCTGTGCGGTCTCTTAGATATCGGCCGTGTGCCTGGCAAAAGCTCAATCAAAAACTCAATGTCTCTATCCGGTGGCATGCCTGGCAACTCTTTTGGAAATACATCAGGAAAATCCTTCACCACTGGTACTTCCTCCTGTACAACTCCTGATAAGGAATTTACTTGAGTCCTCTTCGGCACATGCCGGGACACATACTTGATCCTTCTTCCTTCTGGGGTGGTAAGCAAAATCGACTTACTGGCGCATTCAATGTTCCCTCCATACTTCGGTAACCAATCCATGCCTAATATCACATCCAGTCCTTGTGACTCCAGTACTATTAGGTCTGAGGGGAACACATTGTTACCAATCCTTAATGGCAACCGATCACACTATAGACGAGCCATATACTCTGCTCCTGGTGAAACATGGGCAGTACAGAAAGCCTGCTAAAACTGGTCCCACGTGACGGTGTCGATAGGATAAGTGGCTGTGAAATTCTACCACCATGATGCTGCGGGTCCATCAAGCTGATGTGCGGCAAAACGCACCTTCTCCGCATCTGTGCATCCTGCAGTGGTCAACTTCCTACCCATTTTGTGGAGCCAATCATCTGCAACTATCGGCTCAGTGCTACTAGAGAACACCGGCGGATTAAGCCTTAAGAAACGGGCTAAGTGTTTAACAAGTGGTGGTGGTGGTGGGTTGTTGTTGTTGTTATTCCCCTGATTCTGTTTTTGGACTAGCATTTGCATCAATGCATTCTGCTGCTGGATCAACTGAGTGAGCTTCGGTGGAAAAGCAAAACCATTGTCATGTCTCGGAGGCGTATGAGGGTTTAGAAAAGTTGAGAATACAGAATAGAGTGAGGTCTAGAGAGAAAAACACTACCCATATGCACATGAGACAAAACACAAACAATATCACTTCAATCAATTCAAACAAGGGCATACAACGGTCTAACTATCGTTACAAAAGTGGTCGGACTATACTATATTTATCGGGGAATACTACTACTATTATGGTGGTCGACTAGAACAATTGATCCGTTGAAGACTCCGTGATATCTGCTCTAGCTTCATCAACAAAATCATCATCGCTATCGTCGGGGTCCGAGTCGGTGTCGTCGGTGATGATGTAGTTCTCCGGGCAAGTGCAATATCGTCTTCTCCTCCAGTCGCGGGGAATCCCATAAATACTTTTTGCTTCTTCTTCAGATCATCATTCTTCTCCACAAGTGTCGTCATTTCCTCCTCATATCCATCGCGTGTAGACTTGAGTTCTTCCTCCAGTTCCATGATCTTGGTCATAGCCTTCTTCAGATCTATCATGCCTGCGCACATCTGGTTCTCCTGGCGACGAATGTGCTGGTTTAGCTCCTGGATGAAGGCTGCAATTGATCTATCCTTCCTGGTGTTGATCATCTCCCATTGCTCATCTCGGCGCTCACAAATCTGGTATATAGTATCCTTGAGATCCTTGTGGTAAACTTCTCCAATGCGTCCGATGGTGATGTGGGCTGCCATGCTCTTTCCTAGACTCCAGGTTGGTGCATCAAAGGAAAACTCTATGGGCTCGGTAACGGGCATGAACGTCCTTCCTGGAACTTGAACTTGAATCATCCAACGCTCCTCTTCTAGTAAAGTGGCAATGTAGGTCCCGGTGAAGCTTGGTACTCTGATGTTCATGTATCTAGTGACTTCCTTCAAGTGGCGTCCAAAGGGTGTATCTTCATCCGGTTGAATGAACTTATTCCTTGCATCCGCCATCCTAAAGAGTAGAAAAGATGAGAAGTCAGAACTGAGAAGAGAGTAGTGATCTAGGGCTTTTTGCTTAGTGGTCGTGTCCTACAGCCAGCGTGTGCTCTGATACCATCTTGTAGCGACCAGACCTCAAACTGTCTGATCTCTGTGCATTAGTGTCATCCCTGGATCGGTAATGTTGACACGCACAGTGCTTGAAGGATTTATAATAGAGTAGCAATCACACACTTATTACATCAAATGTCTCAAAAGAGAACTTATTACAATAAAAATGGCTTAAGGCCATCTAATAACGATAACAGCAGAAGGCTTGGAAGAATAAGCGAGTCCATCAACTCCAACGGCATCACTGAGTATAAGGCCACGACCTAAGGCACCTTACTCGTCATCTGAAAAGTCTGCAACATGAACGTTGCAGCCCGAAAACGGGTCAGCACATGGAATATGCTGGCAATGTGACACATAGAGAGTAATGAACAGAAATAAGGTTATCACTACATGCATAGTGGAACACTCTATGGTTATAGTTTTGCATAAAGCCAATTTTTCCCAACAACAAAAGAATAAATTTTATTTAACTATCATGGTGGTTGTTGAACATTGAGAAGGTTCACCCAAATCAATCCCAATTAAGCATCATCATTAAACCCAAATAGAATTAATTAAATAACATGATGATATTCACATGATAATCCAGGTACTAGATACTCAAAACGTCCATAACCGGGTGTCAGGACCGGATTTTCGGGATATTAATTTCCCAGAAAAAAGGCCCTTGTGCTCACCAGCCCCAGGACTACTGTTAGTTGATGAGGCACAAACTTGATACAGAAATTCCAAGCAAAGTACATAATATGCAGTACAAGACCATTCTGGACTATGAGTACAACACAAGGTTTCTAGTGATTGATGGCGGAAGGGTTTGTGGTTCATCAGTGTCTGTGGGACTCCATTTCCCATAGGAACAGCTGACCTGGTTAACTCCTATTCTCGCGAGACTGCTATCACCAGTGCGTTGGTTCCGGGGCTATCATCGCAACGCTCCTCTCCAAGCAAGAAATCTGGCCAAGACAATAGCCAGGGACAAGCCAGTGAGTACTTTTGAATGTACTCACAAACATTATGAACACATGTATAATACACAAATGATAATCATGCTCTAGAATATTCTATGATCACAACGTCAATCACAAAATAAAATCCTTGATGCATGCACGCAGGTTATTTATATACAACATGAATATGCAATAATGGAATAGAAATAAAATGCACCGATCGGGTGTCTGAAGTGACGCCTCGAAAGGATAAAGATATAAAGCATGCCACAGTCGGGCATCTGTGCGACACCACATAAAGGGCTTATAAAGTGTCACATCCCTAGTTCTGGCCTGACCTATGCTAGCCTCCATGTGTGCATCATGTTTAAATTCAAATGAAATTTGAATTGAGGAATTTTCAAAAGCCTCAGAAAATCTCTAAAAATAACCAACATTTAATTCTTCTCAAATGAATCCAAGAAAATGTTCCTGCTATTCTATAGAAATATTGGTAAGAGGTAAAACTCAAACCAATATTTTTGGAGTCACAGAAATATTTGTTTTGGCCATTTGAATTAATTCAATAACTATTTGCACCGGATATATATTTTATATATAATTAATATATGTCCAATAATTCTGAACATTTTATGTGGTTTGGTATACTTTAGTTCTAGCCACATAATTATTTTCAGATTTTATAAAATGGTTTAGTATTTTACTAAACCAAAACAAAACAGAACAAAATAGAAAAACTGAAATAAAAGGAAAAGAGAACTTACATAGCTTACAGAGCAGCCCACCTACCATGCGGCCCAAAGACCGCAACAGACCGCCCAGCCCACCACCGCCTTCGTCCTCCTGGCGCCCGGTCAGACGAGCGCGTGCGACGCTACAGCGTGCGCTCCAAGCGCCACGCTGAGCTCCTCGTGCACTGCGTCCCGTCGCCCGGATGCCTCCACGACGCCACGCAGCCTCGCCGACCGCCCTCACTCTCTCCCGAGCTCTCTCCTCCTCTGCTCTCTCTCCCCCTCATGGCCGAGTGCGGCCGCCGCCACCGACGCTGCAGCTGCTGCCACCCCACCACCGCCCACCTCCCGACGCGTCCCAAAGCTCCGCCAAGATCTTCCTCTTCCTCTCCATCGAGCGACACGGCGCGGGAGGCCCTGCATCGTCGCCCTCTTCGTCATCTTAAATGCTGGCCACGGAGATCCCCTCGCCCGCTCCGCTCGCTCGGGTGCTTCCTCGAGCTCGCTGAGACCATCGTCCGCCTCACCGTGAGCCCCTCTATCGATTTCCCCTGCTACCATGTTCATTAGCTCACCGTAGCCCTCATTTCCGTCGAGGCCGAGACCTCACCGGCGCCGGACTTGTCGCCGTCGTCGTTCTGGTTCGTCTCCGTCCAAACCGAGCGCGTCACTGCACTCAGTGCACTCCCAGGAGCCCGTAGCACCCACCAACCCCTCCTCCTATGCACCATAGCGCCGAACCCGCCGTTGACCGAGCTTCGGCCGCCGCCAAGCTCGTCGCCGGCGCCACTCCGGCCACTCCCCGGCCGCGCCACCACCCTGGTTGGATGCGGACGAGCGTCCGCATCCGTAGGCGTGCTCATGGCGTAAGCGGTGCCACAGAGGCGAATCTGTGCCGCCGCCGCGCTGGACTCGCCCGGCGGCTAAACGCCGGCGGGTTTGACCACGACCGTTGACTTGCGGGCCCAGTTGACCTTGACTTCGACGGCGTGTGGGCCCAGGCCTGTTTAATTCTTGTTAGTTTAGTTAGCGCTAATTAACTTTCGGTTAACCCACCGACTCGTGACATGTGGGCCCACCTGGCGACATTCTAGTTAGTGTTAGCTTAGGGCTAATTAACTCCATTAATTAATCGAGACAACGACGTATGGGCCCCACTGGTCGGTTTGACTGGCCGACCCTGTTGACCTCTTGAGGTCGGCATGACCTAATCTTGACGCAATAAATCATTTTCTGGTTTTAAAATAAATCAGGAAATTCCAGAAATTAGTTCAAACTTCTAAAATTCATATAAAATCAACCGTAGCTCCAAATCAAATAAATTATATATGAAAAATGATCAGAAAAATCCAATCTATCCATCTGCACTGGTTTCATGCATGTTTAAACAACTTAACCTTGCTGTTTAGGACAAAACATGATAAGGCACTATTTGAACTCATAACTTAATTTGGGGTTGAACCTTTGGCTCAATATGACCCAAATCCATCTGGTTGTAGTTGCATTAGACCTATCACACATCATATTGCCATGTCATAGCATGCATCATATTGTCGCATTGCATTGATTGTGTTCTTCTGTGCTTGCCGGTAATTGCTCCCTCTCGATAGACGCGTTCCGACGATGAGTTCGTTGACACCGACGAAGAGATATATTATCTTCGAAGTGCCGGCAAGCAAAACCCCTTGTTCATTCGATACAATCCCACTCTCTCCTCCTGCTCTCTTTTCTGCATTAGGACAACAACGATTCAATGTTACTTGCTGCGGTAGTTGAACCCCTTTATCCTCTGCATGACTGTCATTGCCACGAGAAATAGATGAAACCCACTAGCATGAGTAGGAGTTGTTTGAGCCCTGATGTGCCTACTCATTCATGCTTGTTTGTCATGCCTGCTCTTGCTTAGAGTTGAGTCAGTCCGATTCATCGGGAATGAATCGGAGGTGTGTGAACATGTCCTCATGTGTGTGAGCTAAGTGAGTGAACACGATTTGGTAAAGGTAGCGGTGAGAGGCCATGTAGGAGTACATGGTGGGTTGTCTCATTACAGCCGTCCTCGTGAACTGAGTTACGTGTTTGTGATCCATGAGCAGTTACTACCACACATTGGGTTCCTGTAACTCGACCCTCTCGGCTTCTTAATCACCACGGTTCTCTGTCCGGGAGTTGCAACTAGTTTCGGTGTTTGTAGGTAGTGTTAGTAGTCTACCAAGTGGCACCGATGCAGGTGGGCTTGGGACAGACTAGGCACGATGGCACGGTGTACCAAGCGTACATCCACCCGTCGAGGTGGGCTTGGGAACCCTGCTCACATCGTTTGGGGCCGTGGCGACACCCGGCGGATCTCCTTGCGGATGGAACCCAAATAGGCGATAAACCCGGACGAGAGACTTGAGTGTTTAGGTAGGCGTGGCCGACTCCTCGCCTCGGCTTCCGCTTGAAGGTTGCCGAGGTACATGGCGTGTCTGGCGATAAGTGGCGAGCGTGTGTGAAGAAGTACACCCTGCGGGGTTATCATTATCTATTGAATAGCCGGATTCCTCGGATATGGAAACTTGGACCCTTATGCAGTTCATAGACAAGTGAAAGTGGATACTCTAAAATGCGCAAGATAGCGTGAGTGCTATGGATGGCGTTCTCGTGAGGAGGCGGAGCGGATCCATAGTGGTGTATTGATATGGTGAATTTGTGGACTCGTGCGCCACCTCAAAAGAGTTACATTGCGATGCGTAGTTCAGGTTAGCCACAGAGTCAAAGCTGGCTTGCTGCGGTTAAACTCCACCACCCCTTTATTGATACCGATGCATATGTAGTTAGTTACGATGTAAGTCTTCTTTGGGTACATTTGTACTCACGTTTGCCTATTTTATGTTTTTGCAGAGAGACTTGGTCTCACTAGTAGTTTCACGTGGACTTGACGTTTAGCTTGATACCTCAGCTACGATCTTGTGCCCTCGGCGGAGATCTCGTAGACAGTCGGGCTTCTAAGCCTTTTTCATTTGTAGATGTCGTACTCGGACATGTTAAGCTTCCTTTGTGCTTGACTTGTATGCTCTGAATGTTGGGTCGTGAGACCCTGTTTATAATATCTCGCTCCTCGGGCCTAATGAATACATACTTGAGTCGTAGAGTCATGTTGTGATGCCATGTTGTATTTGCACATATCGAGCATATTGTGTGTATGTTATTGAAATGCTTGGTATGTGTGGGATCGATTATCTGGTTGTTTATCTTTAGTAGCCTCTCTTACGGAAATGTCTCCTAGTGTTTCATCGAGCCATGGTAGCTTGCTACCGCTCCGGAACACTTAGGCTGGCCGGCATGTGTCCTTCTTCGTTCTGTATACATCCCTTCGGGAAATGTCACGCGATGAATACCGAGTCCTGTTAGCCCTTCTGCCCGGTTCACCGAGTCTGCTAGCCCGGTGCTACACCTGGATTCACTTTCGGCGATGACCGACACGTTCGATCTTTGAGTCACGGATGCTGTCCTTGTAAGTTTGTGCCACTTTGGGTTTACGACTAGCCATGTCAGCCCGGGCTCCTTATCATATGGATGCTAGCGACACTATCATATACGTGTGCCAAAAGGCGCAAACGGTCCCGGCAAAGGTAAGGCGACACCCATGGGAATACCGTGCGTGAGGCCGCAAAGTGATATGAGGTGTTACATGCTAGATCGATGTGGCATTGAGTCGGGTTCCTGACAGCTTTGGTATCAGAGCTTGACTGCCTGTAGGATTACCAAGCCAAACCGGTGAAGTTGAGTCTAGAAATGCTTTAGTTATATGTAGGGAATTGATTGTGGGATGGAGCGTCGGCTCTTTTTACTCCTTATACCTCATGGCCTTCTGATCTGAGTCATCCTCTTCTTTTCTACGGGGATTAAGAACTAGGCTTTCTCATCTATCTATCAGGATGACGTGTTACTAATCTATAGACTTGTAGGATTGTTGGTTTCAAGCCTCAGTTCAGTTTCTACTACTTCCGTATGATAACTGTTGATCTTGAAACCTTGATTTGATGTTGTTGAGTGGTTATGCCACCATTTTGCATGATGTCTCAAATCTTTTTGAGCATTTATAGCCGTTATGCTGTCCGAGTCATCCCAGGTTTCTAAATAGTCTAAAGCATTTGCAAAATCCCTTCCTCCCGTTCCGATGTCCTTTGGGCCAGATTAACCACACTAATCGGTTAGTTGAGGTACTCTATTGCCTCGACTTATATGTTGGAACTATTATTATGACCTAGGTATCTTAGGGAGTCACCTAGTGATTTAGCCATGTTATGTATTCCCAGTGTGATGATTCTGGCCATCATCCTCGAAAGCATCCCGTGATGCCACTTAGTAGTAGGTATTCTACCTCTGGGTTTCTGAACCCGATATTCACCCTACTTACTTCATGTTGATAGTGTTTGCTCGTTCCTTTAGGATATTAGTAACCTTTGCATTAGTCCTCGAGGTCCGTGGTATTTCCTCCTTCCAAATACTATGAACCGCTTATGGCAGAAGTTCCTCGCTGAACCGAAGGATCACAATCAGAGTACTCTTGAGGAGTTCTCCATTCATAATTGTGAATCTGCCAGTTCTACCCTTCCTGCATGGGTTATCCGGAAGAAATGTTGAGCTTCGTTCGACATACTAATCTATGCATCCACAACTCAGGAAATTATATGTTCCTTTGAGTTGTCCCTCGTTAGTTGTGTTCTGACCCTCGTCTGTCAATTGATAGTCAAGGGTATGTGTGCATTCGTTCATCGGTGCCTATTATTCTTGTGGTCCGTCAAGCCATTCTATTCCAGAATGACTAGGAGAAACAAACTCCAGTACCTCATCCATATCCAGGATTGGGTCAAAGTAGTTGTATCTCGCAGATCAAAATGTCTACCCAACTCTTGTTCTGTTCTACCCCGGAGTATTACCATCTTATATCAAGAATGTCATGGGAATTGCACACCATCTCCCATGAATTCTTGACGCAGTGATACTTCTTGCCATCATTTTTCATTCTTTGGTCCCGTGTTGTTGCAACCGGAATACCGACAAGTGAATCGTGATGTGTGAAATCAATACTGCTAGCAACTCCGTTGCTTGGTAGTTAATGGACAATATTCTCATTCTTAGCGTGTTGATTACTGAATCATCACCCTAAGGTTGATTGTGCCACCTAGTCCATTTTCCGGTGCACTCTTCGATTGATGAGTTAGGATTTTGTTAAGTCCTTGCTCATTTGATCATTTCGTCTTGCCCTGAAAAGCAAGATTGTTCTCGAGCTTAGTAACATATCGGTGGTTCGTGATTTTCTGAATATCTTCTCGGAAGTATCACCAGGTCGTCACCTGACCGCTATGTTGAGTTCGTGATCAAGTTGGTTTATTCCTGTAAACCACCCTTTCTCCAAGAATCCATGTTGGATACCCCTGAGCTAGTTGGTTAAGCTAAACAACAACTTGGAGAGTTGGAAGATAAAAGCTTGCCTAGCTTAGTTCATCACTAGGGGATATCCTTGTGTGTGTGTGCGTGTGTGTGTGTGTTGAAGAGAGATGATATCTTCATCGATTGTTCCTCGTGATCGGTTGTTGAATCTATCGTCTTGTCCAAACTTTGATTTGAGTATGGGCTATTCTCAAATCAAATCAGAACCAACGATGTTCGCAATGTTGTCTTACTCGTGGATTTACCTCGAGCATACACCATTATGTCTTTAGGGTCTGACCAATACTATCACCTTGTTCACATAGTTATGGAATTCCATCTCCATGGGAGTCTGGATAAATTGCTATTGAGCCCATCGACAACATCCTTGTCTTCTCCATAGTTTTGTTGAACATTAAGCTAGTGTTGGAAACTTTTTAAAGCATTTGTTCATGCTAGCTCATGAAGCATATGTTCGGTTGTAAGAAGTGACTTCCTCTAGTTCATGTACATTTGATGCAAGTTGCCGCTGTGAATTTGAGAAAGTTCATGTTGCTTCCTTTGGGAATCATCCCAAATCAGTCATGCATACGTACGAGGTATTCCATGGTTTGGTAGATTAATTACCTCCACTCCATATGTGTTCCTAGCACACCAAGCCACTGATTGATTTGTTCAAGGAGAAGAAGTTCCTTCATAGGCTCGAGACTTATGCGGGACTTGATATCCTCGATGATGGTTTCCCTCCCGAACTTCGCTAGTGTTTTATTATAAGACTACTATGTGGTCATGCTTGTTTTGGACAGCGTGTTCACAGGTTTGTAGCAGAACCAGCTCATGTTTTGGAGCTTGCTATCGTAGTTCATTTCCCGAGAATCTCGCAACGTCATCTCGTCGATTTGTGTTGCAAACTTTCATTTTTCTTTCTAGACTCGATGAGTCTGGATTATTCTGACACCAACCAGATCTGAATCTCAGGCAGATATGATGGTTGGAACATTTCCCAAGAACTATAATATTGGTCTCGCGATAACCGGTAAAGTGGATGTCGTGGCCAACACACCCCGCCGGAAGACCTATTATTGTAGTATCTTGATTGAAGAAGTTGGCCACCTCCCCATAAGGACTTCGTAGGAATTACTCCCTAATTGTTCCTTATGGATTCTTGTGCTCCCGAAGTCCGACCTTTTACTTGATGGTCTAGTTACCAAACCATTTCAATGAATGGGATATGCTAGCACATCAAGGAGAACATTAGAAGCAGAGTGCTAAATGTCTCTCGATCGATCATCCAGATTTTGATCCCTTGGTCTCGCTAAGGTGAAATCTGAGAAAGTGTTATCTTCCTTTGTATTTGCATCGTCCATCACAACTCATCATGGTAGTATGTTGTGCTGCCAGGATCCTTGACACGGACGTTGGTAAAACCTTGATGAATATGGAAATGCTCAAGTTCTTGAGAGCACGCACAAGCACTATGTATTATCACCGGCATTAACTGGAATTACTCCTAGTCTTTTCGGTTATGCTATAACCACTCAAATAGTGGAATCACTCTCTACTGTTGAGCTTCTCCCCAGTTACTAAAAATCATCCTTTGTGTTGCCTTCAAAAAGGTAATCCACATCATCCAACCTGGCCGAGAATGTCATTCTTCCGGACTCCTTCAAATGATCGATGACGATTTGCCTTAAGTTGGTATAAAGAGTTTCAATGATCTTTGAATCAAATGTAATTCTTTTTGCCACTCAAGGTAATAATTCTACGACTCACCCTCCTCCAAGATGTCTCATTATGGTATCATGGCAACTCAAACTCTCTCTACGTTGACAACCGTTCACCACCTCTTAGGTGTGGAATTGTTGTCTACCTAGTGAACCCTCGTCATGTGTTCCACTCCATTCCTCTAGACGTATGCTTTGTACCTCAGCCTGAGAGATGTTTTTATGACTCACCCCGTGAGCTGATCCTAAGTTGTTTGATCTCCAAGAAGATCGATTCTTTTAGAGTTTCCTTTTCCTCTCATTGTCATGTTAGTTGGAGTTCTCCGAGCAAGAGTTCGAGACAATGATGGTGATCGAATCAACATTCATTTGAAGTGCAACTTGGATCGTGAAGATTATATTAGTTTGCGTTTTCCTTTCACCTTACCCTACGCTTGAATCTCGGGACGAGATTTTTGTTTAGTGGGGTTGAGTTGTCACATCCCTAGTTCTGGCCTGACCTATGCTAGCCTCCATGTGTGCATCATGTTTAAATTCAAATGAAATTTGAATTGAGGAATTTTCAAAAGCCTCAGAAAATCTCTAAAAATAACCAACATTTAATTCTTCTCAAATGAATCCAAGAAAATGTTCCTGCTATTCTATAGAAATATTGGTAAGAGGTAAAACTCAAACCAATATTTTTGGAGTCCTGAAATATTTGTTTTGGCCATTTGAATTAATTCAATAACTATTTGCATTGGATATATATTTTATATATAATTAATATATGTCCAATAATTCTGAACATTTTATGTGGTTTGGTATACTTTAGTTCTAGCCACATAATTATTTTCAGGATTTTATAAAATGGTTTAGTATTTTTACTAAACCAAAACAAAACAGAACAAAATAGAAAAACTGAAATAAAAGGAAAAGAGAACTTACATGTAGCTTACAGGCAGCCCACCTACTGCAGGCGGCCCAAAGACTGCAACAGACCGCCCAGCCCACCACCGCCTTTCGTCCTCCTGGCGCCCGGTCGGGCAGGCGCGTGCCCGGCGCTAGCGTCGCTCCATGCGCCACGCTGAGCTCCCCATGCACTGCGTCCCGTCGCCCGGATGCCTCCGCGCACGCCACGCAGCCTCGCCGACCGCCCCTCACTCTCTCCCGAGCTCTCTCCCTCCTCTGCTCTCTCTCCCCCTCATGGCCGAGCGCAGCCGTCGCCACCGACGCTGCTGCTGCTTGCCACACCACAGACCACCGCCCACCTCCCCGACAAGTCCCAAAGCTCCGCCGCATCTTCCTCTTCCTCTCCACCGGCGACATGGCGCCGAGGCCCCATCGTCGCCCTCTTTGTCATCTTAAATGCGCTGCCACGGAGATCCCCTCGCCGCTCCGCTCGCTCGGGTGCTTCCTCGAGCTCATTGAGACCATCGTCCGCCTCACCGTGAGCCCCTCTATCGATTTCCCTGCTACCATGTTCATTAGCTCACCGTAGCCCTCGTTTCCGTCGAGGCCGAGACCTCACCGGCGCGGACTTGTCGCCGTCGTCGTTCTGGTTCATCTCCGTCCAAACCGGCGCACATCGCACTCGGTGCACTCCCGAGCCCGTAGCACCCACCAACCCTCCTCCTATGCACCATAGCGCCCGAACCGCGCCGCCGCTTCGAGCTTGCCGCCGCCAAGCTTCGTCGCCGCGCCACTCCGACCACTCCGGCGCCGCCACCACTGGTTGGATGCGGACGGCGTTCAGATCCGTGGCAGTGCTCGCGCGCCAAACGGTGCCACAGAGGCGAATCCGTGCCGCTCCGCCGGCGCTGGACTCGCCAATGCTAGACGCCGGCGGGTTTGACCACGACCGTTGACTTGCGGGCCGAGTTGACCTTGACTTCGGCGGCGTGTGGGCCCAGGCCTGTTTAATTCTTCATTAGTTTAGTTAGCGCTAATTAACTCGGTTAACCTTGACTTCGTGACATGTGGGCCCACCTGTGACATTCTAGTTAGTGTTAGCTTAGGGCTAATTAACTCCGTTAATTAATCGAGACAACGACGTATGGGCCCCATGGTCGGGTTTGACCTGGCCGACCCGTTGACTGCTTGAGGTCGGCATGACCTAATCTTGACGCAATAAATCATTTTACGGTTTTAAAATAAATCAGAAATTCGAGAAATTAGTTCAAACTTCTAAAATTCATATAAAATCAACCGTAGCTCCAAATCAAATAAATTATATATGAAAAATGATCAGAAAAATCCAATCTATCCATCTGCACTGGTTTCATGCATGTTTAAACAACTTAACCTTGCTGTTTAGGACAAAACATGATAAGGCACTATTTGAACTCATAACTTAATTTGGGGTTGAACCTTTGGCTCAATATGACCCAAATCCATCTGGTTGTAGTTGCATTAGACCTATCACACATCATATTGTGTCACAGCCCTAGTTCTGGTATGCTCTGAGCTAGCTAGTCATGTGTTGCATCATGTTTAATTTCTTTTTAAACTTGAAATGGGGATCTTCAAACCCTAGCACCAAATGGAATTCAACCAGGCTCAACTTAAAATCTTTTTCGAAGAACCCAAAATGCCTTTGAAAATGTTCATGATTTCTGATAAAGGTGAAAATCTCTGCCAAAAATGATGAGCATATTTCTTGGCCATTTATGGATTTTTGAATTAACTCATATTATATTGAATTGGGGCATTTAAACTCTATAAATATTTTAAATGCTCTAATAAATTCTGAGAATAGTTGAGGGCTGTTGGGAATAATCCAGTATGTGCCCACAATTTATTTCAGGATTTTATTAAGTGATTTAGTATTTTACTAAATCCAAAATAACAAAGACAGAAAATAGAAAACATTAAATAAAAGAGAGAGAGAGAGGACTAACCTGGGCTTTCCTACATGGTGCTCCTGTAGCCCAACACTGTGCATAGCCGGCCCAGCCCAGCTTTACCTCCCCTGTCGTCTTCCTCCTCTTGCCAGGAGGACGAAGGGCGCGTGCCCGGCGCGCGCGACCACACGCCGGCCACCTCCTGCTTACACCTTTCATTCTTTGGAGGCACCCGAGGCACGCCACGCACCCCAGGGTCCTCTCACTTCTTCCCCGTGCTCATCCCTCCCTGTTTCTCTCGCGCACTCAATGGCGCAGCTGTCATCGCCGTCGGCAGCACCGCCGTGGCCACACCCACCGCCTCGCCTCGCCAAGCGCTCGGAAGCTCCGCCCATGACGACCTCTTCCTCTTCACCAAGTCACACGGCGCGGGACGGCCAGAATGTCGCCATCGAGCTCATCATCGTCCTCTGCCCGACGATCGCCGCCCGTCGATTCGCCGCCTCGGCGCTTCCCGACCACGCTGGGCTTCTCCGAGAGACCTCTGTGAGCTCCACCGTCGTTGCCCCTCCTTCCCGCGTCTAACTCGTCCTCTAACCATGTTTTCCACCGGCCGAGAGCGATCGCCGCCGTTCTGTCGCCGTGGCCACCGTCACCTATAGCTGCAACGAGCACTTCACCACTTTTCGCCGTGTCCCGAGCCCGCAGCAACGCTCCGCACCTCTGCCGTGCCTCCTAGCGACGACCCGAGCTCGCCCGAGCTCCGGCCGCCGCCGTCGGCGCCGTGCTCAACTCCGCCACCTCGTGGCCTCCGTCCGTTCCTTTGGATGCGACGAGCAAGAGCTCCTCCCTAGTGCCCCGGTAGCGCCAAACCACCGCCTGTAGCGCAATCCCGAGCCGCGCCGCCGTCGTTTTGCTCGCCGCCGGTGAAACTCCGGCGACCGCCGACGTTTCTATCGTTAGGAATTAAACCCCCACTTAATTACCACCTCACTGCCACTGACATGTGGGCCCAGGCCCCACTAACACTTTTAGTTAGGATTAAATTAGCACTAACGGTCTCATTAATTAGCCTAGTCAGCGACCGATGGGTCCCAAATCGAGTTTGACCTGGGCTGGCGCTGTTGACTTGATGACGTCATTACGACGTCGGTCGACGTGATAATGCTTTTCTGGATTTTAAATAAATCTATTTGATTTATTTATTTCCAGAAAATGCCCAAAACTTCTAAAAATCATATAAAATCAACCGTAGCTCAGAATGAAATAATTTATATATGAAAAATTATTAGAAAAATCCAATCTATCCATCTGTACCATTTTCATGCATGTTAGAACAACTTATGACTACTGTTTAGGACAATTCAATTAAATGGCATTTAAGAAATCACATTTGGAGTTTGAATTTGAACCTAGTGTTCAAACCAACTTCATTTAACATGTTGTTAGCTGCATTAGCTCAATCAACAGCATATTGCCATGTCACATTCATGCATCATATTGTTGCATTTGCATTGATTGTGTTTCCTCTCTGTTGCCGGTAATTGTCCCCCTTCAGTAGACGTGTTTCGACGATGTGATCAATGACACCAATGAAGAACTATACTATCTTCAGAAGTGCCAGGCAAGCAAAACCCCCTTGTTCATTCCGATACAATCCCACTCTCTCGCTTCTGCTCTATTTTACTGCATTAGGACAACAACGATACAACTGTTACATGCTGCGGTAGTTGAACCCCTTTATCCTCTGCATGACTGTCATTCCACGGTAAATAGATGAAACCCACTAGCATGAGTAGGAGTTGCTTGAGCCACGATGTGCCTACTCATTCATGCTTGTTTGTCATGCCTGCTATTGCTTAGAGTTGTGTCAGTCGATTCATCGGGAATGAATCGGAGGTGTGTGAACATGTCCCATTGTTGAGAGCTAAATGTGTGAACACGATTTGGTAAAGGTAGCGGTGAGAGGCCATGTAGGAGTACATGGTGGGTTGACTCATTGCGGCCGTCCTCGAGAACTGAGTTACGTGTTTGTGATCCTTGAGCAGTTACTACCACACATTGGGTTCCGTAACTTCGGCCCCTCTCGGCTTCTTAATCACCCTTGTTCTCTGTCCGGGAGTTGCAACTAGTTTCGGTGTTTGTAGGTAGTGTTAGTAGTCTACCAAGTGGCACCAGTGCATGTGGGCTTGGGACAGACTAAACCTGATGTACGGTGTACCAAGTGGCACCGGATGGTGGGCTTGGGAACCTTGCTCACATCGTTTGGGGCCGTGGCGACACCCCGGCGGATCTCCTTGCGGATGGAACCCGAATAGGCGATAAACACTGGGCGAGAGACTTGAGTGTTTAGGTAGGCGTGGCGACTCCTCGCCCGGCTTCCGCTTGAAGGTTGCCGAGGTACATGGCGTGTACAGGGCGGTAAGTGGCGAGAGCGTTGTAACGCCCCGGATACAACTTTCCGCATTCGTAACTCTGACTCCTGCCTTTTCCGGAGATGCCATATGTTATTTTCCTTCGTGTTTGGGTTTTGTTCTTTTGTTTTTGCATTTTGTTCATGTCATGCATTTCTTGCCATGTCATCATGCGCATTGCATCGGCATCGTTTTCATAAAACTTGCATCCGTTCGCAGTTGCCCTTTCTTTCTTTGCCTGCGTTGGCATTTTGTCGGGCCCTTGTCCTTGTTGACCTTCCCTCAGACCATTTGGACCCCTCTCTTCTCTCTTTCTCCGAGACCACAAAACCCCCCCTTGTCTTCGTCGACCTCTCTTGCCATCTCGCAGCACCCCCGTGTGCGTGTCCGAACTGCCGAACCCGAACAGTGCATGTTGTTACCGTTGGGTCCGGATCATCCCCTAACGTCTACAAAACGTCTCCGTTTTCTTATTTGGACTCCCTAACCTATTTTTCCCGACCGTCCGATTTTGATCGGAGGGACGAAATAGCCCCAAACCAAATCCTTGCTATATATATTCAGCCTAACCCTAGAATCAAGGAGAGCTGTCCCATCCTTCTCCCCGCCACTCTCTCTGGTTCCCCTCGGGATCCTCCCAAATCCATCCCTCTTCGACTTGGGACCTTGACCAACCACCTCCTTCCTCGATCCACCCAATCCCGCAACCGAGGCCCGAGCTCCTCCCGATCTGGATGCCCGCGCTCGACCTTCTGCTGCCTCTGCTTCGCCTGAACCGCGCCCCTGGTTCGCCTCGAACAGCAGCAGCGCCCGAGCGCTCCTCCACCTCGCAACCTCGTCGTCGGCGACCCGTGGACCAGGTCTCGTCCCGCTCCTCGCCCTTCCCTTTTTTCCCTCTCCTTCTCTCTCTCGGCTCACATCTCTCTCTCTGCTCTCTCTTTTCGTTGTGCACAGGAGCAACCCGCCGCCAAGGCCCTCGCTGGGGTTTCCCCAGCCGTCGCCCGCCTCGTCGTCGCGCCACGGCCGGCGTCCTCCTCATCCTAGCGCCGCCGCGCCAAAGCTCCTCCTGCCGCATCCGCAGCTCGCTTCCCTTGAGCACGCCGCCTCCGCCGGTTCCACTCGCGTCCCGCCAACTCCCTCTGTCGCCAAAGTGCGCAACCCATGGCGCCATCCCCATGGAGCTGCGCCGCCGCCGCCATGTTGGAGCCCCCGCCTGCCTTTGGATCTCGCCAAGTGCCGCCTCGCTCTGATCCGCCGTCCCCGCCTCTGGCCTCCTCACGCTTCGATTCTCGCCGTCCCCGAGTCCCCTGCTGCTCTCTGCTCCACCCGCTGCCCCTGCTTCCTCGTCGAGGGGCGAGCAGCGTTAAATCTGATCGGTCCAGCCAGCGCTGCTGTTGACGCGGCCTGCCTGACTCTTCGCCTCTGAGCCCACAACCAAGCCGGCCAGCGTCGCCCGCCACCAGCCTCCTCTGCCCCCCAACCGGGCGTAGCCCACTAGGTGAGGCCACCACCAAGCGCCCACATCTGTGCAGCCGGGCCTGCCAGATTCGCCCATATATTTTTTTACTATGCCTGCAATTTTGCTATTTTTCGAGAATTGTTGTTTCTGAAAAACCCTTCATGATCATGCATTTAATAACTCACAAGCGGTGCATCGGTTAAAACAAACTTTATATGTAAAATGCCTAGAATTTCATCTAGTTTCATAATATGCCACTTTCATCCATGTTTAAAATGTTTAAAATGCTGTTTGTTTAAATTTGCATAAATGCCATGTTAAAATGATTTAATTCATAACTAAATAACCGTAACTCCGATTTTAATAAACTTTATATGTAAATGGGGTAGAATTTTGCCTAGTTTAACATGGTGCACTCATCTTGCATGTTTAACAACTCTAAAATTGTGTTTAGGGCAGAACAGTACCAAACCTTAAAATATGCATATGGGGATTTTTCGGACTTGTTGTTCGTTGTCTCGGCCTCATTTAAACTTGCTTAAATAGATAGTTTACTTATGCTTCTACCCTTGCCATGTTAATCAACATTTAATATTGTTGGGTAGCTTAAACAAGAGAGAACTAAATAATGGATGTGGTGTTTTGTCAATATGCAACTCGTTGCATATTGAGCTCCACTTAATTTGTAGTGTTGTTTGTTGCACTTTGCCATGCCATGCCATGCCTCATTAAACCGACATGCATCATACTTGTTTGCGCATCATGACATGTTTATGTGATGGTTGTTTACTATGTTGTTTGTTTCTTTCCGGTTGCCTCTCTCGTTAGCCGGTTTCGTTCCGGAGTTGTGAGGATTCGTTCAACTACGTCCGTTTGTCTTCCTCATGGACTCGTTCTTCTTCCTAGCGGGATATCGTGCAAGATGACCGCTACCACGATCTCACTACTATCATTGCTATGCTAGTTGCCTCGTTCTTTCGCTATCTTTGCGCTACCCATTACTGTTTGTCCAGCCATCCCAAATTGCCATGAACCTCTAACCTTTGACACCATTCCTAGCAAACCGTTGTTTGGCTATGTTCCCGCTTTTGCTCAGCCCTCTTATAGCGTTGCTAGTTGCGGTGAAGTTGAAGATTTCTCCATGGTGAGCAGGGTTTATGTTGGGATATCACAATATCTCTTATATTATTAATGCATCTATATACTTGGTAAAGGGTGGAAGGCTCGGCCTTATGCACAGTGTTTTGTTCCACTCTTGCCGCCTAGTTTCCGTCATACCGGTGTTATGTTCCCGGATTTTGCGTCCCTTACGCGGTCGGGTGATTTATGGGACCCCCGACAGTTCGCTTTGAATAAAACTTGTCCAAAGAAGGCCCAACATTGCCTTTTACCATTTGCCTCACCACCACCTACTTTTTCCCTTGGGAGTCGCTCTCTCGAGGGTCATCTTTATTCAGCCACCCCGGCCAATGCTTGTCTAAGTGTTGGTCCAAACTAGAACCACTTGCAGCGCCACCTCGGGAAACTTGAGGGCTGGTTCTAGTTATGCGTCTCGCTCATCCGGTCGTGGCTCGAGGCGAGATCTGTGCGGCTACTATCGGGATGTCGGCACGCGGGAGGTTTTGCTGGTCTTGTTTTACCATTGTCGAAATGTCTTGATGTACCGGATACCGAGTCGATCGGAGTGTCTCGGGTGAAGGTCTATTCTTCGATGATCGCGAGAGCTTGTCATGGGCTAAGTTGGGACACCCTGCAGGTATAAACTGTCGAGAGCCGTGCCCGCGGTTATGTGGCAGATGGGAATTTGTTAATGTCCGGTTGTAGACAACTTGACACATGATCCGAATTAAAACGCATCAACCGAGTGTGTAGCCGTGATGGTCTCTTCTCGGCGGAGTCCGTGAAGTGAACACGGTTTCTGTGTTATGTTTGACGTAAGTAGGTGTTCAGGATCACCTCTTGATCATTGCTAGCTTCACGACCGTTCCGCTTGTTTCTCTTCTCGCTCTCATTTGCGTATGTTAGCCACCATATATGCTTAGCCGCTGCTTCAACCTCACCACTTTACCCCTTCCTTTCCCATTAAGCTTTGCTAGTCTTGATACCCATGGTAATGGGATTGCTTGAGTCCTCGTGGCTCACGGATACTTCAAACCAGTTTGCGGTGCCTATGTTACCCGGCGGATGGCGCAACCAAGCTCAAGGAGGAGCTTGATGAAGATCTTGCCCTTTGTGTTGTTTCGTTCTAGTTGATCAAGAGTGGAGCCCAGTTGGGGTCGATTGGGGACCTTTGTCGCATTTGGGGTTCTTCTTTTATTTTGGTTCCGTAGTCGGACCTTGATTGTATCTGGATGACGTAATGCTTTATTCATGTATTTGTGTGAAGTGGCGATTGTAAGCCAACTATGTATCTTTTCTCTTATGTATTACATGGGTTGTGTGAAGATTACCTCACTTGCGACATTGCTTTCAATGCGGTTATGCCTCTAAGTCGTGCTTCGACCGTGGGAGATATAGCCGCATCGAGGGCGCTACAAGTTGGTAATCGAGCCATCCGACCTTAGGAGCCCCACCGCTTGATCGTTTTTAGCGGCGAGTTGTGTCTAGAAAAATGTTTTGAGTCATTTAGGAATTATATATCGGAGATTAGGATTCTTTTACTCCTCGGTCCTTGACCTTACGGTGAGGTATCCCGACGAGAGTTTTGACTCTTCTCTTCTTAAATTTCACTAAAATTTTTTTTAGGATCAGGGTATCTTAGAATCGTTCGATGGTTTTATGATGACAACATTGTCTTGGTGCCTCGACATTTAGGGGTTGTGGCGGTGTCCCGGGAGTTGAGCTCGAGGTGTTGTCGTCATAATTTTATCGTTGCAGATTCGGAATACACGAGTTTAATACGCCGACATCGAAAATCTCTTTTATGCAGTTGTTGGTGAGATAACCCGCTAACCCAATCTTGTGGTGAGTACGGAGTATTGCCATGACTTCGTATAACGGATGCTTTTGAAGGTTGAGGTAGACGATTTCGAAGGTTTCTTGGTTATGTGTTGACGGATGGATACAATGGATGTAGGGATTGTTAGTTTGGGTGAGATTATTGCTCCCTGTATCCCCAACACCAGTTGCATAACCGAAAGTTTCGGGAGTTTTATAGGTGGGAATTCAAGTAGCTCTTAGGATATCTTTCCGGCGAATGTATGATATGAAATTGGGGTTCGGCGTCTAGTGGTCCGCCTATTCACGGTTGGTTTTACTGATGGTCTCGTTGTGTCTTAAAGAGTCCTTGGCTATGCCGACTGGGGGGCGCTTCAGTATGTCATGTGCCTTTGCCTTGTACATGATGGTGCTGTCTGATTGAGCCCGTGTAGGCCCCACCACGAAAACTTCGGACGAAATCTCTATCATATGTTTGTTCCGGCTTATTCTGCAAGCCAGTCCTTTGTTTTGTTTTGAGTTGTGGTATTCGAGTTGCTTCAATGTCAAGTGTTGATCCATACCTTTCTGAAATGGTATTCTCATACTCCGATGTGAATACCAATCCTTCTCGACAATCGAGATCGTCATGTTAATGTTTTTCCAACCGGTGCGCTTCTCTTCGAGATGATCCCATCATCCGCAAGATCAATTCTAAGTTTTCTCAACGGTGTTTGTTTCGTTCATCCCAAGTTGTCTTTGTTTTTTACCCACCCTCCCACCCTTTTACTTCAAGGACACAGATTTCTTAATCAAGTATCCATTTATTCATGTGAAGTTTCTCCATTCTTTTCCATCAATGTTCTTATCCGGTGATTTCCCATGAAGATGCTCAATAGCTTCAAGTTCATCATCCTTCATTGTTGTCTCTTCTACGGTGGATCCTATCCAAGCTTTCGATATTCATCATATTCTTTTTCCTCATTTCAATGTCTTCTCATACCGGTGCATCTCATTATCATTCTTCTTCTCGCTATTTGTTATTCCGGAGTGCTCAAGATATCTCGAAGATTCGTGTTTCCACTCTGCTTTTGTTCAAGCTCTTTCGAGATTGGTATCTCATTCAAGTCATTTAATTCAACCGGTGCAACATCTCTTTTAAATCTTCTCAACGGTGTTTTTTCTTTTGCGTGGGCCCTAACCCACAGGTCTTTTCCCAGGATCTTACCTGACTCTTCTATTTTCCCAGAGCTATCCTAAATTCTTCTCCAAGTTTGACGTAAGAATGAATTATCATCAGTCAAATGCTTTTCAACAAGATCTTTCAAATTCTTTTCATAGTTGGCTCCACCTCTTCGCTTTTGATTCTTCCGGTGTGCCTCAATGATTCTTGGTGGTGTTTCTCGTTGTCATTCTCATCATTTGAAGACCGAAGAAGAGTTTCTCTTTAATCTTGCTCTATTCTCTTCAAGATTCATGGTTCTAGCTTGTTGCCATCCTCTCATAATTGTTTTCGATTGTGAGAATTCTTTTCACCCATCCGGAGCATTTCATGAGTTGTTTCCATTTCTTTCCTCCGAAGGCCATCATGGCATAATTCTTCATTCTCAGCGTGTAGCTATCGTTCCCCAAATCTTACCAGTGAATCGTTCAAATATCCTCTAATCAGTCCATGATCTCTTCGTTCTCATGTATCTAAGTTCCTTCAAGTATCCTCATTTGTTTTCAAATTCTTCCCGGTGAATTGTGCCCTTGCTACTCTCTTCTCCAATTCTTACGGTGGTTCGTTCAAGATTTCACCTCTTTCGTTATCATTTAATTCATTCGTTCTTTCCAATCCTACCGGTGGTTCATGAAGACTTCCTCAAGTTTTGCGCCATATCTCTTTTAATCCTTTCTACGAGAATAAGTAGTATGCCAAATCCATTGCGTGTCATCAATTTGATTGGTGAAGGATGAGCATAATGTAATTCTTATTCTTGTTTCATCGAGTAAATTCAATTCCTTAGTCCGGAGGTTCATCAAAAATTCTTGGTTTCAGTTGTTCATCATATCACATTCTTGGTTCGATATGCTTCATCATTTTTTTCCGGAGTTCCAAGCTCTATTTAACACGGAGACCCATCTAAATCATTGCAAGGCTTCACCTTGTGTTTTCAACTTCTCTTTCTTTCTATCACCCTTTTGTTTACCGGAGTTCTTCATGGAGGTTCTACATGGTGGTTCATCAAGTATTCCTTTCATTCTTCAATTGTTCTTCAAGATTTCTCTTGAAGTTATGACCCGTCAAGCTATACTCAAAATTAAACATGGTGCTCAACACATGTTTTGTTTTGAGGCGTCTCTTCTTGCATTCCAAAGTGCAATTCTTTCTACCTTATCATTTGAGATGGTGTTATATCATTCTTGACAATTTCCATTCATGTTTCGTGATTCACATGTTGTCAAGAATGAGATATTTTAAATCCATCAGTCTCTTCATTGGAGTTATCTTGGTATAGATCTCACCTACAGCCTTCCCTAAGGAATGTAGCTATTTGTGGTGTTTATGAATGATCCAAGTTTTCTCCTACCCTCTCGGTGAAGAAGTTTTTCATCTCTTTGGTGCTCTCAATCCAATCAATGGTTTGCATTAGTGGCCGGTTGTCACCTCATCATTTTCAGATGTTTGCCATAAGCCCACAACAAGCTTCTGCTTCTCGTTGTTGATTTTCCAACAACTCCATTCGATTCTTCTTTGCAAGGATGCTTTCCAAGTTCACTTGTGGGAGAAGTTGCCTTTTTCTCCTTCGTTCTCTTATTCCAATGATACATCTTCTATTTTTCTTCCGGAGGCTTTGTGATGTTATTCTTTTCCCTCATCATCTCGATTTGTGAAGATCATGTTCTTTTCTTGCTTATCCATTTAAACGGAGTGTTGTGTCATCTCTTCAAGTGCTTTTCATCTTATCAAGTTTTCCTTCTTCTTTCAGTCGGAGTGCTGCCCAAATTATATCATTCTTCCTCTCTCATCTTGTTTTAACCGGAGTGGTTTCGAATTCTATCTTGTCCACTAAACTCTTGATCCATGTCTTTGCAACCTTCAAGTTATCGTAATGTTCCTCTTTTCTAACGGATTGTTTGCAATCTCCTTCATCTCTAATTGCTCAACCTCTCAAGGTTCGTGGTTTCACTCGTTCGTCAAAGAAGCAACATAGATTTACCTCTTCTCTTTCTCTTCCGTTTTCCCTCCGGTGCCATCCTAGATCTCGGGACGAGATCCTCTCGTAGTGGTGGAGTGTTGTAACGCCCCGGATACAACTTTCCGCATTCGTAACTCTGACTCCTGCCTTTTCCGGAGATGCCATATGTTATTTTCCTTCGTGTTTGGGTTTTGTTCTTTTGTTTTTGCATTTTGTTCATGTCATGCATTTCTTGCCATGTCATCATGCGCATTGCATCGGCATCGTTTTCATAAAACTTGCATCCGTTCGCAGTTGCCCTTTCTTTCTTTGCCTGCGTTGGCATTTTGTCGGGCCCTTGTCCTTGTTGACCTTCCCTCAGACCATTTGGACCCCTCTCTTCTCTCTTTCTCCGAGACCACAAAACCCCCCCTTGTCTTCGTCGACCTCTCTTGCCATCTCGCAGCACCCCCGTGTGCGTGTCCGAAACTTGCCCGAACCCGAACCGGTCTGTCGTTACCGTTGGGTCCGGATCATCCCCTAACGTCTACAAAACGTCTCCGTTTTCTTATTTGGACTCCCTAACCTATTTTTCCCGACCGTCCGATTTTGATCGGAGGGACGAAATAGCCCCAAACCAAATCCTTGCTATATATATTCAGCCTAACCCTAGAATCAAGGAGAGCTGTCCCATCCTTCTCCCCGCCGCCACTCTCTCTGGTTCCCCTCGGGATCCTCCCAAATCCATCCCCTCTTCGACTTCAGACGCCAGCCAACCACCTCCTTCCCTCGATCCACCCAATCCCGCAACCGAGGCCCGAGCTCCTCCCGATCTGGATGCCCGCGCTCGACCTTCTGCTGCCTCTGCTTCGCCTGAACCGCGCCCCTGGTTCGCCTCGAACAGCAGCAGCGCCCGAGCGCTCCTCCACCTCGCAACTTCGTCGTCGGCGACCCGTGGACCAGGTCTCGTCCCGCTCCTCGCCCTTCCCTTTTTTCCCTCTCCTTCTCTCTCTCGGCTCACATCTCTCTCTCTGCTCTCTCTTTTCGTTGTGCACAGGAGCAACCCGCCGCCAAGGCCCTCGCTGGGGTTTCCCCAGCCGTCGCCCGCCTCGTCGTCGCGCCACGGCCGGCGTCCTCCTCATCCTAGCGCCGCCGCGCAAAGCTCCTCTGCCGCATCCGCTTTGCTTCGCCCTCGCTGAGCACGTCGCCTCCGCCCGGTTCCACTCGCGTCCCCGCCAACTCCCTCTGTCGCCAAAGTCTGCAACCCATGGCGCCATCCCCATGGAGCTGCGGCCGCCGCCGCCATGTTGGAGCCCCTGCCTCGCCTTGGATCTCGCCAAGGTGCCGCCTCGCTGCCTGGATCCGCCGTCCCCGCGCCTCCTGGCCTCCTCCGCGCTCGATTCTCGCCGTCCCGAGTCCCCCTGCTGCTCCTCTGCTCCACCCCGCTGCCCCCTGCTTCCTCGTCAGGGACGAACGAGCGTTCGTCCTGATCGGTCCAGCCGCGCCTGTTGACCGCGGCCTGCCCGACTCCTTCGCCTCCTGGGCCACAACCAAGCCGGCCCGCGTCGCCAGCGCCAGCCGGCCTCCTCTGCCTCCCCAACCGGGCCGTAGCCCACTAGGTGAGGCCACCACCAAGCGCCCCTGTCCTGTGCAGCCCGGGCCTGCCAGATTCGGCCCATATATTTTTTTTACTATGCCCTGCGAATTTTGCTATTTTTCCAGGAATTGTTGTTTTACAGAAAAACCCTTCATGATCATGCATTTAATAACTCACAAACGGTGCATCGGATTAAAACAAACTTTATATGTAAAATGCCTAGAATTTCATCTAGTTTCATAATATGCCACTTTCATCCATGTTTAAAATGTTTAAAATGCTGTTTGTTTAAATTTGCATAAATGCCATGTTAAAATGATTTAATTCATAACTAAATAACCGTAACTCCGATTTTAATAAACTTTATATGTAAATGGGGTAGAATTTTGCCTAGTTTAACATGGTGCACTCATCTTGCATGTTTAACAACTCTAAAATTGTGTTTAGGGCAGAACAGTACCAAACCTTAAAATATGCATATGGGGATTTTTCGGACTTGTTGTTCGTTGTCTCCGGCCTCATTTAAACTTGCTTAAATAGATAGTTTACTTATGCTTCTACCCCTTGCCATGTTAATCAACATTTAATATTGTTGGGTAGCTTAAACAAGAGAGAACTAAATAATGGATGTGGTGTTTTGTCAATATGCAACTCGTTGCATATTGAGCTCCACTTAATTTGTAGTGTTGTTTGTTGCACTTTGCCATGCCATGCCATGCCTCATTAAACCGGACATGCATCATACTTGTTTGCGCATCATGACATGTTTATGTGATGGTTGTTTACTATGTTGTTTGTTTCTTTCCGGGTTGCCTCTCTCGTTAGCTTCGGTTTCGTTCCGGAGTTGTGAGGATTCGTTCAACTACGTCCGTTTGTCTTCCTCATGGACTCGTTCTTCTTCCTAGCGGGATATCAGGCAAGATGACCGCTACCCTGGATCTCACTACTATCATTGCTATGCTAGTTGCCTCGTTCTTTCGCTATGCTTTGCGCTACCCATTACTGTTTGTCCAGCCATCCCAAATTGCCATGAACCTCTAACCTTTGACACCATTCCTAGCAAACCGTTGTTTGGCTATGTTCCCTTTTGCTCAGCCCTCTTATAGCGTTGCTAGTTGCGGTGAAGTTGAAGATTTCTCCATGGTGAACAGGGTTTATGTTGGGATATCACAATATCTCTTATATTATTAATGCATCTATATACTTGGTAAAGGGTGGAAGGCTCGGCCTTATGCAGTGTTTTGTTCCACTCTTGCCGCCCTAGTTTCCGTCATACCGGTGTTATGTTCCCGATTTTGCGTCCCTTACGCGGTCGGGTGATTTATGGGACCCCCGACGGTTCGCTTTGAATAAAACTTGTCCAAAAGGCCCAACATTGCCTTTTACCATTTGCCTCACCACCACCTACTTTTTCCCTTGGGAGTCGCTCTCTCGAGGGTCATCTTTATTCAGCCACCCGGGCCAATGCTTGTCTAAGTGTTGGTCCAAACTAGAAACCACTTGCGGCGCCACCTCGGGAAACTTGAGGGCTGGTTCTAGTTATGCGTCTTGCTCATCCGGTCGTGGCACGAGGCGAGATCTGTGGCTACTATCGGGATGTCGGCACGCCGGAGGTTTTGCTGGTCTTGTTTTACCATTGTCGAAATGTCTTGATGTACCGGGATACCGAGTCGATCGGAGTGTCTCGGGTGAAGGTCTATTCGCCGATGATCGCGAGAGCTTGTCATGGGCTAAGTTGGGACACCCTGCAGGTATAAACTTTCGAGAGCCGTGCCCATGGTTATGTGGCGATGGGAATTTGTTAATGTCGGTTGTAGACAACTTGACACATGATCCGAATTAAAACGCATCAACCGAGTGTGTAGCCGTGATGGTCTCTTCTCGTGGAGTCCGTGAAGTGAACACGGTTTCTGTGTTATGTTTGACGTAAGTAGGTGTTCAGGATCACCTCTTGATCATTGCTAGCTTCACGACCGTTCCGCTTGTTTCTCTTCTCGCTCTCATTTGCGTATGTTAGCCACCATATATGCTTAGCCGCTGCTGCAACCTCACCACTTTACCGCTTCCTTTCCCATTAAGCTTTGCTAGTCTTGATACCCATGGTAATGGGATTGCTGAGTCCTCGTGGCTCACGGATACTTCAAACCAGTTTGCGGTGCCTATGTTACCGGCGGAGATGGCGCAACCAAGCTCAAGGAGGAGCTTGATGAAGATCTTGCCCTTTGTGTTGTTTCGTTCTAGTTGATCAAGAGTGGAGCCCGGTTGGGGTCGATTGGGGACCTTTATGCATTTGGGGTTCTTCTTTTATTTTGGTTCCGTAGTCGGACCTTGATTGTATCTGGATGATGTAATGCTTTATTCATGTATTTGTGTGAAGTGGCGATTGTAAGCCAACTATGTATCTTTTCTCTTATGTATTACATGGGTTGTGTGAAGATTACCTCACTTGCGACATTGCTTTCAATGCGGTTATGCCTCTAAGTCGTGCTTCGACACGTGGGAGATATAGCCGCATCGAGGGCGTTACAAGCGTGTGTGAAGAAGTACACCCCTGCAGGGTTATCATTATCTATTCGAATAGCCGGATTCCTCGGATATGGAAACTTGGACCCCTTGCATAGTTCATAGACAAGTGAAAGTGGATACTTTAAAATACGCAAGATAAGCGTGAGTTCTATGGATAGCGTTCTCGTAGGGAGACGGGAGCGGATCCATAGTGGTGTATTGATATGGTGAATATGTGGACTCGTGTGCGCCACCTCAAAAGAGTTACTTGCAGTCATAGTTCAGGATAGCCACCGAGTCAAAGCTGGCTTGCTGCAGTCAAACTCCACCATCCCCTTTGTTGATAATGATGCATATGTAGATAGTTCTGATGTAAGTCTTCTTGGGTACATTTGTACTCACGTTTGCCTATTTTATGTTTTTGCAGAGAGACTTGGTCTCGCTAGTAGTTCCACGTGGACTTGATGTTTAGCTTGATACCTCAGCTACGATCTTGTGCCCTCGGCAGATCTCGGTAGATAGTCGGGCTTCTCGGCCTTTTTCATTTATAGTTATGCGTACTCGGACATGTTAAGCTTCCGCATGTGCTTTGACTTGTGTGCTTTCAATGTTGGGTCATGAGACCCATGCTTGTAATATCTCGCTCCTCGGGCCTAATGAATAAATACTTGAGTCGTAGAGTCATGTTGTGATGCCATGTTGTATTTGCACATATCGAGCATATTGTGTGTATGTTATTGAAATGCTTGGTATGTGTGGGATCGACTATCTAGTTGTTTATCTTTAGTAGCCTCTCTTATCGGAAATGTCTCCTAGTGTTTCCACCAAGCCATGGTAGCTTGCTACTGCTCCGAACACTTAGGCTGGCGGCATGTGTCCTTCTTCGTTCTGTGTCATCCCTTGGAAATGTCACGCGATGAATACCAGAGTCTGTTAGCCGCTACAGCCGGTTCACCGGAGTCTGCTAGCCAGTGCTACAGCCTGGATTCACTCGCGGCGATGACCGACACGTTCGATCTTTGGGTCATGGATGCTGTCCTGTAAGTTTGTGCCACTTTGGGTTTACAACTAGCCATGTCAGCCGGGCTCCTTATCATATGGATGCTAGCGACACTATCATATCGTGTGCCAAAAGGCATAAACGGTCCCGGCAAAGGTAAGGCGACACCGTAGGAATACCGTGCGTGAGGCCGCAAAGTGATATGAGGTGTTACATGCTAGATCGATGTGGCATTGAGTCGGGGTCCTGACAGTTTTGGTATCAGAGCTTGACTGCCTGTAGGATTACCAAGCCAAACTGGTCGAAGTTGAGTCTAGAAATGCTTTAGTTATATGTAGGGGAATTGATTGTGGATGGAACGTAAGGCTCTTTTTACTCCTTATACCTCATGGCCTTCTGACCTGAGTTATCCTCTTCTTTTCTACGGGGATTAAGAACTAGGCCTTCTCATCTATCTCTCAGGATGACGTGTTACTAAACCGTAGTTGCCTAAGATTGATGGATTTAAGCCCCAGTTCAGTTTCTATTACTTCTGTACGTTGAAAGTTGATCTCGGAACCTTGATATGATGTTGTTGAGTGGCTATGCCACCATTTTTGTAGCATGTCTCAAATTCTTTTGAGCAGTTACAGCCGTTATGCTATCCGAGTCATCCCAGATTTCTAAGCAATCTGATGCACTTGCAAATCCTTTCCCTCTGGTTTTGATGTTCCTTTGGGCCAGGTTAATCACACTAATTGCTGAGTTGAGGTATTCTATTGCCTCGACATATATGTTGGAATTATTATTATGACCCTAGGTGTCTTAGGGGATCATCTAGTAATCTAGCCATGAATTGTATCCGAGTGTGATGACTATGGCCTTTCATTCTCGAAAGCATCCCATGATGCCACTTAGTAGTAGGTATTCTACTCCTGGGTTCTTGACCCAAGATTCACTCCACTTACCTCGTGTTGATAGTATTGCTAGTTCCTTTAGGTTATTAGTAACCTTTGCATTAGTCCTCAAGGTCCGTGGTATTTCCTTCTTCCAAATACCATGATCCATTTTGGCAGAAGTTCTCTTCAACCGAAAGATCACAACAAGAGTGCTCTCAATGAGTTTCCTATCCTGTGTTGTGAATCTGCCAGTCCTACCTTTCCGCATGGGTTATATGGAAGAAATATGTTGAACTTGTTCGATATGCTAGTCCATGCATCCACAACTCAGAAAATCATATGTTCTTTGGGGTTGTCCCTCTTTAGTTGTCTTCTGACTTCGTCTATCAATTGATAGTCAAGGGTATGTGTGCATTCGTTTATCGATGCCATTATTCTTGTGGTCCGTCAAGCCATTCTATTCCGGAATGACTAGGAGAAACAAACTCCAGAACCCCATCCATATCCAGGATTGGGTCAAAGCAGTTGTACTCCGCAGATCAAAATGCCAATCAAGCTTTTAGTCTGTTCTACCCTGAAGTATTACCCACTTTAAGTCAGGAATGTCATGAGAATTGCACCTTCTCTTATGAATTCTTGACGCAGTAATACTTCTTGCCATCATTGTTCATTCCTCGGTACCCGTGTTATTGTAACCGGAATGCCGACAAGGGAACCGTGATGTGTGAAATCTATACTCCTAGCAACTCCGTTGCTTGGTAGTAAATTTTCAATATTCTCATTCTTAGCGTGTTGGTTATTGAATCATCATTCTAAGATAGATTGTGCTACCTAGTCCCTATTTCTGGTGCACTCTCCGATCAATGAGTTAGGATAATGCCAATCCTTGCTTATTTGATCATATCGTCTTGCCCTCAAAAGCAAGATTGTTCTCGAGCTTAGTAACATACAATGTGGTTCGTGATTTTACGGATATCTTCTGGAAGTGTCACCAGTTGTCACCGACCGCTATGTTGAGCTCGTGATCAAGTTGGTTTCTTGTAAACCACCCTTCTCCAAGAAACCGTGTTGGATACCCCGAGCTAGTTGATTAAGCTAAACGACAACTTGGAGAGTTAGAAGATAAAAGCTTACCTAACCTAGTTCATTTCGGGGATATCTGGTGTTGGTGTGTTAGTTGAAGAAAGATGATATCTTCATCGATTGGTCCTGTGATCAGTTGTTGGACCTATTATCTTGTCAAAACTTTGATTTGAGGTGGGCTATTCTCAAATCAAATCGGAACCAACGATGTTAAGTAATGTTGTCTTACTCGCGGTTGTTCCTCGAGCATACACTATTATATCTTACGGTCCGACCAATGCTATGTCCTTGTTCACATAATTATGGAATTCCATTTATATGGTCATCCCTATGACTTGTTGTTGAACCCATCAGCAGCATTTTATCTTCTCCATGATCATGTTGAACATCCATCTAGTATTGGAAACTTTTGTAAACATTACCTTCGTGTTCCATTCATGAGGTATATGTTCGGATGAAAGAAGTGACTTTCTCTAATTCACGTGCACTTGGTGTAAGTTGCGCCGTGGATCCGAAAAAGATTGTTTTTGTTTCCTTTGGAATCATCCCAAGTCGATCATGCATGTGCAAAGTATACTATGGTTTGGTAGACTAATTACCTCCACTCCATATGTATTCTCAGAGCACACCAAGCCACCGATTTTTGTTCGAGAAAAGGAGTTAAGTGCTAATCCATGGTAATGCACAAGATTTCGATATCCCGATGATGGTTCCCAACCTGAACTTCGGTAGTGTTTTATTATAAGACTACTACGTGGTCATGCTTATGCAGGACAACGTGTTCACATGTGTGTAGCGTAACCAGCTCATGTTTTGGAGCTTGCTATCGTAGTTCATTTTCCTGAGAATCTCGCAACGTCATCTCGTCGATTTGTGTTGCAAACTTTCATTCCTCTTTCTAGACTTGATGAGTCTAGAATATTCTGACACCGACCGGATCTGAATCTCAGGCAGATATGATGGTTGGAACATTTCCCAAGAACTATTATATTGGTCTCTCTGTAACCCGGTAAAGTGGATGTCGTGGCCAACACACCCAGCCGGAAGACCTATTATTGTAGTGTCTTGATTGAGGAAGTTGACCACCTCCCCATAAGGATCTCGTAGAATTTATTCTAGTAGATGTTCCTTATGTATTCTTGAGCTCCCGAAGTCCGGCCTGTTACTTGATGTTCTAGATACTAAACCATTTCAATGAATGGGTTATGCTAGCACATCAAGGAGAACATTAGAAGCGGAGTGCTAAATGTCTCTCGGTCGATCATCCAGATTTTGTCCCCTTGGTCTCGCTAAGGTGAAATCTGAGAAAGTGTTATCTTCCTTTGCGTCTGCATCCTCCACCAATATCCATCATGGTAGTATGTTGTGTTGCCAGGATCCTTGACACGGAGATTGGTAAACCTTGATGAATATGGAAATGCTCAAGTTCTTGAGAACACGCGCAAGTGCTAGGTTTTATCGTCGGCATTAATTGCATAGTGCTATCAGTTTCCCCGGTTATGTTATAACCACTCCAATAGTGGAACCACTCTCTACTGTTGAGCTTCTCCCCAGTTACTAAAATCATCCCTTGTGTTGTTTTCAACAAGGTAATCCACATCATCCATTCTAATTATGGTATGCCATTCTACCAAACCCCTACAAACGATCGCTCGAGAATGGCCTCAGGCTGGTGAGAAGAGTTCTAATGACCTATGTATCA
This sequence comes from Aegilops speltoides, assembly GCA_021437245.1. NCBI lineage: Eukaryota > Viridiplantae > Streptophyta > Magnoliopsida > Poales > Poaceae > Aegilops > Aegilops speltoides. The sequence goes on from CM038143.1 coordinate 194,153,009, forward strand.
AAGTAATTCTTTTTGCCACTTGAGGGAATAATTCTACGAGTCACTTTCCCCAAGGTGCCCCGTTATGGAATCATGGCAATTATTTCCTTGCCACCTTGAGACCATCCACCATCTCTCTAAGCGTGGAATTGTTGCCCACCAAATCAAACCTCGCTGTTTGTTCTTCCATCCCTCTCCATGTGTTTTGTGTCTCAATTCGAGATGTTCCAACATCCCATTCCACGAGTTGATTTTGAGTGCTCGATCTTTGAGGAGATTGTTTCCTATAGAGTTTCTTTCTGTCGCCATCGTGTTGAATGAAGATCTCGAAAGCAAGGACGTCAAGATCAATTGAAGCAACGAACCAACATTTCGAGAAGGGCAATTGGATCGACAAGTTAGTGTTAGCTAGTGTCCCCTCTGTCTTCTTACCTCACGTCTTGAATCTCGAGACGAGATTCTTGTTTAGTGGGGGTGAGTTGTCACATCCCTAGTTCTGGTATGCTCTGAGCTAGCTAGTCATGTGTTGCATCATGTTTAATTTCTTTTTAAACTTGAAATGGGGATGTTCAAACCCTAGCACCAAATGGAATTCAACCAGGCTCAACTTAAAATCTTTATGGAAGAACCCAAAATGCCTTTGAAAATGTTCATGATTTCTGATAAAGGTGAAAATCTCTGCCAAAAATGATGAGCATATTTCTTGGCCATTTATGGATTTTTGAATTAACTCATATTATATTGAATTGGGGCATTTAAACTCTATAAATATTTTAAATGCTCTAATAAATTCTGAGAATAGTTGAGGGCTGTTGGGAATAATCCAGTATGTGCCCACAATTTATTTCAGGATTTTATTAAGTGATTTAGTATTTTACTAAATCCAAAATAACAAAGACAGAAAATAGAAAACATTAAATAAAAGAGAGAGAGAGAGGACTAACCTGGGCTTTCCTACCTGGTGCTCCTGTAGCCCAACACTGTGCATAGCCGGCCCAGCCCAGCTTTACCTCCCCTGTCGTCTTCCTCCTCTTGCCAGGAGGACGAAGGGCGCGTGCCCGGCGCGCGCGACCACACGCCGGCCACCTCCTGCTTACACGCTTTTCTTCTTTGGAGGCACCCGAGGACGCCACGCACCCCCTGGGTCCTCTCACTTCTTCCCCCGTGCTCATCCCCTCCCCTGTTTCTCTCGCGCGCACCCACCGAGCGCAGCCGTCGCCGCCGACGAGCACCGCCGTGGCCACAGCCACCGCCTCGCCTCGCCGAAGCGCTCAGAAGCTCCGCCGCGACGACCTCTTCCTCTTCACCAAGTCACACGGCGCCGGACGGCCAGGAATGTCGCCATCGAGCTCATCATCGTCCTCTGCCCCGACGATCACCGCCCGTCGATTCGCCGCCTCCGACGCTTCCCCAACCACGCTGGGCTTCTCCGAGAGACCTCTGTGAGCTCCACCGTCGTTTGCCCCTCCTTCCCGCGTCTAACTCGTCCTCTAACCATGTTTTCCACCGGAGCCGAGAGCCGGTCGCCGCCGTGGCCACCGTCACCTATAGCTGCAACCGAGCACTTCACCGCACTCGCCGTGTCCCCAGGAGCCCGCAGCAACGCTCCGCACCTCCTGCCGTGCCTCCTAGCGACGACCCCGAGCTCGCCCGAGCTCCGGCCGCCGCCGAGGTCGGCGCCGTGCTCAACTCCGGCCACCTCGTGGCCTCCCGTCCGTTCCTTTGGATGCGAGCGAGCAAGAGCTCCTCCCTAGTGCCCCAGTGGCGCCAAACCACCACCTGTAAGCGCAATCCGAGCCAAGCCGCCGTCGTTTTGCTTGCTCGCCGCCACGGCGAAACTCCGGCGACCACGACGTGTCTGCTCGTTAGGAATTAAACCCCACTTAATTACCACCTCATCACATCGACATGTGGGCCCAGCCCCACTAACACTTTTAGTTAGGATTAAATTAGCACTAACAGCCTCTCATTAATTAGCCTAGTCATCGACCAAAGGTCCCAAATCGAGTTTGACCTGGGCTGACGCTGTTGACTTGATGACGCTATTACGACGTCAGTCGACGTGATAATGCTTTTCTGGATTTTAAATAAATCTATTTGATTTATTTATTTCCAGAAAATGCCCAAAACTTCTAAAAATCATATAAAATCAACCGTAGCTCAGAATGAAATAATTTATATATGAAAAATTATTAGAAAAATCCAATCTATCCATCTGTACCATTTTCATGCATGTTAGAACAACTTATGACTACTGTTTAGGACAATTCAATTAAATGGCATTTAAGAAATCACATTTGGAGTTTGAATTTGAACCTAGTGTTCAAACCAACTTCATTTAACATGTTGTTAGCTGCATTAGCTCAATCAACAGCATATTGCCATGTCACATTCATGCATCATATTGTTGCATTTGCATTGATTGTGTTTCCTCTCATTGCGGTAATTGTCCCCCTTCATGAGCGTGTTTCGACGATGTGATCAATGACACCAATGAAGAACTATACTATCTTGAAGTGCCGGCAAGCAAAACCCCTTGTTCATTCCGATACAATCCCACTCTCTACTTCGCTCTATTTTACTGCATTAGGACAACAACGATACAACTGTTACATGCTGCGGTAGTTGAACCCCTTTATCCTCTCGCATGACTGTCATTCCACGAGAAATAGATGAAACCCACTAGCATGAGTAGGAGTTGCTTGAGCCCTGATGTGCCTACTCATTCATGCTTGTTTGTCATGCCTGCTATTGCTTAGAGTTGTGTCAGGTCTGATTCATCGGGAATGAATCGGAGGTGTGTGAACATGTCCTACTGTTGAGAGCTAAATGTGTGAACACGATTTGGTAAAGGTAGCGGTGAGAGGCCATGTAGGAGTACATGGTGGGTTGTCTCATTGCAGCCGTCCTCAGGAACTGAGTTCTGTGTTTGTGATCCATGAACAGTTACTACCACACATTGGGTTCCGGTAACTCGGCCCCTCTCGGCTTCTTAATCACCCTTGTTCTCTGTCCGTGAGTTGCAACTAGTTTCGGTGTTTGTAGGTAGTGTTAGTAGTCTACCAAGTGGCACCCGTGCAGGTGGGCTTGGGACAGACTAGGCACAAGATGTACGGTGTACCAAGTGGCACCGGATGGTGGGCTTGGGAACCCTGCTCACATCGTTTGGGGCCGTGGCGACACCCCTGCGGATCTCCTTGCGGATGGAACCCGAATAGGCGATAAACCTGGACGAGAGACTTGAGTGTTTAGGTAGGCGTGGCCGACTCCTCGCCCGGCTTCCGCTTGAAGGTTGCCGAGGTACATGGCGTGTCAGGCGATGTAAGTGGCGAGAGCGTGTGTGAAGAAGTACACCCTGCGGGGTTATCATTATCTATTGAATAGCCGGATTCCTCGGATATGGAAACTTGGACCCTTGCATAGTTCATAGACAAGTGAAAGTGGATACTTTAAAATACGCAAGATAAGCGTGAGTGCTATGGATAGCGTTCTCGTAGGGAGACGGGAGCGGATCCATAGTGGTGTATTGATATGGTGAATATGTGGACTCGTGTGCGCCACCTCAAAAGAGTTACTTGCAGTCATAGTTCAGGATAGCCACCGAGTCAAAGCTGGCTTGCTGCAGTCAAACTCCACCATCCCCTTTGTTGATAATGATGCATATGTAGATAGTTCTGATGTAAGTCTTGCTGGGTACATTTGTACTCACGTTTGCCTATTTTATGTTTTTGCAGAGAGACTTCAGTCTCGCTAGTAGTTCCACGTGGACTTTGACGTTTAGCTTGATACCTCAGCTACGATCTTGTGCCCTCGGCAGGATCTGGTAGATAGTCAGGCTTCTCAGCCTTTTTCATTTATAGTTGTCTGTACTCAGACATGTTAAGCTTCCGCATGTGCTTTGACTTGTGTGCTCTGAATGTTGGGTCATGAGACCCATGCTTGTAATATCTCGCTCCTCGGAGCCTAATGAATAAATACTTGAGTCGTAGAGTCATGTTGTGATGCCATGTTGTATTTGCACATATCGAGCATATTGTGTGTATGTTATTGAAATGCTTGGTATGTGTGGGATCTGACTATCTAGTTGTTTATCTTTAGTAGCCTCTCTTATCGGGAAATGTCTCCTAGTGTTTCCACCGAGCCATGGTAGCTTGCTACTTTGCTCCGAACACTTAGGCTGGCCGGCATGTGTCCTTCTTCGTTCTGTATACATCCTTCGGGAAATGTCACGATGAATACCGAGTCTGTTAGCCCGCTTCTGCCCGGTTCACGGAGTCCTGCTAGCCCAGTGCTACAGCTGGATTCACTCGGCGATGACCGACACGTTCGATCTTTGGTCATGGATGCTGTCCTGTAAGTTTGTGCCACTTTGGGTTTACAACTAGCCATGTCAGCCGGGCTCCTTATCATATGGATGCTAGCGACACTATCATATACGTGTGCCAAAAGGCGCAAACGGTCCCGGGCAAAGGTAAGGCGACACCCGTGGGAATACCGTGCGTGAGGCCGCAAAGTGATATGAGGTGTTACATGCTAGATCGATGTGGCATTGAGTCGGGGTCCTGACATATTGCCATGTCATAGCATGCATCATATTGTCGCATTGCATTGATTGTGTTCTTCTGTGCTTGCCGGTAATTGCTCCCTCTCGATAGACGCGTTCCGACGATGAGTTCGTTGACACCGACGAAGAGATATATTATCTTCAGAAGTGCCAGGCAAGCAAAACCCCCTTGTTCATTCCGATACAATCCCACTCTCTCACTCCTGCTCTCTTTTATTGCATTAGGACAACAACGATTCAATGTTACTTGCTGCGGTAGTTGAACCCCTTTATCCTCTACATGACCTGTCATTGCCACAGTAAATAGATGAAACCCACTAGCATGAGTAGGAGTTGTTTGAGCCCTGATGTGCCTACTCATTCATGCTTGTTTGTCATGCACTCTTTGCTTAGAGTTGAGTCGGTCCGATTCATCGGGAATGAATCGGAGGTGTGTGAACATGTCCTACTGTGTGAGCTAAGTGTGTGAACACGATTTGGTAAAGGTAGCGGTGAGAGGCCATGTAGGAGTACATGGTGGGTTGTCTCATTGCAGCCGTCCTCGAGAACTGAGTTCGTGTTTGTGATCCATGAACAGTTACTACCACACATTGGGTTCCGTAACTTTCGACCCTCTCGGCTTCTTAATCACCCTTGTTCTCTGTCCGGGAGTTGCAACTAGTTTCGGTGTTTGTAGGTAGTGTTAGTAGTCTACCAAGTGGCACCCTGCAGGTGGGCTTGGGACAGACTAGGCACCATGGCACGGTGTACCAGCGTACATCCACCCGTCGAGGTGGGCTTGGAACCCTGCTCACATCGTTTGGGGCCGTGAGCGACACCCGGCGGATCTCCTTGCGGATGGAACCCGAATAGGCGATAAACCTGGACGAGAGACTTGAGTGTTTAGGTAGGCGTGGCCGACTCCTCGCCGGCTTCCGCTTGAAGGTTGCCGAGGTACATGACGTGTCTGAGGCGATAAGTGGCGAGCGTGTGTGAAGAAGTACACCCTGCAGGGGTTATCATTATCTATTGAATAACCGGATTCCTCGGATATGGAAACTTGGACCCCTTGTACAGTTCATAGACAAGTGAAAGTGGATACTCTAAAATGCGCAAGATAAGCGTGAGTGCTATGGATGGCGTTCTCGTAGGGAGACGGGAGCGGATCCATAGTGGTGTATTGATATGGTGAATTTGTGGACTCGTGTGCGCCACCTCAAAAGAGTTACATTGCAGTCGTAGTTCAGGTTAGCCACAGAGTCAAAGCTGGCTTGCTGCAGTTAAACTCCACCACCCCTTTATTGATACCGATGCATATGTAGTTAGTTCCGATGTAAGTCTTCTTTGGGTACATTTGTACTCACGTTTGCCTATTTTATGTTTTTGCGAGAGAGACTTGATCTCACTAGTAGTTTCACGTGGACTTGACGTTTAGCTTGATACCTCAGCTACGATCTTGTGCCCTCGGCGGATCTCAGTAGACAACGGGCTTCTAAGCCTTTTTCATTTGTAGATGTCTGTACTCGGACATGTTAAGCTTCCTTTGTGCTTGACTTGTATGCTCAATGTTGGGTCGTGAGACCCTGTTTGTAATATCTCGCTCCTCGGGCCTAATGAATACATACTTGAGTCGAGAGTCATGTTGTGATGCCATGTTGTATTTGCACATATCGAGCATATTGTGTGTATGTTATTGAAATGCTTGGTATGTGTGGGATCTGATTATCCGTTGTTTATCTTTAGTAGCCTCTCTTACCGGAAATGTCTCCTAGTGTTTCATCGAGCCATGGTAGCTTGCTACCGCTCCGGAACACTTAGGCTGGCCGGCATGTGTCCTTCTTCGTTCTGTATCTCGTCTTCGGGAAATGTCACGATGAATACCGGAGTCTGTTAGCCGCTACAGCCCGGTTCACCGAGTCTGCTAACCCATGCTACTGACTGGATTCACTCGTGATGACCGACACGTTCGATCTTTGGTCACGGATGCCTATCCTTGTAAGTTTGTGCCACTTTGGGTTTACGACTAGCCATGTCAGCCTGGCTCCTTATCATATGGATGCTAGCGACACTATCATATCGTGTGCCAAAAGGCAAAACGGTCCCGGGCAAAGGTAAGGCGACACCCGTGGGAATACCGTGCGTGAGGCCGCAAAGTGATATGAGGTGTTACATGCTAGATCGATGTGGCATTGAGTCGGGGTCCTGACATAAAGTAAATCAATAACAAACATGCCACAGTCGGGCGTCTGTGCGACACCACATAAAGGGCTTATAAAGTAAATCAATAACAACCATGCCACAGTTGGGCGTCTGTGCGACACCACATAAAGGGCTTATAAAGTAAATCAATAACAACATGCCACAGTCGGGCGTCTGTGCGACACCACATAAAGGGCTTATAAGAGAATAATCACAGTGAATATCCAGGAGGTAGAACCGTCCCAGGGATACTCAATAATTCAAATAATATAAAGGGTTAGTCCATAATAATAATAACCATAATCATCATGAGTCACAAGCCATGATCCATGTTCTGTTTTTAGCAGTTTTTCCTTCGAAGACCGACACTAAGACCGACACTTGAGCCAACCTAGACTGTAGTCCTTAACCATGGACACGACTATTCTAATAGATATAATCTCTGCAGAGGGTGTACTCTTTACCCACGGGTAACGGATTCCTTTAGTCCATCGGGACTAATTCCGTCTACGGTCTTTTAATTGAAAACACACCTAACCGCACACACCAGCCTGACTTATCGGTGTCTGGAATCACCCACGACACTCATTAAGCAAAACTCTAAGTGGGGAGGCTACAACCTCGAGTAGCATGGGATCACAAAATTTATAACGCGCGCAAACTAGGGGAGCTACCCCTCGGCTACAACCGGAAACACCCATGCCCCCGGACCAAGTGGCATGCCTACCGGATGCAGCCCGTATCTTCCACCATGGCCTCTCTGTACGGTGTGTGCTAGAAAGGGGTTAACAACTTACTGAACTGTACCCTACCGATGGCAGGGACAAGTGGTAGTATGAAACAAGTATGGGGGTTACTGGAACAAGACTCGATCTACGGTTGACTCAGGAGGGTTCAAGTATTCCCTGCAAAATTAGCATAACAAATATATTTCAACCAACAGACAGAATCACCACTCATCATACATTACTATGCCATACCGGACACAACCGTCTCGATGGAGACCGGAGACAAGCTCGTGTCTACCCAAGACAGAGGCTTTCCCGGATTTCTTCCGATAGGCATGAACGGCATACGAGGGTGATTGCTATCACAACGTATCAAATTCCAATAGCACGGAATCATCAATATGCACTTATGAGTATGTTCATATCATCACATAAAATAACAAAAACTCCGAGACAAGGGGTGTCGTAACCGTATCAAACAACACACGACAATATTATGCCAGGGTTTAGAATGCTTGCATTCAAGTTGTGGAGAGGCAGAGTGCATTCCAAACTTTTGGAAGTTGCCTTCTCGCTCCAACAATCCTATTTTGAAAAATATTCAAATCAACACAAACTTTAAAAACAGTACAAAAAGTTTTCCTAATTATTTTTGAAGTAAATCTTAAAGTAAACTAGGTGAAATTTGAGAGAGGTAGGAAAAAGAATCAACTCATTTGGAGTTATATTTAAAAAGTTATAGTCAGTCAAAGTTTAGTCAGTTTTTAAATAAAACAGAAAAAGAAAAACATTTCGAAAATAAAAAAACACGTCGAAGACATACTCTGGTTTACGCCTCCACTTACGCCAGCGTGGACCAGCTCGTGGGTCATTGACAGTGGGTCCATGGGGCCCACTGGTCAGGTTTGACCAGTCGCCTCTCCCTCCTTTCTCCTCTGCCCGAGCGGAGACGGGACTCCGGCGATCGCCGTCGATTTAACGGCGGTTCCCACGGGTTACGAGGCGGGATGGATCGCCAGTCCAGGGCGGTCCTCCCAGTGGTTGCTAGGTTGGCGGGGGTGGAGGGACTCGCCGGCGGCAAGCTCCACGGCAGAGGTGGCCTCGGGATGATTTGGGGGTTCGGGCTATGGTGGCTCTCCGTCGAAGCTGAGGGTTTGGGTGGCTCTGCAAGACCAAGAGGAGTCGTGTGGTGGTGCTGGATGGACGGGGGAGGGTATAGTTGCAACGAACGGGACTGGAACGTGGTGGCGGCCGAACTGACCGAAGATGGGGAAGACGGCCTCTCCCCATCGATTGCCGGCTAGGGGCGCTCCAGAGGGATGGCCTGAGGCTGCCTGGGGGTTTGGATGAGCTCGGGGGCCTCCATTTATAGCAAGTGAGGTCGGTTCCGACGGCGACTGCATAGGATCGGCGACGAACCACCGTTCTGTAGTTGCAGGGCGATGTGGCGGCGACGGGCGCTAGCGGACACGTTCTAGGATAAGCTCGGGCTGCTCCAGAGGGCAGCTGGCACACGCGTATGGCTTGGGCGGCGCCGTGCATGGCAGGAACCCACTGTGGCCGGCCGCTAGCCGCCGTGGCCGACCTAACAGCGGCGCTGTGGGGCTCCAGGGGCGGCCTGAAGGGTGGTGGTGAGTGGATGAGGATGGGCGTGGCTCTGCAGGTGAGCAAAGGCCAGGGGCCAGACGCGGTGACCCGTGCGCACGCACGTGCAAAACGCGCGCTCTAGGCGCGCCCAGCACACGCATGCCAGGTGCTCGACGAAATGCCAGCGCGTGTTAGAGAGCTCGGATGATGCTGGTAGTTAATAGGCCTGGGTTAGGGTTAGCTAGGAGCTTAGTGGACAAGTTAGTTAGGTCAGAAGATCAAGTCCACAAAGCCAACTAAAAATCTTGCCAAATCTGGCTATGCACACAAAGTGTTCGACAGAATGCTAGAGGCATTTAGGCAGTTCTTGGGGTGGCCAAAATCTCCAGATCCTAGTTTCTTTAGATGATAAAGAGGGTGGCAAGGTTAGTTGGACAAAACCAGAAACTTGATAGAGCAAATATTTGAGAAAACCAATTTTGGGCAGAAACTAAAGGTTATTATTCATGAACCAAAAATACTCCAATGGGTCCATTCTTCTGGACTTAAGGGTTTGGTTGGGAGGACTATAAGTAGGAAAAAGAATCATGGGCAATAGAGCAACACAAAATGGAGTTGTAGTAGAAAAGGCCAATCTGGTCCAGAGAGCAAAAGAGGATGTTTCGCTCAAATTTTCCAAAGAACACCAGTGGGTTTTTGCACAAAATTGAATTATATACTCCTATTGACCTCCCCTAATTTTGGTGGAAGTTTTAAAGAAATATTTAAATAGGTTGTAGTGCAATTTTACCAACTGGACCAGTTTTGAAAACTAGGGGTAGAGCTTAAAATCTCCAATGAATAAAAGATATTTTTGCATAAAAGTGATTTAGGGACATCATATATCATCCCCAAATTTTGGTGAAAATTTTAAATGCATTTATCAAATGGTTGCAGTGCAAAAGAGGCCCTAAAACTTATGAAAAAATCATTTTCAAGAGAAATATAGCTCAAGGAAAATACATGTATAAATAATTCTACTGATAAAGAAATGTTTCAAGAGAGGGTATACAAGTCCAATAATAATTTTGGAAAGTTTTTACTTGGGGTAAAAACTCCACAATATTAAAGAAAAGAGAGGTTCTGAAATCAAAAGAAAATCCAAAAAGTAAAATTTTTAATCTCCTGGCAAAAATTTAATAAATTTCATGGTTAATTTTTTGGGGATTTACACCGGGGACACGGCTAACCATGATGAGTTTATACACTCTGCAAAGGTTTGCGCACTTTTCCCGCAAGACTCGATCTCCTCCGTTGGATTTCTCACACTACATGGTGTTTGAGAAACGGATGACCGAGACACAGTCTTTCAGAAGCATTAACTCGTTACTCTGGGTAGACAGTACCAACCTACATCCCCCTACATCTGCTAGTCTACCACTGAAAGAGGTCACACAACATACTCAACTATGCTAGAGCCCATAGTAGCTTGCGGCCGCACACGGAAGTTTCTAGCATGAATAATCTCATGATCCCTTTGAGCCTGGGTGGTGGTCCATAGGAGAATCACACGGTACCCCGGGATTTCCAAAAATACAGGCAACACTAGGTTCCCCAGGTGCCTCAATCCACCCAGATGTGTATTAAAGTTGCCACCTTAAGTAAACCATTAATTAAAAATCTCACATCTGTCATGGATACACTCACCCAATCCACGTCTACTAGCATAGCATAGCGATATAAGCAAACTTAGAAGTAACTCCCAAAGGTTTGGTATTAAAACAGGTAATAGGTTCTACCTCATCTACTTCCCAAAACCCACATATTAATCAGATCCTAATCATGCAACTGTTTGAGGATTGATCTAATGCAGGGTAGTAAAGAGGTATGATAAAAGTGTTACTTGCCTTGCTGATGATCCGTGAAACCTAGAGACTCGTACTAGCACGCGGCGCACACCGATTACTCTATCGCAAACAAACAAGCATACAATAAGCACTCATCTAATGCACGGGTAAAACTCAAATAAGAGATCTAACCAGAAAGTTCAACTTAAGAACCCCGGTTTGCAAAAAGAATCAAATCAAACGAAGCAACGAAACTCAAACGGCGAAACAAACAAGCTTCGTTTACTAATCTGGACCTAAGTAAAATTTTACAGTAGCAAAACTTGTTTGAGTTGGTTAAATGGAAAGAGGGTTTCGAGACGAAATCTAGGCGCTTGAATCTCCTGATTCCGATAAACGAGCGAAAAGTTATACTTGAACGGAAATCGGATCAGAAATCGCGATAGAAAATAATCGCGAAAAATCTGTGAAAAAGAAAAAAATGGACGAACAGGCTAACGAGCGAACGTCCGCTGTCTGCGGCTAAATGAAGAAAACTGTTTGTTAAAATGAATGTACGGACTAACCTCCGTTAAATAACTAAACCGAGAAAAACTGACGAACCGATCTAAAAAAACGGATCTAGGGTTCTTAAAAAACCCGATCAGTTTTAAAAAAAACTGGCGGCGACTACCTCGGGTCCGACGAGGTCTCCAGTGAGGCGGCGAGGCGGCAGCGCATGTCCGTGGCTCGGCGAGGCGGCGAGGCGACGACGGGCAGAGGCGGCGGCGGTGGCAACCGGCGGCGCGGGCGGCTAGGGTTAGGGTTCGGTGCGGGTGGGGTAGAGGCGGTGGTGTGGGCTTCGGGGCAGGGCGGCGCGGCTTATAAAGGCCCCCTGGGCGGAGTGCCGCTAGGGTACGACCCCGAGTCAGTTTCCTTTTTTTGAAATAATTGGGACATGTAGAAAAAGAAAGAAAAGAATTACTAAACAGACTCCAAAATCCAAAAATAAATTTTCCCCGTCCTCTAAAAATAAGCCGGACAAGATGAACATTTATTTCGGCCTAAAATGCAATTTTGGAAAACACATATCTTTCCTAATTCAAATAAAATAGCGCTAAAACTCTGAAATAAAATCTTATTTGATTTTATTATTAAATCCTCAATATTTCTTTATTTTGGGAAAGTCATTTTATTCCCTCTTTCTTAATATTATAATAGAAATATTCGAAGGTAAAATAATTAAAATCAAATGATCCTTTTTCTAAATTTGAGAAAAACTCAAATAAGAAAATAACGAAATTCCCAACTCACTCCGCGGGTCCTTGAGTTGCATGAAATTTCTAGGATCAAACCAAAATGCAATAAAATATGATATGCAATGATGATCTAATGTATAACATTCCTAATTGAAAATTTGGGATGTTACACTGTGGTACCCCGGCTCAGAGGAAACCGAAACGCCCCATATTCTATCCCAGAAATCAAGATGAAGTCTTCTGGAATACGCCACTGCTTAGCATAGAACAAATCAGCTCTATATTACAATCTATTAGGGTACAAGGGGTTCTGATATAACCGGGAATTACATCGGCACATTGACACTACGCCTGCCACTGTTGCTCTATGCAAGCAGCAGAACAACTCGAAGCAGTGGAATAACTTTTAGCAGCGGAACAACAACGACGGTGGTGAACTCCACTCTGCAGGGACTCTGGCTGGAACACTTATCCTAGCTCGCGAACAAAGAATCCACGGCAAACAAGCAATCAAATCCGGGATGACCAGCACATTGAATGTACTTGCAAGCTCACAGTAACCAGAAACATTCAAGACAAACAACAACATGGCAATTACAGGTTAAGCAGGAATTAACATGATATCATCAAAACAACATGGCATGAACAACATGAACATGGTACATCTAGAACAATATGAGCACGAAATGAACATATGAATCTGACGATACTAGCATGCAACATGATGACACTATCATGCACTCTTCTCGGGGTTACCTCGTAACCAACACGTGCATCACTTACCCGCCTCGGATATCACACAATCATCTCAGGATCAAATCAAGCTTGGTATAAACAGTACCGTAGTAATCATTACATGACCACAAGGAGCTTGATCTTTACCCATGATTCTCACTCAAATATTCAACAACGGTATCCTCGATATCATAGTGATCAATCACCGAACCACACTTGGTTCAACAGGTTACCTCATAACCAAACTGTGATCAGTCATGGATCACATATCCAACTTATCTCATCATTGAACCAGGGTTGTTATTAAGCACATCATTATTATTACTGTTGACCCATAGTGTGACCAACTACGAACTGGGCCCTTATCTGCGGGCGCGGCTATCGATAGATTTAATACACTCTGCAGAGGTAGCACATTGTACCCACACCACAGAACCCATGGCCTCGCACTCCCATTCGGGTGGACGAAGCGTTCTGACAAAACCAATCTATTGCCATGACACTCTCCCAGCCACTCCGATCAACACCCCTCTGGGATCAGTCCTGGGTGACCCCGCCTACCAGAGGCAAAACTACCACCGTCGTGGCAAACAAACAGACCCAAATTGGGACACGGTACCATAACAACAACAGGTCCACAAGGGTTATGTCCGCCTACCTGATCAGGGTAGCGCGTGCCCATAACCTTCCCTAGTTGTAGGCACTAGCGAGAGGCATGACAATAGACCCATCAGGGCCTCCCCATACTAAGGCAAATGTGGTTGCACTTGTCAGCCCGATATGGTGGTACAATGACTCAGCCAATAGTTGTTGAAGTTCAATTAAATCCGGTTAAACTTGAATGCAATAAGCTAAGTCATATGAAAATAACATGATGCAACTACAATCCATGAGCATGACATCAACACAAGCATGGCTGTGCAACATTATTTCTTAACATATCAACAACAACAAAGCATATATCCGACTAAGTATGGCATACTGACTAGCATGAACATCACAAGTACATTACTCAAAAACATAGCATGACCACTAGCATCAACAATAAATATCATGCAAGAACATATCAACAATGCTACCATGCAAGCATTTAACCACTGGATGGAATGGAACATGCATAACAACGGCACTCGGAACAAACAACAGTCATGCACCGAAGACCATCACTAATATCAACATGTACTACTATCAATCATAAACATATGAAAGGAATACTAGCAACTAGTACATGATAACCAGGTGCAGAACAACATAGCACGAGAGTGAACATGAAACTATAAGCATCATCGGAACAACGATAACCAAGTTTTAAACAGACAAACACTTAATAAAGATTCAAGTTGAAAACCATGGCTACTGCATGACTATCATGCAAGTGGGTATTGTGGCTTGCCTAGGGATGAAGAAGGCACCGGGGAGAAGTGCGGAAAGCTCGCGGAAAGATTCATCGGAAATAGTTCTCTCCCGGAGGGGGCTGTTTATGGGGAAGGGCAAAATGGTCATTTTTAGAATGTTAACACATGGTGAAAGTGTTACCAACAGAACAGGCTCAATGAGACGAAGAAATGGGCTTTGTAATCACCTCGTTTGGAGTTACAAGCAAAAAGATACGAGGGGTTTTCTGCCAGGGACCCATCTATAAAGAAAATATTCTCAGACTGGGCCAAAACAGAAAAACTGAAAGCGCATTCCAGGAACTACGCTTTCGGGACAGGGAAAGCATACTTTTGGCAGAAGCGGCAGCAGTTTACGCTTTCACTGAAACAAAAGCGTATAAGAGGAAATTACGCTTCCATTTATCTGACTAGGCAGAGGCGGGGCCGGCTTGTATGATGCTGACGTGCGGGTCCCACGGGCTGTGGGGCCCATCACTTATCCACGTGGACCGGGCGGGTCAATGCGCTAGAGGCCGACAAGTGGGGTTGGGGGCCCACTGGCCAGCTGGGACGGGGCCTTCGTCGCTCGCCCATGGGGCAGAGGGAGGAGCACGGCTCCGGCGCCCGTTCGGCCGGCTTCGGCCACCGTTCGGAGCGCCCGGACCACCCACACGTAGACGAGACCGAGGCGAACCCATCCCCATAGGGCACAGACGCCGAGGAGGTTGGGACGGAGCAGGGCACCAGACGCGGCGGAGGAGGGCTCGGGTGGAGATGGGCTCATGGCTAATGGAGCTCCGGCGAGGGGGAGAGGGCATGGGGAGGATCGCCGGACGTCCTGTGATCTTCTGGTGGTGGCTAGGGGAGGAGGGGGACTTGGCCTGCTCGAATTTGAGATGGCCGAGGCGGTGGCTATGGAGGGGATGGGACGGCAGGAGAGCTCCTCGAGATCAACGGAGAGGTTGGAGAGGCTGTTGGGGGAGAGGTGGAGCTAGTTGGGTGCTCGGGAGGCAAGGGGGAGGGCTTATATTGCCGCGCGAGGTCATGGCCGAGCTGGCGTCGCCGCGGATGCGTGGCCGGCGCCGCGGACGCGTATGCTCCTGCATAAGCTTGGGGGAAGGCGATGGGGAGACACAGGGAGAGGCTCACAGAGAGGTAGACGACGCCAGGTGAGGGAGTCCTAGACTAGGGGGTGTCCGGATAGCCGGACTATCATCATCGGCCGGACTCCAAGACTATGAAGATACAAGATTGAAGACTTCGTCCCGTGTCCGGATGGGACTTTCCTTGGCGTGGAAGGCAAGCTTGGCAATACGGATATGTAGATCTCCTACCATTGTAACCGACTCTGTGTAACCCTAGCCCTCTCCGGTGTCTATATAAACCAGAGGGTTTTAGTCCATAGGACGAACAACCATTACAACAATCATACCATAGGCTAGCTTCTAGGGTTTAGCCTCCTTGATCTCGTGGTAGATCCACTCTTGTACTACCAATATCATCAATATCAATCAAGCAGGAGTAGGGTTTTACCTCCATCGAGAGGGCCCGAACCTGGGTAAAAACATCGTGTCCCTTGTCTCCTGTTACCATCCGCCTAGACGCACAGTTTGGGACCCCCTACCCGAGATCCGCCGGTTCTGACACCGACATTGGTGCTTTCATTGAGAGTTCCTCTGTGTCGTCACCGATAGGCTTGATGGCTCGTTCAATCATCAACAACTACGCAGTCCAGGATGAGATTTTTCTCCCCGGACAGATCTTCGTGTTCGGGGGCTTTGCACTGCGGGCCAATTCACTTGGCCATCTGGAGCAGATCGAAAGCTACGCCCCTGGCCGTCAGGTCAGATTTGGAAGCCTAAACTTCACGGCCGACATCCGCGGAGACTTGATCTTCGATGGATTCAAACCACAGCCGAGCATGCCGCACTGTCACGATGGGCATGATTTAGCTCTGCCGTCGGACAGTGCCCTGGAAGCCGCACATGAGTCCGCTCCAACCCCTAGTTCGGAGCCGACCGCGCAGATCGAGGATAGGTGGCTGGACGCCGCCTCGGGAACTGCAATCTCTATGGTGATGGAGCCGAACACTGACCTTGTCCCTTGTAAAGCTCGTGACTCTGAGGTGCCGGACTCCTTGCGGACTCAACCTCTCGCCCCTACCAATCGAATACGATTGGCGGCGATCATGGAGTTCATCGCCGGACATCTTTCAAAGACTCACCCTTTGGCGACATTCTGAATTCGCTAAGACGTCTCTCGTTATCAGGAGAGCCCTGGCCGGACTGCGGTCAGGACGGTTGGGATGCGGACGACGATGAAATTCAAAACCCACCCACCACCCACTTTGTAGCCACTGTCGACGATCTAACCGACATGCTAGACTACGACTCCGAAGACATCGACGGTATGCACGACGATGCCGGAGACGACCAAGAACCAGCGCATACCGAGCACTGGAAAGCCACCTCAACTCATGATGTATACATGGTGGACACCCCAAAAGGAAGCGATAACGAGGAAGAACGGGACGCGGCGAAGGATAATTCCCCCGAAAAACAACCAAAACGGCGACGCAAGCGCCGCCCTAAGTCCCGCCTCGACAACAACAACACTCATAATGACCCAGCCATAGAGCATGGCAAACCAGTGGGCGACGAACATGCAACCAAGCAACCATCCGAACAGGATGAATCGGATAATCAATCCATTCTCGGCGAAAACAATAGTCCAGACGATCTCACGCCGGACACACCACCGGAGCATAAGAACCTTCACAAAAGGCTTGTCGCCACTGCAAGAAGTCTGAAGAAGCAGAAACGGAAGCTCAAAAGAGCGGAAGACATACTCAGAATGAGATGGAGCAAAGTACTCAAGACCGCGGACAAATATGGCAACAGCCACCAAACAAAGAGCTACCCGAAGCGCAAGCTGCTGCCCGAATTCGACGAGGAGGCCGTAGAGCCCCCACAGTCAAAAAGCAAAGAGGCCGCCTGGCCGGATAGACAACCAGATAACAGGCCAAGATCGACAAGTGGCGCCGCACACAAGCCGGCACATGATCCTCGCAAAACAGATGGCCCGGTCAGGTCCATTTATGGGCCAAAAAAGAGGGCCCCAGGAAGTAACACAACACGCCGAGTGTTCGAAGACAACGACACACCCAAATACAGGGGCACCGCACACGCACTATGTTTCACCGATGAGGTGCTGGATCATGAATTTCCAGCAGGGTTCAAGCCCGTAAACATAGAGGCATATGACGGAACAACAGACCGGAGTCTGGATTGAGGATTACATCCTGCACATACATATGGCTAGAGGAGACGATCTCCATGCCATAAAATATCTGCCCCTCAAGCTCAAAGGGCCAGCTCGGCATTGGCTCAAAAGCCTCCCAGAAAATACCATTGGAAGCTGGGAAGAGCTCGAGGACACGTTTAGAGCAAATTTTCAGGGGACTTATGTCCGCCCTCCGGATGCAGACGATTTAAGTCACATAACCCAACAGCCCGGAGAATCAGCGCGCCAATTCTGGAACAGATTCCTCACCAAAAAAAAACCAAATAGTCGACTGTCCGGACGCCGAAGCCTTAGCAGCTTTTAAACATAACGTCCGAGAAGAATGGCTCGCCAGACACCTCGGACAGGAAAAGCCAAGAACAATGGTCGCGCTAACAAGCCTCATGACCCGCTTTTGCGAGGGGGAAGACAGCTGGCTAGCAAGATGCAGCACCAGCGACCCGAGTACATCCGAGATCAGAGATGGAAACGGAAAATCACGGCGCAGAAAGGACCAGCGCCGAAATAAAGAAAAGAGCCCAAAGAACACGGCGGTCAACGCCAGATTCAAAAGCTCGCGACCGAACAACAAAACACTGCCTCTTAAGGACAACAGTGATGAGCTATCCAACTTAAACAAAATTATGGATCGGATATGTCAAATCCACAGTACCCCCGGGAAGCCTGCAAACCACACCCACCGAGATTGTTGGGTCTTCAAACAGTCCGGCCGACTCAACGCCGAACACAAGGGGCTCGACGCGCCAAGCAAGGATGACGACGAACCCCACCAGCAGAGCGCCGGAAAACAAAAGACTTTCCCACAAGAAGTCAAAACAGTAGACTCACTTCATGTGATAATATGGAACAATAGCGCGACACCCGCTAAAGTACGTGTCGCACGATCCACCCCAGCGGAACCCCGAGATTGGATGTCAAAACCAATTACTTTCGACCACCTGGACTATTCCAGAAGTATTCGAAACGCAGGATGGACTGCTTTGATATTGGATCCTATAATTGACGGACTACAATTTACACAAGTCCTAATGGATGGCGGCAGCGATTTAAACCTGCTATATCCGGACACAATCCGCAAGTTGGGGATAGACCCTACTAAAATTCTCCAGAGCCGCACTTCCTTCAAAGGAGTTACGCCAGGCCCTTACGCCAAGTGCACGGGCTCATTACTACTAGAAGTTGTGTTCGGATCACCCGACAACTTCCGTCGCGAAAAGCTAATCTTCCATGTCGCCCCATTCAAGAGTAGCCATCAAGCACTATTGGGACGTGAAGCTTTCGCCCGCTTTAACGCAATACTGCACTACGCGTCTCTTACACTTAAAATGCCCGGTCCACGCGGCATAATCTCATTAAAAGGTCGTTTAAAGACCCCGGACACGGCTAGACAAGTCCGGCACAAATAAACTAGGGGCTCCCTAGCCGCATACCCCTTCACAAGGGGCTGCGCATACAAACAATAAAGAGCCACTAAAAGCTCAACTTTATTCATTCATTCATACTTTGCTTTCAATAATTTTTTTTGCACGATTTCTTTTCAAGCTAAGTTCCTCTCTTTTTACAGATGAACAACGTGCACACCCGTACAGGATACGGCACAACGGAGACACAGGCGCAGACGTGCAGCAGGGACCCGTCGCAAGGATTCTTTTCAGATTAAGACCCTGCATAGACCTTTCTTACTGTCTCTTGTTGATTAATATCCCACGGTTTTACCATAACCAACGAGGAGGCTGGCGTTTTGGCATCGGCCGCGTCAGAAATTCTCGTCTGTACCTGGACACTAGGGGCTTAGGGCATTGTTCTGCCCGTTATCATAAAGACCGAATACCTTAGGGAGTCTTCGGCATCTCGAGTTAGGCCTTATATGCATCAGCTCCGAATCATGTCTTTGGTCAAATGTTGGGTTTGCCCGGCTCCTGTGTTTTCCTGCCTTACGCTCAGATCATCGCTAACGCGCACCGGAGAGCTCTGCGATTGTGCCCGTTCGCCGGCAAGCACCTCGAGAGAAAGCCGAAAACTGATCATCATGATACGATGAGAGACGGTCAACCACTCGATCGACTACCGGAATGTTTAGAATTCCTCCGCTTTGACGAAGGACCGTTCCCCGGTCAGGCACATACGCGCCCCGAATTCGGTGAGCGCGGTGCCCCCAGGGGCTATATCGTGGCCCCACCCTCGAACTCCTATGGCTAAGTGAAAGTGATAAAGCATTATAGTCCGGTTGCCTCGTTTGCTATGCTACCACCTCCTTCACAGGACCAAGACGTTGGATTAAGTGTGAAAACGCGTTATTTTTGCAAACACCCCCGCACCATGTGCGTGGGGGCTGAAGCCGAAGACTGCCATCTTTCAGGTTATACATAGGTATACATTAACGGCCGCACAGGAGATATTTCAATACTTGAACGCATAAGTATAAAAAGCACTTATATTATATATATCGTCTTATAAATCATGGAAATCATTTAAACATGACATTCTTTGAGCACTGCGACTCTATTGCACGAGCACCCCGCAGAACTTCCCCAAAATAGTGCTCGGCGGGTAACCGGCTCTCGTCCGAACCCCGGGTTGCAACATCGGTGGCATCCATTTCCGTCCAGTACGTCTTCACACGGGCGAAGGCCATCCTTGCACCCTCTATGCAGGCCGACCGCTTCATCGCCTTGATATGCGGCACCGCCCCAAGGAATTGCTGCAATAAGCCAAAATAACTTTTCGGCTCGGGCCTATCCGACCAGACATGAGCCACGATATCCGTCATGGCAAGTCCGGACAGTCTATTCAGCTCAGCCCACTCAGCCAACCGATCGGTCAGCGGAAGTGAACGCTCCGGACTCTGGAATTGAGACCAAAACAGCTCTTCCGTCTCGTGATCCCTTTGACTTCGGAAGTGCACAACGGCATTTGCCGCACTCGCCGCTAAATCCATATAAGGATCCACCGGACCACACAGCTGGCCAAGCTGAGCATACTTCAGATCTGTGAACCTCCTGCACAGCAGAAAAGGCTTGCCAACCGCAATATCTCCGGCCTGACGCATCTCCTCCTTTATAGCCCTCATTGCAGAACGGGCATCCTTGGCTTCGGCGGTGGCCTTCTTCAGGCTTTCTTGCTCCGCTCGGCGCTCTTTTTCAAGAACCTCATAGCGGTCGGTAACATCTTTCTGCTTCACGGCCAATTCGGCCATCTCCTCCCTGCTTCGGCAGTGAGCAGCCCTTTCGGCTTCTAGCTCTTCGGCCGCCTTCAAGGCAGCCGCATCACTCCTCCTGGCCTGCTCCTTGGCTCGAGCAAGCTCTGCTCGAAGGTCCTCCATAGCAGCGGCACCATCTGCATCAAGCACACATATTGTAAGGAGTGAGCTTCGGCTCCCTTACTAGGTGACCACGGAGAAACAACCTACCTTGCGACTCGTCAAGTCGCTTATTGACCAGCGCGATGTCCGCATCCACAATGTCGAGTTGCCGCCTTAGGTCAGCAACTCCATCAGTCCGGCTGGCCACCGGACTATCCGCCACCTGTGTAGGAAAGGCGACAATTAATACCTGAGATTATGATCCTCGGCACGCTGTCACCTTCGACAACATACCGAGTCTCAGGGGCTACTATCTATACAGGGTGCGCTTTATGTGCAAAACTATTAAGAGGTATGTCATTTTTACGTACCTCAAACCCCGCCAGCAAACTTCTGACATCATCATGCAACCCGCCTTCGGCGGATGAAATTCTTCCAATCACCATACTCATCAATGTACGGTGATCTTCTGAGATAGACACCCTCTCAAGCAGATCCTTCAGCTCCCCCGGCTGTACAATAGCTGGTGCCGAACTCTTCGGCCCTGCCGGACCTGGGGATACCCTTCGTGATGACACCTCAGGGTCATCCACCCCACCTGACGGTGCGGCAGATGGAGGCGTCTCGCTCTCCATCATCTCCGGATGAAGGTCCCCCGAAGACGAGCTCATCTGAGAAAGACGGAGATCCGAACTACAAGGTAAAAACTTAGGTTATCCTCAGAAGCACAAATAGGGATGTCCCTTATTACAAAACTCCCCTTTTTCTACTTACGGCTCGCTGGAGGGCTGATTCCTTAAGGGAGATAGTACGGTCGGGGCCTCCCCAGACGCAGGACCCTCCGGTGAAGATCTCTTCCCCCGCTTCGAGGCCTTGGCCTCCGGGTTTTCGGAAGCGGTCCTCTTCTCCCCTTGGAAGGAGGGATTCTCGATCCCCCCTTTCTCAAAAGCCTCCTTGGTAGAGGTGGTAGTTCCTCTGTTCTCCCCTTCGCCTTCCTCTGAAGGCGCAACCTCCAACATCCTGACCAGCACGGGATCCGGTGCGGTCTCCGGGAGGGGGGCCGGACACCGTATCAGTTTTGCTTGTGCTATCCACTCCTGTTCAGAGGACAATTGGTTAAAAGGCAAATCCTAGAAATGCAAACGAATGGTATGTCCGGACACAGAGCTACTTACTTGCGTATCCAGGCGATTGCAGCTTAGGCCGGCGTCCTTGGTCAATTCCGGACACACCTCTTGTGATCCGAAGAACAATTTGTACATCTCCACGGGTGTCGTACCCATGAAGTGTTGGAGAATTCGTGGTCCCTCCGGATTGAATTCCCATAGCCGGAGAGGACGCCGTTTGCAGGGCAGAAGACGCCTAATCAGCATGACCTGCATCACCACGACCAGATCGATCTCCCTCGCTTGGAGGTCTCGAATCCGGCCTTGCAATAGGGGCACGTCCTTTGACGGCCCCCAGTTGAGCCCTTGGTTGACCCATGACATCAGCCGTCGTGGAGGTCCCGAGCGAAAGATGGGCGGCGGCTTCGCTGCTGCCCACAGGGCGGTAATATAAAACCACCTCTGCCACCTGCCGAGCTCCTCCTGGAAAGAGCCCTCGGGCCGTGGAGCATCGGCCCTCTTGCTTACAACCGCCCCGCCGCACTCTGCTTGGCGCCCCTCGATCATCTTCGGCTCCACGTTAAAGGTTTTGAGCCACAAACCAAAGTGGGGGGTAGTGCGGAGGAAGGCCTCGCAGACGACAATGAATGACGAGATGTGGAGGATGGACTCCGGAGCCAGGTCATGGAATTCCAACCCATAGTAAAACATGAGCCCTCTCACAAAAGGATCCATTGGGAAGCCTAAACCCCGACGAAGGTGGGACACAAACACGACGCTTTCGCCGGGCTCGGGAGTGGGAATGACTTGCCCTTTGGCGGGCAGCCTATGCAAAATCTCGTAGGTCAAGTACTTGGCTTCTCTAAGCTTTTGCACGTCCTCTTCCGTGATGGAGGAGGGCATCCACCGGCCCTCTAGGTCAGATCCGGACATCGTTGAAGGTCCGAGGCGCTCGAATCTGAGGCTCTGAGTGTTCGAACTCGGGGTGATGGGCAGATTTGATTGAGGATTGAAGAAAAGAAACGAGCCTTGGTCCCATTATAAAGAGGGAGAACACCAAGAGCCGTCCCCGTGACCGTTTGGGACTCGCCGATAGAGGCGTGGCAACGGCGCGTTGGTTACCCACGTCCGTATTGATGGGAATCCCGGAATAAGGGGAACACGATCTCTGCTTCGATAAGACATGCCAAGGAAACCGCTTCGCTAAATGCGCTGAGGCGGTATAGTAAAAACGATTCAAGTAAAGGCTTGGTAGTGGTGTGATGTCACGCCACAAAATATGTCAGCAGATTGAACTTGTGCACATATTATTCTCTCTACGGTGGTATGTGGAATTTATTTTGCAGAGCCGGACACTATCCTGGTGTTCACAAATCTTCTATGATTAATTCGGAGGAGGAACCTGCCTTGCAATGCCGAACAATATGCGCGCCGGACTCATCATCATTGAAGCCTGGTTCGGGGCTACCGAGGAGTCTGGACTAGGGGTGTCCACATAGCGGACTATCATCATCGGCGGACTCCAAGACTATGAAGATACAAGATTGAAGACTTCGTCCGTGTACGGATGGGACTTTCCTTGGCGTGGAAGGCAAGCTTGGCAATATGGATATGTAGATCTCCTACCATTGTAACCGACTACTGTAACCCTAGCCCTCTCCGAGTCTATATAAACCGGAGGGTTTTAGTCCGTGGGATGAACAACCATTACAACAAGCATACCATAGGCTAGCTTCTAGGGTTTAGCCTCCTTGATCTCGTGGTAGATCCACTCTTGTACTACCCATATCATCAATATCAATCAAGCAGAGTAGGGTTTTACCTCCATCGAGAGGGCCCAACTCAGGTAAAAACATCGTGTCCCTTGTCTCCTGTTACCATCCGCCTAGACGCACAGTTCGGGACCCCCTACCCGAGATCCGCCGGTTTTGACACCGACACCAGGGATCACGGGGAGGAAGAAAACAAGCGCCATAAAAGCGAGACCGCCACTGTTCGTCCATGGACGCGCTTCGGCGTGCCTCGGTGAGCGCCAACGAGGAGGTTTCTGGAGGGAGAGAGGGGTCCAGAGAGGTGGCGACGGCCCGTTCTAGCTATTGTACATGCTCATGCTCTTGAAGACGACGAGCACAAGTAGGGCCGAGGCAAAACAACGCTCTGGACACGAGCATTGCACACCAAAACGGTGGTCACCACGGGCTCTTGTGCACACAGTGCACGGGGTTCGGCTAAAACATTTCTGGGGTCTAGTCCTTCCAGGGGAGGTTCCAACTGAGGTGGTGGCTTAGTGAAAGCTACTGCGGTTTAGTGGGAATCATCCTCTGAAGTTTACTGTTGCAAACTTGATCAATTTAGTGTGATCAACAAAGATATGCTATGGGTCAAATGTGATGTCTAGGGTGTTTAGGCTAGGAAGGACTACAGTCCTGTGGAGTTTGGCAGGAAATGGGCCAAGGTTTAATGCAGTTGCTTCACAACTGACCAAAATGGTCCAGAAACTTGATCAACATGATGCACCCACATGGAGTGTCAACATGAGCTCAAATTGGTCAAGCAGGGTCATTTGGTCCTATGAATATGCTCAAAAAGTCTCATACCAATTGGCCAAGCCAAAATCGTACTTGCTTCACAAACATCTCCTCTGGATAGAAACTTGCAAAAATTCTAGAGGAATAATGGCTTGATGAAATATTCCCAAAATGGGTGGAGATAGGTTATATGGATAATAGAAGGCCTAGAAAAATTTCCAGCCATAATGGAGCAAGATAAAATGTACTTGCGTCACAGACTAAAATTTTGGACAGAAACTAAGAATTGAAGATAAGCTCACATGGAGGCATTACATGAGCTCAACTTTGGTGGAGGGCTATTATATGATGATATGAAGGATCATGCACAATTGCAACTCATTTGGATATGCCTAGCTTGTACCTCCTTCACAAAGCTTCTTACTGGACAGAAACTTTGGAAAATCATAATTAAATAATTACTAGGCCAATGAGGTTGCATTTTGGCATGTGGCAATGATATGGACATGAAAAGATGTCAAAAGAGTTTGAGGTCATTTGGGCAAAGGAAAATAACACTTGCTTCACAATCTGCCATTTAGGGCATAATAGGAAATGAATTATTTGAGGATTATTTTTGAACATGGCAATGAAAAGTTTTTCCATATTTGATCAAGACATGACCCAAACAATTTATGAGAATTATTTGGTAATTTTAGGAGTGAGGGAAATATGGGTTGCTTCACAACCTAGGGCAAATTGAGTTATTCCTTTAATAGAAAAGGAATATTCCCAATAAAAAGAATATTGGGATTTGGTCCAAGGTGGAAATGGAAAGGTCTAGGGTTGGATAGGGGATGACAAACCACTCTAGAAAGAAAGAAGAGGGCATCTTCTTCAGTTTCCAGACCACAAAGCCACGAAAAAAGAAAACTCAGGCAAAAACCTCAGAAAAACAAAAGAAAAAGAAAGGGCCAAAAATCAGGCTGTGACATCCACCAACCATATGAGTGAGTGCATCCTTGAGGGAGTGAGTGAGCCACAACACTTCATGAGTGAGGTAGTTGGGACGACACGTGAGGCCATTATGATTTCTAATGACTTAACCACTATTCCGAGTGTGTTTTGTTCTTTGGTGCTAGGTCTCCTACATGATGACACGCCAATCCTCGATGAGTCCATACCTCCAATGGACAAACTGATGGCCATGATGGACGATGATGCACCCACCACATGGTTCCATCAAGATGAAGTTGACCGCAACTTCGTCTTCAATACCTCAACTACAATACATGAGCGATGCTCCAAAGGTAACATAGGGGATGGAGCTTCTCTTGTCCCACTAGTGGACATTCTTGACATTGATTGCTTACATGATGTTGATCCACCTAGTACCATGCTTCATGCTAGTATGATTTCCCCATGTGATGATTTGCCCATTTACGATGAGTATGATGATTCTCATGTGGAGTCTATTAGTTGTGATGCCATGTTACATAGGATTTCTTGTGACAATTCTTTAGGTCACATCATGTTTGACAATCCGCTTGACTTGTCATATGCTATGCATGAGATCAACCATATGTCATATCTACAATCTCATCATAGTGACTATGCATATGCCATTAAAATTAACCCAATTTGCACTTATGGCATAGATGACAAGCCCATGGTTATTGTCATTTGTTTTTCTTGTGATGATATTTATATGCTCCCTTTGCATCATTTATCTCATATGCCATGCCATGAACACCTAGCTTCGGATAGATGTTATCCATTTTCTCCATTTGATGTTTCCAATATTGCTCATGAGGAGACCCCCAAAGTTTCCTCAAACATGTTAGGAGATTTTGATCCATCCCATCCATTGCATGATCTCAATAATTGCGTGCACAATATGCTCCCCATGAATGAACATGATATCGATGTGCCATATACTAGTATGCTCAATTTATGTCCCCATCGTGTCATACATAACAACTATTCTTTCATGATGGATGACATATTCTTATACCATGCATCAAATTTCAGTGAGCGATGCTTATCTTGTGCTAACTCACGCATGCACATACACATCATGATGGATTATATGTACATTTACCACGCACACAATTTCTTTGGTTTGTGTCTCTTTTGTGTAGGTACCCATGAATACTTTTCAACCTCACAATCCCATGAGTTGAAAAAACGATCTCTAGAGAGCAACGATGACTTGGGACCCCGTGGATTGTCTTTCCCACCGCTCTCTTTGCTCAGAGACTTTGCGCATTTCTTCTACAGGGCCCTCACGTGGTTACGAATTATTGTCAATTACATATTCTATGCCCATCTTGCCATGGTCACTTTGCATGATATGCTCATTCCTATGCCTTTGCGATGCATTTGTGACCCATGCTTTGCATTACACATGATGATTGACTCTAGTACTTGTATGTGTATTTGCAAGCTTGGTGGAGATATTGCTTGTTATAGCCATGTTTGCTTTGTGAAACATCCCTATGATGATACATTGCTCTTGCTTTGTGTTCGTGCTTGCAATATGTCATGTGCGTTGTCTATGCCTATTATTTGCTCACATGACATGATTGCCATGATTTCCTCTAGCGTGTTGCATCTTAGCTCCACTAGTTTGCACGACTTGACTACTATGATTGCTTGCCTTGTTGCATCACCGATGATTCATACTTTCTCATTTCATGCAGTTGATGACAACCATCTACGTGCTTTGCACATGATTGATATTGTTTCTTGTCATATATCTCCATATGTTGCCTCCATCATGCTAGATGTGCCATGTATTGAGTGCAACAATGCTATTAGTCTTGCTCATGAGATTGCCCCATAGCATTCTCCCATATATTTGGAGATTTTGACATATTCCTTGTGAAGCATGCTTGTCTTACCTCTTTGCACCATATACCTAGTGCCATGAATATTGCCATTGTTGCATCATACTATTCATGCACTTGTGCTCCTAATGGTTATGTGCAAGAGAAGAGAACCATCACGATGGATGATGTGTTTATCTACCATGAGCATACATTCTTTGCTTTGTTTTGTGCATGTGTAGGATACTTGGACTTTGTGTCGACTTCCACTTCACGTGAGTTGACCATTCGAGCTCTTGAGAGCGAGCCTCATACACTCGACCACGACTCGCTTCTACACCATATTTCTTACCACTTTGGCACTGTGAAGGACGCACAAGGACATGCTTTCAAGGTGATATCCTTCTCTTTTGAGAACCCCCAAACCATGAGCATGGATATTGTGGATCATACTACTTGTGTTGCTTGTACCATTAGACTTATTGATCATCTTGGTCCATTTGATTGCGCACATGTTAGAGATCTTGCTTCGATTTGTCATTTTGACCTTTCGATGCGTCATGACATATATACCTTGTGTGGTGCATCCGACTTGTGGATTACTTGCTCCTATCATATGTTTGGTTGCAACAATGTCATTTCTTCACATATGCCATGTCCCATTTATTGTCACATGATTGACTTGATTGCCTCACACATGAGGTACAATTGCTCTTTCTATTGTGTTGAGTGCCATACTATCTTCACTACACCCTATGCATGTTATGCTTGGATTGTCTTGCAATTGACCCATGTGTTTAGACACTTCATTTTATTTGGTGTTGTGAATGATTCTTATGCCTACCATCAACCATTTGTCGAGTGCTTTTTGAATTCTTGCTATGACTTTGAGGTAGATCCTTATTATCTTGTTACACATATTTGCGTCACTACCTCACATTTACATGCTTGTCCTCATGATATCTTTGCTTGTGCTCGATTGATATGCTTACATGCCATGCCACAATCCTTTGTCACAACATATGCTTTGCATGATGATGACACTTGTTTGGTGAATCACCTCTTGAATGCTTGGTTTTGCACTAACGCTAACCACATTTGTTTTTCCAAGTGTTTGTTATTCTTGCTTCTTTGGAAGGAATCACAAGATGGTGCGACGTTGGAGAGTGACCATTTCGAGTTTGAAGATGATGACTACTTGGTGAACGTCCCCTTCTACATGGCGAAGCGATCTCTTTCCCATGGTGATTTGGTTTTTGATCCGAGGTCGGATCTTTCCCAAGGGGGAGGGGAGATGATGTGGAGCATCCTAGGACATCACCATGTCAAGAGTCCGTTCGGCGAGTGACACGTGCGACATCTACTTCACATACACAAAGGTGAATCATCTCCTTTACACATGCTCCCTTGAACCCTTCAAGGATGGTATACTACTTGACACTTCTCCTGTGTGCATGCATAGGTATTGTCGGAGCTTCACAGATGTTGAGGAGGAGTGCAAGCGCCAAGGAACAACTACACCATCCGCGAGGAAGCCTGGAAGCGAAGACGGAAGAAGACAGAGCTACTAAAGCTACAGCGGCCGGACATCCAGGCCAAAGGCCGGACATCCGGCGCCTGGGCAGCCACACAATAACTGCCCAAACAGCCGACCAGCCGCACGCCAGCTCCAGGCCCCGGACATCCGGCCAATGCCCAGACATTCGGCCCAGCCCGGACATCCGGCCCTTCCCCCGCAAATCCTCATAGCCTCTATCTAGAGAAGAACTGATCCGACCCTGCCAGGCCGAACATCCGGCGAAAACCCCGGGACATCCGGCGCCTCGCGAACGGCTAGACATCCGGCCCCCAACCTGAACATCCGGCGCCTACCTACGCGCAGAGTTGGGCCAAAGGCCAATGTATCCCTCTTTCCCACTTACCCCTTTGTGGCTTAGACTATATATAGACCCCCTCCTCTTAGTTTGGGTAAGCAAAGGGTGAGCTCATTTGAGAGACAGAGCTTTTCTCATCCACTTGATACCCTTCTCCATTGGAGTTCACGACCTCTACGGAAAAGATCCCCTAAGTTGATTCAAGACACCATCACGGGAAGAACCCCCTCAAGACCTCCTCATGGAGAAGAACTATCGTACTTGCATTGTCCTTTGTTGCATTTGGGTCTTGTATCACTCTTTATGTTCATCGATCTAGCACATGTGTGATTGCTTCTCGTTGATTTGAGTGTTTCCTCTCGTTTTCCCCTCGTGTTTCCCCTCGTGTTCTTTGTGTTCTTCGCGGGATCCGCTGCAATCATGAAAGATTGGGCATCTAGGGTTCTACCCTACATCACTAGCTCTATAGTAAAATTTTAATTAGATCATCAAATCTCATATACCTAAATATTCTTACTAAAAATAAACTAGTTCTATTAATTCAACTAGTTCAACTAAGCACTTACTATAAAGAAAAATAACTAATTTTCTTACTAATTCAACTAGTTCTGTTAATCACTTCCTAAGTAAACTATTTCTATTAAACACTTACTAAAAACAGTAAAAACAGTAAAAATAGAGAGGAGGAGGGGGAGGGGGCGGTGGGAGGAGGGAGGAGGGGGTGGGAGGAGGGAGGAGATAGGAGGAGGGGAGGAGGGCTGCCGGCGGAGGGCTTGTCCGGAGAGAGGAGGGAGGAGGGAGGAGGGGGCGGCCGGAGGAGGAGGGAGGGATGCGGTAAGGAGGAGGGAGGAGGGAGGAGGAGGAGGGAGGAGAGAGGAGGAGGAGGGAGGAGAGAGGAGGAGTAGGGAGTAGGGATGGAGGGACTACCTCAGTGGAGGAGGAGCAGGAGCGTCGGCGGAGGCGGGCGACAACCGTGGTAGAGGAACGACGGGGCTTGCGGGGGAGAGTGAGAGTGGAGAGGGAGAGTGGGGGCGGCCGGTTGGGGAAGATAGGTGGCGTTTAGCAATAGCGCGCGTTAGGATAAAGCGCTACTCCTAAACCCCATAGCAGTAGCGCTTTTAACTCGAGACGCGCTACTGCTATACCTGTAGCAGTAACGCCTTATGCAAAACGCGCTACTGCTAAGCTAGGGCTAAGCATGTAAAAAAATTCAAAAATACATTGGTCGTCAATGATCTTTTTGTGTAGAATCTAAATTGTCAATATGAATCTTCCCCGGTTTAAGAATCGGCGAAGATTCCTATTGTGGCCATAGATCCTACACATAGAGTTCAATGCAGACCAAGTGGTTGTGATGGTTTGAGAAGTAACGTATTTAAGGTGGTAAACACCCTGTTCGCGGAGCGAGGTGGGACTAAACTTAGTTGCAGCGAGTGGAATAAACTTAGCAGCAGCGAGTGTTGGCGAAAAGCGCTGCTGCTAAGTTCAATAGTAGTAGCGTGTTTAGAAAACCGGTGCTACTACTATACCTAGTCTGGCGGCAACGTCATGGCAATTTTAGTAGTAGCACTATTTTTTCCTAACGCGCTACTGCTACATTAGTATCAGTAGTGCAGTTTGTGCCCGCGCGCTACTACTAAGTAGCAGTAGCGCCTTATTTTAAACCGCGTTGCTGGTAAGATTCCGTGTATAAGGTTTTTCGTAGTAGTGTTTCAAAATACTTGTGTATAGGCTGTTTTTAGAGTCCGTATGTGTAGGGAAACAAGAGTTAGGGTTGGTTTCGGACCCCTCCTCCAAGGGCCACGAAATTCCCCCTCTTCCTCCATATAGACAACCCTTAGGGCGCCGTTTAGACTTTGGGTTTTGTTTAGATTAAAGTTCACCATAGCTGCAACTTCGCATACTTTGTTTGTGTTCAACGACCAGACAAAGACATCACAGAGCCCCACGTTCATTAAAAAAGCTTTCCTCTTAAATTTGCCATATCTAGATAGCAATCTTAGTTTCTTGCTCGTTCTTCGTTTGCCTGCAGGAAACAGACCCTCGTGGTCAGGTTGATCGTGCTCTGGCATGGTCAATAACCTCTCAGAGTTGGTTCAGCGACTGGACATCCGGCCCCCAACCTGAACATCTGGCGCCTACCTGCGCGTAGAGTTGGGCCAAAGGCCAATGTATCCCTCTTTCCCACTTACCCCTTTGTGGCTTGGACTATATATAGACCCCTCCTCCTAGTTTGGGTAAGCAAAGGATTAGCTCATTTGAGAGACAGAGCTTTTCTCATCCACTTGATACCCTTCTCCATTGGAGTTCACGACCTCTACGGAGAAGATCCCCCAAGTTGATTCAAGACCCCATCACGGGAAGAACCCCCTCAAGACCTCCTCATGGAGAAGAACTATCGTACTTGCATTGTCCTTTGTTGCATTTGGGTCTTGTATCACTCTTTATGTTCATTGATCTAGCACATGCATGATTGTTTCTCGTTGATTTGAGTGTTTCCTCTCGTTTTCCCCTCATGTTTCCCCTCGTGTTCTTTGTGTTCTTCGCGGGATCCGCTCCAATCATGAAAGATTGGGCATCTAGGGTTCTACCCTACATCACTAGTTCTACAGTAAAATTTTAATTAGGTCATCAAATCTCATATACCTAAATTTTCTTACTAAAAATAAACTAGTTCTATTAATTCAACTAGTTCAACTAAGCACTTACTATAAAGAAAAATAACTAATTTTCTTACTAATTCAACTATTTCTGTTAATCACTTCCTAAGTAAACTATTTCTATTAAACACTTACTAAAAATAGTAAAAAACAGTAAAAATAGAGAGGAGGAGGGGGAGGGGGCGGTGGGAGGAGGGAGGAGGGGGTGAGAGGAGGGAGGAGATAGGAGGAGGGTAGGAGGGCTACCGGCAGAGGGCTTGTTCGGAGAGAGGAGGGAGGAGGGAGGAAGGGGCGGCCGGAGGAGGAGGGAGGGACGCGGTAGGGAGGAGGGAGGAGGGAGGAGGAGGGAGGAGAGAGGAGGAGGAGGGAGGAGAAAGGAGGAGTAGGGAGTAGGGATGGAGGGACTACCTCAGTGGAGGAGGAGGAGGAGTGTCGGCGGAGGCGGGAGACGACCGTGGTTGAGGAACAACGGGTGGTGCGGGCGAGAGTGAGAGTGGAGAGGGAGAGTGGGGGCGGCCGGTTGGGGAAGATAGGTGGCGTTTAGCAGTAGCACATGTTAGGATAAAGCGCTACTGCTAAACTCCATAGCAGTAGCGCTTTTAACTCGAGACGCGCTACTACTATACCTGTAGCAGTAGCGCCTTATGCAAAACGCGCTACTGCCAAGCTAGGGCTAAGCATGTAAGAAAAATCAAAAATACATTGGTCATCAATGATCTTTTTGTGTAGAATCTAAATTGTCAATATGAATCTTCCCTGGTTTAAGAATCGGCGAAGATTCCTATTGTGGCCACAGATCCTACACATAGAGTTCAATGCAGACCAAGTGGTTGTAATGGTTTGAGAAGTAACGTATTTAAGGTGGTAAACACCCTGTTCGCGGAGCGAGGTGGGACTAAACTTAGTTGCAGCGAGTGGAATAAACTTAGCAACAACGAGTGTTGGCGAAAAGCGCTGCTGCTAAGTTCAATAGCAGTAGCGCATTTACAAAACCGGTGCTACTACTATACCTAGTCTGGCGGCAACGTCATGGCAATTTTAGTAGTAGCACTGTTTTTTCCTAATGCGCTACTGCTACATTAGTATCAGTAGTGCAGTTTGTGCCCGCGCGCTACTGCTAAGTAGCAGTAGCGCCTTATTTTAAACCGCGCTGCTGGTAAGATTCCGTGTATAAGGTTTTCCGTAGTAGTGTTTCTAAATACTTGAGTATAGGCTGTTTTTGGAGTCCGTATGTGTGGGGAAACAAGAGTTAGGGTTGGTTTCGGACCCCTCCTCCAAGGGCCACGAAATTCCCCCCTCTTCCTCCATATATACAACCCTTAGGGTGCCGTTTAGACTTTGGGTTTTGTTTAGATTAAAGTTCACCATAGCTGCAACTTCGCATACTTTGTTTGTGTTCAACGACCAGACAAAGAAGTCACAGAACCCCACGTTCATCAATAAATCTTTCCTCTTAAATCTGCCATATCTAGATAGCAATCTTAGTTTCTTGCTTGTTCTTCGTTTGCCTGCAGGAAACAGACCCTCGTGGTCAGGTTGATCGTGCTCTGGCATGGTCAATAACCTCTCAGAGTTGGTTCAGCGATTGCTAAGGCGCGACCTCTTCGCACGTTCGTAGTCGGATCGTCAAAGTCTACTCCATTAAAAATGATAGCCACCATCTCAACGAAAGACGGGACATCTTGGCCTCTATCAGGTGGTATAAGATTTCCAGGTTGCTCGGTGAGATTTTCCAGTTTTTTGTAGTTTAGATCAAGTCTGTTCTTCATACCCATAGTCCACAAAAAAGCCAAAAGAAAATTAGTGTTAGTTCTTCATATCTAAACCAATCTGAGCCTTTGTGTAATCTTTTTAGAGTTTTGCTTTGTTGAATTTATGATTGCATCATTGTGCCGAGTTGCTGGTCTTAGCGTCTAGTCCTTTAGAGTTTCGATTTCTATTCACAAGTTGTCATGTCGTCGCTGCCATATATCACCACCGCATCATCATCATTGCCGCTGCCAAATACCACCACCACATATTCGGTACCAATCTGAGTCCATATACGCTACTGCCTATTCGCCGCCATCACGCCAATCTGAGTCCACCTGCAACATATATCCGCCACCAGTCCTAGTTCCACCAGATTCATCTCCGCCACTAGTACGAGTTCCACCAGATTCATCTCTGCCACCAGTCCTAGTCCGAGTCCAGTATTTGTTACTCTGTTGCCGATTTCTAGATCACGCCACACTTCGAGTCGTGACAGAGTAGGACCCCCAAAATTCCGTGCTACCCGCAGTAGAAAAATAGTTCCAATTTAAAAAAACTAAGACTGGAAAATTTTGGTTAGGCAGTTTTTAGACCATTTTTAGACTTCTTCAAAAAAACATTTGTTGCGGAGCAGAGAAAAGAGGAAAAAAGTGCAAAAAGGTGAAAAAAGGAAAAAAAATTAGAGTGTGCTCCTCCCTTGTTTACGTGCAGCGCCGTGATTTTGTTAGTGTTCTAGGCTCGTGTCTCTAGCACGGTCTAGCCTAGGACCAGCACAGTACCGTCGTTGAGCGTTTATTCAACTTTGCATCTCTGGACTGATTATTGCTGACATTTTTGCTACCATATATCGTAAGCCTTCCCAGCTCCACATACATCTACATCGTGCGTTTGACACCACCTAGCAATCGCTTTGTCCAAGCTTTGAGAGTTTTGACTACAATGGTTGCCGATCACCACCTGCTGCTGGGTAAGAACTGGTAAGAATTTGAGATTCGCTTAACGGATTCGTGAAACACCACCACCCCCACCACTTCCTAGTAGTCTGTAGGATCATATTCTTGTGTGTTTCTATTGCTGCTAACAATGGCGGGATCACAAGCCGATGAGACTGATTGGGAGAACATGATGAACAAATATCTACATGATAAGTTTCAGCAAATGATGAGTGGACAGGTGCAAGATGCTAAACAGATTTGAAGAGGCCATGGAGAAGATAGATGGCATTGAGAAGACGTTCGAAGCAAAGCTCGATAACAAGTTTAATGAATTGCTCGCGCGTCTTCCACAACCACCATCGGCTGCTCCTGTTGCACCTCTACAACAACAACAACAACATCGCCTTCCAAATCAAGTGGGACGAGCACTGCACGTTCCCCTTGAGCCTAGTCAAATTTCTTGTGCCGCTGCACCTATTGTTGATGCTTCTGTGGCTCCTGCTGCTGCTGATGAAGAGGACGTTTACGAGGGCGATTACAAGGATGATGTTGATCAAAATCAGCACTATGTGCAACCACCAGCACCACCACCAGGTCGTCCTCATGCCTTTATTCGTAATGGTAGTGCTGCACCACCACCTCAGGTATGAGATTATGACCATGTTCCTAAGCTGAAATTGAATATTCCACCATTGAGGGTCGATACATTCCTGATGTCTATCTTACTTGGGAGTTAGAAACTGAACAACATTTCACATGCTTACAATATCATGAGGATAGACGTGTTGTTGCTGCTGTTTGTGAATTCACTAGCTTTGCTTCTGTTTGGTAGTCTGAACATTGTAGATTATATCCTATTCCAGCTACTTGGGCTGCTTTGAAAACTTCTATGCGTACTCGTTGGGTTCCATCGTATTATCAACATGAATTGCTTCAAAACTGCAGCATTTAAGACAAGGAAAAAATTCTATAGAGGAATATTATCAGGAATTGCAAACCAGTATGATTTGATGTGGTATTGTTGAGGATAACGAAGATTTGCTTACACATTTTTAGGGTAGATTAAATAATGAGATTCAGAACATTAGAGTATAAGGAATATATTAATATCACTTGTTTATTCCATCTTGCTTGCAAAGCTGAACTTGAAGTGCAGGATCGACAGGCATTGGCGCGGACTAACTTTTCTGTAGGTCGACCTTCATCATGGACACCGCGTGCATCTTTTATTTCCACACGTTCGGCTACACCGGCACCTCCGTCAGCCGCCACATCTGGCTGTGATACAAGAAAGCAGGCACTTCCACCACTGTCTGCCAAGAGTACAACTGTCGGGCATGCACAAAGCACTTCTTCTTCCATGTCATCAACAGGGCACATGAGTGATATTATTTGTCGTCGTTGTAAGGGAAGAGGTCATTATGCGAGAGAATGCACCTCAGGGTGTGATGATTGCTACTGAGGATGGTGGGTATGAGTCCGCTAGTGACTATGATGAGGAGACTCTGGCTCTTACTACAAGTGAAGGACACAATAGAGATGATTCTGAACATGAGACACAATACATGGCTGCTAAAGACGCTGATAGGTATGAAAGTTTAGTTACTCAACGTGTTTTGAGTGTGCAGTTCACACAAGCTGAGAAAAAGCAGAGGCACAATTTGTTTCATACAAAGGGAGTTGTGACGGAACGTTTTGTTCGCGTCATCATAGATGGAGGGTGCTGCAACAATTTGGCTAGTATGGAAATGGTGGAGAAGCTATGTCTCACCACAAGACCACACCCACATCCTTACTACGTCCAATGGTTCAACAATAGTGGCAAGGTTAAGGTAACGCATACTATTCATGTGCATTTTAGTATATCTACATTTGATGATTATGTTGATTGTGATGTGGTACCCATGCAAGCATGTTCCTTATTACTTGGTAGACCATGGCAATTTGATAAAAATTCTGTACACCATGGTAGAAACTATCAATATACTCCTGTTCATAAGGATAAACATATTACTTTGTTTCCTATGTCTCCTGATTCCATTTTGAAAGAGGATATTAATAGAGCTAATAAAGCAAAACAGGAGAAAAATAAGAGTGAAAATCAGATTTTCGCAAAAGAATTTGAGCAACAAATGAAGCCTAATAATAAACCATCTAGTGTTGGTTCTGAAATGAAATTGAAAAGTGCATGTTTACTTGCCACAAAATCTGACATTGATGAGCTAGATTTCAGCAAATCTGTTTGCTACGCTTTTGTGTGCAAGGAGGCATTATTTTCATTCGAGGACGTGCATTTCTCTTTGCCTCCTGCTGTCACTAGCATTTCGCATGAGTTCGCTGATGTCTTTCCACAAGGCGTGCCACCGGGGTTACCACATATTCGAGGGATTGATCATCAGATTGACTTAATTCCCGGTACATCGCTATCTAACCATGCACCATACCGTACCAATCCAGAGGAGACGAAGGAGATTATGCGTCAGGTACAGGAGCTGCTCGACAAAGGTTATATACGCGAATGCCTTAGTCCAGGTGCTGTTCCTATTACTCTAGTGCCGAAAAAGGATGGTACGTCACATATGTGTGTTGATTGTAAAGGCATTAATAATATTACTATTTGTTATCGTTGCTACCTCTTGATCTTGCATTGGTTTTCCCTTGAAGAGGAAAGGGTGATGCAGCAAAGTAGCGTAAGTATTTCCCTCAGTTTTGAGAACCAAGGTATCTATCCAGTAGGAGATGATGCACAAGTCACCGAATACCTGCACAAACAATCAAGAACCTTGCAACCAACGCCATAAAGGGGTTGTTAATCCCTTCACGGTCACTCGCAAAAGTGAGATCTGATAGAGATAATAAAGTAAATATTTTTGGTATTTTTGTTGTATAGATTGGAAAGTAAAGATTGCAAAATAGTAAACAATATTCAATAATATGGAAAAGATATGCAATATAATGGAAAAGGGACTCGAGGGCCATAGGTTTCACTAGTGGCTTCTCTCGAGATAGCATGTATTACGGTGGGAGAACAAATTACTGCCGAGCAATTGATAGAAAAGCGCATAATTATGAAGACATCTAAGGCAATGATCATGAAGATAGGCATCATGTCCGTGTCAAGTAGACCAAACCGATTCTGCATCTACTACTATTACTCCACACATCAACCGCTATCCAGCATGCATCTAGAGTATTGAGTTCATAAGAACGGGGTAATGCATTAAGCAAGATGAGATGATGTAGAGGGATAAACTCAAGCAATATGATATAAACCCCATCTTTTTATCCCTGATGGCAACAATACAATACGTGCCTTGCTGCCCCTACGGTCACTGGGAAAGGACACCGCAAGATTTAACCCAAAGCTAAGCACTTCTCCCATGGCAAGAAAGATCAATCTAGTAGGCTAAACTAAACCGATAATTCGAAGAGACTTGCAAAGATATCAAATCATGCATATAAGAATTCAAAGAAGAAGCAAATAATATTCATAGATAATCTTGTTCATAAATCCACAATTCATCGTATCTCGGCAAACACACCGCAAAAGAGTATTACATCGAATAGATCTCCAAGAACATCGAGGAGAACTTTGTATTGAGAATCAAAGAGAGAGAGAAAAGAAGCCATCTAGCTAATAACTATGGACCCAAAGGTCTATGGTAAATTACTCATGCTTAATTGGAGAGGTAATGGTGTTGATGTAGAAGCCGTCCATCATCGATTCCCCCTCCGGCAGATCGTCGGAAAAGTCCCCAAGATGGGATATCACGGGTATAGAAGGTTGCGGTGGTGGAAAAGTGGTTTCATGGCTCTCCCTGATTTTTCAGGGTGTAAGAGTATATATAGGCAAAAGAAGTAGGTCAGTGGAGCTACGAGGGGCCCATGAGGGTGGGGGGCGCGCCCTCCTGCCTCGTGGCCTCCTCGTTATGTCTCCGACTTCATCCCCAAGTCTTCTGGTTTGCTTTCGGTCCAAGAAAGATCACCGCGAAGGTTTCATTCCGTTTGGACTCCGTTTGACATTCCTTTTCTGCAAAAATCTAAAATAGGCAAAACAACAGAAACTGGCACTGGGCCTCCAGTTAATAGGTTAGTCCCAAAAATAATATAAAAGAGCATATTAAAGCCCATTAAACATCCAAAATAGATAATATAATAACATGGAACAAGAAAAAAATTATAGATACGTTGGAGACGTATCAAGCATCCCCAAGCATAATTCCTGCTCATCCTCGAGTAGGTAAATGATAAAAACAGAATTTTTGATGTGGAATGCTACCTAACATATTTATCAATGTAATTTTCTTTATTGTGGCATGAATGTTTTGATCCGAAAGATTCAATGCAATACTTTAATATCGACATAAAAATAATAATACTTCAAGCATACTAACAAAGCAATCATGTCTTCTCAAAATAACATGGCCAAGGAAAGCTATCCCTACAAAATCATATAGTCTGGTTATGCTCTATGTTCATCACACAATGTATTTAATCATGCACAACCCTGATGACATGCCAAGCAATTGTTTCATACTTCTGATGTTCTCAAACTTTTTCAATCTTCACGCAATACATGAGCGTGAGCCATGGACATAGCACTATAGGTGGAATAGAATGGTAGTTGTGGAGAAGACAAAAAGGAGAAGATAGTCTCACATCAACTAGGCGTATCAACGGGCTATGGAGATGCCCATCAATAGATATCAATGTGAGTGAGTAGGGATTGCCATGCAACGGATGAACTAGAGCTATAAGTGTATAAAAGCTCAACATAAGAAACTAAGTGGGTGTGCATCCAACTTGCTTGCTCACGAAGACCTAGGGCACTTTGAGGAAGCCCATAATTGGAATATACAAGCCAAGTTCTATAATGAAAAATTCCCACTAGTATATGAAAGTGTCAACATAGGACACTCTCCATCATGAAGATCATCGTGCTACTTTGAAGCACAAGTGTGGTAAAATGATAGGAGCATTGCCCCTTCTCTCTTTTTCTCTCATTTTTTTATTTGTGCCTTCTCTTTTTATGGCCTTTTTTAGTCCAGAGTCTCATATTGACCTGTGGGGGAATCATAGTCTCCATCATCCTTTCCTCACTGGGACAATGCTCTAATAATAAAGATCATCACACTTTTATTTACTTACAACTCCAGAATTACAACTCAATACTTAGAACAAAATATGACTCTATGTGAATGCCTCTGGTGGTGTACCGGAATGTGCAATGATTCAAGAGTGACATGTACGAAAAACTATGAATGGTGGCTTTGCCACAAATACGATGTCAACTACATGATCATGCAAGGCAATATGACAATTATGGAGCATGTCATAATGAATGAATCGGTGGAAAGTTGCATGGCTATATATCTCGGAATGGCTATGGAAATGCCATAATAGGTATGCATGGTGGCTGTTTTGAGGAAGGTATATGGTGGGTGTATGACACCGGCGAAAGTTGCGCGGTATTAGAGAGGCTAGCAATGGTGGAAGGGTGAGAGTGCGTATAATCCATGGACTCAAGTTTAGTCATAAAGAACTCACATACTTATTGCAAAAAACTATTAGTTATCGAAATGAAGTACTACACACATTCTCCTAGGGGGATAGATTGGTAGGAAAAGACCATCGCTCGTCTCCGACCGCCACCCACAATGAAGACAATCAATAAATAAATCATGCTCCAACTTCATCACATAACGGTTCACCATACATGCATGCTACGGGAATCACAAACTTTAACACAAGTATCTCTCAAATTCACAACTACTCTACTAGCATGACTCTAATATCACCATCTTCATATCTCAAAACAATCATAAAGAATCAAACTTCTCATAGTATTCAATGCACTTTATATGAAAGTTTTTATTATACCCATCTTCGATGCCCATTATATTAGGACTAATTTTAACCAAAGCAAATTACCATTCTATTCTAAAAGAATCTCAAAATAATATAAGTGAATCATGAGAGATCAACAATTTATATAAAATAAAAACCACCGCCGTGCTCTAAAAAGATATAAGTGCAGCACTAGAGCAATATTGTCTAGCTCAAAAGATATAAGTGAAGCACATAGAGTATTCTAATAAATTCTGATTCATGCGTATCTCTCCCGAATGGTGTGTACAGCAAGGATGATTTTGGTAAACTAAAAATAAAATACTCAAATCATACAAGACGCTCCAAGCAAAACACATATTATGATGTGAATAAAAATATAGCCTCAAGTAAAGTTACCGATAGACGAAGACGAAAGAAGGGATGCCTTCCAGGGCATCCCCAAGCTTAGGCTTTTGGTTGTACTTGGACTTTACCTTGGAGTGCCTGGGACATCCCCAATCTTAGGCTCTTGCCACTCCTTATTCAAAATCCCATCAAATCTTTACCCAACACTTGAAAACTTGACAACACAAAACTTCAACAGAAAATCTCATGAGTTCTGTTAGTATAAGAAAATAAACCACCACTTTAAGGTACTGTAATGAACTCATTATTTATTTATATTGGTGTTAAACATACTGTATTCCAACTTCTCTATGGTTCATACCCCCGATACTATTCATTGATTCATCAAAATAAGCAAACAACACACGAAAAAGAGAAACTATCAAAGACAGAACAGTCTGTAGTAATCTGTAACTTTAGAATACTTCTGTAACTCCAAAAATTCTGAAATAAATTTGTGGACGTGAGGAATTTATGTATTAATCATCTTCAAAAATAATCAACCAAGAAGCACTCTTCTATAAAAATGACAGCTATCCTCGTGAGCGCAAAAGTTTCTATTTTTTACGGCAAAATCGCAAAGACTTCACCCAAGTCTTCCCAAAGGTTCTACTTGGCACAAACACTAATTAAAACATAAAACCATATCTAAACATAAGCTAGATGAATTATTTATTACTAAATAGGAGCAAAAATAAAAGAACAAAAATAAAATTGGGTTGCCTCTCAACAAGCGCTATCGTTTAACGCCCCTAGCTAGGCATAAAAACACGAATAGATCTAGGTATTGCCATCTTTGGTATGCAATCCATAAGTGGCTCTCATCATAGATTCATAAGGCAATTTAATTTTCTTCCTACGAAAGTTTTCCATGCCCTTCCTTAACAGAAATTGAAATCTAATATTTCCTTCTTTCATATCAATAATTGCACCAATTGTTCTAAGGAAAGGTCTAGCAAGAATAATAGGGCATGTAGGATTACAATCTATATCAAGAACAATGAAATCTACATGCACATAATTCCTATTTGCAACAATAAGAACATCATTAATTCTTCCCATAGGGTTCTTAATGGTGGAATCCGCAAGATGCAAATTTAAAGAACAATCATCAAATTCAAAGAAACCTAGCACATCACACAAAGTTTTTGGAATAGTGCTAACACTAGCACCCAAATCACACAAAGAATAACAATCATAATCTTTAATCTTAATTTTAATAGTAGGTTCCCACTCATCATAAAGTTTTCTAGGGATAGAAACTTCTAGTTCAAGCTTTTCTTCATAAGATTGCATCCAAGCATCAATGATATGTTTAGTAAAAGATTTATTTTGACTATAAGCATGAGGAGAATTTAACACAGACTGCAACAACAAAATACGATTTATTAAATAAAAATTATC
Source organism: Aegilops speltoides (assembly GCA_021437245.1). Lineage (NCBI taxonomy): Eukaryota > Viridiplantae > Streptophyta > Magnoliopsida > Poales > Poaceae > Aegilops > Aegilops speltoides. The sequence goes on from CM038143.1 coordinate 194,195,124, forward strand.
ATAATTAAATCCCTTGAAATCCAAAATAATGGGTTCATTGCCATTTAAAGTTTTGACCTCTTCAATCGCATTTTTATCAATTTTTTCATAAGATTGAACATTCTCCAAATATGTGGGATCTAAAGTTGACACTCTTCCAAACCCACTTTCAATAATATTGCAAACACTATTATCAATCTCATATTCATCATGGGGCTTAAATAAATTTTCATGATCATAAGAAAAATCACCCCAATCATGATCATTGCAACAAATAGTAGTCATAGCAAAACTAGCACCCCAAGCTTGAGGTTTTTCATATCATTTACACAATTGACATTAGGATAATTTATAATAACATCATTGCAATCATGCTTTTCATCGAAGGAACTATCAAGTATGGGTGCAATGGCAATGATCTCTTGTTTAACATAAGGAACTATAGTAAATTCATCTTCATAAATATTGGCATCATGGCCACAAGAATAGCAAGCATCATGTTCATCAAGGGATATTTCAATCAAATCATTGGAATCATAATTATTTATAGATTCATGCATATCATTATTTTCTTCCAAAGCAACGGTCGTTCTCTCAATAAATTCTTTGATAGAGACATTATGAGCATAGTTTTCATAGCAATATTTAAGTATGTCAAAATTTCCAGATTCAGAGTAATATCATACTTTTCAATCAAAGAAGCAACTTCATAAGCACCCTTAAAAGCAACAAATTCTTCAATTTGTTTGATATCATAGTAACTATAAACACCCTTTGCATAAGAAGATAAGATTTCATTATCATTATAGTCACATACGTAGGGAAGGTGTTTTTTAGGGTTCTTAGAGCAACAAGTAAAATCATAAATATCACAAAGATTCGAAGCTTAACACAGCAATATGTTTATTTGATCCCATAAGAGACTCCCTTTTTCAGACAAACGTTGATGCACAAAATGAGCATGCTCCTCTAAAGATTTCCCATCAACTAGGCTAGTTGGGGTTTCAGCACGAGCGCATAAGGATCGAAGATGATCCAAGTAGAACACTTTAAGGTGATCCATGTCAATAGATTTTTAGCAAGCAAATATGCAAGCAAATAGAAGGCACATGGAAACATAAACAAAAAGACATATGGGAAGAAGGCGAAGAAAAGGCAAATGTTATCAAAAATTGTTTTAGAAGTGGGAAAGACGAAAATTAGAGGCGAATGGGAAATAACGTAATGCAAGGGAGAAGAGTTTATGATGGGTACTTGGTATGGCTAGACTTGGCGTAGATCTCCCGGACAACGGCGCTAGAACTCCTTCTTGCTACCTCTTGAGCTTGCGTTGGTTTTCCCTTGAAGAAGGAAGGGTGATGCAGCAAAGTAGCGTAAGTATTTCCCTCGGTTTTGAGAACCAAGGTATCAATCCAGTAGGATATGACGCACAAGTCACCGAACACCTACACAAACAATCAAGAACCTTGCAACCAACGCGATAAAGGGGTTGTCAATCCCTTCACGGTCACTCGCAAAAGTGAGATCTGATTGAGATAATAAAGTAAATATTTCTGGTATTTTGTTGTATAGAATGCAAAGTAAAGATTGCAAAATAGTAAACGAGATTCAATAATATGGAAAAGAGATGCAATATAATGGAAAAGAGACCCGAGGGCCATAGGTTTCACTAGTGGCTTCTCTCGAGATAGCATGTATTACGGTGGGAGATCAAATTACTGCCGAGTAATTGATAGAAAAGCGCATAATTATGAAGACATCTAACACAATGATCACGAACATAGGCATCACGTCCGTGTCAAGTAGACCGAAGCGATTCTGCATCTACTACTATTACTCCACACATCGACCGCTATCCAGAATGCATCTAGAGTATTGAGTTCATAAGAACAGAGTAACACATTAAGCAAGATGACATGATGTAGAGGGATAAACTCAAGCAATATGATATAAACCCCATCTTTTTATCCTCGATGGCAACAATACAATATGTGCCTTGCTGCCCCTACGGTCACTGGGAAAGGACACCGCAAGATTTAACCCAAAGCTAAGCACTTCTCCCATGGCAAGAAAGATCAATCTAGTAGGCCAAACTAAACCGATAATTCGAAGAGACTTGCAAAGATATCAAATCATGCATATAAGAATTCAGAGAAGAACTATCGCGGAATTGTCACGGTAGATGTCCTAGTGTGAGGACTTAGTCATGTGGCCAACGCATCTATGTGGTAGCTCGAGAGGGGTTGAGCGGAATCGAGAGACGCAACACAAGACAAGGGTTTAGACAGCTTCGGGCCCCGGGAAACATCATCCGGTATTAGCCCTACATGCTATTTGAGGCTAGGTCTCATTATCATCACGAGAGAGTCGCCGGTAATCCGGCTCTTTGTGGCTAGCCCAAGAGATTGTTTCTTCTTGCCTGTCCCTCTTTGGGGAGCCCTGCCCCTCCTTATATAAGTTGAAGGGGCGGGTTACATATGGAGTCCTATTAGGATTAGGACTAGTCTACCTTTTAATACAAACCAGATACAAGTCCGGGTCTTAACTCCTTGTAAGGTAAATATTCCTCACGCCTTTCCTCTTAAACCGGCCCACCATTAATATAAACTGGCCTTCTGGGCCTTGGGCCTTGTCATCCGTCTATCCCATCGCCGGGTTACTAGTGAGTCATAATGTTCAGGTAGGTTGCTTGTAAACCGTCTAGTCAAGGAGGGTCACCAATGAATCGCCAAGTGTCAACGAGGTCTCAAGTAAACCGCCAAGCCCGGCTAGGTCATATTTCCGGCCGGCTCATACCGCGGAGTATATCCCCGACATTAGCCCCCATTTTAATTTGGATTTATCCATGTTAAACTGATCCTGTAAAACAAACACAAGAAGAAATTTGACAGGCTGTGCTCCGGGTTAAATATTTTGTAAGCCGGCACCTGATCACCCTTAAATCCTTGTGATTTCCTCCTTCTAGAAAATCCGGGTCAGTAGACCAGCTTCATAATTAATTTACTTGTAGAAAAAATATTGTAAATAAAGAATCCACTTGAATCGTCCTTCAATACTCTAATTTGACCAAAATATTGGTCTTCAAATATTCAACTGAGATTCTGCCGGTTTGAAAATGTAGAACTTGCCGGTTTATCATTGCCAAAATTGCCGGGTTATAGAAACTGATGATCCCGGGTCATGACCGTTTATAGACGCCGGGTTATGATTGTTGCCAACACCGGGTCACATAATTATTCTTCCTGATTTGCCCAAAACTGAGAATTTGAAAATGATCCTCCTTTATATGTATATTACCTTGAAGAAATCGATGTTGTTCATCCCAGTCACTAGTAAAACCTGAATACTCCATATTATGTATCCCCCAAGTGCCGGGTTGTCATGCTTGCAGCAACCTGTGACTTGTAATTGCCTGATGCTCAAAAACTTCAACCAGTGTAGCCCCCAAGGGCCGGGTCATTATGCAATAATGAGCAGGGACTTTATAAATATGATCATGCTTCATTGAAAATAACATCATATGATGTAATTCCACCATGGGGCTTGAACCCATGTCCACAATGTTAAGAGCATTGTGCTTTACCAAATGAGTAGTGGACCCTTCAATATAATGGTTTTAAGACTTGTGTACCTTGAATTGTTGACTGGAGCAATTGGTAGCCCCCAAGGGCCGGCTCATTACAATGTGATAAGTCGGGTCTTCAACAAGGTGAGCAAATAATGATTTTGCATTAGCCCCCAAGTGTCAAGGTGCATGCTTGCATCGACATGAGACTTGCATATTTGATGTAATCCCAACATGAATAATGTAGCCCCCAAGTGCCGGGTCGTAAGCCTGCAGCAACTCGGGAATATTCCTTCAATTGTAGAATAAATCCTATCCATTGATAATATGATAGCCATTGTGCTAAAGCGACTTTGAAAACCTTAATCATAATACTGGTTATTGATAACCATAATAAAAATCCAGCCATGTTGGCTATTAAAGATTTGAATAATATACCAAATGATTTATAAGCGCATGATTCCAATGGCGCAATCCAAATATATACTGGTGACTTATAGTCCAAAGCCAGGCCGGGTTAATAAACACCGGATAACTTATCATCATACTGGCGACTTATAGTCCAAAGCCAGGCCGGGTTAATAAACACCGGATAAATTATAATTATGCTTTATTCAACCTGTTTCTGCATACAACAAGTTTAAAGTGTCCTGGCGGTTTACCGCCGGACGGGTCATAATGCCCAAGATATAACCCGGGTTTATAACCAAGGCTGCACTTAAGAATAATTAAATACGAAATATATCATACCTATGACATTGAATCACATCGTTGGTTTACCAACTTTTTGTAGTAAGGGTGATAACCCAAATCTTGAGTATGATAACTCCCCTCATATTTTGCCAGTTTGTAATAAAACCGTGTCGGGTTGTAATAAACACTGGATGATCATCCTGGCGACTTATAGTCAAAGCCAGGCCGGGTTAACAAACACCGGGTTATATTGACGACTTATAGTCAGGTCGGGTCAATAGACGCCGGTTTAAACTCAAAACCTTTATCAAGGGAGAAAAACTTGGACAAATAGAAGTAAATGAAAACTTGTAGTCAAGGCTTTTCAAGGGCTGCCAGGCCCAAATTCGAGGCTTTTCATGGGCTGCCAGGCCACTGAGTTAAACCATTTTACAAAGCCTTTTAAGACGGGCTTCACATTAACCAATCGTTGTTTTAACTTTGACAAGTTCAGGGTCTGTATAAGATTGACTTGTGAAACATTCGGCGGGTCATACCAGGATTACCTGGATGGAGTGACTTACTTGATGAAGGCAGGTTAACCCGGGGTTTTAGGTGAATACACCTGGCTTCCAAGCCTGCCTTGATAGCCTATTACAAGGGCCCTTTAAAACTCTTTGTTGCTGTGCACAAAGAGCCCCAGGTAACATTTTGAGCTATGCTCAGTGGTTGCCTATGTTTGAGTTCTGCTTTTGCAACACTCTCTTTGGCCCCTAAGTGATTTCCAGTTTCCCTTACGCCGATCAAGAGGTGTATCTATGGATCGAATACGACCAAGGCCCCAAGTGATTTCCCTAGTGGCCTTACGCCGATCAAGAGGTGTAGCTATGGTTCAAATACGACGAAGCCCCAAAGTGATTTTTCTGAGAACTCGAACTTTGCGAGAGATATTTCTTCTTGAACCGGATGTTAAACCGGATATTGAGAGCTTCAAAAGCTTTGTGGGAGACATCTTTCCCTTGAACCGGATTTTAAACCGGAATCTTCATTCTCAGCCGGAAATTTTCCGACAACCTTTAAGCTCGAACTTGCGAGAAATTAATTCTTTTTGAACCGGAAATTATTAAACTGGATTGAGAGCTTCAGAGCTTTGTGGGAGACAGCTTTCCCTTGAACTGGATTGTAAACCGGATGTTTGAGAGCTTCAGTGACACTAACTACACTTGAGCCAGATTTTAAAACGGAATCCTTTCTGATGACCCGAAACTTCTTCATTGAGCCGGGATTTTGTAACTGTCATATACTTTCTAAGCTGGAAATTTTCTGATGGCCTTTAAATTTTCATTAATATAACAGTAGCCTCCGGGACCGGGTTATCTTTCCCTCCATCGTCCCGGGGTTCTTAAATTTGCTGAAACTGGCAAGATTTGCTGAGTCATCTCATCGTAGCCCCCGAGTCTCAAGGTGACTCGAGGAGTTGGCTTGAGATTCTCCATATTTGACCGTGATATAAACTGGCATAAGTTGTATATCATTGGTGTTGATAGCACAATGTGAATCCACAGAAGGTTGAGGTGACTGCGGCGGGTTATAAATGATCCCGTATGAGCCGTGTCAGCAACTCGGCCAATGGTTCCTACCAACTGACTATTTGAAGTTCACCAAACTGTAGTGGCGGCGACTTGTGTGCCTGCCCATTGGGCCACCCAGTGCAGATGGCGGTTGATAGTATATGATAATTTGCCTCCATTTTGTTGAAATAAAACTGGACTACCCGAGCAATGACTTTGCTTGCACTCAGCAAGTAGCTCATACAGACGGGGTGCAGCTCCAGTGTGTTGATATACACCAAACCGCGGAGGCGGACGGTAAAATAGTCACATCATTAGAGGCAGTATGGACGCGGGCGAATCGCTACCGCTCCTACAGTGAATAATTGTCCTGCATAAACAATATCACGAACCGGAGTAATTGTTCTCAAAAGAAAAGGTTAATATGTGATATTTAAAATAGTCTGAATGGATATCACCTGATGTATTAAGCCAAAAATTATCCACCGTGGAGTTGATGATCACCACGGTGAAGCTGAAATTAATCATGGGTGAGACGGCCACGGGCGCAGACAGATGAGTCAGCCGCGGCATTGTAAGCCGGCGCAGATGGGCGAGTCAATTGTAGGTGCAGACAGATGAGTCGGCCATGTAATGATGTAAACCCAACAACGGGGGCGGCGACTTGCACGCGTGGCTTATGAGAGTGGGTGCAGCACCGACGTGTTGATGTAGACCGGACCGCGGGAGTGGTGGCATGCGCTCATCCATTGGCGAGGGAGTCGGCAGCAGTGTTGGAGACCAACGCGCACACGCGCGAACTGACGAGTCGTCCGCGGTAGTGGTCATTAAACCGGTGCAGGCGCGAGAGTTGGCCACGACATTTAAGCCGGCGCAGGCGCGAGAGCCGGCCACAATGTTTAAACCGGTGCAAGCCTCATTTCTATGGCATGACGTCAGTGGACTTTGTCCTGATTTGCTCGGATGACCGATGATCCGTAAGTAATATCCGTAGATAATTTTTCAATACGGCTGTCCCCCCAAGACCGTTGTCCTCATGGAGATATTCCCCACAAGAGTGTATCCAATGGATTTTACTTCACACTTTAGTGAAACGCTGAACTCCCTTTGACCCTTGTATCCCTGCCACTTTACTTTTTTCCAACTAGCCTCTTGTCTTTTTCCTCAACTGATAAGGGAGCGTGCATGAGCATAGGCGAGGCCAGCCCGGCGCCGGTGGCGGCGAACTGCAATGTGTGGCAGCAGGGTCAACCCGGGCGGTGCTGCAAGCCAGACGGAGCAGGGACGCCGTGGAGATGAAGATCAAGGCCAGTCTCCGAAACAGCACCAGGCCGGGATAGGGGAGGCGGGCGCTGCAGTCAACCCGGGTCGGGGTTGTATCCGAGCTGGGTAGCTACTACTTTTCTTCTTCTTCTTTTTTGGGTGTGTTCCAGACGCAGATGACTGCCGCTGATCCATAGTATTTTGCCCTTTGACCCCTTGCATAGTAGCAACAACATCTGGTCCAATGTTGGCTTGATGTGATGGACTGTCTTTTCTGTGATCTGTAGGTGCCTTCGCGACTATAGATGATGTATACTCAACTAGTACTAGGCTTGGTCACGTACTAGTATAAGTGCTCGCTGATTCTTCAGATTTGACTATTCTTCATAGTAGGCGAAAAGGTAGCAGTAGACAGTGCGGGTCCCTCCATGCTAATTTAAAGAAAAAACGCTGTAGTCTTTGGCCACTTTTCAATTGTATTCAATGAACCGTGTCGAACGTACACGGACTTTATTTGGATATTGAAATCTCGTGGACGGCAATCACTTGGACGTAGCGGATTGGATAGCCGCCTGACACAGTAGTAATCAGACCCGGCCGCCGATTCTCCACTGACAGCTTCTGTAGCAGTAGTTTTGGTTTTGGCGGAAAAAATTCTTCTTTGGATCACGGCGAGTTATGGCGGTAGCAACGATCCAGCCCTAATGGTCTCTTGATCTTAAATTTCGAATATAGTGTTTTGACTGTTTGTCGACGATGTAAACTTCTGCGCCGATTCTTTTTCATCCAACACATCGCGAACTTCTCGATCCCTGAGATAGATCCCTCCAAGAACTCAACACCACCGTGCGCAGGCCCCACGGTGGGCGCCAACTATCGCAGAATTGTCACGGCAGATGTCCTAGTGTGAGGACTTAGTCGTGAGGCCAACACATATATGTGGTAGCTCAAGAGGGGTTGAGCGGAATCGAGAGACGTAACACAAGACAAGGGTATAGAAAGCTTCGGGCCCCGGGAAACATCATCCGATAATAGCCCTACATGTTGTTTGAGGCTAGGTCTCATTATCATCACGAGAGAGTCGTCGGTAATCCGGCTCTTTGTGTCTAGCCCTAGAGATTGTTTTTTCTTGACTATCCCTCTTTGGGGAGCCCTGCCCCTCCTTATATAAGTTGAAGGGGCGTGTTACATGTGGAGTCCTATTAGGATTAGGACTAGTCTACCTTTTAATACAAACCGGATACAAGTCCGGGTCTTAACTCCTTGTAAGGTAAATATTCCTCACGCCTTTCCTCTCAAAACCGGCCCACCATTAATATAAACCGGCCTTCTGGGCCTTGGGCCTTGTCATCCGTCTGTCTCGTCGCCAGGTTACTAGTGAGTCATAATGTTTAGGTAGGTTGCTTGTAAACCGTCTGGTCAAGGAGGGTCGCCAATGAATCGCCAAGTGTCAACCGGGTCTCAAGTAAACCGCGAAGCCCGGCCAGGTCATATTTCCGGCCGGATCATACCACGGGGTATATCCCCGACAAGAACCAAATAATAGTCATAGATAATCTTGTTCATAAAACCACAATTCATCGTATCTCGTCAAACACACCACAAAAGAGTATTACATCGAATAGATCTCCAAGAACATCAAGGAGAACTTTGTATTGAGAATCAAAGAGAGAGAAGAAGCCATCTAGCTAATAACTATGGACCCGAAGGTCTGTGGTAAACTACTCACGCTTCATTGGAGAGGTAATGGTGTTGATGTAGAATCCGCCCATCATCGATCCCCCCTCCGGTTGATCACCGGAAAAGGCCCCAAGATGGGATCTCACGGGTATAGAAGGTTGCGGCGGTGGAAAAGTGGTTTCATGGCTCTCCCTGATATTTTGAGGGTGTAAGAGTATATATAGGCGAAAGAAGTAGGTTAGTGGAGCTACGAGGGGCCCATGAGGGTGGGATGCGCACCCTCCTATCTCGTGGCCTCCTCGTTACGTCTCCGACTTCATCCCCAAGTCTTCTGGTTTGCTTTCGGTCCAAGAAAGATCATCGCGAAGGTTTCATTCCGTTTGGACTCTGTTTGGTATTCCTTTTCTGCAATACTCTAAAATAGGCAAAAAAACAAAAACTGACACTGGCCTCCGGTTAATTGGTTAGTCCCCAAAATAATATAAAATAGCATATTAAAGCCTATTAAACATCCAAAACAGAGAATATAATAGCATGGAACAATAAAAAATTATAGATACGTTGGAGACGTATCAATCATCATCCTATTCCTAGGCTAGATGATATGCTTGATGAATTGAGTGGCTCTACAATATTCTCCAAAGTTAATTTGCACAGTGGATACAATCAAATTCGTATGAAATTGGGAGATGAATGGAAAACAACATTTAAAACAAAGTATGGCTTATAGGAGTGGTTAGTCATGCCTTTTGGGTTAACTAATGCACCTAGTACCTTCATGAGATTAATGAACAAAGTTTTACGTGCTTTCATTGGACGATTTTTGGTAGTCTATTTTGATGATATTCTGATTTATAACAAATCTTTGGAGGAACATTTGGAACATTTTGGTGATGTTTTTATTTCTCTACGTGATGCACATTTGTTTAGTAACCTTGGGAAGTGCACCTTTTGCACCAACCGAGTATTTTTTTCTTGGATATGTTGTTAATCCATAGGGAATTGAAGTTGATAAAGCCAAGATTGAAGCTATTGAGAGTCGGCCACAACCCAAAATGGTCACAAAGGTAAGGAGTTTTCTTTGCCTCGCTGGTTTCTATAGGCGTTTTGTGAGAGATTTCAGCACCATTGCCGTACCTCTCAATGAGCTTACAAAAAAGGATGTGCCTTTTGTTTGGGGTACCGCACAGGAAGAAGCCTTCATGGTATTGAAAGATAAGTTGACACATGCTCCTTTCCTCCAACTTCCTGATTTTAATAAGACTTTTGAGCTTGAATGTGATGCTAGTGGAATTGGATTAGGAGGTGTGTTATTACAAGATGGCAAACCTGTTGCATATTTTTCTGAAAAATTGAGTAGGCTTAGTCTGAATTATTCTACTTATGGGACACTTTGGCATCAGGAAGATGGAGGATGTACTTGCTACACATTTCTTTTGGCCAAAGATGAGACAGGATGTTGAGCATTTTGTTGCTGGCTGCACTAGATGTCAAAAAGATAAGTCACGACTCAATCCTCATCGTTTATATATGCCTTTGCCTGTACCTAATGTTCTTTGGGAGGATATATCTATGGACTTTGTTTTAGGTTTACCTTGAATAAAGAAGGGGAGGGATAGTATATTTGTTGTCGTGGATAGATTTTTGAAAATGGCACACTTTATACCATGTCATAAAAGCGATGATGTTGCTAATGTTGCTGATTTATTCTTTCGTGAAATTATTCGCTTACATGGTGTGCCAAATACAATAGTTTAAGATCATGATAGTAAATTTCTTAGCCACTTTTGGAGATGATTATGGGCTAAGTTGGGGACTAAACTGCTTTTTAGTACTACATGTCACCCCAAACTGATGGACAAAATGAAGTAGTCAATAGAACATTGTCTACAATGCTTAGGGATGTTTTGAAAAATAACAGGAAAATGTGGGAAGAATGCTTACCTCAAATTGAATTTGCTTATAATCGTTCACTGCATTCTACTACTATGATGTGCCCTTTTGAGATTGTGTATGGTTTTCTACCCATGCACCTATTGATTTTTTGCCTCTTACATCTTCGGAGAAGGTTAATTTTGATGCTAAACAACATGCTGAATTGATCTTAAAAATGCATGAGTTAACTAAGGAAAACATTGAGCGTATGAATGCTAAATATAAACTTGCTGGAGATAAGGGTAGAAAACATGTTGTGTTTGCACCTGGAGATCTTGTTTGGTTACATTTGCGTATGTATAGATTTCTTGATTTTCGCAAATCAAAGCTTATGCCACGTGCTGATTGTCCTTTTAAGATGTTAGAGAAAATAAATGATAATGCAAATAAACTTGAGTTGCCTGCAGATTTTGGGGTTAGTCCCACTTTTAACATTGCAGATTTGAGGCCTTATTTGGGTGAGGAAGATGAGCTTCCGTCGAGGACGACTTTATTTCAAGAAGGGGAGGATGATGAGGACATCAATACCATTGTTATACCCATAGCCCCTGCTGCTATACATACTAGACCAATTACTAGAGCTCGGGCACGTCAATTAAATTAGCAGGTACTTTTGCTTCTTGGTAATGATTCTAATGTTCATGAGAATATGATGCTGCCTAAATTGGATACATTTATTTTTCTTACAAATGAAGGGCTTAGCTTGGAGAAGGATGAACATTAGAGCAAGAACAAGCATGGAGATGATGGTATGCATTAGGGGAAAAAGAACAGAGTTTCAAGTGATGATTTCAGGACTATGAAGCCACCGTAATGAGTTCTTGAAGGATTGGACGAAATATACAAAATGCCACTTCACAAATTTCATCCAAAGGCTATTATAAGTGTTGCGTCACCTTATTATTGGGCTAGGCCCATGAAATTCCTAAATTTTGAGTATAGGTTGTTTTTATAGTCCGTGTGTGTGGGGAAACAAGAGTTAGGGTTGGTTTCGGACCCCTCCTCCAAGTGCCACAAAATCCCCCCTCTTCCTCCATATATACAACCCTTTGGACGCTGTTTAGACTTTTGGTTTTGTTTAGATTAAAGTTTGCCATAGCTGCAACTTCGCGTACTTCATTTGTGTTCAACGACCAGATAAAGACGTCATAGAACCCCACTTGATCAATAAAGTTTTCCTCTTAAATTCGCAATATGCAGATTGCAATATCACTTTCTTGCTTGTTCTTCGTTTGCCTGTAGGAAACAGACCCTCGTGGTCAGGTTGATCGTGCTCCGGCGTGGTCAATAACCTCTTAGAGTTAGTTTAGCGATTGCTAAGGTGCGACGTCTTCACACATTCGTAGTTGGATCATCAAAGTCTACTCCACCAAAAACGATAGCCACCATCTCATCAAAAGACGGGACACCTTTGCCTGTATCAAACTAGAGATAGATCAAGTAGAGGAGGATCCAAAACTTGTCTATCTAAATCGGGCACCAAACATCCACTATATATAGGTTGTATATACAAGGTTAGAGGGGAGATGGAGGGATGCCACCAAGGAGGGAAACCCTCCTTGGGGCGTCCAACTAAGGGAGAAGGAGTCGGACTTCTCCACCAACTAAAGGGGGAGGAGTAGGACTCCTCCCCTACTCCTATTCGCCCCCTTCCTTAAGGAAGGGAGGCACTTTCCCACTTGGGCCTTTTTGGCCCAAGTTTCCTTCCACTTATTGTCTTTATTAGGCCCATTGATATTAAATTAAATATATATTTGTTCTAACCATTTTCAGAGCATTATATATATAATTTAACATTCCAGGAAATATTTTCCACCGATATATATATAATGCACAGATCTTGGAATATACGTCAATTCTTCAGGGGGAGGCAGTGTTGATCATGCCTCCAGCGTAAGGCCTCCCGAGTCCATCTTGACCACGAATGAGGGCCCATCAGCCCAACCCTAGGAGAATCGGCTGACTAGGTCAGGACCCCCTAATCCAGGACACCATCAATAGCACCTGAACTAGTCTTCTATGTTGAGGACGGTTTTCCTGATATGAACCTTGGATCCGGAGTCCTTGGCTCGACATACGAGTTCCCCCTTGTAATTTTTGAACTACTCCTTCAAAGGAGCGATGCCAGCCGAAGCTCGACCGAACTTGTTCCCTCTGCACGAAGGGATTGGGTAGCTTAGCCTCGAAGGCCAAATACCTCACTGTGAATGGTTCAACTTAGACTGACAACTTTATCAAAACAACTCACCACATGACAGGTCGAGCAGTTACTGCTCCCCTCAAATCGCGGCCCGAGGCAAACTTTTTACTGGCACGTCCCTTCGAGGAAGAGATCCTGCCCGTTTTCTCAGGGATATCATCATGGTTTTGTTTCCCCCCATATACTCAATGGAATATTTGATGGAAGTGGCAAGTTTATCGGCGTAACGAGGGGGACTCTTGGCCTTTCACAGGCCTATAAGAGCAAAAGGGAGGATAACGCAACTGACCACGCTACCATTCTCCCCATCTACTGCTTCATCTAGCTCCAGCGCCCAGATCCGATCCCGCATCCCTTTTCTCTAGCGAGTCCATCCTCTTTTGCCAGCCATGGTTGAGACCCTTCAGGGGCACTGGGTGGTTCCATCATGATAGATGGCACCACCCAAGAGCTGCGCAACACGGGGTATCTGATCACCGACATCGCTGCCCATGCTCCAGCCGTTGGCCACCAAGTGCCCGCTCCCAACGCTGGGGAGCGGGTAGTTTTCGTCCCCACCTCGTCCTAGGGCTAGGTTCCCATTGCATCCTTTTGTGCACCGGGTGATGTTCTATTATGGGCTCGATGTTCATCATTTGGCCCCAAACTCCATTCTCCATCTCGCCTCCTTCATCACAATCTGTGAGGCCTTCCTCAACTTCGGCCTGTGGCTGAAGATCTTTAGGATCAAGCCAAAGTCTAGTGGCTCTGATCTTGCGGAGTGCGGAGGGGCCATGAGTAGCAAAAACCAGGGGGTGAATGGTTCAAGGGCACTTTCATCAAAACGGTGAAGGAGTGTGAGGGAGTCTTGGATTAAGGGGTCCTCGGATAGTCAGACTATGTGCATATGCCGGACTATTGGACTATGAAGATACAAGATAGAAAACTTCGTCCTGTGTCCGGATGGGACTCTCCTTTGCGTGGAAGGCAAGGTTGGCGGTTAGGATATGAAGATTCCTTTCTCTATAACCAACTCTGTGTAACCCTAGCCCTCTCCGATGTCTATATAAACCGGAGGGTTTAGTCCGTAGGACAAAAACAATCATAATCATAGGCTAGCTTCTAGGGTTTAGCCTCTACGATCTCGTGGTAGGTCAACTCTTGTAATACTCATATCATCAAGATCAATCAAGCAGGAAGTAGGGTATTACCTCCATCGAGAGGGCCCGAACCTGGGTAAACATTGTGGCCCCCGCCTCCTGTTACAATTAGCCTTAGCCACACAGTTCGGGACCCCCTACCCGAGATCCGCCGGTTTTGACACCGACATTGGTGCTTTCATTGAGAGTTCCACTATGTTGTCACCATAGGGCTTGATGGCTCCTTCAATCATCTAAACCAACACAGTCCAGGGTGAATTTTTTCTCCCTGGACAGATCTTCGTATTCGGCGGCTTCGCACTACGAGCCAACTCGCTTGGCCATCTGGAGCAGATTGACAGCTACACCCCTGGCCATCAGGTCAGGTTTGGAAGCTTGAACTACATCGCAGACATCTGCGGAGAGTTGATCTTCGACAGATTCAAGCCCATGAAAGCCGCGCCCTACCGCCATGATGAATATGACCTAAATCTGTCATCGGACTGTGCGCAGGAGATAGCGCCTGTAATTGCTCTGGCCCTAGATCCAGAACAGAGCGCGCCATCCAAGGACGGGAAGCTCAAGATCGCCATGGAGGTCGCAGACTCAGCGGTGCTAGAGCCGAACACAGATCTGACCTCCAACGAGGCCTGTGTCATCGGAACCTCGGACTTGTCTTTGGCCATAGGCTCCGAACCGCCTGTATCTGCACCCATCGAATCTGACTGGGTGCCGATCTTAGAGTTTAGCTCCGCGGACATCTTCTAACACTCACCCTTAGGCGATGTGTTAAATTCATTAAAGTCTATCTCCTTTTAAGGAGATTCTTGGACGAACTATGTCTGACTCAAGTTGGAAGCGGACGACGAAGAACTTCGTTACCCACCCACCACCCACTTGATAGCCATTATCGACGATTTGACCGACATGCTGGATTTCGACTCTGAAGATATCGATGGTATGGACGACGATGCCGGAGAAGAACAGGAACCACCGCCCATAGGGCGCTGGATAGCCACCTCTTCATACGACATATACATGGTGGATACACCTAAAGAAGACAATGACAATGACATAAAGGATCCAGTTGAGGATAAACCTACTGAGAAGCAGCCTAAGTGCCGACGTCAGCGGCGCCGCTCTAAATCACGCCATGGTAAAAATAGCGATACTGGCAGAAGAGAAAATAGCACTCCGAATGATGCCGAAGACAACAAAGACCCCGCCAAGCCAAGTTTCGAACAGGCTGAACGGGAAGATGGGCGAGCCAGCCCCAATGAACAGGCCGTGAACGACGACTCGGAGGACAACAATTACATGCCTCTCTTCGAGGACGAGGTGAGCCCCAATGAACAGGCCTATGTGTTTGATCTCTCTCTCTCTCGTGTTCTCTCTCGTGTTCCCTTGATGGCACGATCTTGATGTATCCCGAGCTTTGCTATTGTAGTTGGATCTTATGATGTTTCTCCCCCTCTACTCTCTTGTGATGAATTGAGTTTCCCGTTTGAAGTTATCTTACCGGATTGAGTCTTTTATGAGAACACTTGATGTATGTCTTGCCGTGATTATCTGTGGTGACAATGGGATATCATGTGCCACTTGATGTATGTTTTGGTGATCAACTTGCGGGTTTCGTGACATTGGGAACCTATGCATAGGGGTTGGCACACGTTCTTGACTCTCCGATAGAAACTTTGGGGCACTCTTTGAAGTACTTTATGTTGGTTGGATGAATCTGAGATTGTGTGATGCATATCGTATAATCATGCCCACGGATACTTGAGGTGACAATGGAGTATCTAGGTGACATTAGGGTTTTGGTTGATTTGTGTCTTACGGTGTTATTCTAGTACGAACTCAATGAATTTCTTTTCAAAATCAATGAACTTTTTTCAAAATCGATGAACTTTTCAAAGTCGGTGAACTTTTATTAAAGTTGATGAACTTTTTCCAAAATCAATGAACCTTTTTTCAAAATCAATGGACTTTTTTCAAATACATGAACTTTTTGAAAAATAGATGATTTTTTTCAAAATCAATGAACTTTTTTCAAAGTTGACAAACATTTTCCAAAATCAAGTTTTTTAAAAAATTGATGAACTTTTTTACAGTTTGCGAGTTTTTTAAAATTAGTGATTTTTTTCTAATTCATGATTTTTTTTAATTCGTGACTGAAGCTAGACTGCGCAAGGTCAAATCCTCATGGGTGCAAACATTTTTATGTGGTTTTTTTGCACTATAACTTTATTTCCGTTGCGCAGCTTGTCATGGGCCGGCCCACCAGCTCCAACGTGTGAGTGCCAACTATCTGAACCGGCGCTTAAGGCGCCGGTCAGGAGATACCCTATTCAACCCCCTTCCATAGGGAAGGGAGGCACTTTCCCCCTTGGGCCTTTTTGGCCCAAGTTTCCTTCCACCTCTTGGCCTTATTAGGTCCATTGATACTAAATTAAATATATCCGTTCTAAACATTTTTAGAGCATTATATATATAATTTAAAATCCCCGAAAACATTTTCCACACATATATATATATATATTAATCAGTAATATCCGGTATTACCTGATATTCAGCGAAACCCTTTTGATGACCCCGAAATGCTTTCGAAACCTCTGAGAACTATTCTTGATATTAATGAAACAATTCCACAAATATATTCTCATCTCTCCCATCCTACTAAAACTCATCATATTGTGATTACCTTAAGATTGTGACCCCATAGGTTTGGTAAATCATAGACATGAACGAAACTCCTTCATTCAATGATCGATAGCGGAACTGTGGACATCCATATCAGTCCTTATGATCACACGAATGATATTCGAGTGAACCTTTAGTTATCATGTGATGTTCCCTTTGCTTTGCGATACTTTACAAAACTTGGTGTGCATTGGTATCCTCCTTAGTCATCACCATGCTCACTATACCGTTGCTTCTGTTACCGGTTTTGTTCTTCTTTCTCGTTAACGTGCTCCGGCATCCCTATGACGTAATCACCTATGTCCGGCCAAATGATTATGGATGCCATCTGATACATCCATTTTGCATTATGTTTACCTACTGTTATTTATAATGTTTTAATGCATAATAATGCTTTTTGGAGTAATTCTAATGCCTTTTCTCTTATAATATGCAAGGTACACACAAAGAGGGAGAATTCCGACAACTGGAAATCTAGACCTGAAAAGGCTACGCAGGGCTACCTATTCTGCACAACTCAAAATGAGCTGAAACTTCACAAGGATTTTTCATGGAATAAATAAGAAATACTGCAGCAAATAACTACCGGAGGGGGGCACCTGGTGAGCACAAGACACCAGGGCGCGCCAGGCCCCCCAGGTGCACCCTGGTGGGTTGTGCTCAGCCTCGCCCACCTCCGGTGTCCATCTTCTTGTATAGAAGTCATTTTTACCTAGGAAAAATAAGGGGAGGAATTTCGGGACGAAGCGCCGCCGTCTCGAGGCGGAACTTGGGCAGGAGCACTTTTGCCCTCCGGCGGAGCGATTCCGCCGGGGGAACTTCCCACCCGGAGGGGGAAATCATCATGATCATCATCACCAACAACTCTCCCATCTTGGGGAGGGCAATCTCCATCAACATATTCAACATCACCATCTCCTCTCAAACCCTAGTTCATCTGTTGTGTTCAATCTTTGTAGTGGAACTATAGATTGGTGCTTGTGGGTGACTAGTAGTGTTGATTACATCTTGTAGTTGATTACTATATGGTTTATTTGGTAGAAGATTATATGTTCAGATCCATTATGCTATTTAATACCCCTCTGATCTTGAGCATGAGTACCATTTGTAAGTAGTTACTTTTGTCCTTGAGGTCACGGGAGAAATCATGTTGAAAGTAATCATGTGTACTTGATATGTGTTTGATATTTTGATTATATGTATGTTGTGATTCCCTTAGTGGGGTCATGTGAACGTCGACTACATGACACTTCACCATATTTGGGCCTAAGGGAATGCATTGTGGAGTAGTTATTAGACCCTAGTTTATGCGCTATTCACTAGTGCAATCTCTCAACAATGCTAACATAGTTGGATCATATAACCATCCCTCAAAGTGCGATGAAGAATCACTCCAAAGTTCCTATCTAGCGGAAAACATAAGACAGAATTGTTTGTAGGGTATGAAACCACCTCAAAGCTATTCTTTCCGTTCGATCTATCCTAGAGTTCATACTAAAATAACACCAAAGCAAATTCAGATTTATAATATTCAATCCAACACAAGGAACTTCAAAGAGTGCCCCAAGATTTCTACCAGATAAACAAAGACAAGAATGTGCATCAACCCCTATGCATAGATTACCCCAATGTAACCTCGGGAATCCGCGAGTTGAGTGCCAAAACTTATATCAAGTGAATCAATACAATACCCCATTTTCACCATGAGTATTCAATTGCAGGACATATATCAAGTGTTCTCACATCCATAAAAGTATTCAATCCGATAGCAACGAATTCTCAAAGGGAAAAACTCAATTCATCGCAACAAGATAGAGAGGGGAAAACACCATATGATCCGACTATATTAACAAAGCCGACGATACATCAAGATCATGACACCTCAAGAACACAAGAGAGAGAGAGATTAAACACATAGCTACTGGTACAAACGCTCATCCCCAAGGGTGGACTACTCCCTCCTCATCGGGGTGGCCGTCGGGATGATGAAGATGGCCACCGGTGATTCTGGTAGGGTGCCGGAATGGGGTCTAGATTGGATCTCGTGGATACAGAGGCCTTGCGGCGGCGAGACTTCTGATCTAGGGCTACCCTGAAGGGTTTTGTAATATTTGGGATTTTATAGGGCGAAGAAGGGGTGCGGGAGGCCACCGAGGTGGGCACAACCCACCTAGGCGCGTGCCTGGGGGCCCAGGCGCGCCCTGGTGGGTTGTGCCCCCCTCGGGGCACCCCCAGGTGCTGCTCTGGCCCATCCTGGGTGTTTTGGTCCATAAAAATTCTCCAAGGAGTTTCGCGGTGTTTGGACTCCGTTTGATATTGATTTCTTGCAATGTAAAAAACAATAAAAAAACAACAACTAGCACTGGGCACTCGGTCAATAGGTCAGTCCCAAAAAATGATATAAAGTTGCTATAAAATGATTGTAAAACATCCAAGAATGATAATATAATGGCATGAATACTTCATTAATTATAGATACGTTGGAGACGTATCAGCATTGCCAAGCTTAATTCCTTCTCATCCTCGAGTAGGTAAATGATAAAAGAAATAATTTATGAAGTGTGAATGCTAGCAAAGTGCATAAGTTTGATCAATGATAATTTCAATCACTTTTCCTAGCATCATAACAGTAATTCTTTCTTATAGAACTTCTCATGTTATAGTAGCAACCAATTCACATGTTATGGTTCAAACAATGAATTCTCTTGAAACTCAACAACCTATGTTTTCAGTCACCAAGCAATTGCAATTCAACTTATTCAACAGAGTCTAAGTAAGATCTCCACATACTCAACCATCATATAGTCTTCTATGATTGCTAACACTCATCGCATACACATGAGCAAAATGTTTCAATCGGATACATAGAAAGGTAGGGGCTTATAATTTCGCCTCCCAACGTATTTACCTTGGGTGATGTCAACAATAATAAATCATGCTACCCATATTCAACTGGATATATGTGCCTAGATCTTTCCTCACCACATGATGCTTGCCGGAGGAGAAAAATAAAAAGCAATAGAGAGAAAAACTATGACTCTTTGCATAAAAGTAAATACATCAAATTAAAAGATAGGCCCTTCGTAGAGGGAAGTAGAGATTGCCATGCACCTATTTTTTTGTACTCAACCCTTTAGTGCAAAAGAACGTCACGTTATATTGCCCCTTGTGATAGCAACCTTTATTATGCAGTCTGTCGCTTTTATTCTTCACCATCACAGATTTGTACAATGCTCAATTTTCTCTTGCACTAAATGATCTAACACTTATAGAAGCAATTTTTATTGCCTTATTGCACTGATGACAACTTAATTGAAGGATATTGCTCAATCCTTAAGTAGGTATGGTGGACTATCAAAACAAGATTTGGGTTTAAGGGTTTTTGGATGCACAAGTAGTATCTCTACTTGGTGCGGAATTTTTTGCTAGCAAAGATAGGGGCAAGCACCACATGTTGAAGGATCTATGACAATATAACTTCTATGTGAATATGAACAAACATAAATCATTACGTTGTCTTCCTTGTCCAACGTCAACACTTTTGGCATATAATATTTTGATGGGTGCTCACAATCACAAAAGATTTCCAAGATAGTGTATTTGCATGTGAAAGTTCCCTTCCTTATACTAATTATTCGTGAATTGCTTGTATGACCAATATTGTGATTGTCAAGCCTAAAAAAATTTCACTTTCTAAACCCAATGTGAAGCTACCACTAGGCATGATATGATTTCAACTTCATGACATTCAATTTTATTCAACAATTCACTCATAGGATATAAGTGAAGCACTAGAGCAATTCCATAGAAAAGAGCTTCATTGACGGGATGTGAATGTCGCTTACCTAGCCTCCCTGGCAACTAATTGAGGACTCTATTTTATTTAAAACCTTTCATATCTAAGTATTTTATGAAAACATCAAGCAAAAGAAAATAAAATGACATTCTAAGAATAGCACAACTCATGTGAAGAAGCAAAAACTTAGGCTCAACCGATACTAACCGATAATTGTTGAAGAAGAAAGGTGGGATGCCTACCGGGGCATCCCCAAGCTTAGATGCTTGAGACTTCTTGAGATATTATATTGGGGTGCCTTGGGCATCCCCAATCTTGAGCTTTTGTGTCTCCTTAATTCTTCTCATATCACGGTTTTCCTAAATCTCAAAAGCTTCATCCACACAAAACTCAACAAGAACTCGTGAGATAAGTTAGTATAAATCAATGCAAAACCTTATCATTCTCTACTGTAGCAAACCACAAAAAATATTATTAAACATTGCATACTAAATGCCTCTGCATATTCAATACTCCTATCCTCAAGTAGAATCATTAAACAAGCAAACATATGCAAACAATGCAAACATAACAGCAATCTGCCAAAACAGTACATTCTGTAAAGAATGCAAGATTTATCTTACTTCCCTTCCAAAAATGTCGGTGTACTAAGGTAGGGGTACCTCAGTACCCCAACTCGTGCACGGGCAGTTGCAGCTCCCCGTAGCTGGATCCACCAAACGCTTGCCGGAGACCATTCCGGCTCCCTACCAAGCCATTCAAGAACAAAGTGTGCAAGACAGAAGCTTAAGACCCCGGCAAGATGAGCTTGCCGGGAAGGCCGTTCCAGGCTCAAGACTACCTCACTCACGCAAGTCCTTGGCAAGAGGAGCTCGCCGGGGAGACTAGAAGATCACATCACAAAAGACATGCCTCGGCGCTATACGCGTCCCGGCAAGGGCCCGGGGAGCGGCAAGTTATAGAGCCCGACAAGCTCCCGGGCCCGGCAAGATCAAGACCCCGGCAAGGTACTTGCCGGGAGAGCTGCGCTGCACTCCAGCTCATCTGCCCACGCGTCGCCTTTAGCCTTCTCCAGAGACGCGTGGCGGGTGGCTGTGCTGCATGAGGGGTGCGGTGGCACTCCACGGTGGTGGCTCCATCGCCGTGGCAAACGGAGACGCAAGGGCGGGAGCTTTTGGGGTGACGGCGACGGGCATTTAATGCTCTTGTCCCCCTCTGTCAAAAGTAGGTAGAATCCAATTGTTCATGCCTTCGCTGTTCCCGACTGCTCCAACTACCACCTCTTTTACATTTTACCCCTCTACCCTCGTTGACACCGCCGGTGACCCTTGCCCTATAAAAGGAGGCCCATGCACAACGTAGGAGAGGTTCCGATCATTCGCCATTCTCGCGAGGGGTTCCGATCATTCGCCATTCTCGCGAGGGGTGCCGATCATTCGCTATTCTCGCGGAGGTGCCGATCATTAGCTACCCTCGCGAGACCCGAACCCTTGGCAACTCCAGCGCCTGGGATTCGGCTGATTCCTCACACCACTCCACCACTCGCTCGCATTCTTGAGCAAGATCAAATACAACACAAAGCAGCAGTAGGGTTTTACGCGACCATCGCGGCCCGAAGCTGGGTAAAAATCCACCGCGCCGCGCGCGACCGCCTCGATCTGCTCTCTGTGCATCCTCCGCCCTCGTACCGAACACACGAAGGGGCCGTCCCCGGCGGCCCCATAGGTGTCGCCGTACCCATCCCGCGACGACATCTTTGGCGCGCCAGGTAGGGGGCGTCGAGGTTGTGCGGACCTGATCCGTGTTCGTGCGGCCGCGCTCTTCATCAACCTCTCCGGTTTTGTCAGCGGCTTCATCGACAACTACGCCATGGCCCCGAAGACGAGAGCTTCGAGGGTCGCATACCCGTCTGCGTCTCACCCGCCGCCACCGGAGCCGGCGGTGGGCGGAGGGGACGCCAGCGGAAGGGTGGACACCGGCGAGGGCACTCGCGGCGCCACCAGATCCGGGGACAGGACGGATGACCGCGCATCGGTCTCCGTGGATCCGCGTCCCCCTCAGCATACGACAACCCAGCAGCGCCGTGCCACGGAAGATGGTACTCGCGTGCTGGGGCGAGAACGTGCCGGGGGCTCGCGGGATGCTCCGGACCGCTGTCCATGCATGAGCAAAAGCGAGAGTGCCGAGGGAGGACTCTGCTCCTCCTATCGCTACTAGGAGTCCGAGCATGTTCTGTACCTCGCGCCGCTCGCCCCCGCTCCCCCTGCACCCCGGCAAGCGCATCTCCCTGGAGCGCTATGCTGTCGTCGAGGACGCGCCATCGAGCTCTAAGTCCGGCAAGGACGGCTCTGGTGCTCACTCCGACAAGTGCAGCTCCTCGGAACGCTATAAGCCCGGCGAGGACAGCCCTGGCGCTCGTTCCGACGAACGCACCTCCCCGGAGCGCTGCGCCGTCGAGGACGCGCCCTTGGGCCCCACCAGCAAGTGCAAGGACACAAGAAAAAGAAAAGCTAAGTCGCTCGCGCTTTGTGCAGAGCACTTCTTAATTCCATGCTTTTATCTGTTATATCCCTCTCGCATTTGTCGTTTGTGCCAGAAACCTGTGCGCGGAGGAGCCTGCCTGCGAACGGTCGCACCCTTACTTCGCTTCGAACACACTCAACGAGTTAAGAGTGAGTCGCGACCAGCTTCGCGCCCTCGTTTCGTTTCGAGTCTGTTCAGCAAGTTAAGCGCGTCGCGAACTAGACGCGGCAAGGTTGCTTGCCGGAAGCGACGCCAGCCAGCGGGCTGCTGATGTCCCGTACTCAGCAAGCGCGTTAAGCACCGGCAAGTTCCCTAGAAGCGTAGGGTGAAAGCACACAAAGGATGCAGGGCAGAGGGTATAACGTGGCAAGCTTTGCCGTGAGATGTCCTTGGTATGGGAGGCTTGTGCGCGAGAGGAGCCGAGCCGTGGTCCAGTTGCGTACTTGTTTTGTTTCCGAGTCCGCTCAACAAACACAAGTGTGCCGCTGCACCCTTATCTTGCTTTCGAGCCTGCTCAGCAAGTTAAGTGTCGCAACTGGCCCGACAAGGTTGCTTGCCGGAAGCGACACCGCCAGCGGGCTGTCCCGCGGCAAGCGTGTTCGCCCCGGCAAGCTCCCCGATGGCGTAGAGTACAAACATACTAGGGGCAAGGCACGGCATCGTATTGCATAGTCGAGATTCATATACACATACATATACATGAAGCAATTGCATATCTACCTCAGCTGTTTTCATGACTGAAATTGCAGCGACAAGGAGGAACCGAAAGGCCACACCAGCACCTAAGGTCCGGCAAGTCCGGGTCGCCGGGGGCTGCGGGTGCCGAGATTCTTCCTCGGCAAGCCAGCCCCGCTGGGGGCTGCGAGCGCCAAGATTCGTCTCCGGCAAGCCAGAGTTGCTGGGGGCTGCAGTATCAGCTAAGTTTTTCCATCCCTCGTCATGCATCCTCTTATGGACCGGGAGATGCGGGGCTGCGTCTTTGAACGAGCGTGTCTTGTAAAAACCCGTACGTGGAGGAACCGAGTTGTGGTCGATTATGCTTGGTTTGTTTCGAGTCCGCTCAACAAACACAAGTGTGCCGCTGCACCCTTATCTTGCTTTCGAGCATGCTCGACAAGTTAAGCGTCATAATCGGCCCGCAAGGTTGCTTGCGGAAGCGACACCACCAGCGGGCTGCCCCGATCGATAAGCGTGTTCGCCCGGCAAGCTCCCGATAGCGTAAGAACACGCAAGGCACGCAGATCAAGTAAAGGACTCATCCGCAAGCTTTCCCTCTTTTCATTAAAAACATCCAGTTTAGTACAAGTCCATAGAGGATGAAAAACATGATAGAGAGGATTACAAGTTCTTAAATGCAGCTAATGCCCGAGGGCTTACAGATTAAAAAGATAAGGTGCCCGTGATCCCTCTCCTGTTTCTCTGTTCAGGAGTTCAGGAGGTAGGTCAAGGAGCTCCCGGCAAGATGAGCCTGCCGGGGAGAGGAGACCCCGGCAAGAAGAGCTTGTCGGGGAAGGGCGAAAGGAGCGCCTAGGAGGGCGTGGCGGTGGCGCCGCCGTGCCCCAGGAGCTGCGCAAGGTGACGGGCATGGGGAAGCGTCGACGGGGCCAGCGACAAGCCCCTGAAGCCCGCGGAGAGCCACGGGCGCCAGAAGACACCAAGAGAACACCCCGGGGACCGGCCAGGAGCTTGGCGGAGTCGGAGGCGTAGGAGGCAGAGCTTGAAGACGGGGTAGTGGGACGTCAGCACGCTCTCGAAGGCTACTCGCCCTCGTGCTGCGACGTAGCGGCCTTGCCGCCACTCCCCCTCTTCCTCTTCCGCAGCCTCCCTACGCCAACCGCCGAGAAGACGGCCCGGGGAGTTCAGAAGGCCGGCAACCCAGAAGATGGGGTTGCCGGTGGCGCGCGAGGCAGCGGTGTCCGATGCCTAGTCGGGCCCGCCATCCCCCTCGTCGCCGCTGTCGCTCCCCTCCTCGTCACTCTCGCTCGAGGAGGGGCCTTCGCTATCCGAGGAGCTGTCCACACAGCAGCGCACCCGGGTTCCATAGTCGCCGAAGACCTTGACGGCGAGGAGGTCACCATCCAGTAACTTGAAATGGAGGGTGAACCCGCCGTCAAGCTATGGATCCGGGCGAAGGTCTTCCACCCTCGGTCGAAGAACATCACGCCGGGGGCCGGGGACACGACACTCACCCGAGTGCCGCTGATCCCGCAGCCCCTCATGCGTAACTCCATCACGTCGGGTGGGTCCAGTCCCATCGCGTCCGCAAACGGGACCGGCAGCCGGAGGCGGCGGCGAGGCGCCCGGTGAAGCTTGATGAAGAACTCCCAGGGGTCATCTCCAGTGTGGACCGCACCGTGGTCAGGAGACGCCGGGGGAGACGGGGGAGGCACGTCACCTCGGCCGCCTCTCCCCCGACCGCCTCGGCCACGCCCTCGGCCTCGTCCGCGGCCACGCCCCCTCCCTCTCCCTCTCGTGGCCGGCTCTACCGCCACGGGAGCGGGATGGGGAGTGGTGCGCTGCCTAGAAGCAACCCGCGCCGCCACCGTCGAAGAGCCGGGATTCCCTCCTTCCATGGCGGCAAGAAGAACAGAAGATGAAGATGAAGGGAGAAGCGGATGAGTGTGGCCATTGTGCACCCCTTCCGCCCTTTTAAAGGGGCGAGTGGGGCTCAACCGCCCTTCGACCAATCAGAAGCGAGGAGGCGGAGGAGCGGGGCCGACTCGCCTTCTCCGCCCGTGACGGCTCGGCCTCCCACCTTCGCCGCCCACGACCCCCGTGCATGAGGGCCGCGTGGCGAAAAAGTGGAGCCGGAGCGACGGGTGAAGCGACCCCGCTCTGCGCCACGATCACGGGGTGGATGCCTTAAAGGCTGCATGCGCCGCCCACGTCTCCCACGACGCCGCAATCGACGTGTGCCGTTATGGGAGGGGAGGCGGCAGATGCAGAAGTGGGTTCGACGCGCCATGGGCTTCGCGTGCCCGTGCACTGTTTTGGGCCTGGCCCAACAGCGCTCGGCACCGTGTATGGCCCAGGCCCGGGGGCTCCTGTCGGTGTACTAAGGTAGGGGTACCTCAGTACCCCAACTCGTGCACGGGCAGTTGCAGCTCCCCGTAGCTGGATCCACCAAACGCTTGCCGGAGACCATTCCGGCTCCCTACCAAGCCATTCAAGAACAAAGTGTGCAAGACAGAAGCTTAAGACCCCGGCAAGAGGAGCTTGCCGGGAAGGCCGTTCCAGGCTCAAGACTACCTCACTCACGCAAGTCCTTGGCAAGAGGAGCTCGCCGGGGAGACTATAAGATCACATCACAAAAGACATGCCTCGGCGCTATACGCGTCCCGGCAAGGGCCCGGGGAGCGGCAAGTTATAGAGCCCGACAAGCTCCCGGGCCCAGCAAGATCAAGACCCCGGCAAGGTACTTGCCGGGAGAGCTGCGCTGCACTCCAGCTCATCTGCCCACGCGTCGCCTTTAGCCTTCTCCAGAGACGCGTGGCGGGTGGTCTGTCTGCATGAGGGGTGCGGTGGCACTCCACGGTGGTGGCTCCATCGCCGTGGCAAACGGAGACGCAAGGGCGGGAGCTTTTGGGGTGACGGCGACGGGCATTTAATGCTCTTGTCCCCCTCTGTCAAAAGTAGGTAGAATCCACTGTTCATGCACTGTTCCCGCACTGTTCCAACTACCACCTCTTTTACATTTTTACCCCTCTACCCTACGTTGACACCTGTCGGTGACCCCTTGCCCTATAAAAGGAGGCCCATGCACAACGTAGGAGAGGTTCCGATCATTCGCCATTCTCGCGAGGGGTTCCGATCATTCGCCATTCTCGCGAGGGGTGCCGATCATTCGCTATTCTCGCGGAGGTGCCGATCATTAGCTACCCTCGCGAGACCCGAACCCTTGGCAACTCCAGCGCCTGGGATTCGGCTGATTCCTCACACCACTCCACCACTCGCTCGCATTCTTGAGCAAGATCAAATACAACACAAAGCAGCAGTAGGGTTTTACGCGACCATCGCGGCCCGAAGCTGGGTAAAAATCCACCGCGCCGCGCGCGACCGCCTCGATCTGCTCTCTGTGCATCCTCCGCCCTCGTACCGAACACACGAAGGGGCCGTCCCCGGCGGCCCCATAGGTGTCGCCGTACCCATCCCGCGACGACAAAAAATTATGATAAAAATACCACACCAAAGAAAATTTATCATAGCTTATTTTGCAAAACATTTCAACATTTTATCACATTCTGACTTTTTTCTAGGGAATTTTTGCAACAACGGCAAACTTTCTGTTTTGAAACAGCAACATGTAGACTTATAAAATAAGCATGGCAAAGGCTAGCATTGCCAATTTTATTGAAATAAAAGATGCAAAACATTATTCTAAATAACATCAAGCAAATCCTAACAAAATAAATTGACACTCCAAGCAAAACACATATCATGTGACAGATGAAAACATAGCTTCGAGTGAGGTTATCGATAATGTTGGAGACGAAAGAGGGGATGCCTTCCAGGGCATCCCCAAGCTTAGTTGCTCGGATATTCCTTGAATATTACCTTGGGGGTGCTGAAGGAAATATGCCCTAGAGACAATAATAAAGTTATTATTTATTTCCTTATATCATGATAAATGTTTATTATTCATGCTAGAATTGTATTAACTCGAAACATAATACATGTGTGAATACATAGACAAACAGAGTGTCACTAGTGTGCCTCTACTTAACTAGCTCGTGAATGAAAGATGGTTAAGTTTCCTAACCATAGACACGAGTTGTCATTTGATTAATGGGATCACATCATTAGGAGAATGATGTGATTGACTAGACCCATTCTGTTAGCTTAGCACTTGATCGTTTAGTATGTTGCTATTGCTTTCTTCATGACTTATACATGTTCCTATGACTATGAGATTATGTAACTCCCGTTTACCGGAGGAACACTTTGTGTGCTACCAAACGTCCCAACGTAAATGGGTGATTATAAAGGTGCTCTACAGGTGTCTCCGAAGGTACTTGTTGAGTTGACGTATTTTGAGATTAGGATTTGTCACTCCGATTGTCGGAGAGGTATCTCTGGGCCCTCTCGGTAATGCACATCACTATAAGCCTTGCAAGAAATATAGCTAATGAGTTAGTTACAGGATGATGCATTACATTACGAGTAAAGAGACTTGCCGGTAACGAGATTGAACTAGGTATTGAGATACCGGCGATCAAATCTCGGGCAAGTAACATATCGATGACAAGGGGAACAACGTATGTTGTTATGCGGTTTGACCGATAAAGATGTTTGTAGAATATGTAGGAGCCAATATAAGCATCTAGGTTCCGCTATTGGTTATTGACCGGAAACGTGTCTCAGTCATGTCTACATAGTTCTCGAACCCGTAGGGTCCGCACGCTTAAAGTTAGATGACGGTTATATTATGAGTTTATGTGTTTTGATGTACCGAAGGAGTTTGCAGTCCCGGATGAGATCGGGGACATGACGAGGAGTCTCGAAATGGTCGAGACGTAAATATCGATATATTGGACGACTATATTCGGACATCGGAAAGGTTCCGAGTGATTCGGGTATTTTTCGGAGTACCGGAGAGTTATGGGAATTCGTATTGGGCCTTAATGGGCCATACGGGAAAGGAGAGAAAGGTCTCAAAGGGTGGCCGCACCCCTCCCCATGGACTAGTCCGAATTGGACTAGGGAGGGGGGGCCCTTCCTTCCTTCTCCTTCTCCCTTCCCTTCTCCAACTCCCACAAGGAAAGCAGGAGTCCTACTCCCGGTGGGAGTAGGACCCCCCCCCCCTTGGAGCGCCCTCCCCCTAGGCCGGCCGCCTCCCCCCTTGCTCCTTTATATACGGGGGCAGGGGGCACCCCATAGACACAACAATTGATCATTGATCTCTTAGCCGTGTGTGGTGCCCCCCTCCACCATAATCCTCCTTGATAATATCCTAGCGGTGCTTAGGCGAAGCCCTGCATCGGTAGAACATCATCATCATCACCACGCCGTCGTGCTGATGAAACTCTCCCTCAAAGCTCGGCTGGATCGGAGTTCGAGGGACGTCATCGAGCTGAACGTGTGCTAGAACTCGGAGGTGCCGTGCTTTCGGTGCTTGATCGGTCGGGCCGTGAAGACGTACGACTACATCAACTGCGTTGTTCTAACGCTTCCGCTTTCAGTCTACGAGGGTATGTGGACAACACTCTCCCCTCTCGTTGCTATGCATCACCATGATCTTGCGTGTGCGTAGGAATTTTTTTGGAAATTACTACATTCCCAAATAGTGGCATCCGAGCCTAGGTTTGATGCGTTGATGTTATATGCACGAGTAGAACACAAGTGAGTTGTGGGCGATACAAGTCATACTGCTTACCAGCATGTCATACTTTGGTTCGGCGGTATTGTTGGATGAAGCGGCCCGGACTAACATTACGCGTACGCTTACGCGAGACTGGTTCTACCGACGTGCTTTGCACACAGGTGGCTGGCGGGTGTCAGTTCTCCAACTTTAGTTGAACCGAGTGTGGCTATGCCCGGTCCTTGAGAAGGTTAAAACAACACTAACTTGATGAACTATCGTT
The DNA here is from genome assembly GCA_021437245.1 of Aegilops speltoides. Taxonomy (NCBI): domain Eukaryota; kingdom Viridiplantae; phylum Streptophyta; class Magnoliopsida; order Poales; family Poaceae; genus Aegilops; species Aegilops speltoides. Next base: position 194,224,707 of record CM038143.1, read on the forward strand.
GTGGTTTTGATGCGTAGGTAAGAACGGTTCTTGCTCAGCCCGTAGCAGCCACGTAAAACTTGCAACAACAAAGTAGAGGACGTCTAACTTGTTTTTGCAGGGCATGTTGTGATGTGATATGGTCAAGACGTGATGAGATATAAGTTTTTATATGAGATGATCATGTTTTGTTGAAGTTATCGGCAACTGGCAGAAGCCTTATGGTTGTCTCTTTATTGCATAAGATGCAAGCGGCAAATAATTGCTTTACTTTATCGCTATGCGATAGCAATATTTGGCGAGACGACCATGTGACGACATTGATATAGATCAAGATGATGGAGATCATGGTGTCATGCCAGTGATGATGGAGATCACGACGATGCTTTGGAGATGGAGATCAAAGGCACAAGATGATGATGGCCATATCATGTCACATATTTTTGATTGCATATGATGTTTATCTTTTATACATCTTATTTTGTTTTGATTGACGGTAGCATTATAAGATGATCTCTCACTAAATTTCAAGATAACAGTGTTCTCCCTGAGTATGCACCGTTGCCAAAGTTCGTCGTGCCCAGACACCACATGATGATCGGGTGTGATAAGCTCTACGTCCATCTACAACGGGTGCAAGCCAGTTTTGCACACACGGAATACTCAGGTTAAACTTGACGAAACTAGCATATGCAGATATGGCCCCGGAACACTGGAGACCGAAAGGTCGAGCGTGAATCATATAGTAGATATGATCAACATAGTGATGTTCACCATTGAAAACTGCTCCATCTCACGTGATGATCGGTTATGGTTTAGTTGATTTGGATCACGTGATCACTTAGATGACTAGAGGGATGTCTATCTAAGTGGGAGTTCTTAAGTAATATGATTAATTGAACTTAAATTTATCATGAACTTAGTCCTGGTAGTATTTTGCAAATTATGTTGTAGATCAATAGCTCGCGTTGTTGCTTTCATATTTTTATTTTGATATGTTCCTAGAGAAAACTGTGTTGAAAGATGTTAGTAGCAATGATGCGGATTGGATCCGTGATCTGAGGATTGTCCTCATTGCTGCATGGAAGAATTATGTCCTTGATGCATAGCTAGGTGACGAACCTATTGCAGGAGCAGATGCAGACGTTATGAACGTTTGCCTAGCTCAATATGATGACTACTTGATAGTTTAGTGCACCATGCTTATAGGCTTAGAATCGGGACTTCAAAGACATTTTGAACGTCATGGGCCATATGAGATATTCCAGGAGTTGAAGTTAATATTTCAAGCAAATACCCGAGTTGAGAGATATGAAGTCTCCAACAAGTTCTAGCTAAAAGATGGAGGAGAATTGCTCAACTAGTGAGCATGTGCTCAGATTGTCTGGGTACTACAATCGCTTGAATCAAGTGGGAGTTAATCTTCCAGATAAGATAGTGATTGACAGAGTTCTCTAGTCACCAACACCAAGTTAGTAGAACTTCATGATGAACTATAGTATGCAAAGGATGACGAAAATGATTCCTGAGCTCTTCGTGATATTGAAATCGACAAAGGTAGAAATCAAGAAAGAGCATCAAGTGTTGATGATTGACTAGACCACTCGTTTTCAAGAAAAGGGCAAAGGGAAAGAAAGGGAACTTTAAGTAGAATAACAAGCAAGTTGTCGCTCCCGCGAAGAAGCCCAAAGCTGGACCAAAGCCTGTAACTGAGTGCTTACACTACAAAGGAAATGGTCACTGGAAGCGGAAATGCCCTGAATATTTGGTGGAAAAGAAGTATGGCAAAATAAACAAGGGTATATTTGATATACAAGTTATTGATGTGTACCTTACTAATATTTATAGTAGCCCCTGAGTATTTGATACTTGTTTGGTTGCTAAAAATTAGTAAATCGGAACAGGAGTTACAGAATAAACAAAGACTAGTTAAGGGTTAAGTGACGATGTGTGTTGGAAGTGGTTCCAAGATTAATATTATCATCATCGCACACTCCCTACACTTTTGAGATTAGTGTTAAACCTAAATAAATGTTATTTGGCATTTGCGTTGAGCATGAATATGATTTGATCATGTTTATTGCAAAAGGTTATTCATTTAAAGTCAGAGAATAATTGTTGTTCTGTTTACATGAATAAAACCTTCAATGGTCATACACCCAATGAAAATAGTTTGTTGGATCTCGATCGTAGTGATACACATATTCATAATATTGATGCCAAAAGATGAAAAGTTGATAATGATAGTGCAACATATTTGTGGCACTGCCGTTTGGGTCATATCGGTGTAAAGCGCATGAAGAAACTCAATAAAAATGGACTTTTGGAATCACTTGATTAGGAATCATTTGATGCTTGCGAACCATGCCTTATGGGCAAGATGACTACAACTCCGTTCTCCGGAACAATGGAACGAGCTACTGACTTATTGGAAATAATACATACCGATGTATGCTATCCAATGAGTGTTGATGCTCGTGGCAAGTATCATTATTTTCTGACCTTCACAGATGATTTGAGCAGATATGGGTATATCTACTTAATGAAACACAAGTCTGAAACATTTGAAAAGTTCAAAGACTTTCAGAGTGAAGTGGAGAATCATCGTAACAAGAAAATAAAGTTTCTACAATCTAATTGTGGAGGAGAATATTTGAGTTACGAGTTTGGCCTTCATATAAAACAATGAGGAATAGTTCCATAGCTCACGCCACATGGAACACCACAGCGTAATGGTGTGTCCGAACGTCATAACCACACTTTATTGGATATGGTGCGATCTATGATGTATCTTACCGATTTACCACTATCGTTTTGGGGTTATGCATTAGAGACAGTTGTATTCACTTTAAATTGGGCACCATCAAAATCCGTTTGAGACGACGCCTTATGAACTGTGGTTTGGCAAGAAACCAAAGATGTCGTTTCTTAAAGTTTGGGACTGCGATGCTTATGTGCAAAAGTTTCAACCTGATAAGCTCGAACCCAAATCGGAGAAGTGCGTATTCATAGGATACACAAAGGAAACTATTGGTACACCTTCTATCACAGATCCGAAAGCAAGATATTCGTTGCTAAGATGGATCCTTTCTAGAGAAGGAGTTTCTCTCGAAAGAAGTGAGGGGGAGAAAAGTAGAACTTGATAAGGTAATAGTACCTTCTCCTAAATTGGAAAATAGTTCATCACTGAAATCAGTTCCAGTGATTCCTACACCAATTAGTGAGGAAGCTAATGATGATGATGATGAAACTTCAGATCAAGTTACTACAGAACCTTGTAGGTCTTCCAGAGTACGGTCCGCACCAGAGTGGTATGGTAATCCTGTTCAGGAAGTCATGTTACTAGACCATGATGAACCTACAAACTATGAGGAAGCGATGATGAGCCCAGATTCCGCGAAATGGCTTGAAGGCCATGAAATCTGAGATAGGATCCATGTATGAAAACAAAGTGTGGACTTTGGTGGACTTGCCCGATGATCGGCAAGCCATAGAAAATAAATGGATCTTCAAGAGGAATACTGAAGTGGATAGTAGTGTTACTATCTACAAAGCTCGACTTGTCGCAAAAAGGGTTTTCGACAAGTTCAAGGTGTTGACTACAATGAGATTTTCTCAACTGTAGCGACGCTTAAGTCTATCCGAATCATGTTAGCAATTGCCACGTTTTATGAAATCTGGCAAATGGATGTCAAAACTGCATTCCTTAATGGTTTTCTTAAAGAAGAGTTGTATATGATGCAACCAGAAGGTTTTGTCAATCCTAAAGGTTCTAACAAAATATGCAAGCTCCAGCGATCCATCTATGGACTGGTGCAAGCATCTCGGAGTTGGAATATACACTTTGATAAGTTGATAAAGCATATAGTTTTGTACGGACTTGTAGTGAAGCCTGTATTTACAATAATGTGAGTGGGAGCACTACACCCTTTCCGATAAGTATATGTGAGTGACATATTGTTGATCAGAAATTATGTAGAATTTTTCTGGAAAGCATAAAGAAATGTTTGAAAGGAGTTCTTTAAAAGAAAGACCTCAGTAAAGCTACTTACATATTGAGCATCAAGATCTACTGAGATAAATCAAGACGCTTGATAAGATTTTCAATGAGTACGTACCTTGACAAGATTTTGAAGTAGTTCAAAATGGAACTGTCAAAGAAAGAGTTCTTGCCTGTGTTGCAAAGGTATGAAATTGAGTAAGACTCAAATCTCGACCACGACAGAAAATAGAAAGAGAATGAAAGTCATTCCCTATGCATCAGTCATAGGTTCTATAAAAGTATGCCATGCTATGGACCAGACCTATTGTATACTCTGCCCTGGTTTGGCAAGGGAGTACAATAGTGATCTAGGAGTAGATCACTGGACATTGGTCAAAATTATCCTTAGAGGAATAAGGATATGTTTCTCGATTATGGAGGTGACAAAAGGTTCGTTGTGAAGGGTTACGTCGATACAAGTTTTGGCACTAATCCAGATGACTCTAAGTCTTAATCTGGATACATATTGAAAGTGGGAGCAATTAGCTAGAGTAGCTCCGTGCAGAGCATTGTAGACATAGAATATTTGCAAAATACATACGGCTCTGTATGTGATAGACCCATTGATTAACTTCTCTCACGAGCAAAACATGATCATATCTTAGTACTCTTTGGGTGTTAATCACATAGCGATGTGAACTAGATTATTGACTCTAGTAAACCCTTTGGGTGTTGATCACATGACGATGTGAACTATGGGTATTAATCACATACAGATGTGAATATTGGTGTTAAATCACATGGCAATGTGAACTAGATTATTGACTCTAGTGCAAGTGGGATACTGAAGGAAATATGCCCTAGAGGCAATAATAAAGTTATTATTTATTTCCTTATATAATGGTAAATGTTTATTATTCATGCTAGAATTGTATTAACGGGAAACATAATACATGTGTGAATACATAGACAAACAGTGTCACTAGTATGCCTCTACTTGACTAGCTCGTGAATCAAAGATGGTTAAGTTTCCTAACCATAGACATAAGTTGTCATTTGATTAACGGGATCACATCATTAGGAGAATGATGTGATTGACTTGACCCATTCCGTTAGCTTAGCACTTGATCGTTTAGTATGTTGCTATTGCTTTCTTCATGACTTATACATGTTCCTATGACTATGAGATTATGTAACTCCCATTTACCGGAGGAACACTTTGTGTGCTACCAAACGTCACAACCAAACTGGGTGATTATAAAGGTGCTCTACAGGTGTCTCCGCAGGTACTTGTTAAGTTGACGTATTTTGAGATTAGGATTTGTCACTCTGATTGTCGGGGAGGTATCTCTGGGCCCTCACGTTAATGCACATCACTATAAGCCTTGCAAGCAATGTAGCTAATGACTTAGTTATGGGATGATGCATTACGTAACGAGTAAAGAGACTTGCCGGTAACTAGATTGAACTAGGTATTGAGATGCCGACAATCGAATCTCGAGCAAGTAACATATCGATGACAAGGGAACAACGTATGTTGTTATGCGGTTTGACCGATAAAGATCTTCGTAGAATATGTAGGAGCCAATATGAGCATCCAGGTTCCGCTATTGGTTATTGACCGGAGACGTCTCTCGGTCATGTCTATATAGTTCTCGAACCCGTAGGGTCCGCACGCTTAAAGTTAGATGATAGTTATATTATGAGTTTATGTGTTTTGATGTACCGAAGGAGTTCGGAGTCCCGGATGAGATTGGGGACATGACGAGGAGTCTCGAAATGGTCGAGACTTAAAGATCGATATATTGGACGACTATATTCAGACATCGGAAAGGTTCCGAGTGATTCGGGTATTTTTCGGAGTACCGGAGAGTTACGGGAATTCGCATTGGGCCTTAATGGGTCATACGCGAAAGGAGAGAAAGGCCCCAAAGGGTGGCCGCACCCCTCCCCATGGACTAGTCCGAATTGGACTAGGGAGGGGGGGCGCCCCCTTCCTTCCTTCTCCTTCTCACTTCCCTTCTCCTACTCCCAAAAGGAAAGGAGGAGTCCTACTCCCGGTGGGAGTAGGACTCCCCCCCTTGGCACGCCCTCCCCCTAGGCCGGCCGCCTCCCCCCTTGCTCCTTTATATACGGGGGCAGGGGGCACCCCATAGACACAACAATTGATCATTGATCTCTTAGTCATGTGCGGTGCCCCCCTCCACCATAATCCTCCTCAAAAATATCATAGCGGTGCTTAGGCAAAGCCCTGCATCGGTAAAACATCATCATCGTCACCACGGCGTCGTGCTGACAGAACCCTCCCTCGAAGCTCGGCTATATCGGAGTTCGAGGTCATCATCAAACTGAACATGTTCTAGAACTCGGAGGTGCCGTGCTTTCGGTGCTTGATCGGTCGGGCCGTGAAGACGTATGACTACATCAACTGCGTTGTTCTAACGCTTCCGCTTTCGGTCTACGAGGGTACCTGGACAACACTCTGCCCTCACGTTGCTATGCATCACCATGATCTTGCGTGTGCGTAGGAATTTTTTTGAAATTACTACGTTCCCCAACAAGTGCCTTGGGCATCCCCAAGCTTAGGGTCTTGTCACTCCTTATTCTCCTCATATCGACATTTCACCCAAAATTTGAAAACTTCATCACACAAAACTTAACGGAACTTTGTGAGATAGGTTAGTATGATAAAGAGCAAACCGTTTCACTTTGGTACTCTCAAAGACAAGATTCATAATTGTTTCCACACAATTCATACTGTATCATATCATTTCCACAATTTATATTGAGCAGTGTAAGCCATAGAAACAAGGAAACAAGCAAACTATGCATTGAAAATAGAATCTGTCAAAAACAGAACAGTCTGTAGTAATATGTACTCAAAACATACTTCTTCTACTCGAAAAATTATGAAACAGATTGGAACACGTGAGCAATTTGTCTATTCATCTTCTGCAAAAATAATCAACTCAAAAGCACTCTTCTGTTAAAAATGAGAGTTATTTTCGTGAGCGCAAAAGTTTCTGTTTGTCTGCAAGATCAAATCACCTATCACCCAACATGATCCCAAAGGCTTTACTTAGCACTTTATGAAAAAACAATAAAACATGATTACTACAGTAGCATAATCATGCGAACACACAAAAACAGTAGGTGAAAGTGTTAGGTTGTCTCCCAACAAGCGCTTTTCTTTAATGTCTTTTAGCTAGGCATGATGATTTCAATGACGCTCGCATAAAACATAAGAATTGAAACAGGAAAAAGAGCATCATGAATCACATGGCAAGCACATTTAATACTAACCCACTTCCTATGCATAGGGATTTTGTGTGCAAATAATTCATGGGAACAAGAATCAACTAGCATAGGAAGGCAAAACATGCATAACTTCAAAACTTTCAACACATAGAGAGGAAACTTTGATATTGTTGAGATATGTAAAAGCATATGTTCCTCATAATAATTTTCAGTATCATCATGAAGAAATTCAACCATATAACCATCACATAAAGCATTCTTTTCATGACACATAAGCATAGAAAACTTATTACTCTCCACATAAGCAAATTTCTTCTCATCAATAGTAGTGGGAGCAAACTCAACAAAATAAGTATCATGAGAGTGAAAATTAAAATCATGATGACAAGTTTCATGATTATAATTATTCTTTATAGAATACATGTCATCACCATAATCATCATAGATAGCAACCTTGTTATCATAGTCAATTGAGGCCTCATCCAAAATGGTGGATTCATCACTAAATAAATTTGTGATCTCTTCAAATGCAGTTTCATCATTATAATTAATAAATAGGAGGCATGCTATCATCATAATAATTTATCTCATCAAAACTTGGGGGAGTGAAAATATCATGTTCATAAAACATAGCATCCCCAAGCTTGTAGCTTTGCATATCATTAACATCATGGATATTCAAAGGATTCATACTAACAACATTGCCATCATGCTCATCATTCATGCCAATCATTTTATTAAATTCTTCATCTATCAATTGAGCACAATTTTTTGTACCATCATTTTCAAGAAATATATTATAAAGATGATCAATAATATGATGCAACCTCAATTCCATTTTTATATAATTTTCTTTTGTAAACCAAACTACTGATAAAACAAGAAACTAAAAGATTCGATTGCAAGATCTAAAGACATACCTTCAAGCACTCACCTCCCCGGCAACGGCGCCAGAAAAGAGCTTGATGTCTACTATGCAACTTTATTCTTGTAGACACGTGCTGGGACTCCAAGCGCAGAGTTTTGTAGGACAGTAGCAATTTTCCCTCAAGTGGATGACCTAAGGTTTATCAATCCGTGAGAGGTGTAGGATGAAGATGGTCTCTCTCAAACGAGCCTGCAACCAAATAAAATAAATCTCGTGTCCCCAACACACCCAATACAATGGAAAATTGTATAGGTGCACTAGTTCAACGAGGAGATGGTGATAAAAGTGTAATATGGATGGTAGAAATATATTTTTATAATCTAAATAAACAAAAACAACAAGGTGAAAGCACAAGTGCTCCCTAGATGGTTTTGGTAATTAATGTCAACATATCTCTTGTTGGACTAACACTTTTATCTAGCATGTTTCAGATAAGTTCAACAATGGAGTGGCATGGACTAAAGGATGTGGGAACTCCTTCAAGATGCTAAGGACAAAGGATTGGCTCAAGCTCGAAAGCTCAAGACTCTTCATTTTATATTTTAGTGATCCAAGATCACATTGAGTCTATAGGAAAAGCCAATACTATCAAGTGGGGATGAGGTGTTGCTTAATGAGCCTCTTGCTTCATGTGCTTAGTGATATGCTCCAAAACACTCAGCTACTTACTCACATCCACAAATGACTTAAACCTAAAGCCAAAATCGGTTGCACTGATTGTCAGATTTCGGGTTCCGGCAGACCCTTGAGGTTTGAACACTAGGGTGCGCGCGGAGATTTCGCCCTCTACCTACCTGCCCCTCGCCGAATTGCTAGGATCTAAACAACGAAAGAAACAACACAAGAGACACAGGGTTTATACTGGTTCAGGCCACCATTGTGGTGTAATACCCTACTCTAGTGTGTGGTGTGGTGGATTGCTTCTTGGGCTGATGATGAACAATATAAGGAAGAACAGCCTCGCGAGGGTCTGTTCTTGGCTGGTGCGATGAACTGCTAGGAGGAGTTCAGTCGCTCTCTCTCTATTCTAGATGTGTGCCCGATACTGGATGCTCGGTCCCTCTACCCTGGGGGTGGCTAGTCCTATTTATAGGCAAAGGCCCTGTGCCTCTTCCCAAATATTGAGCGGGAAGGGCGCCAAGAATTGGCCATTTTGAAGGGGAATAGCGGGTACACTTATCCTGACTAAAGTTGGTCCTCATCTGTCAAAGGCTCTGGTGGTGACGCCTGCTTGGGCTCCACAATGACTTCCTCCCTGCCGTTGGGCTGGTCTTGGTCTTGTTGCACCGAAGTGGATGCCTTTGCTTGATGCTCTCGCCTGCGCTTGCTCCCTTTGCACTAAAGAGGAAAGGAGGACACTGCGCGGGCTGTCGCCCGACTGGCGCCCTTGGCTGTCATGGCTTGCGTCATGGGCACCTCGCGAGGTACCCCGCCTTGAACTCTCCGCCTCCTCGTGAGCTAGCCTGATGAGGCCATGCCTGAGGAAGCCCCCTGTCGTCCGCCCCGCGAGGCTTGGCCCCTCGCGAGGGTCTTGAGCTTGTGTTGATGAAGATGGGCCGCGCTGGGCCCCCTTTGAGCCACGCCGCAAGCCGCAGGCATGCAAGTCTGGGGACCCCTGTTCCCAGAACGCCGACAGTAGCCCTCGGGCCCAAGGCGCGCCCGGACTTGGCCGAGCAGAGAGGCGAAAGGGCAAGTGCGATGCATCGCGTGCCGTAACAGCCTGCGGCCTTGGGCGCCATGTGGCGGTTGATTGGACGTGGGCGCCTCAGCAACCGCGCGAGTTGATAAAGGAGCGGCATCTGTCCTTCGCCTCCTTTGCTTTCTCCAGTTGCTGCTCAGATCCCCTTTCTTGCGCCTCTCCTTCCTGCCTCCGAAATCTTCAGATCTACTCCATCCGCGTGCCCTAGCAAGACATGGCACCTCGCCAGGCCCCGGCCGGAGCTTGGTATTCGTCCGCCTTGGACTCGCCGAACGTGTCGGAGGCGAGCCTTGCCCGGGTGCGCCAGATGGCGGCAGCGCAGGGCATCGACGGGGCGAAGGTGTTCAAAGCCGGCTCTGCCCTCCCTGAGGGCCAAGGGAGCACCTTCTATCCGCTCTTCGTGAGCGCCATTATCGCCGGTCTGGTGCCTCCCTTTTCTGAGTTCTTCTTTTCTGTCCTCCGCCATTATAACTTTCAAGCTCTGCATCTCCACCCCAACTCTGTCCTTCTTTTGGCAATCTTCGCCTACTATTGCGAGGCTCACGTAGGGGTGAAGCCCTCAGTGGCCTTGCTGCGCCACTACTTCTCCCTCCGGACCTCTCGTGGTTCCGTCTCTGCATGTGCGAGCTTCGTCGCGTACGGCAGCTCCATCGCCATTTCGAACCCCAGGAAAAGGATTGATGGCTTCAGGAGCAAGTGGGTCTTCGTAGATGCTGGGTGCATCCACCCCCGGCTGATCTTGCCCACGGGGCACCCTTCAAGCTCTGACGACTGGTCTCGAGTGGAGCTTGTGGACCCTCGCGCAAGGCTGGTGTTGGAGAAGATGGACGCGGATATGAGGCTGGCCAGCATGGCGGCGGCGGTGGATCGGCGCGACGCTCTGAGGAGTTCTGGAGCACCGGTGGCTCCGCTTCGTCGAGACTCACTTCGATGTGGATGCCCCACCCGAGCCCCGCGGTCTTGGCCGACGAGGATCTGGCTGCGGTTCTTCAGTCTTTGGTTGGGGGCGACGTGGCGAGGTTGGAGGGCGCTCCTACGCCCCTGTTCCTCCGCGAGGACTGGGAGCAGGTTGTGGGGTCCATGCCCGTCTTCAACAGGGACGGACCCGTGCCCTGAGCTCCCGAGGACCCGTGGGCGTGTCCTCCGCGACACCAGCGAAGAGAAGGAAGAAGGGAGGCGGGAAAGGGGCTGACTCGGGCGAGTCAAGGCTCCCCCTTGGCGCAGGTCCCGCGCTCTCCGCCTCTCTCTGAGTGATGACAACGAGGATGATGACGAGCAGGGCGGCGGGAGCCTGCCCCCGATCCCAAAGAAGGACCGGACCGTGCTGATCCCCCCGCGGGTCTGCCCCAGTCCCGAGGTGATCCGCAGGCGCACCTCCTGCTCCCGAGCTCCTTGAGGCTGATCCTTGCAGCCGGCTCTCGGGCTTCAAGTACGGCCGGAGGCTGCTCGAGCCCGCGAGTGGCGACCTGTAAGTGCTTGATTCTTGTCTTGTTTCTTGTTCTGTTGCGGAGGCTTGACGTTCGTATCTCCCGGCTAGGCTGGCGCCCGCGGCAAAGAAGTCGAAGGGAGCTCCTGAGTGTCCATCCGTGGCAGCGCCTCTGCCCGCGAAAGAAGATGATTGTGATGCACGGGCCTTTCCTGCTCGGGCGTCCTCGCGAGGCCTGGCTGAGCTGGCTGGGGCGAGCTCAACCCCCATGGCCCGAGCGACTCCCGAGGTGCCCTTGCCTGATGCCGCCACCACAGCCGTTGGGGCGCAGCAGGCTCCGCCACAGGATACCGTGGTCACGCTGCCGTCTTCTCCTCCTACTCCATCGACTGCTGTTTCCCCGACTCCTCCTATTGTTCTGGATCGTGCTGCTGCCGAACTGGACCGTATCTGCAGCAGGATCTTCTGGGCGCCGACCCTCGTTTAGTGGCCGGGCGCTTGGAGCTAGCTTCTGGCTGGATTCGCTCCGATGCTTCGATTCGGGCGGCGCTGGTCCAGGCCTCGACGGCTTGCGACGAGGAGAAGCAGGCCGTCCTTGGGGCGAAGGCTTCCCGCGATGCCACCTTGGGGGAGGTGGCTAATGTCCGAGGTCGCTGCGAGGCGCTGGAGAGCGAGCTGAAGGGCCTGCAGGACCAGCTCGCCGAGGAGACCTGCCTTCGCCAAGAGCAGGAGGAAGGCATGAAGGCTCGTGAGGCGGCCGTCAAGGACCGGGACGCCAAGCTCAAGAAGCGCCGTGACCGCCTAGGCGCTGCTGGAGCAAGAGCTGGAGGCGAGGAAGGTTGAGCTGGACGGCAAGGCACGGGTTCTTGCCGAGGATCGCGTGGCCTTTGCGGAGATGGAGGAGAAGGCTCGCACTTCACTGAAGACGCTTTATGAGAGCGGCCTGGAGAGCCCGCTGGCCGACGAGGAGGACGGCCCCGCCAAGCTGCTTCCCTTCCTGGTTCGTGCTCTTGAAGATGTCACCCTTGGACTTGGCCCTACGGCTGAGGCCGAGGCACGCGTCTTGTCTTCTGCAGCGCTGACGCGCGTCTTCACCCACATCTATCTTTGCGACCCCAACGTCGACCTCGACAGCCTGCTGGAGCCAGCGAGCGGCGAGCTTGCCGCTGCCGCTACTGAGGCCGTGAAGGGTCGTGCGGAGGCTCTACTAGGGAAGTTCCGGGCCTTCAGCAGCAAGCCAAAGCGGAGCGCTGCCAGCCCCGCAGCTCCACAAGGCAAACCCGCTCCGCGCAGCTCCTCCACCGGCAAGTGACTCCGTCGTGGCTCCCGTCCTGCTTTTAATTCCTGCACATGTACCATGCCTCGGGGAGGCGTTAAAACTTACTGTGATAACAGTATGGATTGTAATATTTGCTTTTGAATTCCCTGAAATTTGCGCTATTCCTTCCTACTTGCTTATGTTCTACGCCGGCAGAGCCCGGCCCCGCGCGTACCTCAGCCGCCGTTAGCCCCGACCGGAACCAGGACGGGACCAAGGAGTGAGGGGCTACGTGACAAGTTAGGCTCCTGAGTCGCGGTGCTCAGGAGTCCCCCTTGGCGTTCGAACAACAAGTAGGGAGGTGAGATGAGGGGGGATCTACCGTTCTACGTCTGCAGAGCCCGGCCTCGCGCATACCTCAACCACCGTTAGCCTTTTGGAACTAAGGAGTGAGGGGCTACGTGACCAGTTAGGCTCCCGAGTCGCGATGCTCAGGAGTCCCCCTTGGCGCTCAAATGGCCTTCGTACCTTGGCTCCGCTCGGGGAGGGACGTGCGACGAACCAGGCCCGAGGGGCCTGGCTGGGTGGCGTGCGTCTGGGCGTGACCCAGGCGCAGCCCCCGTGCCTAGCCCCCTCGCGTGGCACTCCCGAGGGGAGGCGTAGCGATGAGGCTAGACACTGAGCTCTGGGCTCCCTGAGGTTGATGCGACCCAGGGGCCACACTCAGTTGTTTATCACCAGCGCGGAGCATAGCGCCTCCGTATGCGTACGGGCATGTCCGCTCCTCGGCAATGCCGTCAGCCAGCGCGGAGCATTGTGCTTCCACTTGTGCGTGGGAGGGGGCTTGATGTAGGGTGGAACCCTATAGCGGCGATCTTTCACGTTTGGAGTGGGATCCCTCGAAGAACACGATGAACACGGGGAAGAACGAGGAGAAATCACAAGGGGAAACACTCAAGAACAAGTCCAATCACACATCCACTAGACAGTCAAACACACAAGATCACAAGGTACATGAACAACAAAGGGAAAGATACAAGGTAAGGTTCATCTCCAAGAGGAGGTCTTGATGATATCCTAGATGGATCTTCCCACAAGGGGGTCTTGATGATATCCCGCGGGATCTTCTCCTAGATGGAGGTCTTGGCCTCCAATGGAGTAGTGATCTGTCTCTCTCAAGAGTAGAGATAGGTAGGAGCAAAGCTCACCTAAGAATGAGCTATCACTTTGCTAACCCTAGAAAGGAGGTGGAGGAGGTCTATTTATAGCCCAAGGGCGAAGGGGTAAGTGAGGCGAAGGGGTACACGGCCGGCCCAAGTCACGCGACGCAGCGGGTCCGGATGATCCGGATGGTGGCGGATGATCCGGGTATCGAAGTCCGGATGATCCGGGCGACCGTCCCGATGATCCGGCTTCGTCGAGTAGCCACGTTGTCTTGGGCGAATTATCCGGATGATCCGGAGGGGGACCCGGATGATCCGGCCGAGCCCGGATGATCTGGACGGTGGTCCGGATGTCCGGCCTGGCTCCTGCAGCCGCTCCGTCTTCTTCTCCTTTCTTCCGTCTTCTCTTCCACGCTTCCCTCACGGATGGTGTAGTCATTCCTTGGCGCTTGCACTCCTCCTCGTCGTCCGTGAAGTTCCGACAATACCTATGCATGCACACGGGAGAAGTGTCAAGTAGTATGCCATCCTCGAAGGGGTCAAGTGAGCACGTGTAAAGGAGATGATTCACCTTAGTGTGTGTGAAGTAGATGTCGCACGTGTCACTTGCCAAATGGGTTCTTGACATGGTGATGTCCGTAGGATGCTCCGCATCATCCCCTCCCCCTTGGGAAAGATCTGACCTTGGATCGAAATCCAAATCACCATGGGGAAGAGATGATGTCGTCGTGTAGAAGTGGACGATCACCAAGCATTCGTCATCTTGTAGTTCCAAATGGGCACCCTCCAATGTCGCACCGTCTTGTAGTTCCTTCAAAAGTAGCAAAGATAAGAAGCACTTGGAAAAACAAATGTGGTTGTCGTAAGAGCAAAACCAAGCATTCAAGAGGTGATTCACCCAACAAGTGTTGTCATCAAGCATAGCATATGGTTTGACAAAGAAGTGTGGCATTGCATTTGAGCATATAAATTGAGCACAATCAAGTATATCATGGGAACAAGCATGCAAATGGGAGGTCAAGATGCAAATATATGTGATAAGTGAACAAGCATCTACCTCAAGGTCATAGCAAGCATGCATAAAGTGCTCAATGAACGGTCTATGGTAGGCATAAGAGTCATTCACAACACCAAATATAGTGAAATGTCTAAACACATGGGGCAAGTATAAGACAATCCAAGCATAACGTGCATAGGGTATAGTGAAGATATCGTGGCACTCAACACAAAGGAAAGAGCAATTGTTCAGCATGTGTGAGGCAATCAAGTCAAACATATGACAAGCAAAGGGACATGGCATATGTGAAGAAATGGTATTGGTGCAACCAACCATATGATAGTAGCAAGTAGTCCAAGAATTGGATGCAACACACAAGGCATATATATCATGATGCATGGGAATGTGATAATGGCAAGTCAAAGCAAGATCTCTAGCAAGTGCACAATCAAGTGGTCCAAGATGACCAATAAGTCTCACGGTGCAAGCAACACAAGTAGTATTATCCGCAATATCCATGCTCAAGAAAGATGTCACCTTGAAGGCATGTCCTTGTGCATTCTTCACAATGCCGAAGCGCAAGCAAGCGCGGTATAGAAGCGAGTCGTGGTAGAATGTATGAGGCTCGCTCTCAAGAGCTCGAATGGTCAACTCACGTGAAGTGGAAGTCAAAACAAAGTCCAAGTATCCTACACATGCACACAACAAAATAAAGAATGTATGCACATGGTAGACAAACACATCATCCATCATGATGGTTCTCTTCTCATGCACATAACCATTAGAAGCGCAAGTGCATGAATAATATGATGCAACAATGGCTATATTCATGGCACTAGGTATATGGTGCAAAGAAGTAAGACAAGCATGCTTCACAAGGAATATGTCAACATCTCCAAACATATGTAAGAATGCTATGGGGGCAATCTTAAGAGCAAGACTATAAGCATTGTTGCACTCAATACATGGCAAATCTAGCATGAGAGAGGCAACACATGGAGATATATGACACGAAGCAATATGAATCATGTGCAAAGCATATAGATGGTTGTCATCAACCGCATGAGATGAGCAAGTATGACACAAGAGACAATGATCAAGATATATCATGTGAGAGGCATGAGCATATATGTCATCAACCCAAGAAAGCAAGTAGTGGAACATGGGTGATGCAACATAGCAAGCTATCATAGCAATCAAGTCAAGCAAGCTAGTAGTGCGAAGATGCAACATACTAGGAGGAATCATGGCAAACATGTCATTGGTGCAAATAGTGGGTGTGAATAATTCACATGTCATAGCACAAGCATGAAAGCAAGATATGAGGACAATATCATGAATGTATTGGCGAGAGGCCATATGTGAATAGCAATGGGTCATCATGACTCTCCCAACACAACAAGCATCAATAGAATGGGGCACATGATAAACATGGCAAAAGCAACAAGGATCTCCACCAAGCATGCAAATACACATAGGAATATCATAATGGAGAATCATGGGTAGATGCGAACAAGGGTCACAATTGCATGGCAAAGGCATAGAAGCAAGCATAGCGTGCAAAGTGAACACGGTAAAATGAGCATAATGTGAGAAGTGGTAAATGGCCCATAGCCGTGTGAGAGCCAAGTAGAGGAGTTGCGCATAGTCCTTGCGCGAAGGGGACGGTGGTAAGGACAATCCATGTGATCCCAATTCATCGTTGCTCTCTAGAGCTCGTTTTGTCAACTCGTGGGATTGCGAGGTTGACAAGTATTCATGGGTACCTACACAAAAGA
Organism: Aegilops speltoides; assembly: GCA_021437245.1. Lineage (NCBI taxonomy): Eukaryota > Viridiplantae > Streptophyta > Magnoliopsida > Poales > Poaceae > Aegilops > Aegilops speltoides. The sequence continues at coordinate 194,241,175 of CM038143.1, forward strand.
GACACAAACCAAAGAAATTGTGCGCGTGGTAAATGTACACACCATCCATCATGATGTGTATGTGCACGTGTGAGTTAGCACAAGATAAGCAATGCTCAAAGAAATTTGAGGCATGGTATATGAACATGTCATCCATCATGAAAGAATAGTTGTTATGTATGACACGATGGGGACACAAATTGAGCAAACAAGTATAAGGCACATCAAAAGCATGTTTATTCATGGGGAGCATATGGTGCACACAAGTATTGGGATCATGCAATGGATGGGATGGATCAAAATCTCCTAAAATGTATGAGGAAACTATGGGGGTCTCCTCATGAGCAATATCGGAAACATCATATGGAGAAAATGGACAACATCCAAAACAATGCATATCCGAAGCTAGGTGGTCATGGCATGGCATATGAGATAAATGATGCAAAGGGAGCATATCAATATCATCACAAGAAAAACAAATGCCAATAACCATGGGCTTGTCATCTATGCCATATGTGCAAATTGGGTTTATTTTGATGGCATATGCATAGTCACTATGAAGAGATTGCAAATAATACATATGGTGGATCTCATGCATAGCATATGACAAGTCAAGCGGATTATCAAACATGATGTGACCTAAAGAATTGTCACAAGAAATCCTATGTAACATGGAATCACTACTAATAAACTCCACATGAGAATCATCATATTCATCATAAATGGGCAAATCATCGCATGGGGAAATCATACTAGCATGAAGCATGGCAATAGGTGGATCAACATCATGCAAGCAATCAATGTCAAGAATGTCCACTAGTGGGACTAGAGAATCACCGTCACCTTTGTTACCTTTGTCATTCCATTCAAGTGGTGTAGGTGAGGTGGGAAAGACCAAATGGTGGTCATCATCATCATCTTGATGGAACCATGTGGGCGGTGCATCATAATACACAATGGCCATCATCTTGTCCAAAGGGAGGACGAAGTCATCGAGGATCGGCGTGTCATCATAAATGGAACCTAGCACCAAATGAGAAGACACAATAGAGGTAGAGGTCAAGTTGTTAGAAATGCAAATGGCCTCACGAAACCTATCAACTATCTCACTCTCTCTATGTGGTGGTTCACTCACTCCATCAAAATAGGTGCACTCAAACTCACGTATGGTGGAGTCACTCATCTCACTCAAGTGGTGGGGGTTGTGGCTCTCCTCACATGGGAATTGTGGCAACTCATCATATATGGGGTTAGTGGTGAAGTCACTCTCACTCTCAATATGGTGGCACAAGTCACTCAATGTCAGGACCCCGACTCAATGTCACATCGATCTAGCCTGTAACACTTCATATCACTTTGCGGCCTCACGCACGGTATCCCCACGGGTGTCGCCTTACCTTTGCCCGGGACCGTTTGCGCCTTTTGGCACACGTATATGATAGTGTCGCTAGCATCCATATGAAAAGGAGCCCGGGCTGACATGGCTAGTCGTAAACCCAAGTGGCACAGACTTACAGGACAGCATCCATGACCCGACATCGAGCGTGTCGGTCATCAGCAGTAAGTTCCGGCTGTAGCACTGGGCTAGCAGGACTCCGTAAACCGGGCAGTGGCGGGCTAACAGGACTCCGGTACTCAATGCGTGACATTTCCCGAAGGAACAGACCACGAGACGAAGAAGGACACATGCCGGCCAGCCTAAGTGTTCGGAGCAGTAGCAAGCTACCATGGCTCGATGGAGACACTAGGAGACATTTCCGGTAAGAGAGGCTACTAAAGATAAACAACTAGATAGTCGGATCCCACACATACCAAGCATTTCAATCATACACACAATATGCTCGATATGTGCAAATACAACAAGGCATCACAACATGACTCTCGACTCAAGTATTTATTCATTAGGCTCCGAGGCGAGATATTACAAACAGGGTCTCATGACCCAACATTGAAACATACAAATCAAAACACAAGCGGAAGCTAACATGTCCGAATACAGACAACTATAAATGAAAAAGGCTAAGAAGCGACTATCTACCGAGATCTGCCGAGGGCACTAGATCGTAGCTGAGGTATCAAGCTAAGCGTCAAGTCCACGTGGAACTACTAGCGAGACTGAAGTCTCTCTGCAAAAACATAAAATAGGCAAGCGTGAGTACAAATGTACCCAGCAAGACTTACATCGAAACTAACTACATATGCATCATTATCAACAAAGGGATGGTGGAGTTTAACAGCAAGCCAGCTTTGACTCGGTGGCTATCCTAAACTACATTTGCAAGTAACTCTTTTGAGGTGGCGCTACGAGTCCACATATTCACCATATCAATACACCACTATGGATCCGCTCCGTCTCTCCTACGAGAACGCCAACCATAGCACTCACGCTTATCTTGCGTATTTTAGAGTATCCACTTTCACTTGTCTATGAACTGTTATAGGCAACCCGAAGTCCTTTACATGGACACGGCTATTCGAATAGATCATATTAACCTGCAGGGTGTACTTCTTCATACATGTTTCCACCACTTAGCGTCGCACCGACATGTGCTCGGCGGACTTCAGCGAAAGCCGGCGTGGGTGTAGACCACGACCTACCTAGACACTCAAGTCTCTAGTCCAGGTTTATCGCCTATTTGGGTTCCATCTATGAGGAGTTCGGCGAAGTTTCGCTCACAGCCCCAAACGATGTGAACAGGGTTCCGTGACACCAATCGGGCGCCCGGTTTACCCGGCCACGTGCCTACCGCATCACAGCCCACCCCTACGGTCAGCGCTGCGCACGGCCTCCAGCATACTACAAACACCAGAAACTACTTGCAACTCCTAGACAGAGGACAAGGGTGAATAAGAAGTCGAGCGGGGTCATATTTCAGGGCCCAATGCATGGTAGTAGCTGAATCATGGATCACAAACACAGAACTCAGTTCCTAAGGACAGCTTCAATGAGACAACCCACCATGTACTCCTACATGGCCTCTCACCGATACCTTTACCAAATCGTGTTCACACACTTAGCTCACACACAGTAGGACATGTTCACACACCTCTGACTCATCCTCGATGAATCAGACCGACTCAACTCTAAGCAATAGCAGGCATGACAAACAAGCATGTATGAGTAGGCACATCAGGGCTCAAACAACTCCTACTCATGCTAGTGGGTTTCATCTATTTACTGTGGAATGACAGGTCATGCAAAGGATAAAGGGGTTCAGCTACATGACAAGTAACAAATGATTCGTTATTGTCCTAATGCAGAAAAGAGAGCAGGAGCGAGAGAGTGGGATTGTATCGGAATGAACAAGGGGTTTTGCTTGCAGCACTTCGAAGATAACATTGAGTCTTCATCGGTGTCAGCGATCACATCATCGGTACATCGTCTACCGAGGGGAACAACACCGGCAAACACAGAAGATACACAATCAATGCAATGCACAATATGATGCATGCTATGACATGGCAACATGCTGGTGTTTTTGAGCTAATGCAACTAGCAACAGATTAAATGAAGTTGGTTTGAATACAAGATTCAAATTCAAACTCCATATGTGATTATTCAAATGCCATTTAATTGATTTGTGCTAAACAGCAGCTATAAGTTGCTCTAACATGCATGAAAATGGTACAGATGGATTCCTTGAATTTTTCTGATAATTTTTCATATATAATTTATTTGATTTGGAGCTACGGTTGATTTTATATGAATTTTAGAAGTTTTAACTATTTTCTGGAATTTCCTGAATTATTTTAAATCCAGAAAATGATTTAATGCGTCAGCATGACGTCACTGTGATGTCAGTAGTCAACTGGGTCGGCCAGGTCAAACCTGACCAGTGGGACCCATACGTCAGTGGCTAACTAACTAATCTAAATTAATTAGTGTTAAACTACTTCTAACTAAAATTGTCAGTGGAGTAATTAAACTTAACTAAAAATTAAACTAGGATTAGCTGGGGCCCTGGGCCCACTTGTCAGCGACCCAGGGGGAGGTCAGACTGGGTCAAACCCGGGTCAGCGGGGTCAAACCCACCGGCGGCTTGACGCCGGGCGAGGCCGAGCGCGGAGGCGGCACGGATTCACCTCTGAGCGCCGTTTGGCGCGCGAACCACGCTACGGATGCGGGCGCTCGTCGCATCCAACCATGGTGGTGGCGCGGCCGGGAGTGGCGGAGTGGCGCGGCGGCGAGCTTGGCGGCGGCGCTTCGGGTGCAAGTGGGGATGGGGCTGCGGTGCGCAAGCGGGCGCGGCGAGGTGCCCCGGAGGTTCTACGCGATGCGGGGCGTGTTGGCGTGATGCCGGGACGGATGGTCACTGGAGCATCACCGGCGGCAATCTTGGCGGCAGCGCGTCCGGTGAGTGCGGTGTGGTTGCTACGAACACGGCAGAGCGAACGGAGAGGGGAGGATAGGCGAAGCTCACGGTGATCGTCGTGGAGTGGACGGCGAGCTCGGGGGATGATCGAAGCAGACGGGGCGGTGAAGGCGATCTCGGCGGACCGAGGTTGAAGAAGACGGCGTGGCAGCGTTTGAGGGCGTCCGGCGTCGGGTGAGTCGGCAGGGAGGACGAAGCGTCGGCGGAGGCCATGGACACGTCGGCGTTGCGAGGGAGAGCGATAGCAGCGGTGGTAATTTAACGGCGGCGACGATGGCGTTGATCGCGTCGAGAGAGAGCGAGAGGAGGAAGGGCGTTCGGGAGAGAGTGAGAGGGACCGGGGTGCGTGGCGTCGTGGAGCGTCCAGGAGGAGCCAAGCAGGCTGGGAGCGAGGAGGTGGCCGGGCGCGTGCCCTCGCGCCACCGAGCAGCAACCGGGCGAGGGGAGGAAGACGACGGGGAGGAGGCTAGGTGGGCTGGGCGGCCTGGCAGCCGAGCCGATGGGCTGTCTGAGGCTGGGCAGTTGGTGGCACTGTAAGTCGAGTAAACCTTTCTCTCTCTCTCCTTTTATTAATGTTTTCTATTTTACATCTTTGGTTTTTTTGGATTTAGTAAAATACTAAATCACTTTATAAAATCCTGAAATAAATTGTGGGCACATATTGGATTATTCCCAACAGCCCTCACTATTTTCAGAATTATTAGAGCATTTAAAATATTTATAGAATTTAAATGCCCCAATTCAAATACAATATGAGTTAATTCAAAAATCCATAAATGGCCAAGAAATATGCTCATCATTTTTGGCAGAGGTTTTCACCTTAATCAAAAATCATGAACATTTCCAAAGACATTTTGGGTTCATTGAAGATTATTTTTATTGAACCTAGTTGAATTCATTTGGTGCTAGGGTTTCAACAATCCCCATTTCAAATTCAAAAGAATTTAAACATGATGCAACAGATGACTAGCTAGCCTAGAGCAAACCAGAACTAGGGATGTGACACTCAAGTCATCATACGTCACCGTGGTCGAAGGGAAGATCCCATGCTCAACCATCTCGTCGTCGTCGCCGTGGATGAAGGCCGAAGATGGCACATCATCACTCTCCTCCATGACCGAAGGGAAAATCCCATGCTCGATCATCTCGTCACCGTCGCCGTAGATGAGGGCCAAAGATGGCACATCATCACTCTCACCTCCAAAGATGGAAGCATCATCCTTGCTCGCCACCTTGTCGCTCGTCTCCAAAGCTTGGTCTGTAACGCCCTCGATGCGGCTATATCTCCCACGTGTCGAAGCACGACTTAGAGGCATAACCGCATTGAAAGCAATGTCGCAAGTGAGGTAATCTTCACACAACCCATGTAATACATAAGGGAAAGAGATATATAGTTGGCTTACAATTGCCACTTAACATAATTACATGAATAAAGCATTACATCATCTAGATACAATCAAGGTCCGACTACGGAACCAAAATAAAAGAAGAACCCCAAATGCGACAAAGGTCCCCGATCGACCCCAACTGGGCTCCACTACTGATCAACTAGAACGAAACAGCACTAAGGGCAAGATCTTCATCGAGCTCCTCCTTGAGCTCGGATGCGTCACCTGCACGGTTTCATCGGCACCTGCAAACTGGTTTTGGAAGTATCTGCGAGTCACGAGGACTCAGCAATCTCACACCCGCGAGATCAAGACTATTTAAGCTTATAGGAAGGATGGAGTAATGAGGTGGAGTTGCAGCAAGCGACTAGCATATATGGTGGCTAACATACGCAAATGAGAGCGAGAAGAGAAGGCAAAGCACGGTCGATAAAAGTATGATCAAGAAGTGATCCTATAGCAACCTACGTCAAGCATAACTCCAACACCGTGTTCACTTCCGGACTCCGCGAGAAGAGACCATCACGGTTACACACGCGATTGATGCGTTTTAATTCGGATCTGGTGTCAAGTTATCTACAACCGACATTAACAAATTCCCATCTGCCACATAACCGCGCACGGCTCTCGAAAGTTTATAACCTGCGGGGTGTCCCAACTTAGCCCATGACAAGCTCTTGCGATCAACAAAGAATAGACCTTCTCCGGAAGACCCGATCGGTCTCGGAATCCCGGTTTACAAGACATTTCGACAATGGTAAAACAAGACCAGCAAAGCCGCCCGATGGGCAGCCGGTCCCGATAGGAGCTGCACATATCTCGTTCTCGAGGCAACACGGATGAGACATCCTACGAGTAAAACCAGACCTCGAGTTGCCCGAGGGGCCCATGATCTACTCTGTTGGGACCAACACTTAGACAAGCATTGGCCCGAGGCTAGAATAAAGATGACCCTTGGGTTAATTACTCCCAAGGAAATAAAGATGGTGGTCGGGCAAATGGTAAAACCAAGGTTGGGCCTTCTTGGACAAGTTTTATTCAAAGCGAACTGTCGGGGGGTCCCATAAATCACCCGACCGCGTAAGGAGCATAAAATCCGGGAACATAACACGGTATGATGTAAACTAGGGCGGCAAGAGTGGAACAAAACACTAGGCATAAGGCCGAGCCTTCCACCCTTTACCAAATATATAGATGCATTAATAATATAAGAGATATTGTGATATCCCAACAAAACCCTGTCCACCATGGAGAAATCTTCAACTTCACCTGTAACTAGCAACGCTATAAGAGGGGCTGAGCAAAGCGGTAACATAGCCAATCAACGGTTTGCTAGGACATGGTGGTTAGAGGATTGACATGGCAATTTGGGAGGCTGACAAGCAAATGGTAGGCATCATAGCATTGGCATAGCAAAAGAGCGAGCATCTAGCAAGCAAAGATAGAAGTGATTTCGAGGGTATGGTCATCTTGCCTGAAATCCCGCTAGGAAGAAGAACGAGTCCATGAAGAAGACAAGCGGACGTGGTCGAACGAATCCTCAAAACTCCGGAACGAAACCGAAGGCAACCCGGAAAGAAGCAAACAACATAGTAAAACAACAAGTATAAGCATGGCATGATGCACAAACAAGTATGATGCATGTCCGGTTTAATGAAGCTCAATAACACTACAAGTTAAGTGGAGCTCAATATGCAACGAGTTGCATATTGACGAAACACCACATCCATTATTTAGTTTGATCTCGGTTATGTACCCATCAATATTAAATGTTATTAAACATGGCAAGAGGTGAAACATAATGAAACTACCTATCTAGGCAAGTTTAAATGAGGCCGGAAACAACAAACAACAATTCCGGAAAATCCCCATATGCAAATTATGGATTCGGTACTATTCTGCCCTAAACACAATTTTAGAGTTGTTAAACAGCAACATAAAGTGGACCATGTTAATCTAGGCATTTTCCACCCCATTTACATATAAAGTTTATTTAAAACCGAGCTACGGTTATTTAGTTATGAATTAAAGCATTTTAACATGGCATTTGAGCAAATTAACACAAACAACATGTTAAACATTTTTAACATGGATGAAAGTGGTATATTATTAATCTACACAATTTTCTGAGCATTTTACATATATAGTACATTTTAATATGATGCACGGTTCAAGAGTTATTAATGCATGAACATGGAGGGGTAATCTGTAAATATGCAATCTCTGGATAATTAGCAAATCGCAGAACGGAAAAAAAACTACTCTGGGTCGAATCTGGCTGGGCCAGCAGCACAGAAGAAAGAAAAAAAAGGGGGCGCTGGATCTGGCGCTCACCATGGGCCCTGGCCCGGTCGGTGAGGAGGCCTGGCAGGCCGGCTTGATGGTGAGGCTGGGCTGCAGGGGCACGCTGAACCGAAGTCGAGGTCGGCCCAGGCGCGTGCGGTCGTGGCCTTGGTGCGGTCAACGCTCGAGCGGGCGAGCCGTTCGAGCTCCTCTGCTCGAACGAAACAGAGGAGCGGCACGGCGAGGGGCTTGACGGGAGGATGACGACGAGGGGCGGTGCCAGCAGGTCGACGAGACTCGGTACGGACGGATCCGAGGGCAGGGGTCCCAGATCCGGTGACGAACGGCGGCGGTGACGAGCTTCCAGGGCAGAGGCGGCTCCCGAGCTCGGGTGGTGGCGGCCATGGCAAAACTCCTGCGTGAGAGAGAGTGAGAGAGGGGAAGGAGAAGGTAGGGGAGGGAGGAGCAGGGGAGGTGAGGTCCGGCCTGGCTGCTGGTGCTCGACGGCGCGGCTGCCAGGGTCGCCGGCGGAAGGCGCGAGGCGGAGGGGGAAGCGGGCGCGGAGGCGAGGCGCTGGGGCGCTCGATCGAGGGCTCGAGGAGCACCTCTCCTGCGGTGCTGGACACACACGGGAGCAGGGAAGGGGAGGCGGCTGCGAGCTGGTTGGGTGGATCGGGCAGGGGATCCCGATGAGTTTTTTTTGGATCGGGCAAGATCCCGAGGTGGGGGAGACCAGGTGGAGCTAGTGGCGGCGCAAGGAGGGGAATGGATGGGACAAGGCCCTAGGATCTAGGGTTAGACTGCTATATATAGCGAGTGGGTAGGCTTAGGGTCATTTGGTCCCTTCGATTAAATCGGACTGTCGCGAATAAAATAGTTAGGGAGCCCAAATAACAAAACAGAGATGTTTTGTAGATGTTAGGGGATGATCCGGATACAACGGTCACGACAGATCGGTTCGGGTTCGGGCAAGTTTCGGACACGCGCAAGAGGGGGTGGGTGCTTGTGCAGAGAGGTTGAGTGGTTTGACAAAAGGGAATTGAAAAACCCGGTTGGGCTCGGAACGGTCAACAAAAGCAAAGGGGGACGCGGCAACTACGAGCAGATGCAAGTTTTATGAAAACATGATGATGCAATGCGCATGATGCCAAGATGAATGCAACAACCTAATAAATAGCACAACGAAACTCGCAAAACATGGAAGGCGTCTGGAGCGTCGGTCTCGGGGCGTTACAACACTCCACCACTACGAGAGGATCTCGTCCCGAGATCTAGAATGGCACCGGAGGGAAAACGAAACAGAAAAAGAAAGGTAAAACTAAGTTGCTTCTTTGACCAACGAGTGAAACCATGAACCTTGAGAGGTTGAGCAATTTAAAAAAAGAGTACAACAGAGATGAACGAGATTGCGAACAATCCGTTAGAAAAGAGGAACAAGGAACATTACGAGGACTTGAAGGTTGCAAAGCTATGAATGACGAGTACTATGGACAAGAAGGAATTGAAATCACTCTGGTTGAAACGAGATAAACAAGGAACAAGGAAGATCAAAATCGGACAGCACTCCGGTTGAAAAGAGATGCAAGACTTGATAAGATGAAAAATAACTTGAAAGAAAAAGGCAGGACACTCCGGTTAAATGGATAAGCATGAAAAGAACACGATCCTGACAAAACAAGATGATGATTGAAGAGCACAACATCACAATGCCTCCGAAACAAAAGAATAGAAGAAGATCATTGGAATAAAAGGACGGAGAAGAAAATGACAACTTTTACCACAATTGAATTTGGAAGGCATCCTTGCAAGAAGGTTAGAATAGAGTTGTTGGAAGACCAACAACGAAAAGAATAAGTTTGTAGTGGGCTTATGGAAACATCTCAACCTTATGAGGTGACAACCGGCCACTAACGGAAACAATTGCTTGTTTGAGATTAACGAAGAGATGAAAGCTTCTTCCACCAAGAGGATAAAGAGCAAGCTTGGGTCATACGTAATCACCACAAAATAGCAACATTTCTTGGGGAAGGCTTTAGGTGAAATATAACCCAATATAAATCCAATGAAGAGATTGATGGGTTTAAATACCTCATTCTTGACAACATGTGAATCATGAAACATGAAGGAAATTGTCAAGAGTGACATAACACCACCTCAAATGATAAGGTAGAACGAATTGCACTTTGGAATGCACGATAAATAATGCTTGAACTCCTCAAAACAAAACATGTGTTGAACAACATGTTTATTTTGAGGTATGGCTTGACGGATCTTAACTTCGAGAGAAATCTTGATGAACAATTGAAGAATGAAGAGAATCCTTGACGAAGCACCATGTAGAGCCTCCATGAAGAACTCCGGTAAACAAAAGGGGGATAGAAAGAAAGAGAAGTTGAAAACACAAGGTGAATCCTTGCAATGATTTAGATGGATCTTCATGATGATGAGAGCTTGGAACTCCGGGAAAAGAAAAGATGAAACAACTGAAACCGAGAATTTATTCATCATGAACAAACTCCGAAAGAAGGAATTAATCACTTGGATGAAACAAGAACAAGAATTGTGTTATGCGTATCCTTCACCAATTTAAATTGATGACAAGACGGATTTGGCATACTACTTATTCTCGTAGAAAGGATTAAAGAGATATGTCGTAAACTTGAGAAGGTATTGATGGAACCACCGGTGGGATTGAAAACAACGATTGAATTGATATGATAACAAAGGAAGAGAAATCTTGAAAGAACCACCGTAAAAATTGAAAAAGAGAGTAGCAAGGGCACAATTCACCGGAAAGAGTTTGAAAACGAATGAAGATACTTGAAGGGATTTGGATACATGAGAACGAAGAGATCATGAACTGACTAGAGGATATTTGAACGACGCACCGGTAAGATAGGAGAATGATAACTGACAGCTAAGAATGAATAAACCTGAATTGATGGACTCCGGATGACAAACTGAGAAGACTCTTGAATATCTCCTGATGGGTGAAAAAGATTCTCACAATCGAAAACAATTATGAGAGGATGGCAACAAGCTAGCACCATGAATCTTGAAGAGAATAGAGCAAGATTAAAGAGAAACTCTTCTTCGGTCTTCAAATGTTGAGAATGATGATGGGAACCACCCTGAATTGTGGAGATACTCCGGGAGAATGAAAAACAAAGAGGTTGAGCCAACAAGGAAAAATAATTTGAAATCAATCTTGGAAAACATCTGACTGATGAAATTCATTCTTACGTCAAACTTCGAAAAGAATTAGGAATGGCTCCGGAATAATTAGAAGAGTCAGGTAAGATCCTAGGAAAAGACCTATGGGTTAGGGCCCACTCAAAAGAAAACACCGTTGCTAAAGATTTTAAAGAGAAATTGCACCGGTTGAATTAAATGGCTTGAATGAGATAACAACCTCGAAATATCTCGAAGGGATTGAGAATGGAAACGCAAGTGTTGCGAGATATCTTCAACACTCCAGAACAAATGAATAGGAAGAAGTGAATGATTAAGAGGTGCATCGGTATGAGAAAGCATTAGAAACGAGGAAAGGAATATGATGAATATCGAAAGCTTGAATAGGATCCAGCGGAGAAGAAACAACAATGAAGGATGATGAACTTGAAGCTGTTGAGCATCTTCATGGGAAATCACTGGATAAGAACATTGATTGAAAAGAATGAAGAGACTTCACATGAATAAATGGATACTTGATTAAGAAATCTGTGTCCTTGAAGAATAAGGGTGGGAGGGCGGGAAAACAAAGGCAACTTGGGACGGATGAAACAAACACCGTTGAGAAAACTTAGATTTGATCTTGCGGATGGGAAAAATGATGGGATCCACTTGAAGAGAAGCACACCGGTTGGAAAGGAGTTGACATGACAAAATCAATGATCAAAAGGATTAGTATTCACATAGCAATATGAGAACACCGTTTAGGAAAGTTATGGATTCAACATTTGACATCGAAGCAACTCGAATACCACAAATAACACAAAACAAAGGATTTGGCTTGCAGAATAAGACGGAACAAATACATATGATAGGGATTTACCCAATCCCATATCATGCATCTGTCGAAAAGATATTCTAGGAGCTACTTGAATTCCCACCTATAAACTCCCGAAACTTTCTGGTTATGCAATCTGGTGTTGGGGATACAGGGGAAGCAATATATCTCACCCAAACTAACAATCCCTACATCTAGCTGTATCCATCCGTCAACACATAACCAAGAAACCTTCGAAATCGTGTACCTCAACCTTGAAAAGCATCCGTTATCGAGTCATGGCAATACTCCGTACTCACCTCGATCTTGGGTTATCGGGTTATCTCACCAACAACTACATAAAAGAGATTTTCGATGTCGGTGTACTAAACTCAGGTATTCCAGAACTGCAACGATAAAATTATGACGACAACACCTCAGAGCTCAACTCCCCGGGACACTTCCACTAAACCCCTGACAGGAGGCACCAAGACAATGTTCTCATCATAAAACAATCGGAATGATTCCAAGATACCCGCGTGATCCTAAAAAAAAAAGAAAATTTAGTGAAATTTGAGGAGAGGAAAGTCAAAACTTCTACGTCAGGAGACCTCACCAGAGCGACGAAGGGACTGAGGAGTAAAAAGAATTCCTAACTCTCCGATATATATAATCCTAAATGACTCAAAACATTTTTCTAGACACAACTCGGCCGCTAAAAACGATCAAGCAGTGGGGCTCCTAAGGTAGGGGAAGGCTATGATTACCAACTTGTAACGCCCTCGATGCGGCTATATCTCCCACGTGTCGAAGCACGACTTAGAGGCATAACCGCATTGAAAGCAATGTCGCAAGTGAGGTAATCTTCACACAACCCATGTAATACATAAGGGAAAGAGATACATAGTTGGCTTACAATCGCCACTTCACATAATTACATGAATAAAGCATTACATCATCTAGATACAATCAAGGTCCGACTACGGAACCAAAATTAAAGTAGAACCCCAAATGCGACAAAGGTCCCCGATCGACCCCAACTGGGCTCCACTACTGATCAACTAGAATGAAACAACACTAAGGGCAAGATCTTCATCGAGCTCCTCCTTGAGCTCGGATGCGTCACCTGCACGGTTTCATCGGCACCTGCAAACTGGTTTTGGAAGTATCTGCGAGTCACGAGGACTCAGCAATCTCACACCCGCGAGATCAAGACTATTTAAGCTTATAGGAAGGATGGAGTAATGAGGTGGAGTTGCAGCAAGCGACTAGCATATATGGTGGCTAACATACGCAAATGAGAGAGAGAAGAGAAGGCAAAGCACGGTCGATAAAAGTATGATCAAGAAGTGATCCTATAGCAACCTACGTCAAGCGTAACTCCAACATCGTGTTCACTTCCCGGACTCCGCCGAGAAGAGACCATCACGGTTACACACGCGGTTGATGCGTTTTAATTCAGATCTGGTGTCAAGTTATCTACAACCGGACATTAACAAATTCCCATCGCCACATAACCGCGGGCACGGCTCTCGAAAGTTTATACCTGCGGGGTGTCCCAACAACCCCATGACAAGCTCTCGCGATCAACGAAGGAATAGACCTTCTCCCAGGAAGACCCGATCGAGTCTCGGAATCCGGTTTACAAGACATTTCGACAATGGTAAAACAAGACCAGCAAAGCCGCCCGATCGCCGACAATCCCGATAGGAGCTGCATATATCTCGTTCTCGAGGCAACACGGATGAGACATCCTCGAGTAAAACCAGACCTCGAGTTGCCCGAGGGGCCCCGATCTACTCTGTTGGGACCAACACTTAGACAAGCATTGGCCGGGGGCTAGAATAAAGATGACCCTTGGGTTAATTACTCCCAAGGAAATATAGGTGGTGGTGAGGCAAATGGTAAAACCAAGGTTGGGCCTTGCTGGACAAGTTTTATTCAAAGCGAACTGTCGGGGGTCCCATAAATCACCACCGCGTAAGGAACATAAAATCCGGGAACATAACACCGGTATGACGGAAACTAGGGCGGCAAGAGTGGAACAAAACACCAGGCATAAGGCCGAGCCTTCCACCCTTTACCAAATATATAGATGCATTAATAATATAAGAGATATTGTGATATCCCAACAAAACCCTGTCCACCATGGAGAAATCTTCAACTTCACCTGCAACTAGCAACGCTATAAGAGGGGTTGAGCAAAGCAGTAACATAGCCAATCAACGGTTTGCTAGGACATGGTGGTTAGAGGATTTACATGGCAATTTGGGAGGCTGACAAGCAAATGGTAGGCATCGTAGCATTGGCACAGCAAAAGAGCGAGCATCTAGCAAGCAAAGATAGAAGTGATTTCGAGGGTATGGTCATCTTGCCTGAAATCCCGCTAGGAAGAAGAACGAGTCCATGAAGAAGACAAGCGGACGTGGTCGAACGAATCCTCACAACTCCGGAACGAAACCGAAGGCAACCCGGAAAGAAGCAAACAACATAGTAAAACAACAAGTATAAGCATGGCATGATGCACAAACAAGTATGATGCATGTCCGGTTTAATGAGGCATGGCATGGCAAAGTGCAACAAACAACACTACAAGTTAAGTGGAGCTCAATATGCAACGAGTTGCATATTGATGGCTACCACATCCATTGTTTAGTTTGATCTCGGTTATGTACCCAGCAATATTAAATGTTATTAAACATGGAAAGAGGTGAAACATAATGAAACTACCTATCTAGGCAAGTTTAAATGAGGCCGGAAACAACAAACAACAATTCCGGAAAATCCGCATATGCAAATTATGGATTCGGTACTGTTCTGCCCTAAACACAATTTTAGAGTTGTTAAACAGCAACATAAAGTGGACCATGTTAATCTAGGCATTTTTCCACCCCATTTACATATAAAGTTTATTTAAAACCGAGCTACGGTTATTTAGTTATGAATTAAAGCATTTTAACATGGCATTTGAGCAAATTAACACAAACAGCATGTTAAACATTTTTAACATAGATGAAAGTGGCATATTATTAATCTACACAATTTTCTGAGCATTTTACATATATAGTACATTTTAATATGATGCACGGTTCAAGAGTTATTAATGCATGAACATGGAGGGGTAATCTGTAAATATGCAATCTCGGGATAATTAGCAAATCATGAGCGAAAAAAAACTACTCTGGTCGAATCTGGCTGGGCCAACAGACGAAAGAAAGAGAAAAAAAGTATTTGGATCTGGCGCTCACCATGGGCCCCAACCCGGTCGGTGAAATAGGCTGGCGGGCCGGCTTGAGTGGTGAGGTGGGGCTGCGAGGGCCGCTGGACCAAGTCGAGGCCGCCCAGCGCGTCTTGATCGTGGCCTTAAGCGCGGTCAGCCTTCAGCGGGCGAGCCGTTCGAGCTCCTCTGCTCGAGCAAGCAGAGGAGCGGCGCGGCGAGGGGCTTGACGGGAGGATGACGACGAGGGGTGGCGCCCGGTCGACGAGACTTCGAGCAGACGGATTCGAGGCGGGGTCCCAGATCCGGCGACAGATGGCGGCGTGGCAGGCTTCGAGGCGAGGCGGCTCCCGAGCTCGGGTGGTGGCGGCCGCGAGAACTCCTGCGGGAGAGAGAGTGAGAGAGGGGAAGGAGAAGGTAGGGGAAGGAGGAGCACGGGAGGTGAGGTCCGGCCTGGCTGCTGGTGCTCGACGGCGTGGCTGCCGGGGTCGCCGGCGGAAGGCGCGAGGCGGCGGGGAAGCGGGCGAGGAGGCGAGGCGCTGGGGCGCTCGATCGAGGGCTGGAGGAGCACCTCTCCTGCGGTGCTGGACACGCACGGGAGCAGGGAAGGGGAGGCGGCTGCGAGCTGGTTGGGTGGATCGGGCAGGGGATCCCGATGAGGTTTTTTGGATCGGGCAAGATCCCGAGGTGGGGGAGACCAGGTGGAGCTAGTGGCGGCGCAAGGAGGGAAATGGATGGGACAAGCCCCTAGGATCTAGGGTTAGACTGCTATATATAGCGAGTGGGTAGGCTTAGGGTCATTTGGTCCCTTCGATTAAATCGGACGGTCGCGAATAAAATAGTTAGGGAGCCCAAATAACAAAACGGAGATGTTTTGTAGATGTTAGGGGATGATCCGGATCCAACGGTCACGACAGATCGGTTCGGGTTCGGGCAAGTTTCGGACACGCGCAAGAGGGGGTGGGTGCTTGTGCAGATAGGTTAAGTGGTTTGACAAAAGGGAATTGAAAAACCCGGTTGGGCTCGGAACGGTCAACAAAAGCAAAGGGGGACGAGGCAACTACGAGCAGATGCAAGTTTTATGAAGACATGATGATGCAATGCGCATGATGCCAAGATGAATGCAACAACCTAATAAATAGCACAACGAAACTCGCAAAACATGGAAGGCGTCTGGAGCGTCGGTCCCGGGGCGTTACATGGTCCTTGAGGGTCTCCGTAGTCGTACTCGTCGCCGCACCGTCTTGAAAAAGAGTCGAAGTAGACTCGGCATCATCAATGCCACAAAGAGGGATGGCGGTGAAGTCACACTTGGGAGCATCGTCTTGGAGCTTGTCGGCCTTGGACATCATGGTGGTACTAGCCTCATGCTTGTCGTAGAGCTTGGTCGCCGCGAAGTTTGCTTGGGGTGGTGAAGCCTTGGCCTTCATGAGTTCTTGTTCCGCCTTGAGAGCACCAATGTAGTAGTCGTTGATGGACTTGTAGTTCTCGAGGAAGATGGTCTTGGAGATGTCGTTGTGCAATCCCATCATGAAGTGGAACTTCATCGAAATGGGGTTGTCCACGCCGGCTCGTCGCAAGGCAATCATCATCTCCTTGAAGTACTTGTCGATGGACTTGGATCCTTGGGTGGTGTTCTCCAATTGGCGTCGAAGTTGTTCCGTGTAGGTTGGAGGCACAAACTCTGCGCCGTAAAGCTCTCTTCATCTTGGGCCAACTCATCTCGTAGCTCTCCGAAGGTGTGTGAAGCCACCATGTCGGCGTGGTCGTGGAAGTTTGTTGTGGCGCACTTCACTTGATCTTGGGACGAACTTGATGTAGCTTGAGGTAGTCGTCCATCAAACGCTCCCACTCGAGGTACTCCTCGGGTTCTTGAGTCCCATAGAAAGGAATCTTGTGGTCGGTGTCATGGTCGTAGTAGATCGTGGAAGTCGCGGACTTGAGCTTGGGTAGCTTATCTTGAGTGTAGTCTTGAGGTTCTTGCTGGCGAAGATGCCATATGTCCGTAGGCGAAGATGCCTTGAAGTCGCTTGGCGAAGATGCCAAGGGAGATGGTGAAGTCGTTGAGCGGTTGTTGGTGTTGAGCTCTTGACCTTCACGTTCTTATTAGTAATGGTCTCGATGCCGATGTTGTAACGCCCCGGACACACCCGCCGGTGGTCGTTACTCCTGGCGGGATCTAGACTGGCCCCACAGATCAATACTAGTCTTTTCTGCGCTCTTTGTCCTCACTCATGCGCACCCAGGAGCAACTTCCCGGTCGGTCACCCATCCTGAGACTACTCCAAGCTGAGCACGCTAAACTTTGGAGTTCTATCCGAATGGGCTCCCGGAAAAGAAGGAATTCCTTATTGATATGAGTAGTCTATCATCCCTAATAAGCCAGGATATCACATACACCCACACTCGGAGGAATCGGCGTCCTCGTCGGGCCCCGCGAACGTTCCCTCTTGGCACAACCGTCTGCATGCATCGAGTCCGTACATGTGCCATGCCGTGTGCCACGACGGGTCTAAGCGTCATGAACAACATGACCGCGCACCTGTCGCAACCATCCGTGTAACGCGGTCGTCGCTCGATACCAACTTGTAACGCCCGGACACACCGCCGGTGGTCATTACTCTGGCGGGATCTAGACTAGCCCCACAGATCAATACTAGTCTTTTCTGCGCACTTTGTCCTCACTCATGCGCACTTGGGAGCAACTTCGATCGGTCACCCATCTGAGACTACTCCAAGCTGAGCACGCTTAACTTTGGAGTTCTATCCGAATGGGCTCCCGGAAAAGAAGGAATTCCTTATTGATATGAGTAGTCTATCATCCCTAATAAGCCAGGATATCACATAAAACCTTCACCCATCCTCACAACTCCGACCTAGTTCAAATCATTTGAATTAAATTCAAATGAATTTGAATTTAAATCTTGCAATCATGCCTCTTTCTATTTTCTTGGACCGAGCATATTTTTGCGAGTCCGGGAAAATTACCCGCATGCCCAAATTCTTCCTCTAAACCTTTTCTTCTTTCTTTCCTTTTCTTTCTCTCTTATTTTTTTCTCTCTTCTGTCATGTGTGTGAGGGAGAGAGAGATTCCAAGCCGGCCCAGTCTCCCTAAGCCTAACCAGCCGGCCCACCTAACCCCTCCTAACCTAGCCCGATCCCCTCCTCTCACTCGCTCCCTCTCGTTCCTCCCTCCGCCGCCACACACACGCATCGCACAGGAGAGCAGCGCCCGCGCCCGATCCCCATGGCGCCCCTGTTCCCCGCGCTCGTGGCCCTCGATGCTCGCCGTAGCTGCAGCTCAGTTCGTCGTCGTCCTCGCCTTGCCTCCGCCCTGACCCTGCCGTGGGAACCTCCCCCTGCTCGATCTCTCCAGCGCCGCCCCAACTCCCCGCCCTGCGTGCCCGACGCTGCCGCCGGCAGCAGCAGCTGCTGCTGCACCCTCTCGCCGACGCCGCGACCCATCTCCACACGCTCGCCTCCCTCTCCTCCCACGCTCCGCCCGATTGCCATGGCCGTCGGCCTCCTCGAGCACCGGCCTCCCCCGCGCCCTACCTCCTCCTCGGAGCCGGCCTCCACCGCCTCCTCCCTCAACTGTCGTGTCCTCCTCCACCTCGCGCGTCCCCGCCGGCTCCCGTCGCCCCTCCATCGCGGCCTGAGCCGAGCGCCCCGCTCTCCCCCGCCGGCCCCGGGATCCTATCACAGCCGCCGCCGCTGCCTTCTTCCAGCGCCGCCGCGCCATCTTCTTCAAGAGCTCGAGCACGAGCTCGTCCCGCCCCGCCAAGCCCCTCTCCATCGACCACAGGGGCCCGGAGTCCCCGCCCCTCTGCCTGGCGCCCGTCTTGTGCTGGCACTCGCGCCCGGCTCCTTCTCCCTCACGCCAAGCTCTGCCGCTGCTCTGCCCGCCATGGACCGAGCCTTAGAGCTCCGCTGCTGCTTTGGTTCTGCTCCGCCCAACTCCTCCTTGACAGCCGCCTCACCTCGGTACCACTTGCACGCATGCTTGTTCCTTCGTTCGACGCCAAGACCAGACCCGTCGAGGACAACCACACCATGTAGATCTGGGAACCACTACCGTCGACCTCCGAAGAACAGGGTTTTGCCGAGTACCCCTTCGTTTTGTCAAGACCATCAAGTCCGTCGACGACAAGTGCATGACTACGAGGATTGTACCAAGTACCCCTTCCGGATCGCCAAGTTCCACGGCGACATGTGCGACTACACACGACGATGCACCAAGTACCTCTACCGGCGGCCACGGACATCTGAAACGAGCGTGTACAACAACCGTCGCCGTGTACAACGACTTCCACTCGCCGTGTCGACTACTTCCCTCGGCGCCCGAGAACGACTACTTCCTCTACTTCCTCTCTGAACTCGACCCGCTCCGAAATGCACGCTTGAAGGTATAACGAGATGGCGACTGCCCGTGAATGAATGCATGTTGTATGAGTTGTCCTTGTTTGCACCGGGCCGTTTGCTTCATGCACGTTCCGCCTTGTTGGCCATGCCGTCGTCCGTGGGAACCGGTATCAGGACCACCCACCATCCGTGCACGCATCCGCACACTTGCTCTTCGCACCGGTATCTCAATGAGTTATCGGATCATCGGAATGTTGCCGTGGCACCATTTTCGTTATCGTTGCCGTGGCACCATTTTCGTTATCGTTGCCGTGGCACCATTTTCGTTATCGTTGCCGTGGCACCCCTTTCGTTCCGCCATGGTGACAAATGTTTCATAACATGCTTATGTCAACATTTTCATAAAAATTGCATTATACTTGCATGTGTCATCCGCATCATGATAACAACAATTAAAATGTTCAAACTTGTTGTTGCATTAAATTGCTAAATGCATATGGGGATTTTCCGGAAGTGTTGTTTGTTGTTCCGGCCTCATTTAAACTTGCCTAATTGTTAGTTTAATTATGCTTCACCCTTTGCCATGGTTAACAACAGTTAATATTGTTGGTTAGCCTTAACGAGAGAGAACTAAATAATTGATGTGGTATTTTGTCAATATGCAACTCGTTGCATATTGAGCTCCACTTAACTTGTAGTATTGTTTGTTGCACTTTGCCATGCCATGCCTCATTAAACCGGACATGCATCATACTTGTTTGCGCATCATGCCATGTTTATGCTTGTGTGTTTACCATGTTGTTTGTTTCTTTCGGTTTGCTTCTCTTGTTAGCCGGTTTCGTTCGGAGTTGTGAGGATTTGTTCGTCTACGACCGTTTGTCTTCTTCTTGGACTCGTTCTTCTTCCTTGCGGGATTTCAGGCAAGATGATCATACCCTCGAAATCACTACTATCTTTGCTATGCTAGTTTGCTCGCTCTTTTGCTATGCCAATGCTGCGATGCCTACCTTTTGCTTGTCAGCCTCCCAAATTGCCATGTCAAACCTCTAACCTTTGACACCTTTCCTATGCAAACCGTTGATTGGCTATGTTACCGCTTTGCTCAGCCCCTCTTATAGCGTTGTTAGTTGCAGGTGAAGATTGAAGTTTGGTCCTTGTTGGAACATGAAGATGTTGTTCCTTGTTGGAACATGTTTACTTGTTGGGATATCACAATATACCTTATTTAATTAATGCATCTATATACTTGGTAAAGGGTGGAAGGCTCGGCCTTATGCAGTGTTTTGTTCCACTCTTGCCGCCCTAGTTTCCGTCATACGGTGTTATGTTCCCGGATTTTGCGTTCCTTCTGCGGTCGGGTGATTTATAGGACCCCCGACAGTTAAACTTTGAATAAAACTTGTCCAGCAAGGCCCAACATTGACTTTTACCATTTGCCTCACCTAGCCCTTTTTTCCCTTGGGTTTCGGGCCCGAGGGTCATCTTTATTTTAACCCCCACAGGCGGTGCTCCTTGAGTGTTGGTCCAACTTTGAAGCGATGTCCGGCGCCCCACAGGCAACGAGGTCTATGCCAACCCGACGTCTTGCTCATCCGGTGTGCCACGAGAACGAGATATGTGCAGCTCCTATTGGGATTTGTCGGCTGTGGGAGGCTTTGCTGGTCTTGTTTTACCATTGTCGAAATGTCTTGATGTCGGGATACGAGTCGATCGGAGTGTCTTGGGTGAAGGTTTATTCCTTCGATGATCGCGAGAGCTTGTCATGGGCTAAGTTGGGACACCCTGCGAGGTATAAACTTTCGAGAGCCGTGCCAGCGGTTATGTGGCAGATGGGAATTTGTTAATGTCGGTTGTAGAAAACCTGAAGTTGACCTTAAATAAAATACATCAACCGTGTGTGTTACCGTGATGGTCTCTTTCCGTGGTCAGGAAGTGAACACTGATGTTGGAGTTATGCTTGGCGTGGGTTGCTATAGGATCACTTCTTGATCATACTTTTATCGACCGTGCTTTGCCCTCTCTTCTCGCTCTCATTTGCGTATGTTAGCCACCATATATGCTAGTAAACTTGCTGCAGCTCCACCTCATGCCTTTACCTTACCCATAAGCTTAAATAGTCTTGATCTCATGGGTGCGAGATTGCTGAATCCTCGTGGCTCACGGATACTTCAAAACCAGTTTGCGGTGCCGATGTTGCGAGCGGTGGCGCAACCAAGCTCAAGGAGGAGCTCGATGAAGATTTTGCTCTTTGTGTTGTTTCGTTCTAGTTGATCGATAGTGGAGCCCGGTTAGAATCGATCGTGGACCGTTTATCGCATTTGGGGTTCTTCTTTTATTTTGGTTCCGTAGTCGGACCTTGATTGTATCTGTATGATGTAATGCTTTATTCATGTAATTGTGTGAAGTGGCGATTGTAAGCCAACTATGTATCTCTTTCCCTTATGTATTACATGGGTTGTGTGAAGATTACCTCACTTGCGACATTGCTTTCAATGCGGTTATGCCTCTAAGTCGTGCTTCGACACGTGGGAGATATAGCCGCATCGAGGGCGTTACAGATGTGATCTTGCCGGAGGTGGTAGCTCGGAAGGATGTGCTCTTGAGCGTCTTCTCGAAGATGAGGAAGATCGCTTGTAGGACTTGATGAGGGCCTTGATCTCCTCCATGCGCTTGTCCATCTTGGCGTCGTAGTTATTGTTCATGGCATCGAACTCGTCGTTGTTGTTGTAGACCGAAAGTGAAATGCCTTGCCCATCCATCACAAGACTCGAGTAGAGGTGAGTAGGAAATGAGATAAACAATACCAAGTTACCTTTTCCCAAAGTTGAGGATGTATCTCGTTTCACTCAATGTGAGATGAAAGAATAGTGGAATTGGTACCGGACTTGTTCACTCACACCTACAAGTAAAAGCTTATGGTAGAGCTCGGTGAGGATAGTGGCACAAAAATTTGATGCAAAATTTTAGCAAGAGTTAATAATGTTGAAAAAGATTCACAAATTCGCAAGTGAAACAAGTAGACCAATAGCAAATGGTACGAAAACACACACGGATAGATAAATGGGGTCGTGCAACCAAGGAATGAGCACAAAATGTGGAATCCACGGAAGCGCTTCGTGTTGCACAACTCAAGAGAGCGCTAGCACGATTGCTCAATAGGCGGATCGACACTTGTGCACAACCTATAGATCTGAAATGGATAAACTTCTATCCCAAGTATGCTATGTATGTACGGTTCCCGGTGTTTCTCTCAAGCATGATATCATATGATGTAGATTTTGGTATGGCTCTTATTTGCAATGGGGGTATGATGCTATGGCACTTGCTCACGAGCTCTTTGCTCTCTTTTTGCTTAAAAGCTTTTTCTCTTTTTTCTATGGCCAATTTGCACAATGCACAAACCAAGATAGCAATTGTGTATATCACGGAACAAACTTGAGGCACAATGGATGATATGATACCAAGATGATATGGTATGTATGCAATGGATGGTGTAGACCACTAATGTGCACAAATAACGTTGCGGCAATACTCAAATGGCTAGTCTCGATAGGCAAATAGCATAAAATGGGCTAGGGGTTAACAATGCAATTGCAAGGGAATATACAAAGGTGTAAATCGAGGTTACCGTCGCTGCGATGATGAGTGGCGGTGTTCTTGGTGTAGATACCAAGATGATGGAGACTCATCCTAAGTAGCGAAACACCTTAGGAAGCGGAAAACATAAACTCAAAATCTCAAATGACAAATGTCAAATGGTGGTAGCAGCGGTGGTGGTGTTGCACTAGGCAATGCGGAAGTGGAATGATGGGCTATACACGAGTCGGAGTTGAATTTGCCGTCCCTAAGTAGCCGAAACACCTTAGGAGACACAAGCCACAACTCAAACAAAATTGGGTTAAGTTGGGGTGGAATTATATGGTGGGCAAGGTTATGCGGAAGTGGTGGTGGTGGTTGATGAAGAAGCAATTGTCCCTAAGTAGCCGAAACACCTTAGGAGACATGAATCACTACTCAAGCAACCACATATGCAATGGGGAACAAAATGGGTTAGGTTGCGGAAGTCGGTGGTGGTAATGCGGATGATATGGTGGAGGGCCTAGGCAAACTTGCCAAATTTCAGAAACTATGATGGAGTCAAATGATGTTGGTGGTATTTTTGTGGTATGGGGGATGTCAAGAGCTTCAAAACGAGCTAAAGAACGTCAAAATCGGACTCCAGATGAATTAGTTATGGCCAAAACAAGAATTCAGCCGAGTCAGTGTCAGGGTTAACCGGACATCCGGGAGGAGGTCCGGATGATCCGGGCTCGGTCCGGATGATCCGAGAGTACTTCCGGATGATCCGGGTTCGTCAGCTCCGGTTTGGGAATTTGGGCGCGTGGGTTATCCGGACGTCCGGGGGGGCGTCCAGCTGATCCGGGTGATGTCCGGATGATGGGAGAAGGTCCGGATGATCCGGGCAAGTCAATCCTCTCGGGATTTGCTCTCGGGGACAAATTTTTGGGCGGAAATGGATGATTTTTGGGGCAAAATTTGAGGGATTTTGTGGATGGAAGGTGGGGAAACTTGGGGAGATGCTAGATCCACTTGAAACCAAGCAAATCTATGGATCAAAATCAACAAAACATCATCAAACCAACAGATCACAAAAAAATTTTGGGGGCTATTTTTGGTGGGGATTTTCGGATTTAGGACGAAAACAACAAAATCAAGCTAGAAAACACGGGGTAGGGGCTCCAAAAACGTGATCAACGTGGCTCATGATACCATATGATGTAGGGTGGAACCCTATAGCGGCGATCTTTCACGTTTGGAGTGGGATCCCTCGAAGAACACGATGAACACGGGGAAGAACGGGGAGAAATCACAAGGGGAAACACTCAAGAACATGTCCAATCACACATCCACTAGACAATCAAACACACAAGATCACAAGGTACATGAACAACAAAGGGAAAGATCCAAGGTAAGGTTCATCTCCAAGAGGAGGTCTTGATGATATCCTAGATGGATCTTCCCACAAGGGGTCTTGATGATATCCATGGGATCTTCTCCTAGATGGAGTCTTGGCCTCCAATGGAGTAGTGGTCTCTCTCTCTCAAGAGTAGAGATAGGTAGGAGCAAAGCTCACCTAAGAATGAGCTATCACTTTGCTAACCCTAGAAAGGAGGTGGAGGAGGTCTATTTATAGCCCAAGGGCGAAGGGGTAAGTGAGGCGAAGGGTACACGGGCTTGGCCCAAGTCACGCCTGTGGTGAGTCCGGATGATCCGGATGGTGGCGGATGATCCGGGTGTCGAGGTCCGGATGATCCGGCGACCGTCCGGATGATCCGGCCGTCGAGCAGCTTCATTGTCTTTGGGCTGAATTATCCGGATGATCCGGAGGGACCGGATGATCCGGCCGAGCCGGATGATCTGGGCGGTGGTCCGGATGTCCGGCCTGGCTCCTGCAGCCGCTCCGTCTTCTTCTCCTTTCTTCCGTCTTCTCTTCCACGCTTCCCTCGCGGATGGTGTAGTCATTCCTTGGCGCTTGCACTCCTCCTCATCGTCCGTGAAGTTCCAACAATACCTATGCATGCACACGGGAGAAGTGTCAAGTAGTATGCCATCCTCGAAGGGGTCAAGTGAGCACGTGTAAAGGAGATGATTCACCTTAGTGTGTGTGAAGTAGATGTCGCATGTGTCACTTGCCAAATGGGTTCTTGACATGGTGATGTCCGTAGGATGCTCCGCATCAGGGCTCCCCTCCGGGAGGAGCCCCCGGGGCGTGTTCAGCCCCGCCCTGACACGTGGCTGGCATGGTAGGGCCTGACGAGGTGTATCTGGGCACCCGTGAGCCAGCGCGGGACTCACGGGGCCCTACCTCAAGGCGGGTTGCGCCTGGCTCTGGGCCTTATCTTGGGATGTGTTCCTGCAAATTTGGCTAGATGCCGGTGCTCTACGTCCTCGGGTCCCGGCCCTCGAGCTGGTCTCAGCCGTCGCTGGTATGCTAGGTCGCGATGCCGTGGACAAGACCAGAGGGTGAGGGCTGGAGAGCCGGTAGGATCCCTGAGTCGCGATGTTTAGGCACCCCCCCTTTAACGCGCAAGCTGGGTTAGATGTCGAAACTCTATGTCCTCGGGTCCCGGCCCTCGAGCTGGTCTCAGCCGTCGCTGGCATGCCAGGTCGCGATGCCGTGGACAAGACTAGAGGGTGAGGGCTGGAGAGCTGGTAGGAGCCCTGAGTCGCGATGCTCAGGCACCCCCCCCCCTTTAACGCGCAAGCTGTGTTAAATGTCGAAACTCTACGTCCTCGGGTCCCGGCCCTCGAGCTGGTCTCAGCCGTTGCTGGTATGCCAGGTCGCGATGCCGTGGACAAGACCAGAGGGTGAGGGCTGGAGAGCCGGTAGGAGCCCTGAGTTGCAATGCTCAGGCACCCCCCCTGAGGGAATCCTAGACTAGGGGGTGTCCGGATAGCCGAACTATCATCATTGGCCGGACTCCAAGACTACTAAGATAAAAGATTGAAGACTTCGTCCTGTGTCCGGATGGGACTTTCCTTGGTGTGGAAGGCAAGCTTGGCAATAGGGATATGTAGATCTCCTACCATTGTAACCGACTCTGTGTAACCCTAGCCCTCTCTGGTGTCTATATAAACCGGAGGGTTTTAGTCAGTAGGACGAACAACAATCATACCATAGGCTAGTTTCTCTGGTTTAGCCTCCTTGATCTCGTGGTAGATCTACTCTTGTACTACCCCTATCATCAATATCAATCAAGCAGGAGTAGGGTTTTACCTCCATCGAGAGGGCCCGAACCTGGGTAAAAACATCGTGTCCCTTGTCTCCTGTGACCATCCGCCTAGGCGCATAGTTCGGACCCCCTACCGAGATCCGCCGGTTTGACACCGACATTGGTGCTTTCATTGGCGTTCCTCGTATTTGTCGCTCATAGGCCCGATGGCTCCTTGATCATCAACAACGACGGTCGGTGAGACTTTTCTCCCGGACAGATCTTCGTATTCGGCGGCTTTGCATCTGCGGGCCAATTAAGCAGCCATCTGAAGCGAATCAGCTCGCCCCTGCCATCAGGTCAGATTTGGAAGTTTGAACTATACGGCCGACGTCCGCGGAGACTTGATCTTCGACAAATTCGAGCCACAACCGAGCGCGCCACACTGTCGCGATGGGCATGATTTAGCTCTGCTGCCGGACAGTGCCCTGGAGGCCGCACGAGAGTCTGCTCTGACCCTTAACCGGGAGCCGACTGCGCCGATCGAGGATGGGTGGCTAGACACCGCCTCGGGGGTTGCTACCTCTACGGCAATGGAGCCAAATACCGACCCTGTCCCTTGCGAAGCTTCGTGACTCGAGTTCGGACTCCTCGCGGACTCGAACCTCCGTGCCCCTTCAATCGATTCCGATTGGGCGCCCGATCATGGAGTTCACCCTGCGGACATCTTTCAAAGACTCGCCCTTTGGCGACATCCCGAACTTCGCTGAAGTATCTCTCTTTATCGGAGAGCCCTGGCGGATTATGGCGGGGCGGTTGAGATGCAGACGACGAAGAAATTCAAAACCCACCCACCACCCACTTTGTAGCCCTTTATCGGCGACCTAAGCGACATGCTAGACTTGACTCCTAAGACATCGGCGGTATGGACGACGATGCCGGAGACGGCCAAGAACCAGCGCCTATGGGGCACTGGAAAGCCACCTTGTCATACGACATATACATGGTGGACATCCCAAAGGATGGGAATGGCGATGGAACAATGGAGGATGACCCCTCCAAGAAACAGCCTAAGTGCCGGTGTCAGCGCCGCCGCTCTAAATCCCGCCACAGCAAGAATGGAGATTCCGGCACTGGAGACAATAACACCCCGGACAGTGCCGAAGAGAACACCTCCAGCAAGATTCAGCACAGGAGGATGGAGAAGCCAGCCCTCATGAGAGAGCGGCAGACAAAGAGGTAGAGGACGATAATTACATGCCTCCCTCCGGAGACGAGGCAAGCCTCGACGACGACGAATTCGTCGTGCCTGAGGACCCCGTTGAACAAGAGCGTTTTAAACGTAGGCTCATGTCCACGACAAGCAGCCTCAAGAAAAAGTAGCAACAACTTAGAGCTGATCAAGATTTGCTAGCCGAGAGATGGACCGAAGTCCTTGCGGCCGAAGAGTACGAACTCGAACGCCCCTCCAAAAGCTACCCCAAACGCAAGCTGCTGCCCCGATTAGAGGAGGAAGCATATAAACCTACATCACCAGTGCACAATACGGCCGACCGGTCACCTCGTGGCCGCGACAGAGAGGCCTCTAGGCCTTCCACTAAAGTCGTACCCTGGCATCGCCCGAAAAGTACAAAGCCACGGGGGAATGCGCCGGACTTGCGAGACATATTGGAGGATAGGGCAAGACAATCAAGATCGATCTATGGATCGCGTGGGCGCCCCACGATACACGACGACAACCGTCGTGCCGGATACAGCAATTCCGGCCGGGCTGAACACAGTAGACAAAGTTTGCTTGAGCTACGTCATGATATAGCCCAATACAGAGGCGCCGCACACCCACTATGCTTCACAGATGAAGTAATGGATCATCAAATCCCAGAAGGGTTCAAACCTGTAAACACTGAATCCTACGATGGCACAATAGACCCCGCGGTTTGGATCGAAGACTATCTCCTTCATATCCACATGGCCCGTGGGGATGATCTTCACGCCATCAAATACCTCCCACTCAAGCTTAAAGGCCCATCTCGGCATTGGCTTAACAGCTTGCCACCATAATCAATTGGGTGCTGGGAGGACCTGGAAGCCGCATTCCTTGACAACTTCTAGGGCACATATGTGCGACCACCAGACGCTGATGACCTAAGCCACATAATTCCGCAGCCAGACGAGTCGGCCAGACAATTCTGGACTCGATTCTTAACCAAGAAAAATAAAATCGTCGATTGTTCGGATGCAGAGGCCCTTGCAGCCTTCAAACATAATATTCGCGATGAGTGGCTTGCCCGGCACCTAGGACAGGAAAACCCGAAATCCATGGCAGCCCTCACATCACTCATGACCGCTTACATGCGGGAGAGGACAGCTAGCTAGCCGCGATAACAACCTCACCAAAAATCTGGTAGTCCGGATATCAAGGACAACAATAGCGGTCGCGTCATAATAAGCACAAGCGCCGCGTGCGGCGATATCACGAAGATCGGCGGTCAATGCGGATTCGAGCTCAAACCGGTCGATGGAAAAAGCCATTCAAAAGAACCACTCCGGGTTCGTCCAATTTGGACGGATACTCGATCGCTCGTGCGGATACGACGACACACGAAAAGCCAGCTAATCACACCAGCGAGGGACTGTTGGGTATTCAACGAGCAGGCAAGTTAATTATCGAAAACAATGACAAGGGCTGCATAGCGACGACGAGGAAGAGACCCGGCCGCCCGAACAATAGAGGACGAAGGTTTCCCCCACAAATGCAGACGATGAACATGATAAGCGCAACCCACATACCCAAAAGAGGCGAAGCGTGCGCTTCGAGGGCGTATCACGCAATGGAGCGATCGCCCCAAAGTTCAATCCGTGGTCCTCTGACCGATCACTTTTGATCGAAGGACCATCCACTAGCATCCGCCATGGCGGATTCGCGCGTGGTTTTAGACCCAATCGTCGATGGGTTTCACCTCACTAGAGTCCCGATGGACGGCGGCAGCAGCCTGAACCTGCTTTATCAGGATACAGTGCGCAAGATGGGTATAGACCCCTCAAGGATGAAACCCACAAAGACGACCGTCAAAGGCATCATACCAGGTGTAGAGGCCAATTGTACAGGCTCAGTCACACTTGAAGTGGTCTTCGGATCCCCGGATAACTTCCGAAGCGAGGAGTTAATCTTCGACATAGTCCCATTCCGCAGCGGCTATCATGCACTACTCGGACGAACCGCGTTTGCAAAATTCAATGCGGTGCCGCACTACGCATACCTCAAGCTCAAGATGCCAGGCCCTAGAGGAGTCATCACGGTCAACGGAAACACCGAACGCTCTCTCCGAACGGACGAGCATATAGCGGCCCTCATGGCGGAGGTTCAGAATAGCCTCTTAAGGCAATTCTCGAGTCCGGCTGCTGTCGGTGTACTAAGGTAGGGGTACCTCAGTACCCCAACTTGTGCACGGGCAGTCGCAGCTCCCCGTAGCTGGATCCACCAAATGTTTGCCGGAGACCATTCCTGCTCCATACCAAGCCATTCAAGAACAAAGCGTACAAGATAGAAGATCAAGGCCCCGGCAAGAGGAGCTTGCCGGGAAGGCCGTTCCAGGCTCAAGATTATATCACTCATGCAAGCCCCTGGCGAGAGGAGCTCGCCGGGAGACTAGAAGATCACATCACAAAAGACACGCCTCGGCGCTACTCGCGCGTCGGCGAGGGCCGAGGAGCGACAAGACTACAAGCCCGACAAGCTCCGGGCCGGCAAGATCAAGACCCGGCAAGGTACTTGCCGGGCGAAGCTCGCTGCGTGCCGCCTCCAGCTCATCTCGCCCACGCGTCGCCTTGAGCCCTCTCCGAGACGCGTGGCGGATGGCTGTGCTGCATGAAGGTGCGGTGGCACTCCACGGTGGTGGCTTCATCGCCCGTGGCAAGCGGAGACATAAAGGCGGGAGCTTTGGGGCGGCGGCGACGGCATTAAATGCCCTTGTCCCCCTCTGTCAAAAGTAGGTAGAATCCACTGTTCAAGCACTGTAGCTGCACTGTTCCCGCACTGTTCCAACTACCACCTCTTTTACATTTTTACCCCTCTCTCCTACGTTGACACCTGTCGGTGACCCCTTGCCCTATAAAAGGAGGCCCATGCACAACGTAGAGGAGGGTCGGAGGTTCGAACCCTTGGCAACTCTAGCGCCTGGGATTCGGCTGGTTCCATACACCACACCACCATTCGCTCGCATTCTGGAGCAAGATCAAATACAACACAAAGCAGCGGAGGGTTTCTGCGACCATCGCGGCCGAAGCTGGGTAAAATCCGCCCAGCGCGCATCGCCTCGATCTGCTCTCATGCCTCCTCCGCCCTCGTCAACAACACAGAAGGGCTCCCGGCCCCATAGGTGTCCCAGCGTCCGGCGTGCCACCAGGGCCGCCCAGCGCGCCCGACATCTTTAGCGCGCCCGGTAAAGCGTCGAGGTTGTCGCGGACCTGATCCGGCGTTCGCGGCGCGCTCTTCATCAACCTCTCGGTTTCGCCGGCGGCTTCGCCGACAAGCTGCGTCATGGCCCGAGACGAGGGCTTCAAGGGTTGCGAACCCGTCTGCGTCTCACCACCGCCACGGAGCAGTGGTGGGCGGAGGAAACGCCAGCGAAGGTGGACACGGCGAGGCACTTTCGCGCGCCACGAGATCGAGGGCAGGGCGGATGACCGCGCCTCGGTCTCCGCGAGATCCACGTCCATCCCAGCACACGGCGACCAGTAGCGCCATACCACAAGAGGTGGTATCCGCTTTCTGGGCAAGAATAAGCCGGAGGCTCGCGGGATGCTCGGGACTGCTGTCGAGCACGAGCAAAGCGAAAATGCGGGCGAGGCCTTGCTCCTCCTATCGCTACTAGGAGTCCGAGCATGTCACATTCCTCGCGCCGCTCGCTCCGCTCCCCTCCATTCCGCAAGCGCATCTCCACAGGCGCTTCTGTTGTCGTCGAGGACCAGCGCCATCGAGCTCTAAGTCCGGCGAGGACGGCTCTGGTGCTCACTCCGACAAGCGCAGCTCCTCGGGACGCTATAAGCCCGGCGAGGACAGCTCTGGTGCTCGTTCCGGCGAACGCACCTCCCCGGAGTGTTGCGCTGTCGTCGAGGACGCGCCATTGAGCTCCACCAGCAAGTGCAAAGAAACAAGAAAAAGAAAAGCTAAGTTGCTCAAGCCTTTGTGCGGAGCACTCTTTAATTCCATGCTTTTTTTTATGTTATATCCCTCGTACGTTCGTCCTTTGTGCGCAAAGCCTGTGCGCGGAGGAGCCTGCTTGTGAATAGCCGCACCCTTACTTTGCTTCGAACACACTCAACGAGTAAAAAGTGAGCGCGACCAACCGCGCCTTGTTTCATTCGAGTCCTTTCGGCGGGTTAAGCGGCGTCGCGACTGGACACGGCGAGGTTGCTTGCCGGAAGCGACACCAGCCAGCGGGCTGCTGATGTTCCGTACTCAGCAAGCGTGTTAAGCACCGGCAAGTTACCTAGAAGCGTAGGGTAAAGCGCACAAAGGATGTAAATAAGAGGGTGTAGCGTGGCAAGCCCTTCCGTGAGATGTCCTTCGTATGAGAGGCTTGTGCGCGAGAGGAGCCAAGTCGTGGTCGATTCGCGTGCTTGTTTTGTTTCGAGTCCGCTCAACAAACACAAGTGTGCTGCTGCACCTTATCTTGCTTCGAGCCTGCTCGGCAAGGTAAGCGTCATAAGCTGGCCCGGCGAGGTTGTTTGCGGAAGCAACACCGCCCGGCGGGCTGTCCAGCTTCGGCAAGCGTGTTACGCCCGGCAAGCTCCCAGCGTGAAGTACAAACATCTGAAGGGCAAAATCGGACATCGTATTGCAAAATCAAGACTTACGTACATATACATGTAGATAATGAAGCTGTTGCAGATCTATCTCAGCTGTTTTCATGGCTGAAATTGCAGCAACAAGGAGGAACCGAAAAATCACACCAGCACCTGGTGCCCGGCAAGCCAGGGTCACTGGGGGCTGCCAGTGCCAAGGTTCTTCCCCGGCAAGCCAGCCTCGCTGGGGGCTGCGAGCGCCAAGATTCATCTCCGGCAAGCTAGAGTTCTTTGGGGCTGCGATATCGAGATAAGTTTTCATCCCTCGTCATGCATCCTCCTATGGACCGGAAATGCGGGCTGCGTCTTGAAGCGGCGTGTCTTGTAAAACCCGTGCGTGGAGGAGCGAGTCATGGCCCGATTCGCGTGCTTGGTTTGTTTCGAGTCCGCTCAACAAACACAAGTGTGCCGCGCACCTTATCTTGCTTTCGAGCACCTTTCGACAAGTTAAGCGTCATAATCCCGGCACAGCAAGGTTGCTTGCGGAGCGACACCGCCAGGTAGTTGTCCTTCGGCAAGCGTGTTAAGCCCGGCAAGCTCCCGATAAGCGTAAGAACACACAAGGCACGATCAAGTAAAAGACTTCGGTCGGCAAGCTTTCCCTCTTTTTCATTAAAACATCGATGTAGTACAAGTCCATAGAGGATGAAAAACATGATAGAGAGGATTACAAGTTCTTAAATGCAGCTGAGGCCGAGGGCTTACAAATTAAAAAGATAAGGTGCCGTGATCCCTCTCCTGTTTCTCTGTTCGGGAGTTCGGGAGGTAGGTCAAGAGCCCCGGCGAGATAAGCCTGCTTGGGAAGGAGGCCCGGCAAGAGGAGCTTGTCGGAGAAGAAGCGAAGGCGCCTAGGAGGCGTGGCGGTGGCGCTGCCGTGCCCGGGGAGCTGCGCAGGTGGCGGGCATGGGAGCGCATCCCGGAGAGCCACAGGCGCGAAGACACCAAGAGAACACCCGGGGCCGGCCAGGAGCTTGGGAGGAGGAGGCGTCGGAGGCGAGCTTGAAGGCGGGGTGGTGGGACATCGGCCTGCTGTCAAGGGCTCCTCGCCCTCGTACTCCGACATGGCGGCCTTGCCGCCATCCCCTCTTCCTCTTCCGCAGCCTCCCTCGCCCGGCCGCCCAAGGAGGCGGCCCGGGGAGTTCGAAGGCAGCGACACAGGGCAGGGGTGCGCCGGTGGCCTTGAGGCAGCGGTGTCCGACGCCTAGTCGGACCCGCCATCCCCCTCGTCGTCGCTGTCGCTCCCCTCCTCGTCACTCTCGCTCGAGGAGGAGCCTTCGCTATCCGAGGAGCTGTCCACACAGCAGCGCACCCGGGTTCCATAGTCCCCGAAGACCTTGACGGCGAGGAGGTCACCATCCATTAGCAGAAATGGAGGGTGAACCCCGCCGTCGAGCTATGGATCGGGCGAATGTCTTCCACCCTCGGTCGAAGAACATCACGCCGGGGCTGGGGACACGACACTCACTCGAGTGCCGCTGATCCGCAGCCCCTCATCGTAGCTCCATCACGTCGGGTGGATCCGGTCCCATCCAGCGTCCATAAGCGGGGCGGCAGCGGGGCGGCGGCGAGGCGCCAGCGAAGCTTGATGAAGAACTCCCGGGTCATCTCGGTGTGGACCGCACCGTGGTCGAGAGGCGCCCGGGGGAGACAGGGGGCGCGCCACGACCGCCTCTCCCGGCCGCCTCGGCCACACCCTCGGCCTCGTCCGCGGCCGCCCCTCCCTCTCCCTCTCGGGCCGGCTCCGCCGCCACGGGAGCAGGATGGGGAGTGGTGCGCTGCCTAAAGCGACCAGCGCCACCACCGTCGAGCCAGGATTCCCTCCTTCCATGGCGGCAAGAAGAATTGAAGATAAAGGCGAAGGGAGAAGAGGGCGAGTGTGGCCATTGTGCCCCCCTTCCGCCCCTTTTAAAGGGGCGAGGTGAGACTCAACCGCCCTTCGACCAATCGAGAAGCGAGGAGGCGGAGGCGGGGCCGACTCGCCTTCTCCTCCGTGGGCGGCTCGGTCTCCACCTTCGCCGCCCGACCCCGTGCATGAGGGCGCGCGTGGCGAAAAAGTGGAGCCGGGCGGCGGGTGAAGCGACCCGCTCTGCGCCCACGATCACGCAGGTGGGCGCCTTAAAGGCTGCATCGTCGCCCACGTCTCCCACGACGCCGCAATCGGCAGCGTGCCGTTTGAAGCGGCGGACCGAAGTGGATTGACAGCGCCATGGGCCGTATGCCGTGCCTTTTTTGGCCTGGCCCAACAGCGCTTCGGCACCGTGTATAGCCCAGGCCGGGGCTCTGTCGGTGTACTAAGGTAGGGGTACCTCGGTACCCCAACTTGTGCCGAGCGATCGCAACTCCCGTGGCTGGATCCACCAAATGTTTGCGGAGACCATTCTGCTCCATACCAAGCCATTCAAGAACAAAGCGTACAAGATAGAAGATCAAGGCCCGGCAAGAGGAGCTTGCCGGAAGGCCGTTCGAGCTCAAGATTATATCACTCATGCAAGCCTGGCGAAGGAGCTCGCCGGGGAGACTAGAAGATCACATCACAAAAGACCGCCTCGGCGCTACTCAGCGTCGGCGAGGGCCGAGGGCGACAAGACTACAAGCCGACAAGCTCCGGGCCGGCAAGATCAAGACCCGGCAAGGTACTTGCCGGGCGAGCTCGCTGCGTGCCCGCCTCCAGCTCATCGCCTTGCGCGTCGCCTTCAGCCCTCTCCGAGGCGCGTGGCGGATGGCTGTCTTGCATGAAGGTGCGGTGGCACTCCAGTGGTGGCTTCGCCATGCAGCAAGCGGAGGCATAAAGGCGGGAGCTTTTGGGCGGCGGCGACAGGCATTAAATGCCCTGTCCCCTCTGTCAAAAGTAGGTAGAATCCTTTGTTCAAGCCTTTGTAGCTGCCTTTGTTCCCGCGACTGTTCCAACTACCACCTCTTTTACATTTTACCACTCTCTCCTCGTTGACACTGTCGGTGACCCTTGCCCTATAAAGGAGGCCCATGCACAGCGTAGAGGAGGGTGGGAGGTTGAACCCTTGGCAAATCTAGCGCTGGGATTGGCTGGTTCCATACACCACACCACCATTAGCTCGCATTCAGGAGCAAGATCAAATACAACACAAAGCAGCGGTAGGGTTTCTGCGACCATCGCGGCCCTGGCTGGGTAAAATCCGCCCAGCGCATCGCCTCGATCTGCTCTCTGTGCCTCCTCCGCCCTCGTACCGAACACACGAAGGGGCTCCCCGGCCCCATAGGTGTCCCGCGTCGGGCGTGCCACCCAGCGCCGCCCAGCGCCCGGCAACTGCTAGCGGCGGACCCGTCAGCGCGCTGGGTAACCTACAACAAGACCACCTGGCACGTTCCGAGCACGCGTAGCAATGCGGCCCCAAACCCAGCCCTCGCAAAATTGCAAAACCAGTACTCCGCGTACATCACTATGCTCTAAATACCATGGGCAAAGGGGGAGGGCCACAACCACGGCAGGCCCAGAGTGCGGCTCAACCACACCAGGGGCTCCCAAATGTGTCATCCTTTTCCTTTCTTTTCTTTTTTCTCTTTTCTTTCTTATCCTTAGGACTCTATTTTCCAGAAGCCCTGTCCGGCAGTAGACCCGCCGAACTCACGATACAACAACCAGGGAAGCAGAAAAGATACGATGAGTATCCAGGTGGTCTCCATTACGAGCATTATACCTGTTTTATACATCATTCCGCAGCCTACCCCTGAAGGGGGACATGTTAAATAGTCCCACCCCCTACTTATCGCACTATTTGTATCGTTCTGCATTCATGGCAGTATTTTTTGAATAAACAATGCACCGCTTTTTGCCTACTATTGCATTCCTTTCTTACACATATGTTCACTTATGGCATGTTGTATCCGTACAATTTTGGTACAGTTAAATACACGAGGGGCTTAAGTTCCCCATATTATGGTGTGAAAAGTCCAAACACTTTCACAAGTGCGGCACCCCGAACTTATAGCATTATATGCATCGGCTCCGAATCATGTCTTGGGTCAATAGTTGGGTTTGCCCGGCTCCCATGTTTTGGTACCTTACGTTCCGTTATATCGGCTAAGGTAGCGCTTGGAGAACCACTGCGATTGTGCCCTAGTTGAGCTGGGTGAGCACCTCAGTGGAGAAAGCTAAAACTGACCGTCATGATAGGGTGAGAGCCGGTCGCTGCTCGAGAGGTTTTTTCGAGTCCCTAAAGACTTATGCCGCTTAGAGCAAAGAACCGACTTTGTCCGGCCCTGGCGTGGATAGCGCCCTAAATTCGGCCTTCCGAACACTAGGGGCTTCGCCGAAATTTAAAATTATAGAATTCTATGGCTAAGTGAGAGTGTTCAAGCAGTATAAGTCCGGTTGCCTCATTCGCTGTGTTGAGCGCCTCCCTAGAAGGACCCAAAAATGGGAACTAGAGCGCTCAAGTTTATCCCGAACACCCCAGCACTCGTGGCATGGGGGCTGAAGCCAACGACTTGCCATCTCTCAGATTTGATAAACGGCCGCACAGAAGGTAATTTTTAAATTAAAAAACGTTGCTTAGTGCATATGAACAAAGTTTTCAGCGCACAGGATAACAAAATGCGAGTCTACTAAAAAATTACATCTTTGGAGAATTCACCCGCAATAATGCGGGCACCCTTCAGGACACCCTTATAATACATCTCGGGCGTGCGATACTCCTTGCCCGGTGGTGGTGCGTCCATCACAAGCTTCTCGGCATCCATCCTGCCCCAGTGCACCTTAGCGCGGGCGAGGGCCCGACGGGCACCTTCAATGCAGGCGGAATGCTTGATGACGTCGACCCATGGACAGGCGTCCACCAGCCGCCGCACCAGACCGAAGTAGCTCCTAGGCATGGCTTCTTTGGGCCATAGCCGAACTATGAGGCCCTTCATGGCCTGTTCGGCCACCTTGTGGAGCTCGACTAGCTGCTTCAGCTGGTCGCTCAGGGGCACCGGATGTCCGGCCTCAGCATACTGAGACTAGAACACCTTCTCCGTCGAGCTCCCCTCCTCGGCTCTGTAGAACGCGGCTGCATCGGACACGCTATGGGGCAGATCTGCGAACGCTCCTGGAGAGCTCCGAATTCGGGTAAGTAACAGGTAATTCACTTTTACATGCTTGCTTTGCATGAAGAATGCCTTACCTGCCGCTATCTTCTTTACTGCGTCGATCTCCTGGAGGGCCTTTTGGGCCTTAGCCTTAGCGGCTTTGGAACTCTCAAGAGCCGACGCAAGCTCGGACTCTCGAGTCTTCGAGTCACGCTCCAAACTCTCGTGCTTTTCCACGAGAGCCTGGAGCTCTTGCCGCACCTCCGCCACCCGCGCCTCCTGCTACTCTCGCTCGTCGCGTTCTGTGGCTGCATTGCGTTCGGCCGCGGACACCGCCCCCTTCAGGGTCGCTACCTTGTTCGTAGCCCCTGGAGTACCCACGTTATTCTTGTCATTTTTCTTGCAACCAAATCCTTTTCTATAAGGTACAACTTTAATAAGGTGTTACTCACCTTCCTTGTCCTCGAGCTGCTTCTTGGCACGGTCGAGCTCGATCTCGGACCGCTCGAGGTTCTGCTTCAAGGAATTGACCTCCGTAGTAAGTGCGGAAGAGGTCAGCAGCGCAGCCTGCATTCCCACATTGACATATTTTTATTAGACTCCTGCGTATATCTTTTTAGATCCTTAGTCTGGCTTTTCTTTCCGAACACCGAACCGAGCATCAGGGGCTACTGTCTATGCGGTACTATTTTACATATCTTAAAAATTCTTACCTCAAAGCCTGTTAGAAGGCTGCTGCAGGCTTCGGTCAGCCCGCTTTTGGTGAGCTGCACCTTCTGAATCACCGCACTCATGACAGTGCGGTGTTCCTCATCGATGGAAGCGCCGTTGACCGCCTCCAGCAAGTTATCCGGCGCCTCCAATTGGACGGAGGCCACCGACGTCACAGTCTTGCCCTTCTTACGAAGGGGCCGCCCGCCGGACTCCGGATCCACTGAAGGTTCCGGTGCGGAGTCCGATCCAAGGTCCGGGAGGTTGCCCTGCGGCACCTCCGGGGCCTCCACCTCCTGGTGGGTCCCCTTCTCGGATCCCACCTCGGCGTCGTCGGCGTCACGGGGGGAGGAGGCGGTCGGAAGTGAAGTGCTATTCACATCCGATGAACCCAAGGACCCGCTCGACGAAGCAGGGAGATCATCCTTGGGCGTACTACAGTGTTGTATGCGGCGTTAGAAGACACAATGCGACAAAAAGAAAAAACTATGAGTTATCCAGGGGTCCGGACACTTATGATCTCGCCAGGGGCTTGGCCCTTGAGGGCCACTCCTCGTCGCCGTCGTCGGTGTTGGTGGAACAGTCCTGGGGAAGGGTCCTTCCCTTCTCGGACCCTTCAGCCTCCCCCGTTAGGGAAGCCTTCCTCTTCTTCTCTCCCCCCGCTGGGGGAGAGGCCTCTTCTTCTCCTCCTCGTCCTCGTGGGAGGAGTCCGCCTTGGAGTCATAGGATGATGAATCCGATAACACCTGACGCCGGGAACTCCTCCGGGTTCCCGTGGCCTTCTTCTTGGCCTTCTTCTCCGGCACCATGTAAGGCGCCAGGACCAGCAGCCCTGTCAAATGGGCATCCGCTGGGTCTTCTGGAAGGGGAGCTGGACAGTTAACCTGTCTGGACGTCTTCTGCCAGGCCTGTTAAAGGTATCGGGAGTTTAGATCCCGCATAGAGTCAAACTATGAGAAGCAAGTGTCCCATAAAGGATAACATAGCTTACCTCGCCAGCCGGCCGCTGCGAGCTGAATCCGCGGTCTTCGGTAGTGGATGCGGGAGCCTCGGCACCCTTGAATAGCACCTGCGGGCCTCTTACGTGCGTGGTGTCGAAGAGCCGCTCAAAATCTGGTCTTTGTGCGGATCGAACTCCACAAGTTGAAGTCCGCTGTTGGCGGGGAGAATCCGGCGGATGAGCATGACTGGATTCGTTGACAAGCTTGAGCTTCTTGTTCACGGGGTTTGGAGGCGGGATGGGAGTCGATCAGCTCTTCCGAATCGCCCGCGCGCAGCCTTCTCTTTCGGGAGGTGAGCCACGTGGGGATCACGAGATCTGAATCGAGGCCGCTACCCATTGAGTCCAGCGGCTCGGTGATGTACAACCACCCGATTGCCACCCTTTGATGGTTTCCACGAAGGCGCCCTCGAGCTAGGTGGCGTTGGGCATCTTGCCCACCATGGCGCCTCCGCCTTTGCGCTTGCTGCCCTTCACAACCTTGACTTGACATTAAAGGTCTTTAGCCATAAGCGAAGTGGGGCTGGATCTGAAGGAAGGCCTCGCACCCGACGATAAACATCGAGATGTTGAGGATAAAATTCGGGGCCAGATCATGGAAATCCAGGCCATAGTAGAACATGAGCCCCCGGACAAAGGGTGGAGTGGGAAGCCCAGTCCATGGAGGAAATGGGGAAGGAATACCACCCTCTCATGGTGCCCGGGGGTGGGGATGAGCTGCCCCTCGTCGGGGAGCCAGTGCGCAATATCGCTGGACAAATATCCGGATTTGCGCAGCTTCTTGATGTTCCCCTCCGTAACGGAGGAGGCCATCCACTTGCCTCCCGCTCCGGACATGGTTGGAGAAGGTTGAGGTGAGATATCACGGACTTAGTATTTGGGCTCGAGTCTTGTGAGGAGATGGATAAGCTAAGGAGGATGAAGGCGTGGTAAAAAGGTGGATCCTTATCCCTTTATATATGGGCGACGAATGACTGCGCACCCCACCAGCCAGTAAAACTCACTTATCTCCCAAGCGCCGCAATCAATGGCGCGGTTTGGTTCTGCGTCTGTCTTGATGAGAATCCGGAATAAGGGACATGATCTACTGCTTGACAAGACATGCCAAGGAAACCGCTTATTCTAAGCTACTGAGGTGGAATAATAAAAAGCGATTAGTCAAGGGTTGCCCGTGGTGTGGCGTCACGCCACAAAATCGTCGTGATTGAACCTATGTGTATATTATTCTCTCTATGGTGAGTGCGTGGAATTTATTTTGCGAGCGGACACTATCTGGTGTTCACAAATCTTCTATAAATTATTGGGAGGAGGAACCTGCCTTGCAATGCTAAAGACAATATGCGTGCGGACTAAATCGTCATTGAAGCCTGGTTCGAGACTCTTGAGGAGTCTGGACTAGGGGTGTCCGGATAGCGAACTATCATCATTGGCGGACTCCAAGACTATGAAGATACAAGATTGAAGACTTAGTCCCGTGTCCGGATGGGACTTTCCTTGGCGTGGAAGGCAAGCTTGGCAATACAAATATGTCGATCTCCTACCATTGTAACCGACTCTGTGTAACCCTAGCCCTCTCCGGTGTCTATATAAACGGAGGTTTTAATCCGTGGGGCGACCAACAATCATACCATAGGCTAGCTTCTAGAGTTTAGCCTCCTTGATCTCATGGTAGATCTACTCTTGTACTACCCATATCATCAATATCAATCAAGCGGGAGTAGGGTTTTACCTCCATCGAGAGGGCCGAACACAGGTAAAAACATGTCGTGTCCCTTGTCTCCTGTTACCATCCGTCTAGGCGCTGCGATTCGGGACCCCCTACGAGATCCACGATTTTGACACGACACCCCTTTAATGCAAGCTTCCGACATCCAGGGAAGAAAAGGTGCCATGGACAGGCACCAAATAACAAGCATGATGGGTGAAAGCATGGCCCTAAGATGAGCATAAGAAGGGTACACGCCGCTGGAGTGCGACCCGGCGACTTGGGGATGATGCAGCCGAGGTGCCCCAATAAAGTAAGCTAAGAACATGAAATAAAGGATACACGCCACGAGGGGCGGACCCACGCGGCACAGGAATAATCTGACCACGAGGCGCTCCAGTGAAATGAAACTTGAAAGTTGTCACCTGATGATGTTGGGGACAAAGGGGTGTTGGTGTAGCAAACTCGGTGGGCTGCGAGAGCCGATCCTCCACGAGCCCCAGGCCCGGGGGCCTCGGGAGGCTCGGAGGCGCTGGTGGCTCCTCGCGGACCATCTTCATCTCCACCGAGGGCTGCGGGCGCTGACCTCTTGAGCCTCGGGATGGCCCTCTGGCTGATGCTGTGCACGCTGCAGCGTTCGGCAAGCCATAAGGCATGCAAGCGTGGTTGTGGGGTGGACCTTGGCGTCCCACTTGTGAGGGCTAGAGGCGCTCTGAGGCGCTGCTCGGTTGAGCCTGGTATGTCGATCAGGATCGTAGCCCACCATCCTCGCTGGATGGGGGGCCACAGTGAATGGCGGCTGCCTCTCATGACTCTTGACTCCTGTAGCTCTGAATGGCCTTGCCGACGAACTCCCGAGGTTTGGCCCTCCTTGCCTTGCTCCTTCTTGAGAAGCGTGCTTGAAACACGCCTCCCGTGGTGCCCAAGCGCCTCCTTGTGACCTTGGCGGGTCGGCGGCCCTCGGGGAGAGCCCTCGAGCCACTGAGGAGGCGTCAGGCGCACTTCCCTATCACGATGGAAGGAGATTCCCCTGGCGGCGCGCAGGCCTGAGGGGCCTGCCTCTGAGGGCAGGCAGACGATGTCTTCTTCTTCTTGGGGCGGCCTCGGGAAGCCTCCTGCTTCCGCGATCCGGGTCTTCCAGTGATGCGGCCTGAAAGGCCCGCTCCAGGGAGCACACTACGTCTCTCTCTTCGCAGGGCACCGTGATGACTCTGCCACTTCCTGGCATCTTGAGGACGTTGTAGCCGTGGTGGGTTATGGCCATGAACTTGGCCAGCGCTGGGTACCCAAGGATGGCGTTGTATGGCAGGCGAATGTGGGCGACGGCAAAGTCGATGAGCTCGGTGCGGTAGTTGTCAGGTGCCCCGAAGGTGACAGGGAGGCAGACCTGCCCAATCGGGACCGTGGAGCTGTCGGTGACTCCGGAGAAAGACTTGGTTGGCTGAAGCTGATTGTAGGGCACTTGGAGATTGTTGATCGTTTCCACGGACAGGACGTTGAGCCCTGCCCCGCCATCGATGAGGGTCCTGGTGTCTAGCACGTTGTTGATGATTGGGGAACAAAGCATCAGGAGGACTCCGGCTGTGGCCGCACATTTGAGCGGATCCGCTAAGCTGAACGTGATGGCGCATGCCGACCACCTGAGAGGGCGCGTGGCCTCGAGCTTGGGGAGAACTGCATTCACTTTGCGGGAGAACTGCTTGAAGATGCGCTGAGAGGCTGGGGCTTGAGCTCCGCCCAGGATGCAGGCGATCGCACGTGGTTCTTGGAAGCCCCAACCCCTCGTCCTGATGACGGTCCTCATTTCTCCTTGGCTGTGGCGGCAGCGGAGGGAGGCCTGCGTTAGCTTGCGGGCGATCCTCGCGAGGCTGATCCCTCCAGCCTCCCTCGCGAGGCGGGTCCTGCCAGCGATCCTCGCGAGGTTGGTCGTGCCACCCTTGGTGTGGGCCGTGGTCTTCCCAGCTTCCTGTGTTCCTTCCTCCTCCTTGGCCGTAGCCCCGGTCGCTGCGGTCGGGCCGTCGGCTAACCCTTCCTTCACGCACGGCCCGGATCTCGTGGCATTCATTGGTGTTGTGGGTGTGGTGGTCGTGGTACACGCAGTACCGACTGCCCTTGGAGGATTCGGGCTGATCTCTGCCCCGCTTGGTGTCTGGCTCTGCCGCGAGCACAGCAGCCCCCTTGCGCTTCACGTCCTTGACCTTGGGCTTCTTCTCCTCTGGCTCTATGGCAGGCAGCTTGAGGAGGGAGAGGCGCCCTTCCTCAGCCCTGGCGCAGTTGGTCGCCAAGTTGAACAGCTCCAAGGAGGTGCACAGGTCTTCATGCATCGCCAGCTCCTCCTTCATCTTGACGTCGCGCACGCCGTCGGAGAAGGCTGAGATGATGGCCTCCTCCGTCACCTTGGGGATCTTGGTAGCGTTGTTGAAGTTCGGATGTACTTCTGCAGGGTTTCCCCTGGTTGCTGCTTGATATGGCGCATGTCGCTCACGGCGGGTGCCCGGTCGTGAGTACCCTGGAAGTTGGCGATGAAGCGAGTGCACATCTTGTCCCAGGAGGAGATCGTGCCTGGAGACAGATTCAGGAGCCAGGTGCGGGCCCCGTCCTTGAGCGCCATGGGAAACCAGTTCGCCATGACCTTCTCGTCTCCGTTGGCAGCCTCGATGCCCAGCTCGTAGAGCTGGAGGAACTCTGCAGGGTTAGCCGTGCCATCGTAGCGAGGAGGCAGGTCTGGCTTGAACTTGCCGGACCACACGACGCTGCGCAGCTCGGTGATGAAGGCGCGGCAGCCCGCTGTGGCCACGGGAGGCCTTGGGCGATGAAGAGCTTGGTCCTGTGGGTCCCCATGCTCTGCAGCTGGGAGCAGCGCGAGGTCTTGAGCGTCTTTGGAGCAGAGGCGCTCGGGCAGCTTCTCGAGGCGAGGACTTCTTGGCAGCTCTGCTCTTGCAGCTGGCGCTGACAGCGGGTTCCACCGAGGCAGCGCCTTGGGGCGGCGCCTTCTTGAGGGGAGGCGGTGGCGCCCAGAGCCTCATTACTGCGCAGAGGCGAAGCGGGTGCGGCGAAAATGCTGGCGAGAGGCGCCAGTAGCGCGACAAGCTAAGCGACTTCGGTCGAGCCACTCTTTGTAGGCGTCGTCCATTGGGCGATGCGCGAGCTTGTTTGCGCGATGGCGCAGCTCGAGCCTCCATGGCCTTGCGAAGCGCGTGGGGCGAAAACCGGCAAGGGTGGCGAGGTGTAGCGATGCGGCCGTCTCGCCTCATGGATGGATGATGGGGCGATGGTTGCTGCTCGTTCCCGCTGGGCGATGGCGGCGTTGGCGGCGGCGACGGGAACGGCGAAGCGCCCGCCGGCAGGAGCCGTTTGAAGCGTCTGGGAAGTGAGGCGGCTTGGCGCTCGCGCGAGCCCGGCGTCGTTAGACATGGATCACGATGGTCGGAGAAAAACAGGATGACGGAAGCGAATTCGGCGCACCTACTGGCGCGTCAAATGTCGGTTCGGGTTCAGCGGACCCTTGAGGTTCGAACCTTTGGGGTGCAGCGAGATTTCACCCTCTACCTACCTGCCTTGCGAATCTCTAGGATCTAAACTATGAAAGAAACAACACAAGAGACACAGGGTTTATACTGGTTCAGGCCACCATTGTGGTGTAATACCCTACTCCAGTGTGTGGTGTGGTGGATTTGCCTCTTGGGCTGATGATGAACAATACAAGGAAGAATAGCCTCGCGAGGGTCTGTTCTTGGCTGGTGCGATGAATTGCTAGGAGGAGTTCAGTCGCTCTCTCTCTCTCTCTATTCTAGATGTATGCCCGATACTGGATGCTCGGTCCCTCTACCCTGGGGGTGGCTAGTCCTATTTATAGGAAAAGGCCCTGGGCCTCTTCCAAATATTGAGCGGGAAGGGCGCCAACAATTGGCCATTTTGAAGGGGAACAGCGGGTACACTTATCCTAACTAAAGTTGGTCCTCGTCTGTCAAAGGCTCTGGTGGTGGCCTTTGCTTGGGCTCCTGATGACTTCCTCCCTGCCGTTGGGCTGGTCTTGGTCTTGTTGCACCGAAGTGGATGCCTTTGCTTGATGCTCTCGCCTGCGCTTGCTCCCTTTGCACCAAAGAGGAAAGGAGGACACTGCGCGGGTTGGCGCCCGACTGGCGCCCTTGGCCGTCATGGCTTGCGTCATGGGCAGCTCGCGAGGTACCCCGCCTTGAACTCTCCGCCTCCTCGTGAGCCAGCCTGATGAGGCCGTGCTGAGAAGCCCTTGTCGTCCACCCATGAGGCTTGGCCCCTCACGAGGTCTTGAGCTTGTGTTGATGAAGATGGGCCGCGCTGGGCCCCCTTTG
This sequence comes from Aegilops speltoides, assembly GCA_021437245.1. Classification (NCBI taxonomy): domain Eukaryota; kingdom Viridiplantae; phylum Streptophyta; class Magnoliopsida; order Poales; family Poaceae; genus Aegilops; species Aegilops speltoides. The sequence goes on from CM038143.1 coordinate 194,286,115, forward strand.
AGCCACGCCACAGGCCGCAGGCAGGCAAGTCTGGGGACCCCCGTTCCCAGAACGCCGACACCGATTCTTTCTATCCGGCGCCACCGATTCCAAAAGTCATAGCCACTGCCACAAACCCTAAGCAAATCGGTCTTACCGATAGGGATCTCGGTCTCACCGAGATAGGATTATAATCTCTCTGTGTATGTCCATTACCAAAATCGGTCTCACGAGTTTGAGCAATCGGTACTACCGAGATTACAATGCAAACTTCTGGATTGACTCATTACCAAAATCGGTCCCACGAGTTAGTGTGTCGGTCAAACCGAGTTTATGACCAACTCTCTGGAAAGCTTATTACCAAAATCGGTCTCACCGAGTTTGAGTAATCGGTCTTACCGAGATTACGTTATGCCCTAACCCTAATCATATCGGTCTCACCGAGTTGCATTTCAGTCCCACCAAAAATCCTAACAGTCACATTATTTGCTAAATCGGTCAGACCGAGTTTAACGATTCGGTCCAACCGAGTTTGGTAGATTGTGTGTAACGGTTAGATTTTGTGTGGAGGCTATATATACCCCTCCACCTCCTCTTCATTCGTGGAGAGAGCCATCAGACTAAACCTACACTTCCAGCATACATTTTCTGAGAGAGAACTACCTACTCATGTGTTGAGGCCAAGATATTCCATTCCTACCATATGAATCTTGATCTCTAGCCTTCCCCAAGTTGCTTTCCACTCAAATATTCTTTCCACCAGATCCAAAACCTGTGAGAGGGAGTTGAGTGTTGGGGAGACTATCATTTGAATCACAAGTGTAAGGAGTTCATCATCAATGCACCATTTGTTACTTCTTGGAGAGTGGTGTCTCCTAGATTGGGTAGGTGTCACTTGGGAGCCTCCGACAAGATTGTGGAGTTGAACCAAGGAGTTTGTAAGGGCAAGGAGATCTCCTACTTCGTGAAGATCTACCGCTAGTGAGGCAAGTACTTCGTGGGCGACGACCATGGTGGGATAGACAAGGTTGCTTCTTCGTGGACCCTTTGTGGGTGGAGCTGTCCGTGGACTCGCGCAACTGTTACCCTTCGTGGGTTGAAGTCTCCACCAACGTGGATGTACGATAGCACCACCTATCGGAACCATGCCAAAAACATCCGTGTCTCCAATTGTGTTTGAATCCTCGAAACCCTTCCCTTTACATTCTTGCAAGTTGCATGCTTTACTTTTTGTTGCCCATATACTCTTTGCATGCTTGCCCATATACTCCACCAAGGAGTAGGTGATCTCCTTGCCCTTACAAACTCCTTCGTTCAACTCCACAATCTTGCCGGAGGCTCCCAATTGACACCTAGCCAATCTGGGAGACACCACTCTCCAAGAAGTAACAAATGGTGCGTTGATGATGAACTCCTTGCTCTTGTGCTTCAAATGATAGTCTCCCTAACACTCAACTCTCTCTCATAGGTTTTGGATCTGGTGGAAAGAAGATTTGAGTGGAAAGCAACTTGGGAAGGCTAGAGATCAAGATTCATATGGTAGGAATGGAATATCTTGGCCTCAACACATGAGTAGGTGGTTCTCTCTCAGAAATGGTCAGTTGGAAGTGTAGGTTCGTTCTGATGGCTCTCTCCAAGATTGAGAGGAGGTGGAGGGGTATATGTAGCCTCCACACAAATTCTAACCGTTACACACCATTTACCAAACTCGGTGGGACCGAATCGTTAAACTCGGTCGGACTGATTTAGTAAACCTAGTGACCGTTAGTGATTTTCGGTGGGACTGACACGCATCTCGGTGAGACCGATTCAGTTAGGGTTAGGGCATAACGTAATCTCGGTAAGACCGATTACACAAACACGGTGAGACCGATTTGGTAATAAGCTTTCCAGAGAGTTGGTCAGGTAAACCCGGTGGGACCGATTTGCTCTTTTCGGTGAGACCGAAATGTTACAAAAAGGAAACAAAGAGTTTACATTGCAATCTCGGTGGGACCGATCGCTCACTTCGGTTAGACCGAAACGTTACGAAGGGAAAAAGAGAGATTACAACCCCATCTCGGTGAGACGAAGATCCCTATCGGTAAGACCGATTTGCTTATGGTTTGTGGCAGTGGCTATGACTTTTGGAATCGGTGGCACCGGATAGGAAGAATCGGTGTGACCGATTTTAGCTTTGGGTTTAGGTCATTTGTGGATGTGGGTAAGTAGTTGAGGGTTTTGGAGCATATCACTAAGCATATTGGCTTTTCCTATAGACTCAATGTGGTCTTGGATCACTAAAATGTAAAATGAAGAGTCTTGAGCTTTTGAGCTTGAGCCAATCCTTTGTCCTTAGTATTTTGAGGGATCCACTTTCATCATCCATGCCATGCCATTCATTGAGCTTTCCTGAAATAATTGTCTTGGAATAGCATTAGCTCAATGAGCTATATGTTGTTATGAATTACCAAAACCACCTAGGGATAGTTGCACTTTCAATCTCCCCCTTTTTGGTAATTGATGACAACATATAGATCAAAGCTTCGACAAATGATAATAAGCTTGAATAACATCGTCGCTTTGAGAAGTATGTGATAAGCTAGAGCTCCCCCTAAATTTGTGAATGGGTTAAGATTTTCTTTGGACTGCAAATGCACAATGAATTAGGCTCATGGGTTACTCTTCCATGTCACATACATCTTGGTGGAGCGCTCAAAATAATAAACAATGAATACATGCACTCATCACCAAGCATAGTGAATGATCACATAAGATAGATAGGATAATATCATCAAACATGCATAAGTGTAGCTTATGATCAAACACATGATCATCAATGTCTCACAAGCATAGTATCTCAACCAAAAGCAAACAAAGTTTAAAACCACCAAATAAAGCAAGAGAGAACAAAAGCAACACTCTCTCTCTTGAAGCCTATGATCTATACATTTTTCTCCTCCTTTGGCAACAAGTTACCAAAAAGTTCATAGAAAATGCGTAGTGCTAGATCGACTCTCAGGCTTGCTCTTCTGGTGGTGGTGTCCTGATAGCTCCTCGGACGAAGGCTTCAGTTGAAGTAGAGGTCTTTGGAGTGGATCTTGGAGCTGGTTGCCTTTGGGCTGTAGGGGCGATGGCTGGTGCTGAAGTTGTTACCCTAGTGTCTGTCACTGGTACTGCAACTGACCTCTGGCTCTGGGCACTCTGGCAAACACATTTGTGGTAGTCTTGCCCTATCTCTCTTGCATATCATCCTGCAGCTGCTCTACAACTGACTGAATCTCAGTTACTTTAACATCAAGGTCATGGAATTTGAGTTCCATGATTCTCTCAAGGCTCTCCTAATTCTGAGTGAGGGTGGCCAGTCCTTTCTCAATCCCCAGTGTAGATGCTATCAAGTACCCAAGCTGCTCTTGTTTGGTTTTCAGGAAATATTCAGATGCCTCCTCTTGAGTTGGCATCTTGGCAGCCTTCTCCTTCTTTGCCTTCTCCTTCTTCTCCTGATCTTGAACTGATTGTGGATCATTCTCATTCATGACAACCTCATTGTCCTCAAAGTCTGGATAAAGTGGAAAATGTTCCTTATCCAACTGATATTTCCCTGTGCCCATCTTTGAGTTGATCAGTTCCTGAATCTGAGGTGCATATCCACAGCTCCTTTTCTGATCTGCTGCAGTCCTCTTGATTGTTTCAATCATTAGGCTCATGACTTTGAACTTCTGTGGCACATCAAACACATGCAACATGTTGATGGCATGCCCTCTGATCATGTTATGGTCACCAGACTTGGGCAACAGAGTGTGCCTCAGAATCCAATTGATGGTTGGCAACCCTGACAGCAGAAAGTGAATCGATCCAAACTTGTGAGTCTCAACTGCCTTGTCTAGGATCTCTTTGTACATGTGAGCCATTGAATTGTGATCCATCTTCTTCTTTGCATAAATGTCCAGGTCATCCTCATTTTCCTTGGGGGCATTTATTAGTCTTGCCCATTCTTCAATAGTGGATTGGTACCTTGTAGCTTCAGACATCCAAGCAATTCTACCATCTGGGTAAAAATGTGCTGTGGAGTAGAACTGCATGATAAGCTCATCATTCCAGTGAGTGAACTTCTGTCCAACAAAATCAGCAACTGCACAAGCAACAAAGCTTTATTGCACTCCAGGATAGTGTTGCTCATTGTCCTTGATGTAGGTCCAGTCGACCCACCTCATGTCACAAACTATGGGCTTCTTGTCCAACAGAATTGTTTCATAAAAGTCATGCTGTTCCTTTGAATGGAACCTGTAGTCAACATCAGTTCTTCTTCTTGAAGCATATGGATCTTCCATCCTCCACAGTCTCAGCCCTGAATCCTTCCTGATTCTCATGTCCTTAGCCACAGGATGGGCATCATTGTGGTCTGGTATCTTGGGCTTGAGCTTTCTTAGGACTTGACCTTCTTCATCTTCATCTTCAGCAACATTGGGCAGTGGGGCCTTGTTCTTCTCAGCAGCTGGAATACTCCTAGTATTCCTCTTTGGAACTCGCTTGGCCTTGGAGGCAGCTTTGGATGCTTCCTTGGGCTTAGATGTTGCAGCCCCTGATCTGATTGCATCACCCATAAGCTTAGGTGCCTTAGGTGCTGGTGCAGCATCCTCTTCCTCTTCATCAGAATCTCTTCTCATATAGGGCTTTCCAAGGACCTTGGCAGTCATGGTTCTTGCTCTCTTCTTCTTCTTGTCCTGATCACCATCATCCTCTGATTCAATTGTGAACTTCATAGTTTCACCAGTGGGGACTTTCTGAGGTTTGGAAGAAGTGACTTTCTTCTCAGGTGCCTCTTTGGGTTGAGCCTGGGCTGGCACTTGAGTGGACTTTCTGGCTTTAGGCATCGGTGTCCTCTTGGCAGGAACCTTCTTCTTCAGACCTGGCTGAGTGCTATGTGCAGAGCCATATTCTTTATTGAGCACTACTTTCTTGGAGCCTCATCTTCCTCAGCTTTGTAATCTTCATCCTCTGAGTCTGAAGTTCTTTTCCTCCTTTGCCTAGTAGCAGCCTTAGGCAAATTGCTAGGAGTACTTCTGCTCCCTTCATCTGTAGATGAGGGACTAGTGCCCTCACACAAGTCCATCTGCTCTCTTGACACATTACAGCTGTCACTCGATCGACATCTTGCAAAAGCTGACTGCTGACCCTGTGAAGAGTTATAGATGAGATAGAATAGATGAGCATCACAAAATGCAAAGATTTTTGTAAAAGAAAGATTCAAAAATTCAGTTTTAGTTTTCCACAGAAAGCATTTCTGCTCAACCGATTTTCAAACTCGGTGATACCGAAGCAGTTTTGGAACCTAAACTGATGATCTCGGTTGGACCGAGTCACAGTTCGGTGGCACCAAGACTGCTAGGGTTTCACAGAATCCTCAAATCGGTCACACCGATTAGTAATTCTCGGTCAGACCAAGAGTCATTAGTGCAATGGCATAAGCCAAATCGGTGAGACCGAGTTTTTTAACTCGGTGGGTCCGAGATGGTTTCGGCGGAAACCTAACCCTAAAAATTTGAATCTCATCTAATCTATGGATTACTTTGGCTGGATAGAAGAGTTTCAATCGTGGCAAGATTCAAATAAAATACAATGTGCTAGGAATCAGACGTGGATAGCACAAAGATCGAGTCCATACCCTAACTTGGCGGTGGACTCGCTACGGCGGCAACGACGGGGACGAAATCCGTTGACGGCGGCGGAGACCAGTGACAGGAGGCTGCTGGCGACGAGGAGACGATCCGGAGACCTCCGATGGCAGAGCGAGCTATTGCGCGGGCGAAGGGTTTTGGAGAAATTTCCAAAATTTTGCACGTGGCTATATATAGCCCGACCCTATCGGTGTGACCGAGTGGAACAACTCGGTGGCACCGAGATGCATAACTGTGTACACTTACAGCAAATCGGTGAGACCGAAAAGTTCAAACCGGTTGCACCGAAATTGAAAACTCAGATCAACTTGGTGATCTTGGTAGGGCCAAATGGTGGAATCGGTCAGATCGAGAATCACAAAGAGGTTTTGAAATTTTAAGTCTATGACGAATCGGGGACTCCGAGTGCTCCTCACACAAAGTGGTTCGAATCTGACTTGATCAAATTTTGTGATGTAGCATGAATAGAGTTTGAGATGAGAAAAGCATAGATAGCTAAAGAAGGTTCTTAGGCATTCTTGTCCATCCACTTGGCAAAAAGAAAAGAACCCAAACAATCAAAACAACAAGTGGATGTCCTTGAATGAGTAAAGTATGCACCAACATGCTCACACAATAAGATGGCAAATGAAATATGTGGCAAAGCATGCACAACCAATTCTAGCATCTATCAAACAATTGGCGATGACTAGGTCATATATATATGAGTATATTGACGTAGGAGTCAAATGAGAACATTTGATCATAGGTCATACTTATCGTTTAAGCTCAAGTGGGGTTACCACTTTTACATAATGCATTGATGTGTTCACACCTTTAGAGTTGCTTTGACTCAATTCTTAGAGTTAAGCTCCCCTAGATGTGAGACCCCCCTTTAGAGGGATGAACTAACCTTGGGTTTTGTTGATGATGACTTCATGTAGGTGTTGAAGATGTAGATGCTCAATGTTGATGTAGATCATTTGGAGCAATCCTTTGGAGTGAGTTGCACTTTCAACTTACCTACATGGGTTAGTCCCACAAGGAACAAACAAGAATATCCATAGACATAGAGTGATGCACACACAAGATGATGTCCATGAAATCATTAGGTTACCTTGTCCCTTGTCTTACCAACATGAGGGTTTGTGACTCCTTGAAATAGTGCAAGATGTGGAAGTTGATTGCACTTGTTCTTGCCATAATGATATGAGTGAAGAATGTTGGCGGAGTCACCCTCAAGAACTCTCTAGTTCTTCTTCTTTGGGATCCACATCATCTTGATGGGAATCCATGGAGTTGTAGTTGTACTTGATGAAGTAGAAATTGACGTAGTCTTGGGAACCCAGTTGAACGAGGCTTTAGGTGCTTCTTCAAATGGATCAATCTCTTCTTGAAGCTTGTCCTTGCCTTTGTTCTTGTGGTCTTGTGGTGGAAGATCATCTTGAGCTTGTGTTCCCTTGAAGGAAGTAGGATCATACTTCTCTTGTTGAGGAACAAACTTCGTCTTGGGGTATTGATCTTCTTCCCACTCAACTCCATTTGCATTGAACTTTCGTTCAAAACCAACACCTTGATTCTTCCGATGCCTTCCTTGCTTGCGTACAATTTCCTTGAATTGCTTACTCCCGGCAAGGCTCTTGTAAACACCTTTCTCTATAATTCCTTTCAATAAGCTATTTTCTTGCTCAAGTGTAACTTGGTAAGAGAATCATTAGTGGAATCAAGAGAACTACTAGAAGCAACAATATTAGATTTGACATTATTATTGTTACTACTAGAGGAAGTATCTTTCTTGTACTTGTTACTAGACTCGACTTGAGGCATGCAAGTAGATAAGAGTAAACGCTTGGCAATGTAAGAAGAACTTTTCTTGCGGAGATCATCGTTGATTGCTTTTAAGAACTCATGCTCTTGCTCAAGATTGAGCTTTTCAAAGCGTAACTTCTCATGAGCCCTTAAAAGTTCTCGATGATCTTCGAAGATAGTTTCATGAGATAACTTAAGAGTGTTTAGTTCTTTAGTTAGAAGCTCAATCTTCTCCTTATCATTGTCATTCATTTTATCTTGATTAGCATGATTAATTGACGTTTCATCATAGTATTCATCACTAGAGTTGTCAACAAGTAAATCATCATCCACAAGCAAGTCATCTTCATCACTATTGAAATCAACATACTCAGGATGTGTTACCTTTGGACCTTTGGCCATGAAGCATCTTCCAACACCTTCATTTGGTGAATCAAATATGTCATAGGAGTTGGTTGACACAAGTGCTAGACCGGCAACACCTTCATCTTGATTATATTCGGAGTCAGAGTGATAGCTTCTCTCGGAGTGATTGTCGGAGTCGGAGCCGGATACCCAGTCACCAACATGAGCTTGATATCTTCGTTTTGTGTAGCTCCTTGATGACTTGTCCTTCCTTTCCGAATCCTTGCTTCTCCGTGAGGGTCTTTGTTCATAAGGATCATCTCTACTCCTCCTCTCTCTTGGTGGTTATTCTTCTCTTTTGCTCCTTCTTCTTGGAGAATCTTCTATTCTTTTGTAGGGTGTCGTACACTCATTGGAGTAGTGTTCGGGTCTCCCACAATTGTAGCAATTGCGCTCTCGACTAGAAGATCTTTTGTCATTGTAAGATCTTGACTTGGAGCTTCTTTCTTTACTTCTACTCTTGTAGAATTTGTTGAAGTTCTTCACCTTAAGCTCAATTCTTCATTGAAGGTTGGTTTCTCACTTGATGATGTGGGGGCTTCACTTGAGGCTTTGTAAGCACCACTTGACTTGTTGTGAAGTTCCTCCTTATCCTTGAGTGACATCTCATGAGCAACAATTCTTCCAATGACTTTCGTTGGCTTGAGATCTTTGTAGTTTGGCATCATTTGGATCAATGTGCATACGGTATCATACTTTCCATCCAATGCTCTTAGAATCTTCTTGATGATGAATTTGTCGGTCATCTCTTCACTCCCTAAGCCGGCAATCTCATTTGTGATAAGAGTAAGCCTAGAGTACATTTCAGGGACACCTTCACCATCCTTCATTTTGAACTTGTCAAGCTGACTTTGGAGCACATCCAACTTGGATTCCTTGACGAATTCGGTACCTTCATGCATATCAATCAAAGTATCCCAAATTTCCTTTTCATTCTCAAGACGGCTAATTTTGTTGAATTCTTCGGGGCACAATCCGTTGAAGATGATATCACATGCTTGAGCGTTGTATTGCAGCATCTTCAATTCTTCCGCATTAGCTTCACGGTTCGGTTCTTTCCCATCAAAAAATTCACCTTGCAAGCCAACACAAATAATTGCCCAAACGGCGGGGTTATGTCCAAGAATATGCATTTTCATCTTATGATTCCAACTAGCAAAATTAGTACCATCAAACTAAGGACCTCTACGGTGATAATTTCCCTCGCTAGACGCCATACTCTCCTAGGTTGTGAAACCAAGGCTATGATCACCAAAAGCTATGGAAATCAAAGCAAATGGAGACCAAAGCTCTGATACCACTTGTAGGACCTTGAAGTATGTCTAGAGGGGGGTGATTAGACTACTTGACCAATAAAACTTAACATTTTCCCAATTTTAGAGTTTGGCAGATTTTAGCTATTTTAGGACAAGTCAAGCAATCATCACACAATTCAAGCAAGCATGCAAAGAGTATATAGGCAGCGGAAATTAAAGCATGCAACTTGCAAGAAAGTAAAGGGAAGGGTTTGGATGATTCAAACACAATTGGAGACACGGATGTTTTTGGCGTGGTTACGATAGGTGGTGCTATCATACATCCACGTTGATGGAGACTTCAACCCACGAAGGGCAACGGCTGCGCGAGTCCATGGAGGGCTCCACCCATGAAGGGTCCACGAAGAAGCAACCTTGTCTATCCCACCATGGCCGTCGCCCACTAAGGACTTGCCTCACTAGCGGTAGATCTTCACGAAGTAGGTGATCTCCTTGCCCTTACAAACTCCTTGGTTCAACTCCACAATCTTGTCGGAGGCTCCCAAGTGACACCTAGCCAATCTAGGAGACACCACTCTCCAAGAAGTAACAAATGGTGCGTTGATGATGAACTCCTTGCTCTTGTGCTTCAAATGATAGTCTCCCCAACACTCAACTCTGTCTGATAGGTTTTGGATCTGGTGGAAAGAATATTTGAGTGGAAAGCAACTTGGGAAGGCTAGAGATCAAGATTCATATGGTAGGAATGGAATATCTTGGCCTCAACACATGAGTAGGTGGTTCTCTCTCAGAAATGGTAAGTTGGAAGTGTAGGTTCGTTCTGATGGCTCTCTCCATGAATGAAGAGGAGGTGGAGGGGTATATATAGCCTCCAGACAAAATCTAACCGTTACACACAATTTACCAAACTCGGTGGGACCAAATCGTTAAACTCGGTCAGACCGATTTAGTAAACCTAGTGACCGTTAGTGATTTTCGGTGGGACTGACATGCATCTCGGTGAGACCGATTCGGTTAGGGTTAGGGCATAACATAATATCGGTAAGACCGATTACACAAACTCGGTGAGACCGATTTGGTAATAAGCTTTCCAGAGAGTTGGTCAGGTAAACTCGGTGGGACCGATTTTGCTCTTTTCAGTGAGACCGAAATGTTACAAAAAGGAAACAGAGAGTTTACATTGCAATCTCGGTGGGACCGATCGCTCACTTCGGTTAGACCACGTTACGAAGGGAAACAGAGAGATTACAACCCCATCTCGGTGAGACCGAGATCCCTATCGGTAAGACCGATTTGCTTAGGGTTTGTGGCAGTGGCTATGACTTTTGGAATCGGTGGCGCCGGATAGGAAGAATCGGTGTGACCGATTTTGGCTTTGGGTTTAGGTCATTTGTGGATGCGGGTAAGTTGTTGAGGGTTTTGGAGCATATCACTAAGCACATGAAGCAAGAGGCTCATTAAGCAACACCTCATCCCTCCTTGATAGTTTTAGCTTTTCCTATAGAATCGATGTGATCTTGGGTCACTAAAATGTAAAATGAAGAGTCTTGAGCTTTTGACCTTGAGCCAACCCTTTGTCCTTAGTATTTTGAGGGGTCCACTTTCATCATCCATGCCATGCCATTCACTGAGCTTTCCTGAAATAATAGTCTTGGAATAGCATTAGCTCAATGAGCTATATGTTGTTATGAATTACCAAAACCACCTAGGGATAGTTGCACTTTCTAAAAGACTGTCTGTTAAGAGTACGACAGGTCATTCAGGATTACCTGGTGGAGAAGCATCTTGCATACAGGCACGATAACCTGGAATTTGACATTTTATGCCTGGTCAAAAGGGTATGAAAGCTAAACCCGTTTGGTTGGAAGCCCCCAAGTGACCTTATGAACAAATAATAAAGACTCAGATGCTTTTGAAATGAAACGACAGAGGCCCTGAATTATCAGGGTGTGACGGCTTTATTAAATTGATCATAATATATAGATTGATAGATGTATGTACAAATACACGAGCCGATGGCTTATGTGTAATAAGGCCGAAGATGAGCGATGTTCCAAGGCCGGCGGGTCTCCTCCTCTGGTATACACGAATCCTTGTGTTCTCGAATATCAATGAGGTAGTATGACCGGTTGTTCATGTTTTTGCCGACCACAAACGGTCCTTCCTAAGGTGGGGATAGCTTGTGCATATCTGTTTGATCTTGGATTAACCGGAGCACTAAATCACTTTCTTGAAAGGTCTGAGTCTTGACTCTGCAGCTATGGTAGCGACACAGGTCTTGCTGATATAGCACATAACAAGCCACCGCAAGGTCACGCTCTTTATCCAACACATCAAGTGCACCCCGACATGTTTTTTCATTTTCATCTTCAACATAATCCGCCACATGGGGCGAGTCATGATGGATATCGCTTGGAAGAACCGCCTCTGCCCCATAGACCACGAAGAAGGGCGTATAGCCTGTTGACCTTTTGGGAGTAGTATTGATGCTCCAAATTACTGAGGGTAACTCCTCAACCCAACAACCCGGCATTCGCTGCAAAGGAACCATAGCCGGGGCTTTATACCTCTCAAGATTTCCTGATTGGCCCTCTCAGCTTGACCATTAGACTCCGAGAGAGCTACTAATGAGACGTCAAGACGAATATGCTCCCGTTGACAGAACTCTCTCATAGCACCCTTAGATAGATTAGTGCCATTGTCAGTTATGATACTATGAGAGAAACCAAAACGGAAGATTACTTTCTTTATGAATTGAACCGCCGTTGCTGCATCCCACTTACTGACCGGCTCTGCCTCAACCCACTTCGTAAATTTGTCAACCGCCACAAAGAGGTGGGTCTTCTTATCCTTAGACCTCTTGAAATGTCCAACCATATCAAGCCCCCAGACTGCAAGCGACCAAGTAATTGTAACCATCTGCAATTCTTGAGCTGGCACATGAGCCCGTCGAGAGGATTTCTGATAGCCATCACACTTACTGAAAAGATCCTCCGCGTCAACATGAGCTGTCAACCAATAAAATCCATGTCAAAAGGCTTTATCCACAAGAGATTTAGAGCCAGCGTGATGGCCACAATTACCTTCATGTATTTCTCTTAGAATCTCACGGCCCTATTCAGAAGAAACACAACTCTGGAACACGCATGTGACACTGCATCAGTGTAATTCGCCATTGACAATACTCATAGACTTAGACCGCCGGGTTATCTGCCTGGCCAAAGTTTCATCCTCAGGTAACTCGCCCCGGGTCATATAAGCCAAATAGGGAATTGTCCAATCAGGGATTGCATGAAGAGCCGCCACCAGCTGTGCCTCTGGGTTAGAAATAGTAAGATCCCCTTCCGATGGTAATTTGACTGAAGTATTATGCAATACATCAAGAAAAACATTAGGGGGTACCGACTTACGTTGAGATCCAAGCCAGCTCAAAGTATCAGCCGCCTCATTCTTCCATCGATCAAGATGCTCCACCTGATAACCTTTGAAGTAACCATCAATATTGTCAACCGCCTAGCAATAAGCCGCCATGAGCGGGTCTTTGGAATCCCAAGTGCCCCAAACTTGCCGAGCCACTAAATCTTAGTGGCCAAAGCATCTAACCCGACTTAAATTCATCTATTTACCCACCCTGAGGCCATGAATCAAGGCCTCATATTCAGCTGCATTGTTAGTAGAGGGAAACATCAACCTTAAAACATAACAAAAAATTTCACCTCGTGTGGAAGTTAAAATAACTCCAGCACCCGAGCCTTCCAATTTCCTGGACCCATCAAAATGAATAGTCCAATATGTGTTATGTGGCTTCTCCTCAGGCGTCTGCAATTCTGTCTTGTTGTTGATGAAGTCCACTAGTGCTTGAGACTGGATTGATGTTCTTGGTACATATCTCAAGCCATGAGGTCCAAGCTCTATTGTCCATTTGGCAACCCGACCAGTGGCCTCTCTGTTTTGAATAATTTCTCCTAAAGGAGCAGATCTGACTACGGTGATAGGATGGCCCAGAAAGTAGTGCTTTAGCTTATAACTTGCCATGAATACTCCGTAAACCAGCTTCTGCCAATGTGGGTATCTCTGCTTAGATTCAATTAACACCTCACTGACATAGTAAGCCGGCTGCTGAACTGGGTACTCCTTTTCCCACTTCCTTGTGCGCCACAACAATTGCCACACTGCCATCCTTACTATTAGTAGCCACATATAAGAGCAACGACTCTTTCTCAATAGGAGCTGCAAGAACCAGCGGCTCAGCTAACTGTTTTTTAAACGCCTCATTAGCAGCATCACTCCAGACAAAACAATATGTTTTATTCATCATCTGGTATAGAGGAATAGCCTTCTCTCCCAGGCGGCTTATAAACCGACTTAAAGCTGCAATATGATCCGGCAAATGCTAGACATCATTGACGCACGCCGGCTTAGCCAACAAAGTGATATCATTGATTTTCTCCGGGTTAGCTTCAATACCTGTTTCAGAGACTAAAAAACCCAAGAGCTTGCCTACAGGCACACCAAAGGCACATTTGGCGGTGTGATGACCCACAAGTGTAAGGGATCTATCGTAGTCCTTTCGATAAGTAAGAGTGTCAAACCCAACAAGGAGCAGAAGGAAATGACAAGCGGTTTTCAGTAAGGTATTCACTGCAAGCACTGAAATTGTAGGTAACAGATAGTTTTGTGATAAGATAATTTGTAACGGGTAACAAGCAATGAAAGTAAATAAGGTGCAGTAAGGTGGCCCAATCCTTTTTGTAGCAAAGGACAAGCCAGGACAAGTTCTTATAATGAGAAAAGCGCTCCCGAGGACACATGGGAATTATCGTCAAGCTAGTTTTCATCACGCTCATATGATTCGCGTTCGTTACTTTGATAATTTGATATGTGGGTGGACAGGTGCTTGGGTATTGCCCTTTCTTGAAAAAGCATCCCACTTATGATTAACCCCTATTGCAAGCATCCGCAAGTACAAAAGAAGTATTAAGTTAAACCTAACTGAGGGAGTCCTGGACTAGGGGGTGTCCGGACAGCCGGACTATACTTATGCGCCGGACTCCAAGACTACGAAGATACAAGATTGAAGACTCCGGCTCGTGTCCGGATGGTACTTTCCTTGGCGTGGAAGGCAAGCTTGGCGATACGGATATGTAGATTTCCTACCATTGTAACCGACTCTGTGTAACCCTAGCCTCCTCCGGTGTCTATATAAACCGGAGGGCTTTAGTCCGTGGGACAACATACATCTCAACAATCATACCATAGGCTAGCTTCTAGGGTTTAGCCTCCTTGATCTCGTGGTAGATCTACTCTTGTACTACCCATATCATCAATATTAATCAAGCGGGGCGTAGGGTTTTACCTCCATCGAGAGGGCCCGAACACAGGTAAAACATCGTGTCCCTTGTCTCCTGTTACCATCCGCCTAGACGCACAGTTCGGGACCCCCTACCCGGGATCCGCCAGTTTTGACACCAACATTGGTGCTTTCATTGAGAGTTCCTCTGTGTCGTCACCGATAGGCTTGATGGCATCTTCAACCAGCAACGATGTCCAGGGCGAGACTTTTCTCCCCGGACAGATCTTCGTATTCGGCGGCCGCATCATGCGGGCAATTCACTTGGCCATCCGAGCAGATCAAGCTACGCCCGGCCGTCGAGTCGATTCGAAGCTTAAACTTCACAGCCGATGTCGGTGGAGACTTGATCTTCGACGGACCGAGCCACAGCCAAGCGCGCCGCACTGTGACGATGGGCACGATCTAGATCTGCCGCCGAACAGTGCCTTGGTGGCCGACTTCGGATCCGCTTGCCATTAGCACGGAGCCGATCGCCCGGATCGAGGGCGGTGGATAGACGCCCGCCGGGCTTCAACATCCACGGCGATGGAGCCGAACACTGATCTTGTCCCCTGCAAAACTCGTGGTTCCGAGGCACCGGACTCCTTGCCGGACTCCGAACCTCCCGCGCCCCTACCAATCTATCCGGATTGGGCGCCGGTTATTGAATTCACCGCCACGGACATCTTCCAACACTCGCCTTTTGGCGATATCCTGAATTCACTGAAGCATCTCTCGCTATCAGGAGAGTCCTGGCCGGACTATGGCCAGGATGGTTGGGGAACGGACGACGAAGAAATTCAGAGCCCACCCTCCACCCACTTTGTAGCCACTATCGATGATTTAACCGACATGCTAGACTTCGACTCCGACGACATCGACGCCATGGACGACGATGCCGGAGACGAACAAGAGCCAGCACCCACAGGGCACTGGAAGACCACCTCGTCATACGACATCTATATGGTGGACACCCCGAAAGACGGGGATGGCGAAGAAGCAGCAGAGGCAGAACCTCTAAAGAAGCAGCCCAAACGCCGACATCAGCGGCGCCGCTCCAAATCCCGCCACAGCAAGAATGGAGATTCCGGCACGGGAGATAATAATACTCCGGAGAGTGCCGAAGACAATCCCCTCTAGCAAGACTCAGCGCAGGAGGGTGCAGGAGCAAGCCCTCATGAGAGGGCGGCAAACGAAGGGGTTGAGGATGATAACTATATGCCTCCCTCCGAAGACGAAGCAAGCCTCAACGATGAAGAATTCGTCGTACCTGAGGATCCCGTCGAACAAGAGCGCTTCAAGCGCAGGCTTATCGCCACGGCAAACAGCCTAAAGAAAAAGCAGCAACAGCTCCAAGCTGACCAAGACCTGCTGGCCGATCGATGGACCGAGGTCCTCGCGTCGAAGAGTATAAACTCGAGCGCCCTCAAAAGTTACCTAAGGCGCAAGCTGCTCCCCGATTAGAGGAGGAAGCATACATACCTTCATCACCAGCCTTACGACATGGTGACCGACCACCCGTGGTCGTGACGAGAGGCATCCAGGCCCCAGCCAAGACCGTACCACTCGCATCGCTCCAAAAGTACGAAGAAGAGGGAACGCGCCGGACTTGCGAGACATATTGGAGGACAAGGCAAGGCAATCCAGATCCATCTACGGATCACGTGGGCGCCCTACGACCCACGACGAATACCGTCGCGCCGGACATAATAACACCGGCCGGGCCGAACACAGCAGACAACGCTCTCTCGAGCTGCGTCGCGATATTGCTCAATACAGGGGCGCCGTACACCCTCTATGCTTCACTGACGAAGTAATGGATCATCAGATCCCCGAAGGGTCTAAACCCGTAAACATTGAATCTTATGATGGCACAACAGACCCCGCGGTTTGGATTGAAGACTATCTTCTCCACATTCACATGGCCCGCGGCGACGATCTACATGCCATCAAGTATCTCCCACTCAAGCTTAAAGGACCAGCTCGGCATTGGCTAAACAGCTTGCCCGCAGAGTCAATTGGGTGCTGGGAGGACCTGGAAGCCGCATTCCTCGACAACTTCCAGGGCACATATGTGCGACCACCAGACGCCGATGACCTAAGCCACATTATTCAGCAGCCAGACGAATCGTCCAGTCAATTCTGGACACGGTTCTTGACAAAGAAAAACAAAATCGTCGACTATCTGGATGCAGAGGCCCTTGCAGCCTTCAAACATAACATCCGGGACGAATTGCTAGCCCGGCACCTGGGGCAGGAAAAACCGAAATCCATGGCAGCCCTCACATTGTTAATGACCCGCTTTTGCGTGGGAGAGGACAGCTGGCTAGCCCGTAGCAACAATCTCCATAAAAATTCTGGCAGTCTGGATACTAAGGACAACAACGGCAGGTCACGTCGAAACAAAAACAAAGCGCCGCGTGCGGCGGCGATAAGGACAATCGGCGATCAATGCCGGATTCGAGGCTCTAAACCCGGTCGTGGAAGAAGCCATTTAAAGAACCACTCCGGGTCCGTCCAACTGGACCGAATACTCGACCGCTTATGCGGATACATGGCACCTCTGAAAAGCCATAACCACACCAATAGAGATTGTTGGGTGTTCAAGCAGGCCGGCAAGTTAATTGCGAAAACAATGACAAGGGCTAAATAGCGACGACGAGGAAGAGACCCGGACGCCGAACAATAGAGGATGAAGGGTTTCCCCCACAAGTGCGGACGGTGAATATGATATACGCAACCCACATACCCAAGAGGGAGAGGAAAGCGCGACTCGAGGGGCGTCTGCGATGGAGCGATCGCCCCAAAGTTCAATCCATGGTCCTCTTGTCCGATCACTTTCGATCGAAGAGACCATCCGACCAGCATACGCCATGGCGGATTCGCCGCATTGGTTTTAGACCCAATCGTCGATGGATTTCACCTCACAAGAGTCCTGATGGACGGCGGTAGCAGCCTGAACCTACTTTATCAGGATACAGTGCGCAAAATGGGCATAGACCCATCAAGTATCAAACCTACAAAGACAACCTTTAAAGGTGTCATTCCAGGAGTGGAGGCCAACTGCAGGCTCGACCACACCGAAGTGGTCTTGGATCCCGGATAATTTCGAGCGAAGAGTTAATCTTCGACATAGTCCCGTTCATGGCGGCTATCATGCTCGCTTTCGGACGAACCGCGTTTAAAAATTCAGCGCGTGCCGCATTATGCATACCTAAAGCTCAAAATGCGAGGCCCTCGTGGAGTCATCACGGTCAATGGAAATCTGGAACGCTCCCCGAGCGGAGGAACATACAGCTCTCGCGGCGAAATCTGAGCAGCCTTCTCGGGCAATTCTCAAGTCCGGCGGTTAGAAAGCGGATCTGACAAAAGCGCCGAGCAATACCAACCAAGACCACTGGCGCGATCGAGCAGCGCCAGAGTAATGCGGCCCCAACCCTCGCCAGATGATTGCAAGAATAACACTCGCGTACATCATTACGCTTTGGAGATACCATGGGCGCAGGGAAAGGGCACGATCACAATGGACCTAGAGTGCGGCTCGACCACACCAGGGCTCACGAATGCCCCCTTCTTTTATTTTATTTTTCTTCTTCTTTTATGTACACAGGACTCTGTTAACTAGAAGCCCTGTCCGGTGGCGAACTTGCCGAACTCATGATGCAACAGTCAGGGACTAAAGAAGGTCGCGACGAACACCCATGTGGTCTCAATTACGAGCATTAAATTCAATTATATACACCAAGTCTGCAGCTCATCCACGGAGGGGACATGTTTATTTAGTCCAAATCCCTTGCTTACAAGACTATTTGTATCGATCCGCTCTACTAGCAGACTTTCTTTCATAAATAATGCAGCACCTCTTTTTGCAAATGCATTATCTTTTATATATATGTTCATTATATGACATCTTGCACCCATATATTTTGGTGCGGCCGAATCGCCAGGGCTTCGCTCCCCACATTATGGTGTGATCAAGTCCTAACACTTTCACAAGTCGGCACCCGAACTTATAGCATTATATGAATCGGCTCGAATCATGTCTTGGGTCAATAGTTGGGTTTGCCGGCTCCCATGTTTTGGTGCCTTACGTTCCGTTCCTCGGCTAAGGTAGCACTGGAGAACCACTGCGATTGCGCCCGGTTGAGCCGGTTAACGCCTCGATGGAAAGCTAAAACTGACGGGCATGATAAGGCGAGACTGGTCGCTGTTCGAGAGGTTCTTTCGGGTCATAAAGACTCACGCCGCTTGAGCGAGGTTCGAGATAATGTCCGAAGAAGGCGTGGATAGCGCCCGGATTGATCTTCCGAATACCGAGGCTTCGCCAAAATTTAAAATTATAGAATTCTATGGCTAAGTGAGAGTGTTCAAGCATTATAAGTCCGGTTGCCTTGTTACGCCGTGTTGGCGCCTCCTAGATGGACCCAAAATGGGAACAAGAGTGCTCAAGTTTATCACCGAACACCCCAAAGACTTGCGGCTTGGGGGCTGAAGCCAACGACTTGCCATCTCTCAGATTTCACAAACGGCCGCACAGAAGGTAATATTTTTAAATTAAACAAGCGTTGCTTATGGCGCATATAAACGAAGATTTCAGCGCACAGGATAAACACACAGCGAGTTCACTCAAAGATTACATTTCGGGAGCACTCATCGCAATATCGCAGCTCCCTTCAGACAACTTTATAATACCGCTCGGCGTGCGATGCTCCTTGCCCGGGCGGTGGGTCCGTGAGAAGCTTCTCGCATCCAGTTTGCCCCATTGCACCTTTATGCGGGCAAGGGCCCGACGAGCGCCTTCAATACAAAGTGAGCGCTTGACTACATCCAGCCTGGGGCATGCATCCACCAGCCGCTGCCGCGAGGCCAAAGTAGCTACTGTGCATGGCCTGTCCGAGCCATAGCTGACTATGAGGCCCTTCATGGCCTCCTCGGCTACCTTAGGAGTTCGACCACTGCTTCACTGGTCGCTTGGGGGCACGGATGGCGGCCTCAGAGTCTTGAGACCGAAGACCTTCTCCGTCGAGCTCCCTCCTGGCCATGATAGAATCTGGCGGCATCGGGCGCTTCTGCGCAGATCTGCAAACGCCTCGAGAGCTCGAATTCGGGTAAGTGTCAGGTAGTTCACACTAACATGCCTGCTTTGCATGAAAAATGCCATACCCGCCACTATCTTCTTTATGTCCTCAACTTCCTGAAGGGCCTTACGGGCCTCAGCCTTGGCGGACTTGGCACTTTCGAAAGATGAGGCAAGTTCGGACTCTCGAGTCTTGGAGTCACGCTCCAAACTCTCATGCTTTTCCATGAGAGCCTGGAGCTCTTGCGAACTTCCGCCACGGGGCCTCTTGCTTTTCTCGCTCAGCCCGTTCCGTGGCGCATTATGTTCGGCATGACACGGCATCCTTCGAGGCTGCCACCTCGTTAGTGGCCCCTGCAATACACATATTATAATTGTTAATTTTATCAAGAACCAAAATCCTTTTACAGAAGGTACTTATTCAAAGAGGTGTTACTCACCTTCTTTTTCCTCGAGCTGCTTCTTCGCATGGCGAGCTCTTTCTCGGACCGCCGAGGTCCTTCTTCAACACCTCGACCTCCGCCGCTAATTTGGCGAGAGGTCGGCAGCAAGACCTGCAAACCCATATTGACATATTTTAGGCAACCTGCGTATATCTTGTTAGATCCTCATCCGCTTTTCTTTCCGAACACCGAACTAAGCATCGGGGCTCTTGTCTATGTGGTATTACATTACATAATTTTAACTTCTTACCTCAAAGCCTGTTAGAAGGCTGCTGCAGGCTTTGGTCAGCCCGCTCTTAGCGAGCTGGACCTTCTCAATCACCTCACTCATGATAGTGCGGTGTTCTTCCTCGATGGAAGCGCCTTTAAGCGCCTCCAACAGGTTATCCGACACCTCTGGTTGGATGGAGGCCGCCGGCGTCATGGTCCTGCCCTTCTTTCGAAGGGGTCACTTGCTGGACTCTGGAACCACTGCGGGTTCCGATGTAGAGTCCGGCGCGAAGTCCGGGAGGTCGCCTGACGGCGCCTCTGGAGCCTCCTCCTGATGGGTCCCCTCTTGGGATCCCACCTCGGTGTCCTTGTCGGCGCGTGGGGTAGAGGCGGTCGGGACGGAATTTACGTCCGACGAGGCCAACGACCCGCTCATCGAGTCGGGGAGATCGTCATCAACCGGACTACAGGCAGAATGCGGTGTTAGAAGGATACTGCATGACATAAAAGGTACGGCGTATGAATGATCCGGATACTTACGATCTCGCCGAACGCCTGGCCCTTGGGGACCACTCATCCTCGCCGACGTTGATGTTGGCGAAACTGTCCGGGGGGATAGTTCTCCCCCTCTTGGACCCTTCGGCCTCCCCGATTGGGGAAGCCTTCCTCTTCTTCTCTCCCTCCTCCGGGAGAGAATACTCCTCCTCCTCGTCTTCAGGGGAGGAGTCCTCGTCGTCGTCAGACGCCTAATTACGGGAACTCTTTCGAGTCCCCGTGGCCACCTTCTTGGCCTTCTTCTCCGGCACCACGTGCGGTGCCGGAACCAGTAGCCCTGTTAAGCGGGCGTTCACTGGGTCTTCTGGCATGGGAGCCGGGCTGATGAGCAGCTTGGCCTTCTCCATCCATTCCTGTCAAAGGAAGAGGCAGAATGAAACCTCACTAGAGTCAATCTAATTATCACAAGTGTCCCGTAACGGGGTTGAATCACTTACCTCGTCAGTTGGACACTGCGAGCTGAATCAGCGATCTTCCGTCGCGGATGCGGGGGCTTCGGCGCCCTTGAACAGCACTCTCCAGGCACCTTCGTATGTTGTATCGAAGAGCCCACTTAGCGCCTGGTGCTGTTCCGGATTGAACTCCCACGAGTTGAATGCCCGTTCTTGGCATGGGAGAATCCGCCGGAGAAGCATGACTTGGACCACGTCGACGAGAAGAAGCTTACTGCTCACCATCTTCTTGATGCAGGCTCGGAGTCCCGTCACCTCCACCAGATTGCCCCACTGCAAGGCCTTCTCTTTCCAGGAGGTGAGCTGCGTGGGGATTCCAGATCTAAACTCGGGGGCCGCCGCCCATGTGGGCTTGGGCGGCTCAATGATGTAGAACCACCCCGATTGCCACCCCTTGACGGAGTCCACGAAGGTCCCTTGTAGCCAAGGGACGTTGGGAAATTTACCCAACATGGCGCCTCCGCATTCCGCTTGCGTGCCCTTCACAACCTTGCAGCGTTGAAGGTCTTGAGCCACAGCCGAAGTGGGGCTGAATGCGAGAAAGGCCTCGCACACCCACGATAAACGCCGAGATGTTGAGGATGAAGTTGGCGCCGGATCTTGGAAATCCAGGCCGTAGTAAAACATGAGCCCCGGACAAATGGATGGAGCGGAAAGCCCGATCCGCGGAGGAAGTGGGGAGGAAGACGACCCTCTCATGAGGCCCGGGGTAGGGATGAGCTGCCCTCGTCGGGCAGCCGATCGCGATATCGCCGAAAGGTATCCGCGTCGCGCAGCTTGGTGATGTCCTCCTCCTTGGCGGTGGAGGCTAACCATTTACCTCCTACTCCGGACATATTCGGAGAAGGTCGGCGAGATCTTGCGAGCTCGGCGTTGGAGCTTGAGTTCGCAGGATGGATAAGCAAAGGAGGAAGAAGGCGTGGGTGAGAAGGTGAATCCTTATCCCTTATATATAGGCGGACAAAACTATGCGTCCCCCACCGGCCTGGTAAAACTCGCTTATCTCCCAAGCACCACCATCAATGGCGCGGTTGGGTTACCCACGCACGTATTGATGAGAATCCCGGAATAAGGGGAACACGATCTCTGCTTCGACAGGACGTGCCAAGGAAACCGCTTCGCTAAACGTGTTGAGGTGGTATAGATTCAAACAAAGGCTTGGTTACGGTGTGATGTCACACCGCATAATACGTTAGCAGATTGAGCTAGTGTATATTCTATTCTCTCTACAGTGGAATGTGGAATTTATTTTGCAGAGCCAGACACTATCCTGGTGTTCATTATCTTCTCTGGATTATTCAAGGGAGGAACCCGCCTTGCAATGCCGAACATTATGCGGCCGGACTTATCGTCATTGAAGACTGGTTCGAGGGCTCTTGAGGAGTCTGGACAAGGGGTGTCCGGACAGCGGACTATCAATATCCGCCAGACTCCAAGACTACGAAGATACAAGATTGAAGACTCCGGCTCGTGTCCGGATGGTACTTTCCTTCGCGTGGAAGGCAAGCTTGGCGATACGGATATGTAGATTTTCTACCATTGTAACCGACTCTGTGTAACCCTAGCCTCCTCCGGTGTCTATATAAACCGGAGGGCTTTAGTCCGTAGGACAACATACATCTCAACAATCATACCATAGGCTAGCTTCTAGGGTTTAGCCTCCTTGATCTCGTGGTAGATCTACTCTTGTACTACCCATATCATCAATATTAATCAAGCAGGATGTAGGGTTTTACCTCCATCGAGAGGGCCCGAACCTGGGTAAAAACATCGTGTCCCTCGTCTCCTGTTACCATCCGCCTAGACGCACAGTTCGGGACCCCCTACCCGAGATCCGCCGGTTTTGACACCGACACTAACCATGGCATGAAACAAGTGGATCCAAATCAGCCCCTTACGAAGCAACGCATAAACTAGGGTTTAAGCTTATGTCACTCTAGCAACCCATCATCTACTTATTACTTTCCAATGCCTTCCTCTAGGCCCAAATAATGGTGAAGTGTCATGTAGTCGACGTTCGCATAACACCACTAGAGGAGAGACAACATACATCTCATCAAAATATCGAATGAATACCAAATTCACATGACTACTAATAGCAAGACTTCACCCATGTCCTCAGGAACAAACGTAACTACTCACAAAGCATATTCATGTACATAATCAGAGGGGTATTAATATGCATTAAGGATCAGAACATATGATCTTCCACCAAATAAACCAACTAGCATCAACTACAAGGAGTAATCAACACTACTAGCAACCCAGAGGTACCAGTCTGAGGTTTTGGTACAAAGATTGGATACAAGAGATGAACTAGGGTTTGAGAGGAGATGGTGCTTGTGAATATGTTGATGGAGATTGACCCCCTCCCGATGAGAGGATCGTTGGTGATGACGATGGTGATGATTTCCCCCTCGCGGAGGGAAGTTTCCCCGGCAGAACAGCTCCGCTGGAGCCCTAGATTGGTGCCGCCAAGGTTCCGCCTCGTGGCGGCGGAGTTTCGTCCCGTAAGCTTGCTTATGGTTTTTTCTAGGGAAAGGATTCATATAGAAGAAGATGGGCACCGGAGGGCTGCCAGGTGGCCCACGAGGCAGGGGGACGCGCCCAGGTGGGTAGGGCGCGCCCCCCACCCACGTGGGTGGTGGGTGACCCCCCTCAGGTATTTCTTCTGCTGGATAGTTTTTATTAATTCCCAAAATGACTTTTGTGGAGTTTCAGGACTTTTCGAGCTGTACAGAATAGGTCTCCAATATTTGCTCCTTTTCTAGCCCAGAATCCCAGCTGCCGGCATTCTCCCTCTTCATGTAAACCTTGTAAAATAAGAGATAATAGCCATAAGTATTGTGACATAACGCAAAATAATAGCCCACAATGCAATAAATATTGATATAAAAGCATGATGCAAAATGGACGTATCAACTCCCCCAAGCTTAGACCTCGCTTGTCCTCAAGAGGGAGCCGATATCGAAAAATATGTCCAAAAGTTTATAGATAGAGGTGTCGATAAAACTAAAATACAGATATGAGGGCATCATGATCATTCTTATAACAACAACATATATATATATAATTTGTCATATGATTTCTTATGCTCAAGTAACAATCTATTCACAATGTCAAGTATGATTCAAAAACTTCATTGAAAAGTAACAAACTATAATCTCAGTCATTGAAGCAATTGCAATTTATCATAACATAGGAAAGAGTCAACATAAGAGCTTTTCAGCAAGTCCACATACTCAACTATCATTTGGTCTTTCACAATTGCTGACACTCACACAATACTTACGGTTATGGAGTTTTAATCAGACACAGAGAAAGATAGGGGCTTATAGTGTTGCCTCCCAACCTTTTATCTCAAGGGTAATGTCAACAATAATATTTCATGCTAACTTACATACAATTGGATATATATATCTGGGTCTTTCCAACATGAGGTTCTTGCCAAAGGATAAAATGTAAAAAGGAAAGGTGAAGATCACCTTGACTCTTGCATAATGTAAAAGATAGGACCTTCGCCAAGGGAAACAGAGGTTGTCATGTGCTTTTTGGTTAGATGCACGAAATCTTAATGCAAAAGAACGTCACTTTATATTGCCACCTGTGATATGAACCTTTATTATGCAGTTCGTCGCTTCTATTACTTCCATATCACAAGATCATATAAATCTTATTTTCTCCACACTAATAAGTCATACATATTTAGAGAGCAAATTTTTATTGCATGCAACATGACAATTACTTGAAGGATCTTACTCAATCCATAGGTAGATATGGTGGACTCTCATGGCAAAACTGGGTTTAAAGATGTTTGGAAGCACAAGTAGTATCTCTACTTGGTGCAAGGAATTTGGCTAGCATGAGGGGGAAAGGCAAACTCAACATGTTTGAATGATCCATGACAATATACTTTAACTGAGATGTGAGAAAACATAACCCATTACGTTGTCTTCCTTGTCCAACGTCAACTCTTTAGCATGTCATACTTTAATGAGTGCTTATAATCATAAAAGATGTCCAAGATAGTATATTTATATGTGAAAACCTCTCTTTCTTTATTACTTCCTATTAATTGCAACAATGACCAAAACTATGTTTGCTAACTCACAACAACTTTTATGTACCATACTCTTTATATGTGAAGTCATTACTACCCATAAGATCAATATAGTCTCTTGATTTCTTTTTATTCTTTTTGTTATTTTCTCAAGATCATAGCAAGATAGCAAAGCCCTTGACTCAACACTAATCTTTATTATATGTAGCTCACGAACTTGATTACATAGGGGGATCACAAAGCAAAACTCAAAACTAATTCATACCAAAACTTTATTCTACTAGATCAAGATATTATCAAAAGGATTGAACTAGGTAATATGGTAAAGATAGGAGTGTGATGGTGATACGATACCAGGGCACCTCCCCCAAGCTTGGCAGTTGCCAAGGGGAGTGCCAAAACCCATGTGATTATGTCCTCGGAGGTGGTGATGATGGAGTTGTTGATGATGTAGGCTTCTTCCTTAATTTGCACTTGAGAATGGAATTTTGCTCCCTTAGATCATCGATCTCCTGCTCAAGGGTTAATATCCTTTTGCATAGTTCCTGTTTGTTTTCTTGCAAGAGACGAAAAGGGATAAACTCCATCTTGGGTTTCTTTGCCCTATCAGGGAGGCTTGACTTTTTGAACTCCACATGCATGTCCCCAGGTTGAGGTAACGAGACTTCATCTTCATCTGAGCTCGTCTCCTCCTTTCTCTTTGGCTCGTAGTCTTCTTCTTCCTCAGTGGTCCAGCCACGATGCTGCAAATCCCCGTAGACCTTAGGGTCCGCAAGGTAATCAGCCACATAGCTTTCTCCCTTCGAATCTTGGGACGACATATTGCTCTAATTTGCAGTAGAAACATCTCAAAACAAAGACAGAGGATATTTGCGTGATACGGTGGTCAAAACCCTCGGGAGATTATAATGAACTTTTACCGATAGAAAGAAGTATCGTGCAAGAAAACGGAGTCCGGAGAGCACACGAGGTGCCCACGAGGCAGGGGCGCGCCTAGGGGGGTAGGGCGTTCCCTCCACCCTCGTGGATGCCTCGTGTCCTTCCCGGACTACTTCTTATTTTCCTATATTCTTAAATATTCCAAAACAGAGAAAAATTGCCATTAGAACTGTTTTGGAGTCGGTTTAGTTACCGTACTGCATACCTATTCCTTTTGGAGTCTGAAACGTTATGGAAAGTGTCTCTTATGTATTCCTCCAGGGTTACGGTTTCAATAACATTAGTTTCAACATTTATAGTATCACCTGAGATCTAATGTTTGATTCTTTGACCGTTCACCACCTTTGGATTTGTGCCTTCGGAATTGTTGATTTTTATGGCACCGGAACGATAGACCTCCTCGATAACGTAGAGAGAAGTTTTCCTGCAAAAAATCTTAAACGAGAGTTGGAAAGCAAAACATAATCACCTACGTTAAACTCACGCTTTTGTATCCTTTTGTCATGCCATCTTTTAAGTTTATCTTTAAACAGTTTGGTATTCTCATAGGCCTGGGTTCTCCATTCATCAAGTGAGCTAATGTCAAATACCCTCTTCTCACCGGCAAGTTTGAAATCATAATTGAGCTCTTTAATAGCCCAATATGCCTTATGTTCTAGTTCGAGAGGTAAATGACATGCTTTTCCACATACCATTTTATATGGAGACATACCCATAGGATTTTTATATGCAGTTCTATAGGCCCATAATGCATCATCAAGTTTCTTGGACCAACTCTTTCTAGATCTATTAACAATCTTTTGTAGAGTTAATTTAAGCTCTCTGTTACTCAATTCTACTTGACCACTAGACTATGGGTGATAAGGAGATGCAATTCTATGATTAACATCATACTTAGCAAGCATTTTACGGAAAGCACCATGAATAAAATGTGAACCACCATCAGTCATTAAATGTCTAGGGACTCCAAACCTCAGAAAAATAACTTCTTTAAGCATCTTAATAGAGGTGTTATGATCAGCACTACTAGTTGGAATAGCTTCTACCCACTTAGTAATGTAATCAATAGCAACTAAAATATGTGTATACCCATTAGAGGCAGGAAACGGTCCCATATAATCAAAGCCCCAAACATCAAATGGTTCAATAACAAGAGAAAAATTCATAGGAATTTCTTGACGTCTACTAATATTACCAATTCTTTGACATTCATCACAAGAAAAGACAAACATACGGGCATCTTTGAAGAGAGTAGGCCAATAAAAACCGGATTGCAATACCTTACGTGCAGTTCTATCTCTAGCTTGCTGTCCTCCATATGCCTCAGAGTGACACTTGCGTAGGATCCGTTCCTGTTCATGCTCAGGTACACAACATCTAATAACACCATCTACTCCTTATTTATAAAGGTGTGGGTCATCCCAGAAGTAATGTCTTAAATCATAGAAGTACTTTTTCTTTTGTTGGTATGTGAAACTAGGTAGTATAAATTTAGCAACAATGTAATTAGCATAATCGGCATACCATGGAGCAGTACGAGAAGCATTTATGATAGCTAATCGTTCATTAGGAAAGCTATCATCTATATGTAGTGGGTCATCAAGAACATTCTCTAACCTAGATAGGTTGTCTGCAATGGGGTTCTCATCTCCCTTTCTATCAATAATATGCAAAGCAAATTCTTGTAGCAAGAGAACTCATCTAATAAGTCTAGGTTTAGCATCTTTCTTTTCCATGAGATATTTAATAGCTGCATGATCAGTGTGAATAGTTACTTTAGAATCAACAATATAAGGTCTGACCTTATCACAAGAAAATACAACTGCTAAGAATTCTTTTTCAGTAGTAGCATAATTTCTCTGAGCAGTGTCTAGAGTTTTACTAGCATATTGAATAACATTTAGTTTCTTATCATCTTGTTGCCCAAGAACAACACCTACAACATAATCGCTAGCATCACACATAATTTCAAAGGGTAAATTCCAACCAGGTGGCTGAACAATAGGTGCAGAAATCAAAGCTTTCTTAAGTATTTCAGATGCTTCTATGCAATCATCATCGAAGACAAAAGGAATATCTTTTTGTAATATATTAGTCAGAGGCCAGAGATTTTAGAAAAGTCCTTAATGAACCTCCTATAAAAACCGGCATGACCAAGGAAACTTCTTATACCTTTACTGTCCTTGGGCACGACATCTTTTCAATAGCATCAACCTTAGCTTTATCAACTTCAATACCTTTCTCAGATATTTTATGCCCCAAGACAATGCCTTCATTAACCATAAAGTGGCACTTCTCCCAATTCAAAACAAGACTAGTATCTTCACATCTCTGCAACACTCGTTCAAGGTTGCTCAAGCAATCATCAAAAGAGGATCCATAAATGGAGAAATCATCCATGAATACCTCACAAATCTTTTCACAAAAGTCAGAGAATATAGCCATCATGCATCTTTGAAAGGTAGCAGGTGCATTACATAAACCAAAAGGCATACGTCTATAAGCAAAAGTACCAAAAGGGCAAGTAAAAGTGGTCTTTTCTTGATCCTCAGCTAACACAGGTATTTGAGAGAAACCAGAGTAACCATCTAGAAAGCAAAAATGTTTATGTTTGGATAGTCTTTCTAGCATTTGATCAATAAAAGGTAAAGGGTAATGATCTTTTTAGTAGCTTTATTTAATTTGCGGAAATCAATTACCATCCTATAACCTATAATAATTCTTTGTGGGATCAATTCATCTTTATCACTAGGAACGACAGTAATACCTCCCTTCTTAGGGACACAATGGACATGACTTACCCACTTACTATCAGCAACGAGATAAATTATACCTGCCTCGAGGAGCTTTAGTATTTCCTTTCTTACCAGTTCTTTCATCTTAGGATTTAATCGTCGTTGGTGATCAATGACTGGTTTGGCGTCTTCCTCCAATTTTATTTTGTGTTTGCATAGAGTGGGACTAATGCCCTTATGATCATCAAGAGTATATCCAATAGCAGCACAGTGCTTCTTCAGAGTTTTCAATAATCTTTCCTCTTCCTACTCTGAAAGGTTAGCACTAATAATAACATGATATATCTTATTTTCATTAAGATAAGCATATTTGAGAGTATCAGGTAATGGTTTAAGCTCAAACACGGGATCACCCTTTTGTGGAGGAGGATCCCCTAGGATTTCGACAGGCAAGTTGTGTTTCAAAATAGGACCCTGTTTAAAGAATACTTCATCTGTTTCCTTTCTTTCATTCATAAACATATCATTTTCATGGTCTTACAAATATTGTTCTAAAGGATCAGTAGGAGGCACGGCAATAGAAGAAAGACCAATAATTTCATCCTTACTAGGCAATTCTTTATCATGGGGTTGTCTACAAAATTTAGCAAAATTAAACTCATGTGCCATATCCCCCAAACCAATAGTAACAACATCCTTTCTGCAATCTATCTTAGAATTAACAATATTCAAGAAGGGTCTACCAAATATAGTGGGACTAAAGTCATTTTGTGGGGAACCAAGAACAACAAAATCAGCAGGATATTTAACATTCCCATACAAGACTTCAACATCTCTAACAGTCCCAATTGGTGAAATAGTATCTCTATTTGCAAGCTTAGTTGTAACATCAATTTCTTCTACCTCTGCAGGTGCAATATCATGCATAATTTCTTCATATAAGGAAAAAGGTATTGCACTGGCACTAGCACCCATATCGCATAAGGCATGATAGCAATGATCTCCTATTTTAATAGAAATAACAGGCATACCTACAACAGGTCTATGTTTCTTAGCATCGGGTCTAGCAATTCTAGCAGCTTCATCACAGAAGTAAATAACATGCCCATATTTATTATCAGCCAAGAGATCTTTAACCATAGCAATACTAGGTTCAACTTTAATTTGCCCAGGAGGTGAATATGTTCTAGTATTACTCTTACAAACAGTAGTTGAAGCTTTAGCATGATCCTTTATCCTAACAGGGAAAGGTGGTTTCTCAACATAAGTAGTAGGAACAAAAGGATCATTATAAGTGATAGTTTTTTCTTCAACTACAATAGGTGCAACTACTTTTACTTCAGTGGGACGATTATATTTAAACCAGTTCTCCTTAGGGAGATCAACATGAGTAGCAAATGATTCACAGAAGGAAGCTACTATCTCAGAGTCAAGTCCATATTTAGTGCTAAATCCACGAAAAGCATCGGTATCCATAAAAGATTTAACACAATCAAACTTAGGTGTCATACCTGACTCCTTACCATCGTCGGAATCCCAATCTTTAGAGTTGCGTTTAATTCTTTCCAATAAACCCCAATTGAATTCAGTAGTCTTCATCATATAAGAACCAACACAAGAAGTATCGAGCATGGAGCGATTGTTGAGAGAAAGCCGAGCATAAATTTTTTGAATAGTCATTTATCTTGAGAGCTCATGATTGGGGCATGAATATAACATTGCCTTAAGCCTCCCCCAAGCTTGAGCGATGCTTTCTCCTTCGCGAGGCCAAAAATTATATATATAATTACGACCACAATGAACAAGATGCATAGGATAAAACTTCTGGTGAAATTCCAATTTCAATCATTTGTAGTCCCATGATCCCATATCATCACATAGCCTATACCATGTCAATGCATCTCCCTTCAAAGATAAAGGGAAGATCTTCTTCTTAATAACATCATCGGGCATACCTGCAAGCTTAAATAATCCACAAACTTCATCCACATAGATGAGGTGTAAATCGGGATGCAATGTTCCGTCTCCTACAAAGGGATTAGCTAGCAGTTTCTCTACCATACC
The DNA here is from genome assembly GCA_021437245.1 of Aegilops speltoides. Taxonomy (NCBI): domain Eukaryota; kingdom Viridiplantae; phylum Streptophyta; class Magnoliopsida; order Poales; family Poaceae; genus Aegilops; species Aegilops speltoides. The sequence goes on from CM038143.1 coordinate 194,317,067, forward strand.
CGAAGGAATTTCAAAGTAAACATTTTCAGTAGGTTCAGTAGGCTGAGGAGCAACTCTTTGCTCTACTAGTCAGGGTGAAGATACCCCGAACAAGCCCCTCAAAGGATTAGTTTCCATAGTAACAAGTGACAGTAAATTTTAGCACACTATATAAATGTTTCCTTACCAAGTTTCACTCACCAAAGGCACTTCGCTCCCCGGCAACGGTGCCAGAAAAGAGTCTTGATGACCCACAAGTGTAGGGGTTCTATCGTAGTCCTTTCGATAAGTAAGAGTGTCGAACCCAACGAGGAGCAGAAGGAAATGACAAGCGGTGTTCAATAAGGTATTCTCTGCAAGCACTGAAATTGTAGGTAACAAATAGTTTTGTGATAAGATAATTTGTAACGGGTAACAAGCAATGAAAGTAAATAAGGTGCAAAAATGTGGCCCAATCCTTTTTGTAGCAAAGGACAAGCCTGGACAAGTTCTTATAATGAGAAAAGCGCTCCCGAGGACACATGGGAATTATCGTCAAGCTAGTTTTCATCACGCTCATATGATTCGCGTTCGTTACTTTGATAATTTGATATGTGGGTGGACCGGTGCTTGGGTACTGCCCTTTCTTGGACAAGCATACCACTTATGATTAACCCCTATTGCAAGCATCCACAACTACAAAAGAAGTATTAAGGTAAACCTAACCATAGCATGAAACAAGTGGATCCAAATCAGCCCCTTACGAAGCAACGCATAAACGAGGGTTTAAGCTTCTGTCACTCCAGCAACCCATCATCTACTTATTACTTCCCAATTCCTTCCTCTAGGCCCAAATAATTGTGAAGTGTCATGTAGTCGACGTTCACATAACACCACTAGAGGAGAGAAAACATACATCTCATCAAAATATCGAACTGATACCAAATTCACATGACCACTAATAGCAGGACTTCACCCATGTCCTCAGGAACAAACGTAACTACTCACAAATCATATTCATGTCCATAATCAGAGGGGTATTAATATGCATAAAGGATCTGAACATATGATCTTCCACCAAATAAACCAACTAGCATCAACTACAAGGAGTAATCAACACTACTAGCAACCCACAGGTACCAATCAGAGGTTTTGAGACAAAGATCATGTACAAGAGATGAACTAGGGTTTGAGAAGAGATGGTGCTAGTGAAGATGTTGATAGAAGTTGACCCCCTCTCGATGAGAGAATCGATGGTGATGACGATGGCAATGATTTCGCCCTCCCCGATGGAAGTTTCCTCTGCAGAACAGCTTCGCCGGAGCCCTAGATTGGTTCCGCCTCGTGGCGGCAGAGTTTCGTCCTGTAAGCTTGCTTATGATTTTTTCCAGGGAAAAAGGCTTCATATAGAAGAAGATGGGCACCGGAGGGCTGCCAGGTGGCCCACGAGGCAGGGGGCGCGCCCAGGGGGGTCGGGCGCGCCCCCACCCTCGTGGGTGGTGGGTGGCCCCCCCTCAGGTATTTCTTCCACTGGATATTTTTTATTAATTCCCAAAATGACTTTCGTGGAGTTCCAGGACTTTTGGAGCTCTGCAGAATAGGTCTCCAATATTTTCTCATTTTCCAGCCCAGAATCCCAACTGTCGGCATTCTCCCTCTTCATGTAAACCTTGTAAAATAAGAGAGAATATCCATAAATATTGTGACATAACGCGAAATAATAGCCCATAATGCAATAAATATCGATATAAAAGCATGATGCAAAATGTACGTATCACGGGGTTAAGCATCATTTTGTTGACCTGGAGACTATCAAAGGTCTCTTTCAAATCATCCAATAGAGCCTCCTTCTTTCTAGGGTTCACAACAATATCATCCACATAAGTATGAACATCACGTCAAATCTGACTATGAAAATAGTTCTGGACACAACGCTGATAAGTCGCATGCACACTCTTGAGCCCAAAAGGCATAGACACATAGCAGAAAGCTCCAAAAGGTGTTACAAAAGTCGTCTTCTCTTGGTCTTTGACTGCAATCTTGATCTGATGATAACAAGCATAAGCTTCCAGGAAACACAAATGCTCACCACGCCGTGGCATCTACGATCTGATTGATACGGGGAAGAGCAAAAGGATCATCTGGACAAGCTTTATTGAGGTCTGTATAATCCACACACATACGCCCAATGCCATTTTTCTTAAGTACCAACACCGCATTAGCCAACCACTCAGGGGGAAATTTCAACGATGAACCGGGCCTCTAAGAGCCGGACCACCTCCTCTCCAATGGCATTACATCTCTCTTCATTAAAAGGATGAATGAATTGCTTGTTCGGCTTAAATTTAGGATCAATATTGAGAGTGTACTCAGCGAGTTCTCTTGGTACACCCGACATGTTTGAAGGCTTCCATGCAAAGATGTCCCAGTTCTCACAGATGAACTCGATGAACGCGCTTTCCTATTTTGGATCCATATTAGCACAAATAGTGTACTGTTGAGATGAGTCGAGAGGGACAAAGTCAACCTGTTTGGTATCATCCGCCGATTTAAACTTCAACAAAGGGTCTTGCTCCATGGTTGGCTTCTTTAACGGAGTCATGTCAGCCGGGGTCAACATTATCCTTATAAAACTTAAGTTCCTCTGTAGAACAAGAAGACTCAGCGTAAGCAGCATCACCTTCCTCACATTCTAAAGCAATCTTTCTATTACCATGAACCATAATGGTACCCTTATGTCCTAGCATCTTAAGTTGTAGATACACATAACAATGCCATGACATAAATTTGGCATAAGCCGGCCGTCCAAACAAAGCATGATAAGGGCTCTTAATTTTGACCACCTCAAACCACAACGTCTCTACCCTGTAATCATGGTCATCACTAAAAGCCACCTCCAAGGCAATCTTACCAACTGGGTATGCCGACTTACCAGGTACCACGCCGTGAAAGACTGTAGAAGACGGCTTAAGATTTTTGTCAGTCAAATTCATACAGAGAAAAGTATCATAATAAAGGATATTTATGCTGCTGCCTCCATCCATGAGCACTTTACTAAATTTATAACCCCCAACTCGAGGGGCTACCACCAATGCTAGCTGACCCTGATTGTCAACCTGGGGTGGGTGATCCTCACGGATCCATATAGTTGTGTCAGGACCCCGACTCAATGCCACATCGATCTAGCATGTAACACCTCATATCACTTTGCGGCCTCACGCACGGTATTCCCACGGGTGTCGCCTTACCTTGCCCAGGACCGTTTGCGCCTTTTGGCACACGTATTTGATAGTGTCGCTAGCAACCATATGACAAGAAGCCCGGGCTGACATGGCTAGTCGTGAACCCAAAGTGGCACTAACTTACAGGGACAGGCATACATGACCCAGCAACGAACGTGTTGGTCATCAGTGAGTGAATCCGGGCTGTAGCACTAGGCTAGCAGGACTTCGGTAAATCGAGCTGTAGCAGGCTAACAGGACTCCGATATTCATCGCGTGACATTTCCACGAAGGGATAGACATAGGAACGAAGAAGGACACATGCCGGCCAGCCTAAGTGTTCCGGAGCAGTAACAAGCTACCATGGCTCAGTTGAAGCACTAGGAGACATTTCCCAGTAAGAGAGGCTACGAAGGATAAACAACTAGATAGTCAGATCCCACACATACCACAATCATACACACAATATGCTCGATATGTGCAAATACAAAAAGGCATCACAACAAGACTCTACAAATCAAGTACTTTATTTAAAGGCTCAGAGAGCCATACATATCATACACACAAGTATGGGTCACACGACCCAGCATTCAAGTCATACAAACATACAAGCCAACAGCGGAAGTAACTTGTCTGAGTACAAACAACTAGGAAATAAAAGAGGCTTGGGAAAGCCTAACTATACTACACGGTCCATCGTGAGCTCAGGATCACCACCTGGGCTTCACCCTACTCGTCGACATTGACGTCTATGAAGAACCCATCAGAAGGGTTGCAGCGTCTTCTGTAAAACGTAAATTAAGCAACATGAGTACAAAGGTACTCAGCAAGACTTACATCAGACCCTACATACATGCACATTATCAACAAGGGATGGTGGGGTTATTGCAGCAAGCCAGCTTTGACTCTTGGCTAAGCTATCTTACGAGTCTCCAACTTGAAATGGTTTTGCACACTCGAGTCCACTACACACCACTTCAATACACTACCGAGGATCCACCTCCGTCATCCTACGGAAGAGCCATCCTCAGCACTCACGCTTATCTTGAGGTTTTTAGTAGTATCCATTTACTTGTCTATGAACTGTATAGGCAACCAAGTAGTCCTTATCATGACGCGCTATTCAATAGATGATGTTAACCATGCAGGGGTGTACTTCTTCATACATGTTTCCACCACTTAGCGTCTGGACACGACATGTGCTCAACAGATTTCAAGCGAAAGCCGGCGTGGGTGTGGACCATGACCTACCTAAACACCTAAGTCTCTAGTCCAGGTTTATTGCCTATTCAGGTTCCATCCGCAGGGAGTCCGGCCAAGGTTTCCACATACGGCCCCGAATGACGTGTACAGGGTTCCGAGACACCTAACGGGTGCCCGATATACCCGGCCACATACCTACCGCATAATAGCCCACCGCACGGGTCAGTGCTGTCCACGACCTCCAGCAAGCAACAAACACCAGAAACTACTTGCAACTCCTGGACAGAGGACAGGGGTGGATAAGAAGTCGAGCGGGGTCATATTTTAGGCCCAATGTATGGTAGTAGCTGAATCTTAAATCACACATACATATCTCAGTGCTTAAGGACGGCTTCAATGAAACAACCCACCATGTACTCCTACATGGCCTGTCATCGATACCTTTCCAAATCGTGTTCAACACATCACTCCCATTACCGACATGATCATTTCACTCTAGCCCATCACCCAGATGAACCAGACCTGGCATGACTCTAAGCATAGCAGGCATTGCAAGGTAGGAATAACAAATACACATGGCTCAATCAACTCCTACACATGCTAGTGGGTTTCATCTAGTTACTGTGGCAATGACAGGTCATGTAGAGGAAATGGGTTCAACTACCGTAGCACACAACAGTTTGAAACGCGTTGTCTTAATGCAGTAAAAGAGAGCAGAGGCGAGAACATGGGATTGTATCGATATGATTAAATGGTTGGTTGCTTGCCTTGCGGGTCCTTGGACTGGTATTGCTCTTCGTTAGGGTATACGTGATACATGAGACATGGCAAAATGAGTGTATTGGGCTAATGCAACTAAGACCAGATGGGTTTGAACCATTTTGAATCAAAGATTCAAGTTTCAAGCTCATACATGGCCCTTAATAGTGCTTTGTCTTGTTTTGCACTAAACAGTAGGTTAACTTGTTTAAACATGCATGAAACCAGTACAGATGGATAGATTGGATTTTTTGATCATTTTTCATATATAACACTTTGCATTTGGAGCTACAGATTAATTTCTATGATTTTTTGTATTTTTTAGTATTTTCTGGAATTTCCTGTATAAGAATAATTCTAGTAATTGAATTACTGCTTCAGCATTGCGTCAGGGTGACGTCAGTGGTCAACGCGGACGGTCCAGGTCAAACCTGACCAGTGGGTCCCACGTGTCAGTGTCATCAGTCTTACTAATTTTTAGTTAGTACTAATCCTAGTTAATTAGCAGGACTAGGCCCCACCTGTCATTGACCCAGGGGGGTCAAACTGGGCCCACCCGAGGTCAAACGGGGTCAGCGGGGTCAAACTCGCCGGCGTTTAGCCGCTGGCGAGGCCAAACGCGGTGGGGCAGTGCTGGTTTTGTGCTTCGATGACCAAAATGACGGCGGAGCACGTCTACATGACGCGGGGAGTTAGCCGCGTCCAGTGGTGGTGGGGCTCGGGGTCGTCGGAAATAGCACTGGCGACGACCTTGGTGGCTGCCGGAGCTCGGGTGAGCAAGGGCTCGTCACTAGGAGGCACGGCGAGGAACATGGAGTAGTGCTACGGCCTCCTGGGGGTGCGGTGAGGTTAGCGGGCAGGGTGGCGAGGCCGTTGCGTGGCCGGAGTCTCGTCGGCGACGAGCTTGGCGGCGGCGCGTGCGGGTGAGCTTCGTGCAGTCGCTACGCGGCTCGAGAGAGAGAATAGAGAGGATAGGGAGGTGGCCAGGCTCACGGTGGTTGCGACGGAGCAGACAGCGAGGTCGGGGACGAACTGCTGCGGCGGTGACGACGAAGGGGATCTCCGACGGTGGCGGAGTCGGGCGAGGTCGATGTGGTGGCTTCGGGGCACACGAGCGCTCGGGGCTCGGCCTGGTCGATGGAGAAGACGATGGCGGAGCTGCTGGACACGGTCAGAGGGCGCAGGGACAACGGTGGCTACATCTACGACGGCGAGGTGGCGGCGGCTGCGTTGGCCATGGTGGAGGGGAGCAAGGGAGAGGCCATGGGGGCGAATGGACGTGTCCAGGGGGTCGAGGGCGCGACGTGGAGGTCGTCTAGCTCATCCAACGGTGAAGCGGCAAGCAGGTGGCGTCGTGGAGAGCTCGTGCTCGTCGGTATCATGTCCTCGCCACTGGCGAGGACGGCAATGGTCAAGCGCGGCCAAGATAAAGGTTAGGCCGCCAGGTGGGTCGGGGCGTGGGTTTGGCCAGGTAAGTGGGGTTTTCCATTTATTTCTGTTTTGTTTTATTTCTGTAAGTTTGTTGCATTTCTCAAAATACTTAGGCATCTCCAAAAATCACCAAACTGCACATGGCCACTGTTTGGAATATATCCAGCATGGAACATTTTAGTTTGTGATTATTTGAGCATTTGAAATATTTTATAGTATTTAAATGCCCAATTCAAATAACTAATGATTTAATCCAGTGACCTTAGGATGACCTAGAAATTTGTGCATCACTTTTCGCACTGGTTTAAGACCAAGGCAGAGGTGATGAACATTTTAGAAGGGCATTTCAGGTTCATTGAAAATATTTTTAGTAAACCCTAGTTGGTTTCAGGGGGTGCTGGGGGTTCTGTCATCCCCATTTCAAGTTTCCGATGAATGTTAAACATGATGCAAGCACACTAGTGCATGAACTAGCTAGGGTGTGACAGGTTGGCTGCTCTAACCACCATAAGTATCGAGGCACCGCCGACTCAACTGTATTAACCGCACACTTATGAACCTTCTGATCTCGCTTGTAAAGGCTTGTGGTGAAAACATGATATTGGCCACTGTTAAGCTGCTTTGGATTACTGTGATACCCTGACTGATGTTGCTAGTTATTCTGACTTGGCTGCTGATTATAACCACTAAGATTACCTTGTCCTTGATATCCAGAATTTGAGCCCCCACCCCCAAAGACGTGCCCATGTAAACCGCATCCCGACCCGCCGTGCGAGCCGTTATTGTTATTGTTATGATGATCCTGATGAAAGCCAGAGCTCTTATATTCCTTCATGATAAAACAATCCTTCCATAATGACCTGAAGGCATATTCAAAAAACTGTGCTTCGGGCAAGGTTCATTTAACATTGCCTCTAGGTTAAGCTTCGGTCCTTTAAACAGAGGCGGCTTTCCGTTGTGACACTGATTGTTATTCTGTGCATTGGTATTGGCCACAAAATCTGACCCACCGTCAGTTTGCTTGTACTTACCGTTATTGCCTTGATTATGCCCTGTCATATTTTGCTACTCTCCTTTTCCGCCACTCTTCTTCCCCTTGCTGGACTTCTCCTCATCGGACACAGGGTCCTTAGTGCTGTTTGAGTCAGAGTATTTGATGAGATCCAATGAGCTCTCCCATGTCATTGCAGTGACGTTTAAGCCGCCCTAGCTTGTGTTTGAGGGACGTGAAGGGGAAATTCTTCTCTAAGATCAAAACAACAGAGCCTGCTATGATGCTATCCGATGAGTGGATAACCGCTGAGACCCGGCGCACCCAGCGGTGGGCTGAATCATCCTCGCGCTAGACACAAGCGTCTAGGTCGATGATCGACAGAGGCTGCTTGCACGTGTCGTTGAAATTCTGAATAAAACATGCCTTCAACTCAACCCATGAATTGATGGAGTTGGTAGGTACCCCTTTGAGCCAAGTTCGAGTCGGCCCATCCAGCATCATGGTGAAGCATTTGGCACATAAAACATCATTAACATCTAGCATCTCCATGGCCAGCTCGTAGCTCTCGATCTAGGCCTCAGGCGGAAGATCAGCTGTGTAATTAGGTACCTTGCGAGGACCCTTAAAATCTTTAGGCTGACATTCATTACGCAGAGTCGGCACTAGGCATGACGCACCCACCACCCTGGAAGTCATCCCAGCCTCCACATACACCGAATGGTTGCATTGAAGCTGCTGATTAGCTGCTAATTGAGCTGCCAGTTCTGCCTCTTGACGTGCTCTGGCCTGATCCCTGATGGCTTGAACATTGTTATCATCATGGGGTGGGTCATGCCCATGGGGCGGGTTACGATGCCGCTCGCTGCTGGAAACCGCCGATGACTCAATGCGTCGGCTGTAGCTTCGACTGTGGAATGGAGTTGAATGTATTCGCCCGCGGCTGTAAGAGTAAGCCGCCTGTTGAGCCACAGCCGTCTGAAGAAGTTCCACGGTGTTCTGGGTCTCTATCGCAGCTGGCGAATCGCCTTCAACTGGAAGAGCCGCCAGCCGTGAAGCTTCAGCAATAAGGTTTTCCAGCGGGTTAGAGTAATGACCCGGAGGTGTCGGCACTCACTGAGGTGGGGTCAAATTCAAACGAGGTGGGTTTTTATGTGGGGCTGAGCCACCACCCTAGTTGCGGGAACCTCCGCAGCCTAGGCCACACTGAGGGGGTTACTCGTCCCTGCTCCAGGTGTAATAAAAAGGTTTCGCCCCTCAAACTCCAGAGGTAGGCGGCTCTGGTGCCTCCTTTGAAGAACAACATTTGACGCATTCTGATCCAAGTTTAACTGGAAAGCTTCTACTTGAATCCGCTGTGACTTGGCCTCCAACGTGGCTCGCTCCATTGCCATCCTGGCATTCTCCGTATTAAGCTCCTCTCTAGCCTGGGCTACCTCATCTCGCAACTTTGCAACCTCCACATTATGTTGTGATTGAGTCGTTGGAGTCACTTCTACGGCTAACAGACTCGCCAAAAGCGTCCAAGAGCTCAGATAAGACTTGAGCCGGCGGGCGCACAGAGCCGCTCGCCCCGACCATAGCAGTGGCCGTTGAACCGGAGGTCATAGCCGCGGCAGTCAATGAATTCACCATCTGTTGCCTACCGGCCATGAAGATAGAAGACCTGTGTCATGCCCAATATGCGAACCTATCCTAAAGGAACTCGAAGATCCCACCAAGGATAGAAGCGCATATTGGAGACCCTTTTGCAAGGTGGATATCATTACATCATACCATTACATAATAGTTGGGGGTACATACAAAAGGCATACAATGCCGCATAAATACGACAACATCATACACAAGAGCAACATCCGACTATGGATGGAACAAAAATAGAAACTCAAACGTCATCTACCTTGCTAGCCAGGCTGTTGACCAGGAACCTATCCCCTGAACGAAGAAGAAGCAGAAGAAGAACTCCAAAACAAGTAAACATCGCTCTCACATCATGATCGTTGCATTACCTGTACCTGCAACTGTTGTTGCAGTAATCTGTGAGTCACGAGGACTCAGCAATCCCATTACCATGGGTATCAAGACTAGCAAAGCTTAATGGGTAAGGAATGGATAAGTGGTGAGGTTGCACCAACGACTAAGCAATGTATGGTAGCTAACTTACGAGTACAAGAATAAGATGAGAATCTACGCAAACGGTCACAAACTAGTTATGATCAAGAAGTGATCCTGAACTACTTAACTTCAAACATAACACCACCATGTTCTCTTCTCGACCCACTTGAAAATAGACCATCACGGTTACACACGCGGTTGGGTATTTTAGTTCGAATCTGGTGTCAAGTTCTCTACAACCGGATATGAAAATCTCCCATATGCCACATAACCGCGGGCATGACTTTCGAAAGATCAAACCCTGCAGGGGTGTCCCAACTTAGCCCATTACAAGCTCACGATCTGCAGAGACAATCGTCCATTGCGGGACATCCGATCAGACTCGGGATCCCGGTGCACAAGACATTTCGACAATGGTAAAACAAAACCAGCAAGACCTCCCAGTGTGCCCACAAATCCCGATAGGAGCCGCACGTATCTCGTTCTCAGGGCACAATGGATGAGTGAAGCGTACAAGAGCCAAATACCCCAAGTCGCATAGGGGTGGTTCCGCACGATGCTCAAGTTTGGACCAACACTCAGAGGAGCACTGGCCCGGGGGGTTGATTAAGAATACTAGGGGGCCAGCGAAAATCCTCTATTTAAGTTTTAGTTGTTATTAGGCAAATGGAAAACCAATGTTGGGCCTTGTTGGAAAAGTTTTATTCAAATTAAATTGTCAAGAGGGTCCCATACTCGTCACCGTGTTAGGGATGCAAAATCAAGGAAGATAACACCGGTATGATGAAAACTAGGGCGGCAAGAGTGGAACAAAACACCAGGCATAAGGCCGAGCCTTCCATCCTTTACCAAGTATATAGACGCATTAATTAAAAAAGAGATATTGTGATATCCCAAGATATCCATGTTCCAAAATGGAACAACCTGCAACTGCACTTGTAACTAGCAACGCTATAAGAGGGGCTGAGCAAAGTGGTAACATAGCCAAACAACGATTTGATAGGAAGGGTGAAAATTTTAGAGGCTGTCATGGCAATTTGGGAGGCTTGATAAACAAGTGGTACGTAGCGCGACATAGCGATAACATCAAGGAAACTAGCATAGCAATGATAGTAGTGAGATCCAGGGTAAAGGTCATCTCGCCTAAAATCCCTCTAGGAAAGAGAACGAGTCCATGAAGAAGATGAACATGCGAAGACGAACCAAGCGTAGTCGAACGAATCCTCACGATCGCAACAAAACAGGAACTATCGAGAAGGAGCATAACCGGAAAGAAGCAAACAACACGGTAAACACACAACACATAAACATGGCATGATGCTCAACCAAGTCTAATGCAATACAAGGCTATATGATTCTACTCATGGCAAGAGATGATGCATACAAGAACAACACATCAAAGCAAGTTTAAATGAGGCTGTAACAACATATAACAAATACGGTAAGTCCTCATATGCAAATTTCAAAATTGGTCCAGATCTAAGTAAACCTTATGTTCAAGTTGTTAAATAGAAATTTAAGATGCACCCTGATGATCTACATGAAATTATAGTCAAGTTACTTATAAAGTTCATTTAATTTGGAGCTACGGCCTAGAAGATATGAGCAAAATAAGTTAAACATGGCATTGATGCAAAATGCATCCAAACATCAAGCAAACACACTCAAAGCATGGATGCAACAAGATAATATGAAACTACATGCAATTCTAAGAAAGTTTCATATAGAGCATGCTCAAAACGGAGCAACGGTGCAACACATACACTCCAAACAAGTTATAACAACAAACTGTCCAAAACAACAACTAGGCACTTTCCAATCATCAAAACAACATGCTACAGGAATCATATGAACACAAAATTTATATAAACTTCATGTACAGATAACATACTTCAATTATCATCAAGGTTCAGGTTCATAGGCATCAATATTAAACCCATATGGTCAATGCAAAATGGAACTTTATAAGTCAGGAGCATATACATGAGCAGAGTTAATATGATGGCTTGTTGGAGGCATGAAGCAAAGATGCTAAAGTAACTATACATGGAAACCAAGGGCATGACATCAAATTACACATAACAAAGAGAAAATGACATCAAGACATCATACACATATGGATCATGGATTAGTGGGAACCAACAAGACAAAATTGAATGTTGAAACAGTTTCAGCAAATGTGAAACAACAACATTATGATAGCATGTCTGCAAGCATGGAACAGAGGCATACGGTATCCAAAATTATCAAACTTGCCATTTCGGCCAAGTACTCATAGCATAATTCAAATCGTGTAATTGGAGCATCTCCAGAAGAGGTATAAATTAATTAATATTAAATTCACAATATGTCATCATGAAGTTAATAGAAAACTGGAACATCATTTAGGCATGTTCATGGCAACAAAAACATATGCTACAATACATATATGAGGCATCAAAAGGCACTGAATGATCTAGAATAACATGGACATCAAAGCAAGTCAACTAAGCATCTCTAGATTATGCATGGATTAATTGGTAGCATCAAGCAAACATGGCATCATGATATTACAGATTCAGCTAGAAAGAACATTAATAGCAAGTACGCCCACTTCACAAGCTTGTTGCACTCACCTAAGGCATATCAAAATACATGGCTTGCACCACATCAAAGATGGCATGATTGTGCTACTAAAACATGTAGACATGATTCTCAAAATAAAATCACACAAAAAGAGATAAAAAGACAAAAGGGCAATTTATAACAGTTTTCAGCAGTTAACATGAACATGCACTTTTGCAATAGAGATTAACATGTCAAAATGCAACATAACACGAATGCAAAGCACACCAACTTGTAGAGCGTGAAGAGAAGAACATGAGCATATCAAGATCGTAATCATAGGATCATCAGAGGCAAAATTATTGCACTCAGAGGACACCTAAATGATGTTAACATGCATCAGTTTTCAGCAGGTTATATCACTTAGCAGTTTTGTAACAAAGATTAAGGCGTCATATTGAACAGTAACATGCATGAAAGCTACAACATCAATAAGAGCATCCAGAGAGGAACATTTTGATATATCATGCACGCAAAATGGAGGAATATGCACAAAGTTGTATCAGGTCAAAGATGCACACATAATAGAAGTTTCAGGGACTTGGCAGAAATTCACCTCCCGGGAAAAACGGGATCCCGTGGTTCAGGGATGGAACGGACCGGGCGGTGCAAGGCGTTTGGTTCAGGGGTGAAGCAAATCAGGTCAGGGCCGGACGAGGCCGTCCCGGCGGGAGGACTAGACCGACCGATGGCAGTTCTAGCGACTACAGGGCCGGAACGCTCGCAGAGGAGGTCGGCAACAGGGGGCGAGGCGGATCCGGTCGACTCTGGTCCGGATCCAGCCTGAGGCGGGCCGACAGAGATGTGCGGTACCCACAGTGGAGCCGGCGAGCTAGGGGCGGCGCGGCGGGGCGCAACTCCTCTAGCGGCGCCCCAAGTGAGGAGGCGGGGTCGCGGGCAGGAGGAGGGGCTCCATGGCTAGGCGCTCGAGCCCTCGCGGCTTCAATCGGGCGGCGCGGGGCATGAGGCATGGAGGCGACACTCCTGGGCGGCGGAGGCAGTGCCCAGGCGAATGGCGAAGGTGAGGCTAGGGGCTGCGGGGCGGCGGCCAGGCATGCGGGCTCGCTGCGGGCCCAGATGGGCTCGGACGGGCTTGCCCCGGGCCCTGGCGGGCTGGCGGCGGAGGAAGGACGCCAGGGGGCGACATGGAGCTTCGGGAGAGGCTGGAGGCGGGGTCAGGAGGCGGCGCAGCCAATCGGGGAACGCCAAGTGGCGGCGTGGTGCTGGCTGGGCGCTGATTCCGAGGTGGGAGGGGGCGGCTGCAAGGTGGGAGAAGGTTAGAGGTAGGTTAGGGTAGGTTTAGTCCAAAATAGGCAGGTGGGGGTGTCTATGTATAGACCGAGGCTAGGGTTTGGTGGGTTTAGTGGGACTAGGGGGGTTTCAGACCCTCCGAAGACGATCCGATGACTCCGGTCGGAGGGGTTTTTTAGGATGGGCTAGATGGGCTGTGTAGAGGCCTTGGGCTGAGAAGAGAGAGAAGCAGAGTGACCCGGCTGTAGTTTCCGGATACCGAAAACGTCCGACGATTAAAACGACTATATGTGGCTATATGTTTAATGGTTGGGCTATCAAACGGACTTCGAATGCGATGAAATTTGGCAGGCGGTCTACCTACACCAAAATAAGACCGCATGCCAACTTTCATCCCATTCCAAGAATAGTTTTATGCCACTTATAAAATAATATTTCAAAGGTGCCGCGGACGCGTGCGAGTGTGTCTAGGCTCAGATCAGACAACGGAGAGAACCGGGAGGGCCCGAATGGATGCAAGTTTTGAAAAACATGCAGATGAAATGCACATGATGACATGGCAAAGTGCAACACGCAAGCGAACGACATGGCAATGACGGCGAATAAGGGAAGACACCTGGCGCATCGGTCTCGGGGCGTTACGCCCTGCTCGGTGGCTCATAGGGGTCTGGTATACTGTCACCATCGGAGTAGCCCCCAAGCCCGCCGTCTTGCAGTTGATAGATTGACTCGGTTTCACCAGTTGAAGACTCATCACCTGAATAGATGCCTGTCTCTCCACCAAACACAAAACCTTCCTCAAGATCCGCCCCATGAACGAAGCCAACGAAAGCGCCCTTCCGGGCGGGTTGGACCTTGGTAGGTCGTTCGCGTCGAGCCGTCTCAATGGTGTCGGTGCAGGTGTCCGGCTCAGGCTCTGAGTCGCTAATCTAGCTGACGAAGACATGAATTCCGTCGAAAGGGACCCTATACATGTAATTGATTGAATCAGCCTCAGGACCGTAGCCAATGTCGTTAATCTAGACCTTGCCGCGACGGCTCTTGGTCATCTGGCCCACGGCGTATCCCTTGATCCCTGAGAATGTTCCCTTCAAGAACTCAAAACCATCGTGCGAGAGCCCCACGATGGGCGCCAACTATCATGGATTTGTCATGGCAGATGTCCTAGCAAAAGGACTTAGGTTTGGAGCCATTGTGACGTAGTTATCTTGAAGGGGTTGAACGGGAACAAAAAACACAAAAGGGTTTACCCAGGTTCGGCCCCTCTCAATGAGGTAATAGCCTACTCCCACTTCTAGTAGTATTGCTTGGGTTTTGGTTACAAGGGAGTGAATACGCTTGACCTAGTTTTCGATTAGTTGTCTCTTGAGTTAACCCGCCGCCGGGTCTCACCTTTATATACACAGGCTGAGACCCGAAAGCTTACAGAGTCCCGACCGGCTTTCACCAGGCCTACCTCCATGAGCCACCGTCTTCAAACTTCTCCTTGGGCCTCCTTGGACCTTCTTCATATTAAACCACCAACGGTGTAACCCGGCCCCTCCTGGGAGGGTCACACCTTGGAGATATATCCCCAACAGGTATCCTAACTGATTGTTGTGCTGCTGATTACCTTGACAAGATTGATGATGATGAACACCATTATTACCTTGACCCTAATAGCTAGAATTTGAGCTTCCACCACCGAAGACGGACCCCTAGAAACCAGATCCTGAGCCGCTGGGCGGCCCATTGTTATTACCATATTTCTGGTTAAAGCTCTGATTCCTGAACTCCCGCATGATATAACAAGCCTTCCAAGCATGAGTCGATGGCTTATTAGGATGACTGTGTTTAGGACAGGGGTCATTGCGCATTGCCTCAATATTAAAAGGCTTTCCTCTAAATGGCGGCTTGCCATTACCATTGCGGCGCTAGTTTTTAGACCCGACATTGGTACTAGCCACAAAATCTGACCCGCCATCGGACTACTTGCGCTTCCCCCAATTGTTCTAGTTATGTTGATTACCATGCTGAGCCGAGGTCTGTTGCTGCTGGTTTTTTCCACCACCGTTTTTCTTGCCCTCACTAGATTTATCATCATCAAAGCTTGGGTCCTTGGTAGTATCAGAGTCGCCATACCTGGATAACACATCCTTGAGCTTCCCCAGATCTGTACACTTATGCTTGAGCTGCCCTAACTGTTGCTTAAGGGGGTCAAATTGACAGTTTTTCTCTAAGAGAAGCACAACTTGAGCCGCCCCAATACTCTCTGAGGAATGTATGATGGTTCCAACCTGGCGTGCCCAATGATGGGTTGACTCATCCTCTCGCTGCACAAAGTGCTCCAAATCGACAATGTCGGATTTCGGGTTCCGGCAGACCCTTGAGGTTCGAACACTGGGGTGCACACGGAGATTCTACCCCCTACCGTCTCGCACCTCACCGAATCGCTGGGACCTAAACTACTAAACTGAATAGCACAAGAGACACAAGGTTTATACTGGTTCAGGCCACCATTGTGGTGTAATACCGTACTCCAGTGTGTGGTGTGGTGGATTGCCTCTTGGGCTGATGATGAACAATACAAGGAAGAACAGCCTCGCG
This sequence comes from Aegilops speltoides, assembly GCA_021437245.1. NCBI lineage: Eukaryota > Viridiplantae > Streptophyta > Magnoliopsida > Poales > Poaceae > Aegilops > Aegilops speltoides. The sequence goes on from CM038143.1 coordinate 194,333,186, forward strand.
AGGGTCTTTTCTTGGCTGGTGTGATGAACCGCTAAGAGGGGTTCAGTCGCTCTATCTACTGGTTTCTTGATGAGGATCCAGATTGCTGGGTCCAGTCCAGATTGCCTCTACCCTGGAGGGGGCTAGTCCTATTTATAGGCAAAGGCCCTGGGCCTCTTCCCAAATATTGAGCGGGAAGGGCGCCAACAATTGGCCATTTCGAAGGGGAACAACGGGTACACTTATCCTGACTAAAGTTGGTCCTCGCCTGCCAAAGGCTCTGGTGATGACGCTGGCTTGGGCTCCACAATGACTTCCTTCCGGCCGTTGGGCTGGTCTTGGTCTTGTTGCACCAAAATGGATGCCTTTGCTTGATACTCTCGCCTGCGCTTGCTCCCTTTGCACCAAAGAGGAAAGGAGGACACTACGCGGGCCGGAGCCCGATCGGGCGCCTTGGTCGCCATGGCTTATGCCATGGGCACCTCGCGAGGTACCCCACCTTGAACTCTCCGCCTCCTCATGAGCCAGCCTGACGAGGCCGTGCCTGAGGAAGCTCCTTGTCGTCCGCCCCGCGAGGCTTGGCCCCTCGCGAGGGTCTTGAGCTTGCATTGACGAAGATGGGTTGTGCTGGGCCTCCTTTGAGCCACGCCGCAGGCTGCAGGCAGGCAAGTATGGGGACTCCCGTTCCCAGAACTCCGACAGACAATCGTCATTGGCTGCTTACAAGTTCCTTGAAAGTTCTTGATAAAGCTGTCCTTCAATTCCGCCCAAGTGTTGATAGAGTTGGGGGCAGGTTTTTTAACCATGTACAAGTCGGCCCTTCCAACATCATTGTGAAATATTTGGCACAAACTGCATCATTGACATCCAACATCTCCATGGCCAACTTGTAACTCACAATCCAAGCCTCTAGAGGGAGATCCTCGTGTAATTGGGCACCTTGCGAGGGCCTTTGAAATCTATAGGCAGGCGCTCATTATGGAAAGGCGACACCACACATGGTACTCCAATGGTCCTGGAATTTGACCTGGCTCCCACCGAAACTGAAGGTCACAGGAGGCTTCGGAAAAGCCCCCTGGTTAGCTGCTGATGCCGCCTCACGGCGGGCTCTAGCCTCATCCACAATCGCCTGAGCATGAGTCCTCGGGTTAAGGGGCGGGTCATCACATGGCAGGTTGCGATGTTGCTCACTACTAGACACCGCAGGTGACTCAACATATTGACTATAACTGCGACTAGGCAAAGGGGTTGAGCGCACACATTGTCGAATGTAGGAATAGTTGGATTTTTGAGCGACTACCGTCTGCAATAATTCAATGGCATTCCGAGCCTCTACTGCCACTAGAGACTCACTGGTGACAGGAACTGTAGTGAGCCGGGTTGCCACCGCCAGCATGTTATCCACCGGGTTAGAAAATGACATGGTGGTGTTGGAAAGTGTGGTAGTGTTGTCCGACCTGGGGCGGGTTAGGCCCGATTACTCCCTTCGGACCGACTCCTCTCTCCGGGTCAGCTCCGGCCATAGAGGCTGAACTGTCCTGTTCCCATGTGCATCCATGGTGAATTGGGGTATAACCGATGCTCCGATCACGCTTGGCCTTGCCCCTGCCCCTGGCGTATTGAAAAAATTCATGGGCTCATAATTCAGAGGCAACCAGGTCTAGTGCCTCCTCCAAAGGACCGCATTGGTGGCATTTTGATCCAGACTTAACAACCAAGCTTTTGCCTTTAAGCGTTCTGACTCAACATGAACCTTGGCCTGTAACTCGGCTGTTTGAGCGTTCTCGGTGTTGATATCTTACTTGGTCTTGGTCATCTGCTCCCTAAGCTTTGCGATCTCTATGTTATGCTCCGCTTGGTTCTTAGTTGTGACCTCGGTCCCCATTAAAGTCGTCAACTCACTCACCAACTCAGACAAGATCTGAGCCGTCAGTTTTACTGAGCCAGACCCTAAGGGGTCAGTAGTTGTTGTCGCTCCAGCCGCCGTGCTATTAAGAGCCGGCGCCGTGCCTGCCATGAAGATGGCGGCTCATAGGGGCCTAGAATATTGTTGCCATCAGAAAAGCCCCCAAGCCCGCCGTCCTAAAGCTGGTAGATTAACTCTGTCTCTCCAGTTCAGGACTCATCACCTGAGTAGATGAGAGTCTCTCCCCCAGATGTGGAATTCTCCGCAAGTTCCATCCCTTGTGTGAAGCCCACGAAGGCATGGCTTCGCCCGGCTTGGACCCGGGCGGGTTGCGTGTGCCGAGCTGGCTCGACGATGTCGGTACATGTGTCTGCCTCAGGCTCTGACCCTCCGATCTTGCCAATGAAGACGTGGATTCCGCCGAAGGGAAATCGGGACGCATACTTGATTGAGTCGGCCTTGGGGCCCCATCCAACATTGTCGATGTAGAGCTTGCCGCAGTGAATCTTGGTCATCATGCCAACGGCGTATCCCTTGATCCCCGGGAAAGATCCCTTCAAGAACTCAAGACCACCATGCGCTGGCCCCATGGTGGGCGCGAACTGCCGTGGTTTTGTCATGGCAGATGTCCTAGTGAAAGAACTTAAGCGTGAAGCCATCACAACAGTGATTAGCTTATTGGGGTTGAGCGGGATGAGAGATACATGTTTACCCAGGTTCGGCCCCTCACGATGGAGGTAAAAGCCTACTCGTACTCTTGTTGCTATTGCTTGAGTATCGATTACAAGGGAGCGGATTCGCTTGACCTAGCTATTGATTGATTGTCACCTGTCTATTCTATGCCGGGGACTCGCCTTTATATACAGGTCGAGGCCGTCAGCTTACAAGAGTCTGGGCCGCGTTACGATACGTGACCGAGCCTTACTCTAAGTCGCCTTGCTTTACAAGGTAAGTCATTACATGGCGGGTTACACCCCTGGTTCTGACCATGGATTCTAAGACGGTTCATCTTGTGAGCCGCCCTTCTTAATGCTGCGTCCTGAACGTCTTGGCCCATCAGGGGCCTAGCTCCTTAAGTTGCCAATGACCTGACCCGGCCCTATTAGGGCGGGATATACCGTTGGGTTATATCCCCAACACTTGGAGACATATGTGGTTTTCTTTCGTTGAAGAGATGAATATGTGTTGTGCGTCCCTGATATTTAGTACTGCATGGATGTTCTTTTTTCTACATTATATTTTAGTGATCGTATGTGGTTCGTGGTCATGTACAAACTTCAAGATGTATGGATGTGTTGCTAATGGATTTGTATGTATTTTGTTCTTGCGCTTTTGAAGGGCAGATAACTCAACGATCATTCATGTTAGTTATTTTATCGGGCCTCGAACTAGGTTTCAGGCTTGCGAGCTTTTGTGTTGCGAGTTTCCTTGGGCTTCAATTTCAGTGAAATGTTGGGTTTGGACTGGGCTTGGGGTATGTTTAAAGTGAAATTATCATCAAACTATATCTTTTGGTTATAAAAAAAATTGAAACTATCTCTTTTGCTAAAAAATCAAACTATATGTTACCCCTCCAAAAAATGAAGCTATATGATGCATCATGTTAGAAATGTATTCCCCGCATAAAAAGGGATGCATACTTTCTTTAGATGAAAAAGGCAACACATACTAATTACACGATATGCGAAGACGTCTTGCCTTAGCAATCGCTAAACCAACTTCCAAGGGGTTATTGACCGCACTGGAGCACGATCAACCTGACCACGAGGGTCTATTTCATGCGAGCAAATGAAGAACAAGCAAGGCACTGAGATTGTAATCTGAATATTGCAAATGCTCATCGCCAGGTCGCGCCTCCCGCCGTGCCCCGCGCCTCTGGCCAGCTTTCGCCGCCCGCCTCGGCCCGCCATTGCCGGCAGCCACCGCTGCGTCGCCCACAGCCTGCTCACTGCCGCCCAGCCCGCATCTCCTCCGCGCCACAGCCGACAGCTGACGCGCTGCCTAGCGCCCTACGCCGCCGCCTCTAGCACCACCCGTCGCCGCCTCCACCGCCGAGCTCGCCGCCTTCTCCGCACCGCTCGCCACCACCGAACCGGAGTCACCTCGCCGCTGGCGCGCCGTCGCCGTCTCCGGCCGGATCCGGCAAGATCCGGCCCGGATCCACCAGGGTGGATGAGATCCACCAATCCCTCCGTCCAAATGCACCGCCTTGTCCCGGATCCCGCTGTCCCGGGCCCTCCCCGTCCCGTGACTGCGAGGTTGATTTTCTCCAAGTCCCAGATTTCTCAACAGCATGTGTGCATATTCACCATGGCATAACTTTGTGCATATTGCTCCGTTTTGAGTGTATGACATGTCAAAAAAATTCATCTCTGAATGCTCTCGATGATGGAGTAGTTTGTATGCATGTTACTATTCATATTGATGCCTTAATCTTCGTTGCAAAACTTCTATGTGATATAAATTGTTGAAATCTGTTGTCTGTTAACATCACATATGCATACTGTGAGTGTTCTAACTTTGTCCTTGTTGATCCTATCGTGATGATCTTGATATTAAAATATTCACATCGGAGTGATCTACAAGTTGGGTTGCTTTGCATTAATGCTAGGGTTCATCTTGAAATATCAATCCCTGCCGCAAAAGTGCTTGCTGATGTTAAATGCTGAACACTGTTATAACCTGCCTATTTGTCTTTTTTATATCTCTTTGTGTGATCCTATTTTGAGCATCATGTCCAGATGTTTTAGGAGAATAATTATGCCATATTTGCAGTGGTGCAATACATTTATTTTGATAAGCTCTGTGGTGGCTGCATCAAGCTTGTAAGTGGGCTACTTGCTGTTGATGTTCTATCAAGTCTGAATCTGTTATATCATGTTGCTATGTTAGCTTGATGCTACCATCTAATCCGTGCATAATCTGGAGATGCTTAGTTCACATGTTTTGATTTACATGTGATTCTCTATCTTTCCATGCCTTTTGATGCCTCATATACATCCTGTAGCATATGTTTTAAGTGCCAGGAACTTGCCTAAATGCTGTTCCAGTTTTCTGTTAACTTCATGATGCGATGTTGTGAGCTTGATATTAATTAATCTATGCCTATTTTTGAGATTCTCCAATTACATGAATTGAAGTATGGTATGATTAATTTGTTCGCATTCCATGGTTGTTAATTTTGCACTTCATATGACCTCTATTACAAGCTGGTAAACATGCTACAATAATGTTGCTGTTTTACACTTGCTGAAACTGTTACAACATTCCAACTTGTCTTGTTGGTTCCCACTAATCCATGATCCATATGCATATAATGCCTTGATTTTATTTTCTCTTATTTATGTGTATTTTCATGCCATGCCCTTGTTTGCTATGTATAGTTGTTGTAGCATCTTTGTTTCATGCCTACAACATGTCATCATGTTAACTCTGCTCATGCATATTCCCTGTTTTTCACTGTCATAATCTGTGTTATTAAGTTGCTTTTGCATTGACTACCTTGGTTTAATCTTGATGCCTATGAACCTGAAACTTATTAATATTGAAAGTATGTTATCTATACTTTGAGCGCATATCAAGCTTGTGCTCATATGATTCCTGTAGTATGTTGTTTTGATGATTGCGAAGTGCCTACTTGCTGTTTTGGGCAGATTGTTGTTATAACTTGTTTGGAGTGTATGTGTTGCACCGTTGCTCCGTTTTGATCATGTTCTATATGAAACTTTCTTAGAATTGCATGTAGTTTCATATTATCTTGTTGCATCCCTGTTTTGATAATATGAGCTTGATGTTTGTATGCATTTTGCATCATTGCCATGTTTAGCTTGTTTTGCTCATTTCTTCTAGGCCGTAGCTCCGAATTAACTGAACTTTATATGTAACTTGACTAGAAAAACGTGTAGATCATCATGGTTCACTTTAACTTGCTGTTTAACAACTTAAACTTAATGTGTTATTCAGATCTGGACCAACTTCGAAATTTGCATATGAGGACTTACCGGAATTGTTATATGTTGTTTCCGGTCTCATTTAAACTTGTTTGCATGTGTGTTATTGTATGCATCATCTCTTGCCATGAGTAGCATCATGTAGCCTTGTCATGCATCATACTTCGTTGAGCATCGTGCCATGTTTATGTGTCGTGTGTTTACAATGTTGTTTGCTTCTTTCCGGTTGTGCTTCTTCTCGATAGTTCCTGTTTTGTTGCGATCGTGAGGACTCGTTCGACTACGCTTGGTTCGTCTACGTCCGTTCGTCTTCTTCATTGACTCGTTCTTCTTCCTAGCAAGATTTCAAGCAAGATGACCATTACCCTGGTTCTCACTACTATCATTGCTATGCTAGTTGTCTTGATGCTATCGCTATGTCGCGCTTCCTACCACTTGTTTATCAAGTCTCCCAAGTTGCCATGAAACAACCTCTAACCTTTTTCACCTTCCTAGAAAACTGTTGTTTGGCTATGTTACTGCTTTGCTCAGCCCATCTTATAGCATTGCTAGTTGCAGGTGTAGTTGTAGGTTGTTCCATGTTGGGACATGGATATCTTGGGATATCACAATATCTCTTTTTTAATTAATGCATTTATATACTTGGTAAAGGATGGAAGGCTCGGCCTTATGCCTGGTGTTTTGTTTCACTCTTGCCACCCTAGTTTATGTCATACCAGTGTTATGTTCCTTGATTTTGCGTCCCTAACACGATGAGGGTTTATGGGCTCCTCTCGACAGTTCGCTTTGAATAAAACTCTTACAGCAAGGCCCAACATTGGTTTTACCATTTGCCCAACACAATAACTAGACTTGATATTAAATTTGACGCATAGGGAGCTAGCGCTACCCGAGGAGTAAATCTACATAGTACAGGGGGCCAATGTTGATGGTGTTGGTCCCAAACTAGAGTCATGTGCACCTTCCCCCAGGGAAACTCGGGTTTCAGTTGCTGTACGCAGTGCTCATGTAGACATGGCCAGAGACGAGATACACGTGACTACTATTATGATGTCAGCATGCCGGGAGGTCTTGCTGGATTTGTTTTACCATTGTCGAAATTTCTTGTGCACCGGGACCCCGAGTCTGATTGGATGTCCCGCGATGGAGGATTGTCTCCGCGGATTTTGAGCTTGTCATGGGCTAAGATGGGACACCCCTGCAGGGTTTAAAGTTTCGAGAGCCGTGCCCGTGGTTATGTGGCAGATGGGAATTTTTAATGTCCGGTTGTAGAGAACTTGACACTAGATTCGAATTAAAATACACCAACTGCGTGTGTAACCGTGACGGTCTCTTTTTGGGTGAGTCCGAGAAGAGAACATGGTGGGGTTATGTTTGAACGTAAGTAGTTCAGGATCACTTATTGATCATTACTAGATTGCGACCGTTTACGTAGCTTCTCATCTTACTCTTGTACTCGTAAGTTAGCCACCATAAATTGTGTAGTTGCTTGATGCAACCTCACCACTTATCATTTCCAACCCAATTAAGCTTTGCTAGTCTTGATACCCATGGTAATGGGATTGTTGAGTCCTCGTGGCTCACAGATTACTACAACAATAGTTGCAGGTATAGGTTATGCGATGATCTAACGTGAGAGCGATCTATGCTTGTCTTGGAGTTCTTCTTCTGCTTCTTCTTTGTTCATGGGTTAGGTTCCTGGTCGGCAGCCTGGGCTAGCAGGGTGGATGTCATTTGAGTTTCTGTTTGTGTCTCATCCGTAGTCGGATGTTGCTCTTATGTATGATGTTGTTGTACTCATGTGGCATTGTATGCCTTTTGTATGTATCCCATCTATTATGTCATGGTACGATGTAATGATATCCACCTTGCAAAAGCGTTTCAATATGCGGCTCTATCCTTGGTGGGACCTTTGAGTTCCTCTCGGATAGGATCGCATATTGGGCATGACAAACATATTCTCATGAACATCAGAATTGTCACTAAGAAACGAAAGCACCTGGTAATTCAATTGGCGTGTGCGAGCTTTAGTAATTGGTCCAATATATATAGCAGCAGGGGCTATGGTGTAACAATGGTACTGATGTCCTCATCAAATTGTCTAACTTTAAATATCCTACCATCAAAGGTCTAAATAACATTCATTTATATTTATTTTCATTCTTTAATATTTTCACTCCATAATCCTCCTCTTATACAGTTGCAATTTCCCGGGACAATCCCTGGTATTATCTAGTTCTACTATTATAGCATTACGTTGAGTGATATATACTCGATACTTCCTCAACTTGAGAAAATGTAACTTTGGTGTTGTTCTCTCATTTCCCTACTCACCACCACTTGAATATGATGCATAGGCCAAGCACATTAAACCCGCTCTTATAGGAGCAAGATGAAGCGCATTACTGTCATGGTAATATCCCGACAGATGCCAGGGGGTGGCTTAACATGGTTGGGGCCATGAGATTGTCATCGGGTCAGTGGGCACAAGCTCGGACAAACACGAGATCTACCCAGGTTCAAGGCTCTCCTAAGAGATGAAACCCCTAATCCTACTCTGCGGGGTCTCCGCATGATCACTATATCACAGGGTATGCAAAGGTGCTCCTAGAGTTGTTTGGCTAGAGGAGGAAGAATGACAAGGCTAACTCTCTTCTCCCCTAGTTGTGGTGTGTGGAATGGATTGGATGGAACTGAAGTGGAACCCTTTGCATGGGTGTGGCCTGGGGGGTTTTATAGGCTAACCCCCCAGGGGTATAATGGTAATCTGGCTGGGTGGTAGGTCCCGGCTGCCAGCGTCTATGGAGGCCGGGGTCTCCGCCAGCCGCAGGAGCCCGCCTCTAGTGGGCCCTGCTGGCTTTCGAGGAACCGGCCGGCAGGTGCGACCCGCCGTCTACGGGCCCCGTCGATGACTCTCCACTCTTGCTCCGTCCGTGCTGACGGAGGTCATGTCGGGTGCGCCATGGCTACAGCGTCGCGTCGGGTGGGTCGGCGGTCGCCTGGGGGCGCCTACTATAGCCACGATAGCACCGGGCGGGTCGGCAGCCGCCTGGCCGGGATTCGGGGGAGGCATGGTGCACTGTGGCCATGCCTCACCTGGTCAGATTCCGAGGTGGAGGATGGGCCGCCCGCTAGGAGTGGACCCATACCTCGGCCACCTTCTTGGGGCCCGCCCTCTTCTAGGAGGCGGCCTGCCGGTTCTAGCCGTCTTCTTGGGGTCCGCCGTCTTCTAGGAGGTGGCCCTCTGGTTCGAGACGGCCCAGGGAGCCGGCCTTGCGACCAGCTGGACGGAGGGGCTTGGCCAGCCCCGATGTCTTTAAATATGTTTAAGTGTTGATGAGGCTACCCGGGGCCTATCCCCATGACAGTAGTCCCCAAAGCTAGTGAGGTTCTATGGCTTTAGCAGTTAGATGGCCTTAGCAGTTTCCCCTTCGAGAGTTCTTCCGCCTTCTGCTCTGTCCGGCTGGGTGGAGCTGGATGCTAGGAGCCGGTCGCGGGTGCGGCCGCCTGGTGGAATTTGAATCAACATGGCTAGAGTCGAAGGGGCGCCGCCCGCCATACGCGCTCCATGTGGCGCCCGTAGGCCAGGCGGCTTGCCAGGCCATGCACGCGATGGGACGTCACCTTAGGCTGGGGCCCGCCACTACAGGGCCTCGGCCCACGTGCAGATGCGCTACGGCCGAGGTGGGCGGTTGCCCTGCTGCGGCACACTTAAGGCGCCATAACTGCGTGGAATATGCGGGGCCGTGCGGGGTGTGGGGCGCAGTTGATCCCACGCCCCCACATTGCATCGGCTTCGCTGAGCCGGCTATAAGGAGGGGTAGGAGGAGGAGGGGCGGCAAAACGCATGCGTGCCCCCTCCCCACTCTCTCTTCTCCCTTCGTTGTTGCTGCAGCTGCGATGCTCCGCCGGCGCTGAAGCACTGATGTGGTTGCCGCTCCTTCATCACCATCGCCTCGCCACAGCCGCTGCTCCGCTGAAGTAGGTGCTCTACCATGGCCACGGTAGCGGCTCCGCTGCCTTCCATCATCGCTGCGCCGTCCGTCAACCTCATCGCCGAGCTCCTCCTCGCCATCCCTGCGCCATGGCAAAGAGCGGTTGGCTGGGGTCCAACATCCACAGTGACCACATCGACTTCCTCCGTGCGACGCGGAGGCTTCCTCATGCCGACAACATGGGCGTGCGTATCCCCCGAGCCAGAGATCTCGCCGCGGCTGGAGCCCGGTGAGTATGTCGTCTTCCGTGCGCACTTCCTCCGCGGTTTTGCGCTCCCTGCTAGCAGCTTCTTTCGGGAGTTCCTCCACTTCTACTGGCTGCAGCCGCATCACCTCAACCCCAATACAGTGGTGTGCATCTCGGCTTTCGGTAACTTCTGCAAGGGATACCTCGACATCTTGCCGACGATCGAGCTCTAAGGTAGGTTCTTCTACCTCAAGTTGGGTACATCGGCGAAGGAGCAGCCGACCCAGTATGGGGCGTGTGTGGCCGTGAGGCACTCAGGAGGCGGCACACGCTTCCCGTCCATCCCTCTGCACGAGTCAGCCAAACTTTGGCAGAGATCATACTTCTACGTCCGGAAACTTCGCAACATCGACTACATCAACCTGCCGGCCTTCGTGCCCGGGCCGCCTACTGGGTCACACGACAACTGGCAATAGCAGCCGCTCAAGCGCCTGCTGGCCCATATTGTCAGCGTCCTCACCCGGCTGGAAGAGATGACAAGCTGGGAGGGGCTCAAGCCGGCCGTCCTGCTAGCCGGCTTTGTCATGCACCGGGTATCACCGCTTCAGCTTCGGCCACACCTCATCAGCCAGATGAGCAGCCGTCGGGATCCATGCCGGATGTCCACCAAGGAGATGCCGAGGGCGGAGGTGGCCCGCCATGCCAACGACTTCTCCAAGTGCAAGCTTAGTGAGGAGGAGTGGCATATCGGCAAGGAGCCTTACAATCGGTCCAACCGCCTCCAGTGGTAAGTACTAGGTCCGGCTGTTTCATTTACAATGTTCTTTGTTCCTCCATCTTGACTAGTCGGCTTTTGCGGCAGCGCTTCCCGAGCTGGGGACTGTGAGGATAGCGACGCCGACTGCTGGCCATGAGTGGATGTCGGACTGTGAGGATAGCGACGTCGACGATCCTGAGCTGGGGACGGCCGCCATGGTGGAAGTCGGTGACGAGGAGGTCGCCGGAGGTGGCGGCGGAGGAGCAGGCAGCCCCAAAGTGGGCGGCTCCGTAGGAGGCAGCGGCGGAGGAATCGGTGATGTCCGGGCTTGGTCGGACAATGTTGAGGATGAGGAGAGGCGTCCGCCTAGGGGAGACTCGGGAACAGGAGCCGGACCTTCTACGCCATGGCCGGCCGCTGCACTCGGTGGGCAGAAGAGCCGCCTCGCAGGGAGGTACGGCAGCCACCCGGCCAAGAAGGCCAAGCAGGCGGACGCCACCAGGCGGTATGAGGCCCAGAAGGTGGCCGCCGCCGAGATGGGGCCCAAGCCCATGCCGTTCACGTCCGGGTAAGAGTGCTTGCCACCCTAACTTAATGTTTTCTTCTTTCTTGGTGTGCTTTCTTATCTTCGCTCTCTTGCTGAGCAGGACGGCCATCGCCACCACGCTGTCCGCCTTGCTGATGGACCCAGTGGACGGCTCCACGGATGCTCGGCATCCGGATCCGGCTGCTTCCCTTTGGGAGGCGCGGGAGAGGAATGTGAGAGGCGCAGGAGGCCACAGAGAAGGCGCGGGCTGACGCCCAATTGGAGGAAGCGGCATAGGCGGAGGCCCGGGCCGCTGCGGAAGCGGAGGCGGCGATGAAGGCGCATGCGGAGGCCACGACGAAGGCGCAGGCGGAGGCCGACGCTGTCAGGACCCCGACTCAATGCCACATCGATCTAGCATGTAACACCTCATATCACTTTGCGGCCTCACGCACGGTATCCCCACGGGTGTCGCCTTACCTTTGCCGGGACCGCTTATGCCTTTTGGCACACGATATGATAGTGTCGCTAGCATCCATATGATAAGGAGCCCGGCTGACATGGCTAGTCGTAAACCCAAAGTGGCACAAACTTACAGGACAGCATCCATGACCCAAAGATCGAACGTGTCGGTCATCACGAGTGAATCCAGTCTGTAGCACGGGCTAACAGACTCGGTGAACTGGCAGAAGCGGCTAGCAGGACTCCGGTATTCATCGCGTGACATTTCCCGAGGGGATGTATACAGAACGAAGAAGGACACATGCCGCCAGCCTAAGTGTTCCGGAGCAAAGAGCAAGCTACCATGGCTCGTGGAAACACTAGGAGACATTTCCGTAAGAGAGGCTACTAAAGATAAACAACTAGATAGTCGATCCCACACATACCAAGCATTTCAATAACATACACACAATATGCTCGATATGTGCAAATACAACATGGCATCACATCATGACTCTACGACTCAAGTATTTATTCATTAGGCCCGAGGAGCGAGATATTACAAACATGGGTCTCATGACCCAAAGATTCAAGCATACAAGTCAAAACACAAGCGAAGCTTAACATGTCCGAGTACGCATAACTATAAATGAAAAAGGCTGAAAAGCCCGACTATCTACTGATCTCCGCCGAGGGCACAAGATCGTAGCTGAGGTAACAAGCTAAACGTCAAGTCCACGTGGAACTACTAGTGAGACCAAGTCTCTCTCGCAAAAACATAAAATAGGCAAACGTGAGTACAAATGTACCCAAAGAAGACTTACATCGTAACTAACTACATATGCTTCATTATCAACAAAGGGATGGTGGAGTTTAACCGCAGCAAGCCAGCTTTGACTCGTGGCTATCCCGAACTACGATCGCAAGTAACTCTTTTGAGGTGGCGCACACGAGTCCACAAATTCACCATATCAATACACCACTATGGATCCGCCTCCGCCTCCCTACGAGAACGCCATCCATAGCACTCACGCTTATCTTGCGATTTTAGAGTATCCACTTTCACTTGTCTATGAACTGCATAAGGGGTCCAAGTTTCCATATCCGAGGAATCCGCTATTCAATAGATAATGATTACCCCGCAGGGTGTACTTCTTCACACACGCTCGCCACTTATCGCCTCAGACACGCCATGTACCTCGGCAACCTTCAAGCGGAAGCCGGGCGAGGGAGTCGGCCACGCCTACCTAAACACTCAAGTCTCTCGCCCGTGTTTATCGCCTATTCGGGTTCCATCCGCAAGGAGATCCGCCGGGTGTCGCCACGGCCCCAAACGATGTGAGCAGGGTTCCCAAGCCCACCTCGACGGGTGGATGTACGCTTGGTACACCGTGCCATGGTGCCTAGTCTGTCCCAAGCCCACCTGCACGGGTGCCACTTGGTAGACTACTAACACTACCTACAAACACCGTAAACTAGTTGCAACTCCCGGACAGAGAACAAGGGTGATTAAGAAGCCGAGAGGGTCGAGTTACGGAACCCAATGTGTGGTAGTAACTCGTCATGGATCACAAACACGTAACTCAGTTCTCGAGGACGGCTGCAATGAGACAACCCACCATGTACTCCTACATGGCCTCTCACCGCTACCTTTACCAAATCGTGTTCACACATTTAGCTCTCAACAAGAGGACATGTTCACACACCTCCGATTCATTCCCGATGAATCGGACTGACACAACTCTAAGCAATAGCAGGCATGACAAACAAGCATGAATGAGTAGGCACATCGTGGCTCAAACAACTCCTACTCATGCTAGTGGGTTTCATCTATTTATGTGGAATGACAGTCATGCAGAGGATAAAGGGGTTCAACTACCGCAGCATGTAACAGGTGTATTGTTGTTGTCCTAATGCAGTAAAATAGAGCAGAAGCGAGAGAGTGGGATTGTATCGGAATGAACAAGGGAGTTTTGCTTGCCTGGCACTTCCGAAGATAATATAGCTCTTCATCGCTGTCATCGATCACGCCGCCGATGACGCCGCTCATCGAGAGGGACAAACACCGGCAAACAAGGAAGAACAAAATCAATGCAATGCCCAATATGATGCATGATCATGACATGGCAACATGCTGTGATTTGAGCTAATGCAACTAGCAGCAAGTTAAATGGAGTTGGTTTGAACCCTAGATTCAAATTCAAACTCCACATGTGATTATTTAAATGCCATTCATATGATTTGTGCTATACAGCAGCTATAAGTTGTTCTAACATGCATGAAAATGGTACAGATGGATAGATTGGATTTTTCTGATCATTTTTCATATATAATTTATTTGATTTGGAGCTATGGTTGATTTTCTATGAATTTTAGAAGTTTGAATATTTTCGGAATTTCCGTATAAAAATAAATCCGAGAAAATATTTATTATGCCAAGATTATGCCACTATGACGTCAAGAATAATCGAGGCCGGTCCAGTCAAACCTGGCCTGGGTCCCGCTCGTCGCTGACTAACCTAACTAATCTAATTAGTTAGCGTTAAACTAACACTAACCTAGTTTAGTTAGTGGCCTGGGGCCCAGACGTCAGTGACCCAGAGGGGGTCAAACTGTGGTCAACCCCGGGTCAAACTCACCGGAGTTGACCCCCGGCTCATCGCCGGCGATGCCAGAGACGGCGGAGGTGCTCGGGATCGCTCCTCCGGCGACCAAATGGCCGGCAGAGGGCATCTACGTGGAGCTGGGCGTGCGCCGCATCCAGGGAAGCACACGAGAGGGGCCGGGGTGGCCGGAGTCGACGGCACCGACGAGCGGGGCGGCGCCGGAGTTCGGACGTCGACGGACTCGACGCCGCAGGGCACGGCAGGAGCAACGGGTGGTTGCTACGGCCCCGCGGTGACGCGCTACGCGCGGTGATGTGCTCGGTTTTGAGCTCCGGTGGAGGTGGCCACGGCGGCGAGGAGCTCAGGCGGCGGCGCGTGCGGGCAGGCGAGGTGTGGCAGCTACGGCGCGCGATCGACGAAGCGAAGAGGGCGAAAGGACGGTGGTGCTCACAGAGGATCCGGCGGAGGCGTCAGCGAGCTCGGGGAAGGTTTGGAGTTGGCGGGGCGGCGAAGTCGATCTCGCTGTCGGGAGGTTGAAGACGAGGCCGTGGCGACGTTCGGAGGCGTCCGATGACGCGTGGCTCTGCGGAGAAGACGAGGACGGCACTGCGGTTCTTCTGGAAGCATCGGCGAGGCGAGGGGTGGATGGTGGCCACGGTGACAGTGAACGGCGGCGACGGGCTCGCTCGGTGGCTGCGCATAGGGGAAACAGAGGAGGGGGAGGGAGAGCAGCGAGTGAGGGAGAGGAGAGAGGGGCCACCAGGGGGGGTCGTGGCATCATGGTGGCATGAGGGGAGGCTCGAACGCCTCGGTGGAAGCAGGAGGTGGAGGCCTCAAATGAGCGCCAGCAGGTTATCGCCTCGCCACTTGGCAGAGGTTGAAGATGGCACGGCTGCCGGGTGGGCTGGGCTGCCTAATGGGCCGCCATGTAAGGCCGTAAGAAAGCCTGTGAGTCTCTCTCTCTCTTCTTCTACATTCTTTTTCTATTTATCTGCAGCTTTGTGGCTTTATTAAAATACTAAATCAATCCCAAAAAGCATGCAATCTGCTCATGACCACTGTTGGATATATATCCTACAAAGAAACATTTCAGTTTGGGATTATTTGAGCACTGAAAATATTTTATAGTATTTAAATGCCCAAATGCAAATAGGTAATGATTTAATTCAAAAATCCAGAATGTCCTAGGAAATTGTGCACCATTTTTGGGAGAGGTTCTAGACCAATCCAAAAATAATGAACTTTTCTGAAGAGCATTTTGGGTTCATTGAAAAAGATTTTATTTTGACCCTAGTTGAATTCATTAACTGCTAGGGCTTGGATCAATCCCCATTTCAGGTTTAAATGAAATTTTAAACATGATGCAGCAACAAGCTAGTCCAAGTGCATAGCAAGGCTAGGGACGTGACAACTCACCCCCACTAAACAAGAATCTCGACCCGAGATTCAAGACGTGAGGTAAGAAGACAGAGGGGACACGAAGCTAACACGATCTTCACGGTCCAACTGTCCTTCTCAAAGATGTTGATTCATTGCTTCATATTGATCTTGACGTCTTTGCTTTCGAGATCTTCGTCCACGACAATGACGATAGAAAGAAATTCTACGGAACTGATCTCCTCAAAGATCGAGCAACTGACGATCAACTCACGGAATGAGACGTAGAAATATCTCTGGAGCTGAGAGGCAAGACATGCATCAGGAGGGACGGAAGAGGCAATTTGACGAGGGTTTCAAAGTAGCGAGGAAATTGCCATGAATCCATAACGGGGCACCTCAGGGAAGGTGTCTCGAAGAACTATTCCCTTAGGTGGCAAAAGAATTACTTTTGATACAAGATCATTGAAACTCTTAATACCAGCCTAAGGCAAATCACAATCGATTGGTTGAAAGAGTTCGAATAAAAGACATACTCATACTAGAATGGATGATGTGGACTACCTTGTTGAAGACAACGCAATGGATGGCTTTTTCTTATCACCGGAAATGGATGGGACTCATGGCGGGTCCACTTTTGAGGATGATCCTAGACATCGACATCGAGAGGGCAGTCCATGGAAATTGGCACGATGGGGTGCAAGCCGGGAACAACATGCAAATGTTGAAGTGTTCCAACCATCATATCTGCCTCGAGATTCAGATCTGGTTGGTGTCAGATATTCCGCACTCATCAAGTCTAGAAAGAAAATGAAGGTTTGCAACACAAGTCGATTTAGATGACATTGCGAGATTCTCGGGAGTGAACTACGATAGCAAGCTCCAAAACATGAGCTGGTTCTGCTACAATATGTGAACGTGTTGTCCGAGACAAGCATGAACACATGGTAGTCTTATAATAAAACGCTACCGAGTTCAGAAGGGGAACCATCATCGAGGATATCGAAGTCTTGTGTATTACCATGGATTAGCACTTAACTCCTTTTCCTTGAACAAATCAGTTAGTGGCTTGGTGTGCTAGGGATACACATATGGAATGAAGATGATCAGTCTATCAAACCACAGAATACTTCGCACGTGCATGACTGACTTGGGATGGTTCCAGAGGAGGTAAAAACATGCTTTCTCGAATTCATGGCGGCAACTTACATCAAATGCACGTGAATCAAAGGAAGTCACTTATTTCATCAAATCATATACCTCAGAGACGGAACTCGAAGGCATTGTTTACAAAGTTTCCAACACTAGCTTAATGTCCAACACAGATCATGGAGAAGATAACAATGTTGTTGATGGGCTCAACAACAATTCATCTATGTTTCCATATAAATGGAGTTCCACAATTATGTGAACAATGTGATAGTATTGGTCAGACCAAAGGATGTAATGGTGTATGCTCGAGGAATCAACCACGAGTAAGACAACATTACGAATATCGTTGGTTCTGGTTTGATTTAAGGATAGCCCACACTCAAATCAAGGTTTGGACAAGACGATAGGTTCAACAACTGGTCACGAGGATCAATCGATGAAGATATCATCTTTCTTCAACACACATACAAGATAACCCTTAATATGAACTAAGTCAGACAAGCTTTTATCTTCCAACTCTCCAAGTTGTTGTGTAGCTTGACCAACTAGCTCGGGGGTATCCCACACAGATTCTTGGAGAAGGGGTGGTTTCAAAAAACCAACTTGCTCACAAACTCAACATAGCGATCAGGTGACGACCTGGTGATACTTCCGAGAAGATATTCGGAAAATCACGAACCACCGATATGTTACTAAGTTCGAGAACAATCTTGCTTTCAAAGCAAGATGATATGATCAGATAAGCAAGGGACCGAAACTCCGAACTCATTGATCGAAGAATGCACCAGAAATAAGGACTAGGTAGCACAATCAACCTTAGGGTGACGATTCAATAATCAACACGCTAATAATGAGGTTATTGTCGATTTAACTACTAAGCAACGGAGTTGCCAGCAGTATTGATTTCACACACCACGATTCACTTGTCGGCATTTCGGTTATAATAACACGGGAACCGAGAAATTATCAATGATGGTAAGAAGTATTACTGCGTCAAGAATTCATAAGATGGTGTGCAATTCCCATGATATTCCTGATATAAAGATGGTAATACTTCAAGGTAGAATGCACTGTGGCTGGATTGGCATTTTGATCTGCGGAATACAATTGCTTTGACCCAATCCTAGATATGGATGAGGTTCTGGAGTTTGTTTCTCCTATTCATTCTGAAATAGAATGGCTTGACGGACCACAAGGGTAATAGGCATCGACGAACGAATGCACACATACTCTTGACTATCAATTGATAGACGAGGGTCGGAAGACAACTAAGATGGGACAACTCAAAAGAACATATGATTTTCTGAGTTGTGGATGCATAGATTAGTATGTCGAACCAAGTTCAACATTTTTCTTCCAGATAACCCATGCAGAGAAGGTAGGACTGGCAGAGTCACAATATAAAATGGAGAACTCATCAAGAGCACACCTGTTGTGATCTTTTGATCTAACAAACTTCTGCCATGAGTGGTTCATAGTATTTGGAAGAAGGAAATACCACGGACCTCAAGACCGCATAAAAGGGTACTAATATCCTAAAGGTACGAGCAACACTAACAACATGAAGTAGGTAGGGTGAGTCCTGGGTTCAAAAACCCTGGAATGGAATACCTACTAACTAATAACATCACGGGATGCTTTCGAGAATGATGGCCAGAATCATCACACGGGGAACACAAATCATGGCTAGATTACTAGATGATCCCCTAAGACACCTAGGGTCATAATAATAATCCCAACATATATGTCGAGGCAATAGAATACCTCAACTCAGCATTTAGTGTGATTAACCTGGCCCAAAGGAGCATCAAAACCAGAGGAAAAGGATTTGCAAGTGCATCAGATTGTTTAGAAACCTGGGATGACTCGGACAGCATAACGGTTGTAAATGCTCAAAAGATTGGAGGCATGCTACAAAAATGGTGGCATAACCACTCGATCATCACAATATCAAGGTTTCGAGATCAACAATCAACATACGGAAGTAGTAGGAACTTAACTGAGGCTTGAAACCAACAATCCTATAAGTCTACGGATTAGTAACACGTGATCCTGATAGAAAGAAGAGAAGGCCTAGTTCTTAAACCCCGTAGAAAAGAAGAGGTTGACTCAGATCAGAAGGCCATGAGGTATATGGAGTAAAAAGAGCCTTACGTTCCATCCCACAATCAATTCCCCAACATATAACTAAAGCATTTCTAGACTCAACTTCGACCAGTTTGGCTTGGTAATCCTCTGACAGCAACAGCTCGATACCAAAGCTGTTAGGACCCGACTCAATGCCACATCGATCTAGCATGTAACACCTCATATCACTTTGCGGCCTCACGCACGGTATCCCCACGGTGTCGCCTTACCTTTGCCCGGGACCGCTTATGCCTTTTGGCACACGATATGATAGTGTCGCTAGCATCCATATGATAAGGAGCCCGGCTGACATGGCTAGTCGTAAACCCAAAGTGGCACAAACTTACAGGACAGCATCCATGACCCAAAGATCGAACGTGTCGGTCATCGTTGAGTGAATCCAGTCAGTAGCACTGGCTAACAGACTCGTGAACTGGGCAGAAGCGGCTAGCAGACTCCGGTATTCATCGCGGACATTTCCCGAGGGGATGCACACGAGAACGAAGAAGGACACATGCCGCCAGCCTAAGTGTTCCGAGCAGAGCAAGCTACCATGGCTCGGTGGAAACACTAGGAGACATTTCCGTAAGAGAGGCTACTAAAGATAAACAACTAGATAGTCGATCCCACACATACCAAGCATTTCAATAACATACACACAATATGCTCGATATGTGCAAATACAACATGGCATCACATCATGACTCTACGACTCAAGTATTTATTCATTAGGCCCGAGGAGCGAGATATTACAAACATGGGTCTCATGACCCAACATTCAAGCATACAAGTCAAAACACAAGCGAAGCTTAACATGTCCGAGTACGCATAACTATAAATGAAAAAGGCTGAAAAGCCCGACTATCTACCAGATCTGCCGAGGGCACAAGATCGTAGCTGAGGTAACAAGCTAAACGTCAAGTCCACGTGGAACTACTAGTGAGACCAAGTCTCTCTCAAAAACATAAAATAGGCAAACGTGAGTACAAATGTACCCAAAGAAGACTTACATCGTAACTAACTACATATGCTTCATTATCAACAAAGGGATGGTGGAGTTTAACCGCAGCAAGCCAGCTTTGACTCGTGGCTATCCTGAACTACGATCGCAAGTAACTCTTTTGAGGTGGCGCACACGAGTCCACAAATTCACCATATCAATACACCACTATGGATCCGCCCCGCCTCCCTACGAGAATGCCATCCATAGCACTCACGCTTATCTTGCGCATTTTAGAGTATCCACTTTCACTTGTCTATGAACTGCACAAGGGTCCAAGTTTCCATATCCGAGTAATCCGCTATTCAATAGATAATGATAACCCCGCAGGGTGTACTTCTTCACACACGCTCTCGCCACTTATCGCCTCAGACACGCCATGTACCTCGGCAACCTTCAAGCGGAAGCCGGGCGAGGAGTCGGCCACGCCTACCTAAACACTCAAGTCTCTCGTCCAGTGTTTATCGCCTATTCGGGTTCCATCCGCAAGGAGATCCGGCGGGTGTCGCCACGGCCCCAAACGATGTGAGCAGGGTTCCCAAGCCCACCTCGACGGGTGGATGTACGCTTGGTACACCGTGCCATGGTGCCTAGTCTGTCCCAAGCCCACCTGCACGGTGCCACTTGGTAGACTACTAACACTACCTACAAACACCGTAAACTAGTTGCAACTCCCGGACAGAGAACAAGGGTGATTAAGAAGCCGAGAGGGTCGAGTTACGGAACCCAATGTGTGGTAGTAATCTGGTCATGGATCACAAACACGTAACTCAGTTCTCGAGGACGGCTGCAATGAGACAACCCACCATGTACTCCTACATGGCCTCTCACCGCTACCTTTACCAAATCGTGTTCACACATTTAGCTCTCAACAAGAGGACATGTTCACACACCTCCGATTCATTCCCGATGAATCGACTGACACAACTCTAAGCAATAGCAGGCATGACAAACAAGCATGAATGAGTAGGCACATCAGGCTCAAACAACTCCTACTCATGCTAGTGGGTTTCATCTATTTATGTGGAATGACAGTCATGCAGAGGATAAAGGGTTCAACTACCGCAGCATGTAACAGTGTATTGTTGTTGTCCTAATGCAGTAAAATAGAGCGAAGCGAGAGAGTGGGATTGTATCGAATGAACAAGGGAGTTTTGCTTGCCCGCACTTCCAAGATAATATAGCTCTTCATCGGTGTCATCGATCACGCTGCTCGATGCGTCGTCTCATCGAGAGGGACAAACACCGGCAAACAAGGAAGAACAAAATCAATGCAATGCCCAATATGATGCATGATCATGACATGGCAACATGCTGTGATTTGAGCTAATGCAACTAGCAGCAAGTTAAATGGAGTTGGTTTGAACCCTAGATTCAAATTCAAACTCCACATGTGATTATTTAAATGCCATTCATATGATTTGTGCTATACAGCAGCTATAAGTTGTTCTAACATGCATGAAAATGGTACAGATGGATAGATTGGATTTTTCTGATCATTTTTCATATATAATTTATTTGATTTGGAGCTATGGTTGATTTTCTATGAGTTTTAGAAGTTTGGAATATTTTCTGGAATTTCCTGTATAAAAATAAATCCAGAAAATATTTATTAAGGCCAAGATTAAGCGTCACTATGACGCCGGCAATCAACGAGGCCGGTCCAGTCAAACCTGGCCAAGGGTCCCGTCGTCGGTGACTAACCTAACTAATCTAATTAGTTAGCGTTAAACCAACACTAACCTAGTTTAGTTAGTGGCCCGGGCCCAGACGCCGCGACCCACGAGGGTCAAACCGTGGTCAACCCCGGGTCAAACTCACCGGAGTTGACCCCCGGCTCATCACCGGCGATGCCAGAGACGGCGGAGGTGCTCGGGATCGCTCCTCCGGCGACCAAATGGCCGGCAGAGGGCATCTACGTGGAGCTGGGCATGCGCCGCATCCAGGGAAGCACACGAGAGGGGCCGGGGTGGCCGGAGTCGACGGCACCGACGAAGCGGGCGGCGCCGAGTTCGACGCCGACGGACTCGACGCCGCAGGGCACGGCAGGAGCAACGGGTGGTTGCTACGGCCCCGCGGTGACGCGCTACACGCGGTGATGTGCTCGGTTTTGAGCTCCGGTGGAGGTGGCCACGGCGGCGAGGAGCTCAGGCGGCGGCGCGTGCGGGCAGGCGAGGTGTGGCAGCTACGGCGCGCAATCGACGAAGCGAAGAGGGGGAAAGGACGGTGGTGCTCACAGAGGATCCGGCGGAGGCGTCAGCGAGCTCGGGGAAGGTTTGGAGTTGGCGGGGCGGCGAAGTCGATCTCGCCGTCGGGAGGTTGAAGACGAGGCCGTGGCGACGTTCGGAGGCGTCCGACGACGCGTGGCTCTGCGGAGAAGACGAGGACGGCGCTGCGGTTCTTCTGGAAGCATCGGCGAGGCGAGGGGTGGATGGTGGCCACGGTGACAGTGAACGGCGGCGACGGGCTCGCTCGGTGGCTGCGCATAGGGGAAACAGAGGAGGGGGAGGGAGAGCAGCGAGTGAGGGAGAGGAGAGAGGGGCCACCAGGGGGGGTCGTGGCATCGCGGTGGCGTGAGGGGGAGGCTCGGGAACGCCTCGGTGGAAGCAGGAGGTGGAGGCCTCCCAGCGAGCGCGTGCGTCATCGCCTCTGCCTACTGGCAGAGGTTGAAGATGGCACGGCTGCCTGGTGGGCTGGGCTGCCTAATGGGCCGGCTACAGGTAAGGCCAGGTAAGAAAGCCCAGGTGAGTCTCTCTCTCTCTCTTTTATTCTGTTACAGTTTTCTATTTATCTGCAGCTTTGTGGCTTTATTAAAAATACTAAATCAATCCCAAAAAGCATGCAACTACTCATGACCACTGTTGGATATATATCCTACAGCAAACATTTCAGTTTGGGATTATTTGAGCACTGAAAATATTTTATAGTATTTAAATGCCCAAATGCAAATAGGTAATGATTTAATTCAAAAATCCAGAATGTCCTAGGACATTGTGCACCATTTTTGGGAGAGGTTCTAGACCAATCCAAAAATAATGAACTTTTCTGAAGAGCATTTTTGGTTCATTGAAAAAGATTTTATTTTGACCCTAGTTGAATTCATTAACTGCTAGGGCTTGGATCAATCCCCATTTCAGGTTATATGAAATTTTAAACATGATGCAGCAACAAGCTAGTCCAAGTGCATAGCAAGGCTAGGGACGTGACAGACGCCACGTGTACGGCAGATCCAGCTGGCGGCGCGGTCCCGGAGACCGTCACCCGCGAACAGCCGGAGGTGGAGATGGCGGAGAAGCGGACGCCTCCTGGGGCGGCCAAGGCCGACCAGTCGGTGCCGGAGCCTGTGGTCCCCAACACCGTCAGCCCGGAGGTGGAGGAGACCCAGCGTGCGACGGACACAGACAGACGAGGAGGTGGCGGGCCCAACCAGCCGGAGGCACCACCAGCCGGCACTAGGCAGGCGGCGAGCCAGGCCTTAGTGGCGCGCACTCCTGCGCGCCAGCGTGCGACGCGGGCGACATCGGAGCCAAGGCGACGGGTGGAGGCTGCGATGAGCTAACGGGGGGGGGGGGGGGTGGGCGCTGGGGCCACGAGCACCGCTTCCTCAGGTTGGGTAGCAGGACCCGGCCCCGCTGCCCTCAATTTGGCGGTGCGGGACCTGGAGGACCAGTTCCTTGCCTAGGATGCCACTCTCCTGAGGGCGAGGGGGGAATTGCTGGCAACGCGGTCGGCCGCCCGGGTATGTGCATCTTATTTTTGCTTTCTTCATCTTGTAATCTTCTGTGGGGGCGCGCCAGCGCACCCACTGGGTGTAGCCCCAGAGTTCCGAGCCGGCTGCTAAGCACGCGGGTTGGAACACAAAGGTAGTCTTTTTATTTTGCTGAAATGCTTGCTTTCACTGTAGGACTACCACAACATGTGGGCCGCTGCCTACAACATGCAGAACCGGACTCTCACCACCCGGACTGCTGAGCTGTCTGAGAGCCGAAGTGAGTAAGCCGACCTTCAATGGGGGCGCACCAGCCACTGTGTAGCCCCTGAGATTCAGGCCGACTGCTGAGCAGTTGGGCCGGATCTTCTCTGGCAGCTTATTCTTGGTTTTGTTGAAGTAGATGGTGACGCCGCTTGCTTGTTTTTCTTGTTGCAGCGGCTGCCACCCAGCTGAAGGAGCGTGTGACTGAGGTCGAGGGCTAACTCCAGGTTGTGGGGTAGGAGCGCGACCAGGCGTCCTCCGCGCGTGACCGGCTGGAGAAGGAGCTAGCGGACCAGGCCGTGCGGCACACAGAGCAGGTCCGGCAGCTGAAGGCGGACGAGGAGCTGCTCAGGGCCGAGTTCGAGACCTAGCGGGCGGACTGGGCTGAGAGGGAGAAGCTCCTTGATGGCGGCTACTCCGTGATCGAGGACATGCTCGACGGTAAGCCTCTTCCCTTTTGTTCCGACCGCTCGCTGTCGGGTGCTGCCGGAGGCTGTCTTCTAACACCTTTGTCTTCTTATGGGCAGAGTTCCTCCCGCCAGTTCATCACCGTCTGCATGGCCGTCGAGGCCCAGTGCGAGGACTACTGGCGCGAGGACAAGGAGATTGCGTAGGACCAGCCTCGGACCATGGGTGAATAGCTCACGGTCGTCCGAATGCGCCTCAAGCCAACGTGCCGCTTGCTCCGCCTGCTTCAGCCCACAAGATCACATGTCTTAGAGGGCTTGTGGTTGGGCGGTCTGATCCCGCGGACTCCCAGCCGGACGGCAGACTGGCTGGAGGTGGCGTCAAACCGGCTTGAAGCCTGGAAGGGTGTCACGCCCAAGATGTGACCCTATCCAAAAGGAACTCGAAGGTCCCACCAAGGATAGACCCGCATATTGGAACGCTTTTGGAAGGTGGATATCATTACATCAACATTACATAATAGTGGGGATACATCCAATACATACAATGTCACATGAAAACACAATACAACATACAAGAACAACATCCGACTACGGATGAATCATAAACAGAAACTCAAACAATATCCACCCTGCTAGCCCAGGCTGCCGACCTGGAACCTATCCCCTGATCGAAGAAGAAACAGAAGAAGAACTCCAAAACAAGCAAGCATCGCTCTCGCGCCATGATCATCGCATAACCTGTACCTGCAATTGTTGTTGTAGTAATCTGTGAGCCACGAGGACTCAGCAATCCCATTACCATGGGTATCAAGACTAGCAAAGCTTAATGGGAAAGGAAGGGGTAAAGTGGTGAGGTTGCAGCAGCGACTAAGCATGATATGGTGGCTAACATACGCAAATGAGAGCGAGAAGAGAAACAAAGGAACGGTCGTGAAGCTAGCAATGATCAAGAGGTGATCCTGAACTCCTACTTACGTCAATCATAACACAGAAACCGTGTTCACTTCTCGGACTCCACCGAGAAGAGACCATCACGGCTACACACGCGGTTGATGTGTTTTAATTCGGATCTGGTGTCAAGTTGTCTACAACCGGACATTAACAAATTCCCATCTGCCACATAACCGCGGGCACGGCTCTCGAAAGTTTATACCCTGCAGGGGTGTCCCAACTTAGCCCATGACAAGCTCTCGCGATCAACGAAGGAATAGACCTTCTCCCAGGAAGACCCGATCAGTCTCGGAATCCCGGTTTACAAGACATTTCGACAATGGTAAAACAAGACCAGCAAGACCTCCCGCTGTGCCGACAAATCCCGATAGGAGCTGCACATATCTCGTTCTTAGGGCACACCGGATGAGCCAGCCGTCGGGTTGGCATAGACCCTTGTTGCCCAGGGGGCGCCGGACATCGCTCGGTTTGGACCAACACTTAGACAAGCATTGGCCCGGGGGGGCTAAAATAAAGATGACCCTCTAGAGAGTGACTCCCAAGGGAAAAGTAGGTGGTGGTGAGGCAAATGATAAAACCAAGGTTGGGCCTTGCTGGAGGAGTTTTATTCAAAGAGAACTATCAGGGGGGTCACATAAATCACCCGACCGCGTAAGGAACGCAAAATCCAGGAACATAACACCAGTATGACGGAAAATAGGGCGGCAAGAGTGGAACAAAACACCAGGCATAAGGCCGAGCCTTCCACCCTTTACCAAATATATAGATGCATTAATAATATAAGAGATATTGTGATATCCCAACATAATCCTATCCACCATGGAGAAATCTTCAACTTCACCTGCAACTAGCAACGCTATAAGAGGGGCTGAGCAAAGCAGTAACATAGCCAAGCAACGGTTTGCTAGGAAGGGTGTCAAAGGTTAGAGGTTCATGGCAATTTGGGAGGCTTGAAGAGCAAATGATAGGTAACGCAGCATAGCGATAGAACGAAGCAACTAGCATAGCAATGATAGTAGTGAGATCCAGTAGAAGGGTCATCTTGCCTGAAATCCGGCAAGGAAGAAGAACGAGTCCATGAAGAAGATGAAGCCACGAAGACGAACCACACGTAGATGAACGAATCCTCACGATCGCAACGAAACGAGAACTATGAGAAGAAGCACACAAC
Source organism: Aegilops speltoides (assembly GCA_021437245.1). Lineage (NCBI taxonomy): Eukaryota > Viridiplantae > Streptophyta > Magnoliopsida > Poales > Poaceae > Aegilops > Aegilops speltoides. Next base: position 194,359,694 of record CM038143.1, read on the forward strand.
ATGGTAAACACACCACACAAAGACAGGACATGATGTGCAACAAGCATGATGCATGACAAAGCTACATGAGGCTACTCGTGGCAAGAGATGATGCAAACAAGAACAACACATCAAGGCAAGTTTAAATGAGGCCGGAAACAACATATAACAATTCCAGTAAGTCCTCATATGCATATTTCGAAATTGGTACAGAACTGAATAAACATTATGTTCAAGTTGTTAAACAGCAAGTTAAAGAGCACCAAGAGGATCTACACGAAATTCTAGTCAAGTTACATATAAAGTTCATTAGATTTGGAGCTACGGCCTAGAAGATATGAGCAAAACAAGTTAAACATGGCATTGATGCAAAAGCACTCAAACATCAAGCAAACACTCTCAAAACAAGGGTGCAACATGATAATATGAAACTACATGCAAAATCAAGCAAGTTTCATATAGAGCACACTCAAAACGGAGCAACGGTTCAACACATACACTCTATACAAGTCATAACAACAATCTGTCCATAACAGCAACTAGGCATCTTGCAAGCATCAAAACAACAAGCTACAACATCCCAACATAATAACAAAAGGCATGGGCATGAAGTACACGTAAAGCATGACAAAACAGGAACACTTAGCTATCTCCATAAACAACTAGAACATGCTCAAAAGGACATGGTAAGATTGCAAATAATAACAGTTTCAGACTTTGCAGAAATAACATCAGGTTGCAATGTTTAGAGCTATCAAACGACATGTTACAGCAACATAACATGGCAAACAAAGGCATGGCATGATACTACTAAATGCATAGAACAAAGGTCCCTAACTGACCATAAGCCAATAAGGATCAGAAAATATGATGGCACCCACGTAAACATGGAAAGTTATATTACAGATTCATACATGGCAGGAACAACAATAAGTAGGCATGTTGGTGAGCTTGAAACACTCACCACAGAGCAATACATGGCATGTCAAGGCAACCAACAGTAAGAGGGCATGTTTGTGAAGTTAAGCATGGCAAGAGCAAGGTCATAGGGTGCATGGAACACTAGCAAAACACATGGGAACTAGTGAACTTAATGTTAACAGGCTGATAGCAACATTATTTAGCAAGTTTGGAGCAAGATTACAACATGCTAAAGTAGTCTATAAATGCAACCAGGGGCATGAATGGATAGAGCAAGATATGTATAACAAAACATCCTTAGTGAACAATCTCCAGATTATGCATGGAATGACTAGTAGGAGCAGGTTAACATAGCAACAAAATATAACAGAATCTGTCAGGAAAACAGCAACAACAAGTACCCTACTTAACAAGCTCAATGCACTCACTACACAAGTCACAAAAATACATGGGTAACACCACTGGAAAGATGGCATGGCATAGATCAAAACACATGTAGACATCAACGTCATAGGATGCACACATCAAACATGACAAAAATGACGAATGAGCATGTTATAGCAGTTTCAGCAGATTAACATCAACATGCACTCTTCCAACAGCATTTCGGGCATCAAGATGAGCTCAAATGAAAATGATGCAATGGAATTAAATGCAGTACTCGTTGAGGCGAACAATTTGACATATTACACGCAGGAAACAGAGCTACGGATGCAGAGATACGATGTGATGAACATGCTACAAAATGCTGAAAAATGGACTTAGTTGCACGGATTTCAAAGCGGCGCAGATCTCGCCGGAGACGAGGTTGACGGCGGCTGGGTCTTGCCGGAGCGCGGGGGAAGGCGCCGGCATGGTCGGGGAAGGCCGGATGGAGGTGGGGCCGACCGGATCCGGGCGGTGGCTCGCCGGATCCGCGGCAAGGCGGCGCGGCGGGGGGAGCTGGCGCGCGCATGGCGGCGAAGGGCGGAGGGCGCGCGGCGAGGTGTCCGCGATGGCCAGGATGAGCGTGGAAGCACCGGCGGCGACGGTGGAGGCGGGTGACGGCGGTCGCCGGCGGAGGCGGCGCTGACGGAGCGGGCCGCTGCGGGGGCAAGCGGCGAGACGGCGGCGCTTCCGGCTGGCGAAAGCAGCGCTGCGGAGGCGGCGGCAATAAGACACCGGCGGCGGGCGAGGCTCACACCGCGCGGGCGAAGCGGCGGCGGCGCTGTTCGGCGGCGGCGCGGCCGGGCTCGCGGGGCTCTTGATAGGTTTCCGCGGCCGCAACGCGGTGGGGATCTAGCAGGGACGCGTGGCGCGCCTCGATTGGCTGTGGGCGGCGGCGTGGTGACGTGGAAGCCTCTCATTGGCCGGAGCGACGTGGCGGCGGCGGTGGACACGTCCGACGCGGAGGCGGACATGTCCGGCGGCGGGGAGGAGCGAGGCTAGGGTTTCATCTGCGCCAAAATCCGGGGGGGAACACATATATATAGGTAGAGGGAGCTAGGAGAGTCCAAATGAGGAGTGGTTTTCGGCCACGCGATCGTGATCGAACGACCGAGAGCATGGAAGGGAGTTTGCTGGGTTTTGGGCCACTTTGGAAGGGGTGTTGGGCTGCACATAAAAGAGGCTTTACGGTTACCCGGTTAACCGTTGGAGTACCAAACGACCTCCAAATGGCACGAAACTTGACAGGCGGTCTACCGGTGCTATACCAAGGCCGCTTGGCAAACCTCGGGCCCTTCCGAGAAAGTTTAACACCCGCACACAACGAGAGACTAAAAGGGACGCCAGAGGACATAGGAGTGCCGGATTGCAAAAGGACAACGGGGAAAATGCTCGGATGCATGAGACGAACACATATGCAAAATGAGATGCACATGACGACAAGATAAACTGCAACACGCAAGCAAATGACACGGCAACAACGGCGAATACCTGGCAGTCACCTGGCGCAACGAATCTGGGGCGTTACAAAGGGCTCTGTGGCGCGGGCTGGGGCTGCCAAGGCGCTAGTGTTCGTCAAGGCCTGGTATCCTGGCATGCGCCTAGCGCAGCTGTCGACCTTCCGCTAGGAGGCGCTACCGGAGCTGGTGGCGGACTACGCCAATGTTGATCTCTTCTTCCCGAAGCGGGCAGATGACGGCGCCGTTGTTCCACCATCCTGGTTCGGTCTGAACCCGTCGAACGGGAGGACTCGGCGGAGGAGGTCACCTCCAGCGATGAAGGTAACAAGGACGAGGAAGGCAACTATGTCACACCAGATGGTGGGGCGACCAGCCGCACCCGGCCTGACCTAGCACCGAGTAGCGACCAGTTGGAGACCACGTCAGCCGCCACCGACACCCAGGACGAGACCCAGCATCCGGAAGCCCCGCTAGCTGGAGCTACGCCTACCGCCGACCAGTCCGCGCAGCCCGAGGGGCCGTTGGCCTAGATGGCCTGTTTATCTTTTTTCAAGATTTTCTTGTCTTCATGCTTGAAAACAATGTCAGTTATGCGCAGTTCCACCCACTGGTGGCGTAATTTTAAACTTAATGAATGCTGGCTTTGGGCCATTTTGGCAATGTATAAAGTTTAAATCCCGACATTTGTGCATGTGTTGCCGGGTTGTAGCTTGAACTTTTCTCTCTTTGGCTTTTTCATTTGACGCCTTCCTTTGGCCGCCTCCCTGCAAGCTGGACAGCCGCGCTGCGGTCTGTGGCTTGGTCAAGGACTTGGTCATTTAGAACGTCCAAGTTACTTCGGCCGCTTAGAGTGTAGCTAATCGAACGAGAAGCTGGCCTGCCGGCTGCTTAGAAGTCGGACGAGGGAGGCGAGAGGCTGGCTTGGCCATAGTCGGTGTTTTCCTTAGTCGTTTTTCATGTGGACAGTGTTTCTGGCCTTTAGCTCTTGCCAGTCGGATAGCCATGCTACGAGCTGTGACTTGGAGTGAAGAGAGGGCTATGGCATCGGCACAGTACTAGTCGGCTCCGGCTGGTGCGAACTTAGGCCAAGGCGGCGAGCCCCTGGGCAGGCTAACCGGAACCCGGGCGGGGCAACAATATGAAAAACTCAAATCATGGCATAAGCTTATCTTATAGATAAAAAGGTAGCCCCTGAGTGCATCTCGGGGGACCTGAGGTCTTTACTTAAGACAAAAGTTGGCATGGTACATACGCACGCATCAATTGTAAAATGGGCAGAGCAGGTTTGCGTTCCATGGCCGCTCTGTGTCTTCGCCGGTTGTGCATCACTTGCGTGCCTTGGGCTTCTGTTCGTCGATGAGGTAGTACGAGTCGTTTCCCAGGGCCTTGCTGATGATGAAGGGCCTTCCCAAGGAGCTGTGAGCTTGTGCCGGTCGGCTGATCGCTGGATCAGGGGGAGCACAAGATCCCCTTCACGGAATGTGCGCAACTTGACCTTCTTGTTGTGGTAGCGGCGCAGGCTCTACTGGTAGAGGGCGGACCAGCTCCACGCCAGCAGCCGGGCCTCTTCCAGCAGGTCGACGCCGTCTTCTCGTGCCTCCTTTGCTTCCGCCTCCATGTACATGGTGATCCGAGGCGAGTCAAAATCGATATCCGTGGGGATGATAGCCTCAGCACCGTACACAAGGAAGAAGGGCGTAAAGCAGGTTGATCTGTTGGGCGTGGTCCGAAGATTCTAGAGGACGACCGGTAGCTCGTCGATCCAGCAGCCGGCCGATCGCTCCAGTGGCTCGATCAGGCGGGGCTTGATGAGGTTGTTTGCTCGCTTCACCTAGCCATTTGACTGTGGATGGGCAATAGATGCTAGGTCCAGTCAGATACCCTAGTTTGCGCAGAAACGGGCCAAGGCGCCTTTGGCGAAGTTGGTGCCGTTGTCGGTGATGATGCTGTGGGGAACGCCGTATCGGACAGTGATGTCGACATTGAACGTGACGGCTGTTGGACCGTTCAGCTTCTTGATTGGCTTGACTTCTATCCACTTGGTGAATTTGTCCAGAGCTACCAGCAAATGAGTCATGTCGCCGCATGCTGTCTTCAACGGACCAACCATGTCCAAACCCCACACGGCAAACGGACAGGTGATGGGGATGGTCTTGAGGACAGAAGCTAGCTGGTGTTGCTTGGTGCTGAACTTCTAGCACCCCTTGCACTTCTTGAGCAACTCCTTGGCATGTCCAAAGAAGTTAGCCAGAAGAAACCATGGCAGAAGGCTTTTGCTACAAGGGCTCTGGAGGCGGCGTGGTGGCCATATTCACCCTGGTGAATGTCTCTGAGGATTTCCATGCCCTTCTCTGTCTCCATGCAGCGCTGATAAACACCGGTCATGCTCTGCATGGTGAGCTCTTGGTTGACGATGGTGTAGGCGCCTGCTTGGTGCTGGATCTATCGGGCTAGCACTTCATCTACTGGTAGAACGTGGCTCACCAGATAGTCGCGGATGGGGTGCACCCAAGATGAGGCCACAACCACTGTGAAGACAGCAACTGGCACGAGGGTGGCCGGGTTGGGGGGTGGAGGGCTGGAGGCAGGCACTCCTGGTGGTGCCGATGAAGTCCCCGGGCCGACTGCTGAAGTCCCCGGGCCTCCTGCTGGAGTTCCTGTGCTGGGTGCTGGTGGTGCAGCCCCCGAGCCGCTTGCTGAAGTCCCCGGGCCAACTGCTGAAGTCCTCGAGCCGGATCTGACTACTCCGGGGTCAGCCAACATGAAGATGGAGTCGAATTCCGACGACGGCTTGATAGAGGGCTGGCGCAGGTACTCAAGGGAGACGCCGTCTAGTATGGCCTGCCGGGTGGAGCCAATGCAAGCGAGGGCGTCCGCTGCGTCGTTGTCGGCTCATGGCGCATGGAGGAACTCGCACCCATCAAAGTTTCCGCTCATCTGCTGGACGAGGAAGCGGTAGCTTGCCATATTGGCGTCCTTGGCGTCCTAGTCGGCGGACGACTGCTGGATGATACGTCTCCAACGTATCTATAATTTTTTATTGTTCCATTCTATTATATTATCCATCGAGGATGTTTTATATGCATTTATATGCTGTTTTATGATTTTTGGGACTAACCTATTAACCTAGAGCCCAGTGCCAGTTTCTGTTTTTCCTTGTTTTTCAGTATCGTAGAAAAGGAAAACCAAATGGAGTCCAATTGACCTGAAACTTCACGGAGATTATTTTTGGACCAGAAGAAGCCCACGGAGTACCGAAGATGGGCGAGAAGAGTCCCAAGGCACCCACGAGGGTGGGGGGCGCCCTACCCCCTGGGCGCGCCCCCCTATCTCGTGGCCGCCTCAGAGACCCTCCTGAGTTGTCCCGACGCCAACACCTCTTATATATACAGAAACCCCTAGAAAATAACATAGATCGAGAGTTCTGCCGCCGCAAGCCTCTGTAGCCACCAAAAAACAATCAGGACCATGTTCCGGCACCCTGCCGAAGGGGGATCGGTCACCGGTGGCCATCTTCGTCATCCCGGCACTCTCCATGACGAGGAGGGAGTAGTTCACCCTCAGGGCTGAGGGTATGTACCAGTAGCTATGTGTTTGATCTCTCTCTCTCTCTCTCTCTCTCTCTCTCTCTGGTGTTCTTGATATGGCACAATCTTTGTCAGGACCCCGACTCAATGCCACACCGATCTAGCATGTAACACCTCATATCACTTTGCGGCCTCACGCACGGTATCCCCATGGGTGTCGCCTTACCAGGCCCGGGACCTTTTGCGCCTTTTGGCACACGTATATGATAGTGTTGCTAGCATCCATATGACAAGGTGCCCGGGATGACATGGTTAGTCGTGAACCCAAAGTGGCACTAACTTATAGGGACAAGCATACATGACCCAGCAACGAACGTGTCGGTCATCAGCGAGTGAATCCAGGCTGTAGCAGCTGGGCTAGCGGGACTCCGGAGAATCCGGGCTGTAGCAGGCTAACAAGACTCCGGAAGACACCGCGTGACATTTCCCTAAAGGGACAGACACAGGACCGAAGAAGGACACATGCCGGCTAGCCTAAGTGTTCCAGAGCAGTAGCAAGCTACCAGGGCTTAGTGGAAGCACCAGGAGACATTTCCCGGTAAGAGAGGCTACCAAGGATAAACAACTAGATAGTCAGATCCCACACATACCAAGCATTTCAATAACATACACACAATATACTCGATATGTGCAAATAAAACATGGCATCACAACATGACTCTACAACTCAAGTATTTATTCAATAGACTCCGAGGAGCGAGATATTACAAACATGGGTCTCATGACCCAACATTCAAGCATACAAGTCAAAGCACAAGCGGAAGCTTAACATGTCCGAGTACAGACATCTACAAATGAAAAAGGTTGAGAAGCCTGACTATCTACCAGATCCTGCCGAGGGCACAAGATCGTAGCTGAGGTAACAATCTAAACATCGGAGTCCACGCGGAACTACTAGCGAGACAGTAGTCTCTTTGCAAAAACATAAATTAAGCAAACATGAGTACAAATGTACCCATCAAGACTTACATCAGAACTAACTACATATGCATCATTATCAACAAAGGGGATGGTGGGGTTTAACTGCAGCAAGCCAGCTTTGATTCGGTGGCTATCCTGAACAATGACTACAAGTAACTCTTTTGAGGTGGCGCACACGAGTCCACATATTCACCATATCAATACACCACTATGGATCTGCTCCCGTCTCCCTAGGAGAACGCCATCCATAGCACTCACGCTTATCTTGCGCATTTTAGAGTATCCACTTCCACTTGTCTACGAACTGTATAGGCAACTCAGAGGTCCTTTACCGCGGACGCGGCTATTCGAATAGATCATATTAACCCTGCAGGGGTGTACTTCTTCACACACGCTCTCGCCACTTACCACCATGTACACGTCATGTATCTCGGGAACCTTCAAGTGGAAGCCTGGCGAGGGTGTCCGCCATGAGCAGACTAACCACACAAGTCTCTAGTCCAGGTTTATCGCCTATTTGGGTTCCATCCGCAAGGAGATCCAGCCGGGGTGTCGCTCACGGCCCCAAACGATGTGTACAGGGTTCCAAGCCCACCAATCGGGCGGCGCTTGGCATGCCCAGCCATGGTGACTAGTCTGACCCAAGCCCACCTGTACTGGGTGCCACTTGGTAGACTACTAACACAACCTACAAACACCAGAAACTAGTTGCAACTCCTAGACAGAGATCAGGCTGATTAATAAGTCGAGAGGGGTCGAGGAACCCAATGTGTCGTAGTAACTGTTCATGGATCACAAACACAGAACTCAGTTCCTGAGGACGGCTTCAATGAGACAACCCACCATGTACTCCTACATGGCCTCTCACCGCTACCTTTACCAAATCGTTTTCACACACTTAGCTCACACACAGTAGGACATGTTCGCACACCTCCAATTCATCCCTAATGAATCAGACCTGACACAACTCTAAGCAATAGCAGGCATGATAAACAAGCATGAATGAGTAGGCACATCAGGGCTCAAACAACTCCTACTCATGCTAGTAGGTTTCATCTATTTACTGTGGCAATGATAGTTCATGCAGAGGAAAGGGGTTCAACTACCGCAGCATGCAACAGTTGAATCGTTGTTGTCCTAATGCAGTAAAAGAGAGCAGGAGCGAGAGAGTGGGATTGTATCGGAATGAACAAGGGGTTTTGCTTTACCGACACTTCAAGATAGTATAGCTCTTCATCGCTGTCATCGAACTCATCGTCGGTACGTCGTCTACTAAGAGGGGACAAACACCAGCAAACAAGGAAGAACACAATCAATGCAATGCACAATATGATGCATAATCATGACATGTCAATATTCTGTGATTTGAGCTAATGCAACTAGCAACAGGTTAAATGAAGTTGGTTTCAATCAAAGATTCAAATTCAAACTCCATATGTGATGGTTTAAATGCCCTTTATATGATTTGTCCTAAAAACCATCTATAACTTGTTCTAACGTGCATGAAAACGGTACAGATGGATAGATTGGATTTTTTTTTGATCATTTTTCATATATAACTTATTTCATTTGGAGCTACGGTTGAATTTTAGAAGTTTTGGGCATTTTCTGGAATTTCCTGAGTTAAAATTCATCCAAAAATGACTTATCAAGTCATGCTTAAGGCCAAGAGTCAACAGGGGCTGTCACGAGTCAAACTCGACCGACTGGGGCCCATCGTCAGGACACGATACCACAGAGGCTGACATGTGGGACCCAGTCAAAGCTGACGTGGCCAAGTCAAAGTTGACAGGCGGGGCCCACTCTGATTAGTGCTAATCTAACAGAGGAATTAAACAAATTAATTTAGGCACTGGGGTCCACATGGCAGTGGCTCTAGGGGCGGTTAGCTGGGTCATTAGCTAGTAATGACGTAGCCACGTCGGACGCGCCGGCGATTAGACGACGGCGATCACGGCTCGCGGCTGCGACGCTCGGAATCGAGTTGTGGGCGGTGGTTTGGCACACCAGGGGTACTGGGGAGGAGCTCTTGCTCGTCCGCATCCAATGGACCGGGCGGGAGGCTACGGGGTGGTCGGGAGCAACGCCGGCTGCAAGCGAGGCGGCGGCCGGAGCTACGGCGCCACAGGCGCGAGGACCGCAACGCGCTAGGGAGCGAACTGGTGGCTGTGTGGGGCTCCTGGGAGCTTCCTGAGCACGCCTTCGTGCTCGGGTTAGCCAGGCGGGGTTGCTAGCAATGGTGACGACGGACGCAACGCCGGCGAGCTTCAGTGATGACGGGGAGCGGCGCTAAGGCACATAATCGAATGAGGGGACGGAGGGGAAACAGAGAGGAGCTCACGGCGGACACGCGGAGCAGATCAGCGGGCTCGGGGAGGCATAGACAGCGACGTGTTGTTGACGGTGATCTCGGGTGGCAGAGGAGGAAGAGGGCGAGTTAGCCGGCGATGCAGGCCGTCCGACGTCGCGCGACTCATCGAGGAGAAGTACGGCGACGGGGCGATTCTTCTGGATACGACGGAGAGGCGAGGCAGTGGCTCTGCGCGCGGCAACGGCGAGCGGCGGCGTTGGCTGCGCTCGGTTGTGCTGCTGAGAAGAGCAGAGGAGGGGGAGAAGCACTGGGGAATCGGGAGAAGGTCGAGGGGGTCAGGGGGGTCTGCGTGGCGTCATCCAGGGTGTTGGGGAGAGATGCAGGCAGGCAGGAGGTTGCCAGGGCGGCGTCGGCGCTTGCCACCGAGCTGCTTCGAGGCGAGGGGGAGGAAGACGACCGAGAGGAGGAGGTGGGCTGGGCCGGCCAGCTCAGATGGGCCGCCAGGTGGGCTAGAATGCCAGGTTAGTTACAGGTGAGTTTCTGTTCTTTTATTGTTTTCTGTTTTCTGTTTTCATTTAATCTTTTGCCACTGTTTTGAATTTAAAACAATTCAAACAATGCCAAGAACTCCTCTGAATATTTTTATTTTGCTAGATGGACTTTTCCAAAAGCTCATAAAATATTTCAGGGGTATTTGAAATTATATTCTAATTATATGAATATAATTCAAATTCAAATATCTAATGATTCAAATTCAAAGTCCCAAAATTAAGTCCTTAAAAATGTTCAATATTTTTGGTTGGGACCAGAACCCTTGCCAAAAATATCAAACATTTAAGAAGAGCATTTTGGAAACAATGAATGAGATTTTAGGGTTTTTGCCCTTCTTTTATGAGGCACCCCGGCTCAGAGCGACCGGTTTACCTTGCAATGCCAGCCCAGAGACCGTGTCTTCTGGCAACACACAACAACATGGTACAGAAAACAACCGCTTTTTTGATGCTAGTGGAACATAGTTCATATTACAATAGTTCGCGAGGCCAAGCGGCACACACGGTGCGGCTGAACAAAATGTACATTATTTAGTGAACATAAAGGGGCCTCGATCATGACAACTACTTGGCAGCGGAACAACGTCATAGCGGGACTGCATAGCACAAGGACACCGACGTGGACACGGTCTAGACTCGGACAACACTCCTTTCCAACAGGACTTTCCTGAAATCTGGCATGACACGCCTGTCGTGGTTCTAAGTCTGACTGTAGAATGGGGGGTAGGTATGGAGAGGCAAGATCCTAGCTATGGAGTAGTTGTGAAGACACTGGATGTACGAGTTCAGGCCCTTTTTGGAGGAAGTAACAGCCCTATGTCTCGGAGCCCGGAGGCGGTCGAGTGGATTACGTGTGTATAGATTACAGGGGTGCGAACCCCTTACACTGAGGAGGGGGTGGCTTATATAGTGTCCGCCAGACCCCTCCGGCCCTTAGTAATGCAGGGTTTAAAGTACATTAAGTCTAGGCGTTACTGATAACGCCTTACATAAAGTGTCCTAAATGCCATAAAGACTACTTAACTACAGACCGTTTGGATGCAGAGTGCCTCTTGATCTCCTGGTGGTCGAGTGAGTCTTCATGGTCGAGTCCTTCGAGTCCGTCGAGTGAAGTCCCTCTTGGTCGACTGGAAGGCAGTTTCTTCTGAGGATGTCCTTGGGTAAGATACTTAGATCAGGTCTATGACCCTACCCAAGGTACATGACTTCATCATTAGCCCCCGAATGGATCGAGGTTTGAGTGAGGAAGGAGTTGATAATATTTCCGACCTGCTTTTGTGTTTTGGACATGTACCATCTTGGACCAATGATCTCTTCGTTGATAACAGCAACTTTTCTTTCAGTCGCCTTGATCCATTCTTTTCTCTCGTCGAGTGAACTTTTGAACTTAGTAGCTTCCGAGCGACGGATCGCAGGAAATCTCTCGTCTGACAGATCGATCTGCCGTTAGCGGATTTTGTGGGATCTGAATTTTGGGAAGTGCGCAAAGCGGGGCGAATCCGCGGCGCTCGGATGGGATAGGGCATAGACGCCTCGATTCCTGTGCCGTCTTTTTCGCCACGTATCGCGTACGAGCGACTGTTTCGGATGTGATAGGATCTCCGGGCCCACCTGTCAGCCACTCGGAAGTGTCCTTATAAAGGCTCCCGGTGAGGGTTTTTGAATAGTATCTCTCCATTCTTCCCTCTGTCCTCTCCGCCTCCGTCCACCGCGCCTGCTCTCGCCTCCGCCCAATCGCTCCTTGCACGCTTCGCCGGCAACAATGGTGAAGGAGAAGACGGCGGCTCTGGAGCGCGCGAAGAAGGCGACGGCGACGGGGAAGGCGAAAGGGAGAGCGACCAGTCGGGGCGGATCCTCATCAAGGTCCCGCCTGTCGCATGGCTAGGTCCAAGGGGATTGGATCGGGTCGACCATCACCGAGAAGGATCTCACTGAGATGGCCAACAAGGGTTTGATTCCTCACGGAGCAGCGAGGCTCCCGGGGGACGAGTGGCAACCACAGCTGGGGGAGGGTGAGTGTGTTCTTCTGGCTACCCACGTCGACCGTGGTTTCTCTCTGCCTCTGAGTGTTTTCTTCCGTGGTTTCTTGAATTTCTTTGGGGCGCAACTCCACCACTTTAATCCGAATTCCATCGCCTACCTTGCTGCCTTCGTGTCCATGTGCGAGAACTTCCTGGGCTGCCGACCGCACTGGGGTCTGTTCAAGCACATATTCACTTGTCGTTCTCAGACAGTGAAAAAGGCGAGCCCAGATGACGATAAGACCAAAGTTATTCAGATGTGTGGGGGTCTAGGGATTCAGATGAGGAGCAAGAGCACCTTTCCGGCCATGACTCTCCCTGAGTCGGTCAGGGGATGGCAGTCGACTTGGTTCTACTACCAAAACGAGACGACGCCGGGACAGTCAAGTGGTCTCCCTCCGTTCTCTATGAACCGAGCGCACAAGCCCTCTTCTCTGAAGGTGCTCCCTGAGGAGAAAGCCCAAGTGAAGATGTTGATCGAGCGTGTATTCCAGTTAGTTCGGGAAGGAGTGACGGGTATGGACCTTCTGGAGATCTTCCTTAGGCGGCGCATTCAGCCTCTTTAGTACCGAGGCCATTGTATGTGGCTGTACTGTGGAACTGAGGATGAAACTCGGGTCCACCCAGAAGCAGTCGACGACGCCACACTGGAGAGGTGGATGGCCGCGGTCACAGGGAACAAAGACAACCCTCGAGGAGCCAGGAGGATTTAGCCACTCGACCATTCTAGCACTCCAGACAAGGTATGCCCACTTTATCTCCAATTGTAATCTTGCCATACTTATTCTGCTTTCACTGCAAATTGGTTGATTGATCTTTATTTTGCTGTCTGTCAGGCCTTCACCGAACTATACTCGATGCCCAATGGAGCACAGACGCCGACTGAAGAGGATGAAGGTAGTGGGGGCGAAAGCCAGGAGGACTGGGATTCAAACGCTGCCGAAGATGATGACGATGATGACTCTGATGGGGAGGAAGAAGAGGAGGAGGAGGAGGAAGTTGCACCGCCGCCAGAAGGCGATCAAAGCTTGTCCATGACCTCGCGATCGAACGTGGCAAGGGGTCAGCGGCTGTCGCCTTGATCGACCAAGCGCCCTCGACCACTTCTCCGCGCCGACCGACAAGGTTCAAGCAATCTCGAATGGCGCCATCAAAGCCGGCAAAGGTCTTGCCGAAGATGAAGGTGTCGATCCCCACTATCTCAGGGTAATGATGTTGCTTGAGTTTTTCCGTTCCCCATGGACTTATCTTTGGTCGACTCATAAATCAACCGACTGTCTTTTAGAATTGCAGTGCTGCTACTTCTGACACCTCAGCTAGGGCTGACGATCATGAGATGGAAGATGCTGCAACTTCAAAACCTGGTATGACTCGTAATTCCGTCGTTTAGTCGATTGGCTCTTAGTCTCTAATTCTGATTCTTTTCAGTAGCTCCATCCAATGTCGTTATCACCCTTCCTGACGACGACGACGATGAGGAACCGCTGAAGCAAAGGAGGAGCAGGACAGCGTCTGCTGGCAGAGTGACTCAGGACGTGCCAGCACCCGAGACACTGGTCGCGGAGGGGGAGAACACCACTCGGCACACCATATCTTTCGCGGTGCCGTTGACGAGTGCTCATCCCGCGTCGTCGAGTGCTGCACAGCCTTCACTTTTCTCGACCCACTACATCCCGGAGGACCAAGCCAGTGCTGCAAAAGAAGCGATACGCCAGGCGGGAGTCATGATGGAGTAGGTGAAGGCCATCCGGGAGGCTAGCCAGGCAGCCTATGACGCCAGTTCCGCTCTTCAAAGCAACGCTCGGTCACCGGTCATCGCTTTGCTCATAGGGATATGATATCTGAAAATTCTTCTTCTCGAAATCCGTAGTAGTCCTACACCCACTGGGTGTGTCGATTGAAATTCCGGGTTAGTGGGGGCACGCTGAGTGCACCCACTGGGTGTAGTCCCCAAGGCTATGGTGGACTGCTGGCAGTCGTCGATAGTCTTTATGTCCTGAACTTTTTCCTTCATTCGATTAGGTCGAACGGATTTTTAGACCGGTGGGGGCACGCTGAGTGCACCCACTGGGTGTAGTCCCCAAGACTGTGGTCGACTGCTGGCAGTGACTATAGTCTGAAGAACACTTTCTGTTTTTTTTGTTGGTCGACTGGTCGACTCTATCTTGATAGAACTAGTGGGGGCACGCTGAGTGCACCCACTGGGTGTAGTCCCCGAGACTACGGTCGAATGTTTGTATTCGGCTGTAGTCTTAGAAACGTATGATTTTTCTTTAGTCACTCGGAAGTGAATTATCTTTGACATTTTGTCAATTGGTTCTTCGCAGAAATCCTGTGACCTTGCGGCTCGTTACACCGAGTTGGAGAACAAACACATCCAGCTCGAGCTTGATCTAAAGCTGGTCCAGGAGAATTTGGCAAAGGCAAAGGAGGAGACCAAAGGTATGTTCGGTGAGGCCTCGACGACTACCTTTGCCCCTCATTTGTTTCAAAGTCTGATCTTGCTGTAAATTTGAAGGCAAAGTGAAGGAGGCCCAGAAGAAGAAATACCTTGAGTTAGCTGAGATGCAGAAGACAGCTTTAGAGAAGACCAAGCTCGCAGACGAGAAGTTAGCTTCGGTCACCAAGCTTGAAGAAGAGAGCACCAATCCGAAAGCTGCTCTTGCCATTGCCAACAAGGAGGTCAGTCGACTGAAAAGCGATAAAATTGCCCTGAATGACAAGGCCAGTGAGTTGGCGGGGAAGAAGAACAATCTGGAGGCTTCTCTAGGCAGACTGGCCAAGAAGTTGTTCCTCATGCTCGAAGGTAATCCTTTGCACCAAGCAAGTATTTTTACAGTGATCTTTCCATTCGACTATTGTCTTGACTCGGTGGTTGTGCTTGCAGAATTTTCCCAGAACTTTGAAGAGGAGACTGGTCGACTGGAACCAAACCTGCACCCCATCAACTCTCCGGTGAATGATGAAGTCACCATGAACGTGTTCCGGCTCGAGTCTCGTGTTGCTGCTGTCATTGACTATCTCGCGAGGCTGAAGGTTGCTACTTCCCGTATTGACTCTACGCTCTGGCCCAGAGAGACGATCCAGAATGATCTCGAGTCTCTGATGACTCGACTGAACACGATCCCCCGGTCGAAAGTGTGAGTGGAAGAAGTCTTCGCCAAAGCGGTGCAGATGTCACTCTGTGTTTGGCCCGAGTCCATTGCAAGGATGCACGAGAGGACAAGCTGGCGGCTCTTAGGGTGGCTAACACCAAGAAGCATGATTTCCGGTATTTCATGGAGACTTTCATCGCCGCTGCCACTCGGATCGCGGACGGAATTGACCTTGATGAGTTCGTTGCACCTTCCAGCCCTCCATAGGAGGGGTAAAAAACTTCTTGAACTTGACACTTTAAATTTGCCTCGGTATGCCGAGTGATTTTGTAACCGATAAACCTTAACAGACTTAGCGCCTAAGCACTTTCGGTTCCGTTAGGTATTTATCTGAACTTGGATTCGACGTTCGAATATGCTTGTATTTGGTTTGAGATGTCTTTTGCAGGTTAAAGTGAAGCGCTTATTGCAATCGACTTGTTCCCCAATTCTCTTAGGCAGGCACTTGGCTACGGCTAAGCCTCCGAGCGGGAGATGTGCTCTCCACTCGGTAGGTTTTTCAAAACTTAGGCAGGCACTGGGCTGCGGCTAAGCCCCCGAGTGGGAGGTCTGCTCTCCACTCGGTAGGATTTTTATAACTTAGGCGAGCACTGGGCTGCAGCTAAGCCCCCGAGTGGGAGGTCTGCTCTCCACTCGGTAGGATTTTCATAACTTAGGTGAGCACTGGCCTGCAGCTAAGGCCCTGAGTGGGAGGTTTGCTCTCCACTCGGTAGGAGTTTTACGTTGTACATGTGGCGTAGCCCGAAGGAGAGGGTCGCAGTCGACCTGCACCTCGTCTTCCTTGCGACCGCACATTGTACTTGTGGCGTAACTCGGAGGAGAGGGTCGCAGTCGACCTGCACCTCGTCTTCCTTGCGACCGCACGTTGTACTTGTGGCGTAGCTCGGAGGAGAGGGCCGCAGTCGACCTGCACCTCGTCCTCCTTGCGACCGCACGTTGTACTTGTGGCGTAGCTCGGAGGAGAGGGTCGCAGTCGACCTGCACCTCGTCTTCCTTGCGACCGCACGTTGTACTTGTGGCGTAGCTCGGAGGAGAGGGTCGCAGTCGACCTGCACCTCATCCTCCTTGCGACCGCACATTGCATTTGAACTTAGGCGAGTACCTGGACTGCAGCTAAGCCCCCGAGTGGGAGTCTGGCTCACCACTCGGTAGGATTTTATTGAAACTTAGGCGAGTACTATTGGGGAACGTTGCAGAAAATTAAAATTTTTCCTACGGCTTCACCAAGATCCATCTATGAGTTCATCTAAGCAACGAGTAACGGGAGAGAGTTTGCATCTACATACCACTTGTAGATCGCGTATGAAGCTTGCAAGGTGATGATGGAGTCGTGACTAACGTGATTCAGATCACCGATGTCCAAGTGCTGAACGGATAGCACCTCCGCGCTCAACACACGTGCACGGGACGAGCGACGCTCCTCTGCCTTGATCTAGCAAGGAGGAAGGAGAGGTTGAGGAAGACAGCTCCACCGCAAAGACGACGACGTGGTGATGGTGGAGAAGCAAGATTCGGCTGGGCTTCGCCGAGCTCTACGGAGGAGGAGAAGTGTTGGGAGGGAGGGCTGCGCCTTGAGATGGGTACATCAGCCCCCTCCTCCCCCCTTTATATAGGCACTGGTGGCTGCCCTGGAGATCCAATCTCCGTGGGGGCGGCGCCAAGGGGTGGAGTGCCCCCAAGCTGTGGGCGCCCCACCCCTAGGGTTTCAACCCTAGGCGCAGGGTGGGCCTAGGGGCGACCAGCCCACTATGGGCTGGTTCCTCCCACTTCAGCCCATGGGGCCCTCCGGGATAGGTGGCCCCACCGGTGGACCCAGACCCTTCCGGTGGTCCCAGATTTTACCGAGACCCCAAACTTTCCCGATGGCGAATCACCACTTCCTATATATTATTCTTTACCTCCGGACCCTTCCGAACTCCTCGTGACGTCCGGGATCTCATCCGGACTCAACAACATTCGTAGTCACATACTTGACTTCCTATCGACCCTAAGCGCCACCGAACCTTATGTGTAGACCCTACGGGTTCGGGAGACACGCAGACATGACCGAGACGACTCTCGGGCAATAACCAACAGCAGGGTCTGATACCCATGTTGGCTCCCATGCTCCTCGATGATTTCATCGGTTGAACCACGATGTCGAGGATTCGATCAAACCCTCGTATGCAATTCCTTTGTCAATCGGTGCGTTATTTGCCCGAGACTCGATCGCCGGTATCCCAATACCTTGTTCGGTCTCGTTACCGCAAGTCACTTTACTCGCATCGTAATGCATGATCCCGTACAACACCTTGGTCATCTTGAGCTCATTATGATGATGCATTACCGAGTGGGCCCAGAGATACCTCTCCGTCATACGGAGTGACAAATCCCGCCTCGATCCATGTCAACCCAACAGATACTTTCGGAGATACCGTAATGCACCTTTATAGTCACCCGCTTACGCCAGACGCTTTGATACACCCAAGGCACTCCTACGGTAACCGGGAGTTACACGATCTCATGGTCGAAGGAAGAGATACTTGACATTGGCAAAGCTCTAGCAAACGAACTACACGATCTTTTATGCTATGCTTAGGATTGGAGATTGTCCATCACATCATTCTCCTAATGATGTGATCCCGTTATCAACGACATCCAATGTCCATAGTCGAAACCATGACTATCTATTGATCACA
Source organism: Aegilops speltoides (assembly GCA_021437245.1). NCBI lineage: Eukaryota > Viridiplantae > Streptophyta > Magnoliopsida > Poales > Poaceae > Aegilops > Aegilops speltoides. The sequence goes on from CM038143.1 coordinate 194,377,704, forward strand.
ACGAGCTAGTCAACTAGAGGCTCACTAGGGACATTTGTGGTCTTCGTGTTCACACGTATTACGATTTCCGGATAATACGCTTATAGCATGAACAAAAGACAATTATCATGAACATTGAAATATAATAATACTTTTATTATTGCCTCTAGGGCATATTTCCAATAGTCTCCCACTTGCACTAGAGTCACCAATCTAGTTACATTGTGATGAATCGAACACCCATAGAGTTACGTGTTGATCATGTTTTGCACGCGAGAGAGTTTAGTCAACGGATCTGCGACATTCAGATCCGTGTGTACTTTGCAAATCTCTATGTCTCCATCTTGAACATTTTCACGGATGGAGTTGAAACGACGCTTGATGTGCTGGTCTTCTTGTGAAACCTGGCTCCTTGGCAAGGGCAATAGCTCCAAAGTTGTCACGAAGAGTTTGATCGGCCCCGACGCATTGGGTATGACTCTAGGTCGGTGATGAACTCCTTCACCCAAATCGCTTCATGCGCTGCCTCCGAGGCTGCCATGTACTCCGCTTCACACGTAGATCCCGCCACGACGCTTCGCTTGCAGCTGCACCACCATCGCTTCCACCATTCAACATATACACGATCCGGTTTGTGACTTAGAGTCATCGGATCTGAGTCGGCTAGCATCGACGTAACCCTTTACGATTTGAGCTCTTCGTCTCCTCCATAAACGAAAACATGTCCTTTGTCCTTTTCGTACTTCAGATATTCTTGACCGCTGTCCAAAGGTTCCTTGCGGGATTACTTTGGTATCTTGCAACCAAACTTACGGCAAGGTTTACATCGGTCCGTACACAACATGGCATACATAATAGATCCTATGGCTGAAGCATAGGGATGACACTCATCTCTTCTTTATCTTTTGTCGTGGTCGGTGATCGAGCCGAGCTCAATCTCACACCTTGTAACATAGGCAAGAACCCTTCTTGGACTGATCCATTTTGAACCTCTTCAAAATCTTATCAAGGTATGTGCTTTGTGAAAGACCTATGAGGCGCCTCGATCTATCTCTATAGATCTTGATGCCTAATATATAAGCAGCTTCTCCAAGGTCCTTCATTGAAAAACACTTGTTCAAGTAGGCCTTAATGCTGTCCAGAAGTTTTGTATCATTTCCCATCAAGAGTATGTCATCTACATATAATAGGAGAAATGCTACTGAGCTCCCACTCACTTTCTTGTAAACGCAGGCTTCTCCATAAGTCTCAAGATAAACCCAAACGCTTTGATCATCTCATCAAAGCGAATGTTCCAACTCCGAGATGCTTGCACCAGTCCATAAATGGATTCTTTGGAGCTTGCATACTTTGTTAGCGCTCGAGGATCGACAAAACCTTCCGCTGCATCATATACAGCTCTTCCTTAAGATGTCCGTTAAGGAATGCCGCTTTGACGCCCATCCGCCATATCTCATAATCATAGTATGCGGCAATTGCTAACATGATTCGGACGGACTTAAGCTTCGCCACGGAGAGAATGTCTCGTCAGAAGTCAATCCCTTGAACTTGTCGATAACCCATAGCGACAAGTCGAGCTTTATAGATGGTAACATTACCATCCGCGTCCGTCTTCTTCTTAAAAATCCATTTGTTTTCTATCGCCGCCGATCATCGGGCAAGTCTGTCAAAGTCCATACTTTGTTTTCATACATGGATTCTATCTCGGATTTCATGGCTCCAAGCCATTTGTTGGAATCCGGCCCGCCATTGCTTCTTCATAGTTCAAGGTTCATTGTTGTCTAGCAACATGATTTCCATGACAGGTTGCCGTACCACTCAGTGCGGAACGTGTCCTCGTGGACCTTCGGGTTCAAGAGTAACTTGATCCGGTACCTTGATCATCATCATTGTTTTCCTCTTGGTTGGTGTGGGCATCACAGAACGGTTTCTGTGCTGCACCACTTTCCCGCTCGAGAGGTAGTACTTCCTCGAGTTCTACTTTCCTCCCACTTACTTTTTTCGAGAGAAACTCTTTCTCCGTAAAGCATCCGTTCTTAGCAACAAAGACCTTGCCTTCGATCTTAAGTAGAAGGTATACCCGACAGCTTCCTTAGGGTATCCTATGAATACGCATTTTTCCGACTTGGGTTCGAGCTTTTCAGGTTGAAGTTTCTTGACATAAGCATCGCATCCCCAAACTTTTAGAAACGACAGCTTAGGTTTCTTCCCAAACCATAATTCATACGGTGTCGCCTCAACGGATTTAGACGGTGCCCTATTTAAAGTGAATGTAGCTGTCTCTAGAGCGTATCCCCAAAATGATAGCGGTAAATCGGTAAGAGACATCATAGACCGCACCATATCCAATAGAGTGCGATTCGACGCTCGACACACCGTATCACCGAGGTGTTCCAGCGGCGTGAGTTGTGAAACGATTCCACATTTTCTTAAGTGTGTACCAAATTCGTGACTTAAGTATTCTCCTCCATGATCCGATCAGAAGAACTTTATCTTTCGGTCACGTTGATTCTCTACCTCACTCTGAAATTCCTTGAACTTTTCAAAGGTCTCAGACTTGTGTTTCATTAAGTAGACATACCCATATCTACTTAAGTCATCGGAGAGTGAGAACATAACGATATCCTCCATGAGCTTCAACGCCATTGGACCGCACACATCGGTATGTATGATTTCCAACAAGTTGGTTGCTCGCCCATTGTTCCGAGAATGGAGTCTTGGTCATTTTGCCCAAAAGGCATGGTTCGCATGTGTCAAACGATTCATAATCAAGAGACTCTAAAAGTCCATCAAGATGGAGCTTCTTCATGCGCTTGACACCAATGTGACCAAGGCGGCGATTACCACAAGTATGTGGGACTATCGTTATCAACTTTACATCTTTTGGCATCCACACTATGAACATGTGTAATATTACGCCGAGATTCATTAAGAATAAACCATTGACCATCGGAGCATGACCATAAAACATATCTCTCATATAAATCGAACAACCATTATTCTCGGACTTAAATGAGTAGCCATCTCAGATTAAACGAGATCCAGATACAATGTTCATGCTCAAACATGGCACTAAATAACAATTATTAAGGTTCAAAACTAATCCGTGGGTAAATGTAGAGGCAGCGTGCGACGGCGATCACATCGACTCGAACCATTCCCGACGCCAAGATCGTCACCTCGCCCTTCGCCAGCCTCCATTTATTCCGCAGCTCCTGCTTGTGAGTTACAAATATGAGCAACGGCACCGTATCAAATACCCAGAGTTACTACGAGTAATCGTAAGGTACACATCAATTACATGTATATCAAATATACCTTTGGTGTTGCGGCCTTCTTATCCGCTAAGTATTTGGGGCGTTTCGCTTCGGTGACCCTTCCCTTGCAATAAAAGCACTCGACCTCGTGCTTGGGTCCATTCTTTGACTTCTTCCCAAGAAGGCTTACGGCGCGCAACATCTTTGCCGTCCTTCTTGAAGTTCTTCTTACCCTTGCCCTTCTTGAACTTAGTGGTCTTATTGACCATCAACACTTGATGTTCTTTCTGATTTCAGCCTCTGCGACTTCAAAGATCGAGAACACTTCAAGAATGGTCTTTACCATCCCCGCATGTTGTAGTTCATCACAAAGCTCTTGTAGCTTGGTGGGAGCGATCGAGGATTCTGTCAATGACCGCCTCATCCGGGAGGTTAATGTTCACCGGGTCATACGGTTGTGCAACCTGCACATCTTCGAGGATGTGTTCATCGACGTAACTGTTCTCCTCCATCTTACAATCTGTAGAACTTGTCGGAGACATCATATCTCTCGACCGGGCATGAGCTTGGAAAACTATTTTCAGCTCTTCAACATCTCATATGCTCCGTGATGCTCAAAACGCTTTTGGAGCCCCGGTTCTAAGCTCTAAAGCATGCCGCACCGAACGAGGGAGTAATCATCAAGACGAGCTTGCTGCCGCTCATAACGCCTTGGTTCTCTAGGACGGAGCGCCACCTATCGGTCCTTCTAGGACATATTGCTTTCTCGCAGCTATGAGGATGATCTCGTGTTCCGGACCTAGTCCGTATAGTTGCTGCCATCATCTTTCAGCTTGGTTTTCTAGGAACGCGTTGAAGTTCATGTTGACATTAGCGCTGGCCATTGATCTACAAGACATATTTGCAAAGGTTTTAGACTAAGTTCATGATAATAAAGTTCTAATCAAATTATGAACTCCCACTTAGATTAGACATCCCTCTAGTCATCTAAGTGTTACACGATCCGAGTCGACTAGCCCGTGTCCGATCATCACGTGAGACGGACTAGTCATCGTCGGTGAACATCTTCATGTTGATCGATCTTCCATACGACTCGTGTTCGACCTTTCGGTCTCCGTGTTCCGAGGCCATGTCCGCACATGCTAGGCTCGCAAGTTAACCCTAAGTGTTTTCGCTGTGTAAAACTGTCTTACACCCGCTGTGTGTGAACGTAAGAATCCATCACACCCGATCATCACGTGGTGCTTAGAAGCGACGAACCGTAGCAACGGTGCACGCTTAGGGGAGAACACTTCTTGAAATTTTGTAAGGATCATCTTATTTACTACCGTCGTCCTAAGTAAACAAGATGCATAAACATAATAAACATCACATGCAATTATATAGTTGTGACATGATATGGCCAATATCATCAAGCTCCATTGATCTCCATCTTCGGGCTCCATGATCATCTTGTCACCGCTTGACACCATGATCTCCATCATCATGATCTCCATCATCGTGTCTTCATGAAGTTGTCACGCCAACGACTACTTCTACTTCTATGACTAACGCGTTTAGTAATGAAGTAAAGTAGTTTACATGGCGCTCTTCAATGACACGCAAGTCATACAAAAATAAAGACAACTCCTATGGCTCTCGCCGTTGTCATACTCATCGACATGCAAGTCGTGAATCCTATTACAAGAACATGATCTCATACATCACAATTCATCATTCATCACAACTTCGCCATATCACATCACATGATCAATCGCTGCAAAAACAAGTTAGACGCCCTCTAATTGTTGTTGCATCTTTTACGATAGGCTGCGATTGGGTTCTAGCAAGAACGTTTTCTTACCTACTAATCACCACAATGTGATTTTGTCAACTTCTATTTACCCTTCATAAGGGCCTTGTTCATCGAATCCGCTCCAACTAAAGTGGAGAGACAGACACCGCCAGCCACCTTATGCAACTAGTGCATGTCACCGGTGGAACCGGTCTCACGAAGCGTCGTGTAAGGTTGGTCGGGCCGCTTCATCCCACAATACCGTTGAGCAAGAAAATACTAGTAGAGGCAAGTAAGATGACAAGATCAACGCCCACAACAAATTGTGTTCTACTCGTGCATTAGAGAACTACGATAGACCTAGCTCATGATGCCACTGTTGGGGAACGTTGCGTAAAATTAAAATTTTTCCTACGGCTTCACCAAGATCCATCTATGAGTTCATCTAAGCAACGAGTAACGGAGAGAGTTTGCATCTACATACCACTTGTAGATCGCGTGCGAAGCTTGCAAGGTGATGATGGAGTCGTACTCGAACGTGATTCAGATCACCGATGTCCAAGTGCTGAACGGACAGCACCTCCACGCTCAACACACGTGGGACGAGCGACGCCTCCTCCTGCCTTGATCCAGCAAGGAGGAAGGAGAGGTTGAGGAAGACAGCTCCACCGGCAAAGACGACGGGCGTGGTGATGGTGGAGAAGCAAGATCTCGGCTGTGGCTTCGCCGAGCTCTTACGGAGGAGAAGTGTTGGGGAGGGAGGGCTGCGCCTTGAGATGGGTACATCAGCCCCTCCCCCCTTTTATATAGGCACTGGGTGGCGGCCCTGGAGATCCAATCTCCGGGGGCGGCGCAAGGGGGTGGAGTGCCCCCAAGCCGGTGGGCGCCCCACCCCTAGGGTTTCAACCCTAGGCATGGGGTGGGCCTAGGGGCGCACCAGCCCACTATGGGCTGGTTCCTCCCACTTCAGCCCATGGGGCCCTCCGGATAGGTGGCCCCACCAGGTGGACCCTCGACCCTTCCGGTGGTCCCAGATTTTACGGAGACCCCAAACTTTCCCGATGGCGAATCACCACTTCCTATATATTATTCTTTACCTCCGGACCCTTCCGAACTCTCGTGACGTCCGGATCTCATCCGGACTCGAACAACATTCGGTAGTCACATACTTGACTTCCTACTAATCCTAGCGCCACCGAACCTTATGTGTAGACCCTACGGGTTGGGAGATACGCAGACATGACCGAGACGACTCTCGGGCAATAACCAACAACGGGTCTCGATACCCATGTTGGCTCCCACATTCTCCTCGATGATTTCATCGGTTGAACCACGATGTCGAGGATTCGATCAAACCTCAGATGCAATTCCCTTTGTCAATCGGTACGTTATTTGCCCGAGACTCGATCGTCGGTATCCCAATACCTTGTTCAGTCTCGTTACGGCAAGTCACTTTACTCGCATCAGTAATGCATGATCCCGTGGCCAACACCTTGGTCATCTTGAGCTCATTATGATGATGCATTACCGAGTGGGCCCAGAGATACCTCTCCGTCATACGGAGTGACAAATCCCGCCTCGATCCATGTCAACCCAACAGATACTTTCGAGATACCGTAATGCACCTTCATAGTCACCCGATTCGCCAGACGTTTGATACACCCAAGGCACTCCTACGGTAACCGGGAGTTACATGATCTCATGGTCGAAGGAAGAGATACATGACATTCGCAAAGCTCTAGCAAACGAACTACACGATCTTTTATGCTATGCTTAGGATTGGGTCTTGTCCATCACATCATTCTCCTAATGATGTGATCCCGTTATCAACGACATCCAATGTCCATAGTCAGGAAACCATGACTATCTATTGATCACAATGAGCTAGTCAACTAGAGGCTCACTAGGGACATTTGTGGTCTTCGTGTTCACACGTGTATTACAATTTCCGGATAATACAGTTATAGCATGAACAAAAGACAATTATCATGAACATTGAAATATAATAATACTTTTATTATTGCCTCTAGGGCATATTTCCAACAAGTACTTGGACTGCAGCTAAGCCCCCGAGTAGGACTCTGGCTCACCACTTGGTAGGATTTTATTGAAACTTAGGCGAAGCGGATTCGCAGCTAAGCCCCCGAGTAGGAGTCTGGCTCACCACTCGGTAAGGATTTTCTTTACAAACTTAGGCAAAACGGATTCGCAGCTAAGCAACCCACTGAGGGGGAAATCAAATAAAAGTGACAAAAACCATTGGGGAAATTATGACACTATTATCTTGCAAAACATGGACTACAGAAGTACTTTTATTACAACTCATCTGAGTGAAAACTTAAGTGTAAAATGGGCGGAGTAGCTCCGCGTTCCAAGCTCGGGGCTCGTCGATATTGTGCTTGACGTTGTAGAGACGGTACGCTCCGCTATGGAGAACCTTGGTGACGATGAAGGGTCCTTCCCAAGAAGGAGCAAGCTTGTGTTGTTTCTGCTGATCCACTCGGAGAACCAAATCTCCTTCCTGGAAGGCTCGACTCTTCACGTTTCTAGCATGGAAGCGACGCAAGTCCTGTTGGTAGATGGTCGATCGTATCAGAGCCATCTCTCTTTCTTCCTCTAAAAGGTCGACTGCGTCCTGTCGCGCTTGTTCCGCTTCAGCTTTGTTGTAGAGCTCAACCGAGGAGCATTGTGGAGCAAATCACTCGGCAAGACCGCTTCAGCTCCATAGACCAAGAAGAATGGAGTTCTTCCGATCGACCGATTAGGCATGGTCCGTAGACCCCAAAGCGCCAAGGGAAGTTCGTTGACCCATGCTCCAGCCGCATGCTTGAGATCACGCATCAGTCGGGGTTTCAACCCCTTGAGGATCAAGCCATTGGCTCGCTCTGCTTGTCCATTCGACTGGGGATGGGCGACTGAAGCGTAGTCGACTCGTGTGCCTTGAGATGTGCAGAATGCTCCGAATTCCTCCGAATCGAAGTTTGACCCATTGTCAGTGATGATGTTGTGCAGGACTCCATATCTGAATATCAGTTCCCTGATGAAGCTGACTGCAGTACCGACGTCAAGGTTCTTGATGGGTTTAGCCTCAGTCCACTTGGTGAACTTGTCGACTGCCACCAGTACATGCGTTAAACCGCTTCGACCTGTCCTCAAGGGGCCTACCATATCCAACCCCCATACTACGAAGGGCCAGACGAGTGGAATGGTCTTTAGAGCTGACGCAGGCTTGTGTGACATGTTGGAGTAAAACTAACATCCCTCGCACTTGTCCACTATCTCCTTCGCCATCTCATTCGCCCTTGGCCAGTAAAATCCAGCTCGGTATGCTTTGGCCACGATGGTCCGAGAGGATGCATGGTGGCCACAGGTCCCCGAGTGGACATCATCAAGGATTGTTCGACCTTCTTCTGGCATTATGCACTTCTGACCAACTCCAGTCGCGCTCTCTCTGTATAGCTGCCCCTTGATCACAGTAAAGGCTTTGGATCGGCGGACGATCCGTCGAGCCTCTTCTTCGTCCTCTGGGAGCTCTTTTCTTAGGATATATGCGATATATGGAACTGTCCACTCGGGAGTGACCACTAAGACCTCCATGACCAAGTCGACCACCGGTGGAACTTCAACTTCAGTCGGATCTGTGGCACTCTTGGGCTGTGGAGCTTCTTCAGTAAAAGGATCTTCTTTGACTGATGGAGTATGGATATGCTCCAGGAACACACCACTGGGAATGGCTTCTCTTTTGGAACCTATCTTCGCAAAATCATCAACCGCTTGATTTTTCAGTCGGGGTATATGATGGAGCTCTAACCCCTCAAACTTCTTTTCCAGCTTCCTCACCGCATTGCAGTATCCAGTCATGGCTGGGCTTCTTACGTCCCACTCCTTCATCACTTGGTTGATCACCAAATCTGAGTCGCCATAATCCATAAGGCGATGGACGCCGAGTGAAATGGCCATGCGCAACCCATACAAAAGGGCCTCGTATTCTGCCTCATTGTTGGAGGAATCAAAGTGAATCTGGAGCACATATCTGAGCTTATCTCCTCGGGGGGAAACCAGGACAACCCCAGCACCGGAACCATTCAACATTTTAGAGCCATCAAAGAACATGGTCCAATGCTCCGAGTGAACTTGAGTCGGCTGCTGTTGTTCAATCCACTCGGCAAGGAAATCTGCTATTTCTTGGGACTTAATGGCTTTCTTTGCCTCAAACTTGATATCAAGGGGAAGGAGTTCAATCGCCCATTTCGCCACTCGACCGATTCGTCTCTCACAGCGTAATCTCACGAAAGTGGAGCGTCACGACGAATCGTAATGGAATGATCAGAGAAATAATGAGCAACCTTCTTCGTGGTCATGTAGATCCCATACACAAGCTTCTGATAGTGAGGATATCTTTGCTTTGATGGAGTCAAAACTTCAGACAGATAATACACTGGGCGCTGAACTTTGAAGGCTTTCCCTTCTTCTTCCCGCTCGACCGTAAGCACTGTACTGACGACATCTCCTGTGGCTGCAATATAAAGCAACAGAGGCTCTTTGCTGATTGGAGCAGCAAGCACCGGCTGGGTGGAGAGCAGAGCTTTTAGCTCGGCAAACGCTGCATCAGCTTCTGGAGTCCACTCGAACTTGTCTGCCTTCTTCATCAGTCGGTAAAGAGGCAATGCCTTTTCACCGAGTCATGAGATGAATCTACTTAAAGCGGCCAAGCATCCAGCAAATTTCTGGACATCGTGCACCCGCACGGGGCGTTTCATTCGGAGTATAGTGCCGATTTTTTCCGGGTTAGCGTCGATTCCTCGTTCGGAAACGAAAACCGAGTAACTTGCCACCGGAACTCCGAATGTGCACTTTGATGGATTGAGCTTGATATCATACCTCCCGAGGTTGGCAAATGTTTGGCGAGGTCGACCGGCAGGTCGGAACCCTTTCGCGACTTGACCACGATATCATCCATATCGCTTCCACATTCCGACCGATTTGAGTGAGCAAACACTTCAATCATTCGCATGAACGTGGCTCCGGCATTCTTGAGGCGAATGGCATGGTGATATAGCGAAGCACCGAATGGAGTGATGAAAGCTGTTTTATCTCATCGGGTCCGTCTGACGGATTTGATGGTACCCGAATAGGCGTCTAGAAAGACAATCTCTCGCATCCCACAGTCGAGTTAACAATTTGATCAATGCGAGGGAGAGGAAAATGATCTTTCAGGCAGGCCCGATTGATGTGCTTGAAATCAATGCACATTCGGAGTGAGTTGTCCTTCTTAGGAACCATGACGACATTGGCGAGTCACTCGGAGTGGTATATCTCTCGGATAAATCCTGCCGCCAATAGTCGAGCCACCTCCTCACCAATAGCTTTTCTCTTTTGGATGGCGGACCGCCGAAGATGTTCCTTGACTGGTTTTGCTGCTGAGTCGATCAGAAGGCGATGCTCACCATCCCTAGAACACCCGCATGTCACCGGCTTCCATGCAAAGGTGTCCCAGTTCTCACGGAGGAACTGGATGAGCGCTTCTTCCTATTTCGGGTCGAGTGTTGTGGAAATATGGGTCCGAGCTGCATTGGGGTCGGTCGGGTGAATGTGGACGGGCTTCGTCTCACTGGACGACTGAAATGCTGACTCTATGGCAGGCTTCTTTGCTCGCAGCAAATCACTCGGATCTGCATTTTGCTTATATCCTTCTAGCTCGACAGCTATCACCTGGGAATCGGCAATCTTTGAACCTTTCTGGAAGCACTCTTCTGCCTTTTTCCGATCACCAGTGGCAGTGATCACACCTTTGGGGCCGGGCATCTTCAGTTTGAGGTACACGTAACATGGTCGAGCCATGAACCATGCGTAAGCTGGTCTCCCCAAAATAGCGTGGTAAGCGCTCTGAAAATCCACGACCTCAAACGTCAGCTTCTCTTTGCGAAAATGCTTGGAATCACCGAACACCACGTCCAGAGCTATTTGGCCGAGTGACTCGGCTTTCTTTCCTGGTATAACTCCATGAAAGCTCATGTTACTGGTGCTCAGTCGGGACATCGGAATGCCCATTCCTTTTAGCGTGTCCGCATACAATAAGTTCAGTCCACTACCACCGTCCATTAGCACCTTCGTCAGTCGAGTGCCTTCGACGACCGGGTCGACCACCAAAGCTTGCCTCCCAGGGGTGGCTATGTGAGTCGGGTGGTCAGACTGGTCGAATGTAATGGGAGTTTGGGACCATCTCAGATAACTGGGTGTCGCCGGGGCGACCATGTTCACCTCATGGTTAATAACCTTCAGTCGGCTCTTGCTTTCCACATCCGCAAAGATCATCAGAGTGGAATTAACATGAGGATATCCTCCCTCACTATCCTCCTTGTCCTCGGCTATGTCCGATTCCTTCTCCTTGTCCTTGGGCTGTTTACCTTGGAACTGCTGGATCAGGATCCTGCATTGCCGAGTGGTATGCTTCGGGTAGATGATATTACCCTCTTCGTCTTTCTTCGTGTGGATGTGACACGGCATATCCATCACGTCATTTCCTTCTTTATCCTTCACCTTCTTGGGGTTCCAGGATCCTTTGGGTTTTCCCTTGAACTTGCCCTGAGTCACGGACAGAGCCTCTCCAGGAGCCGCTGGTTCGGCCTTCCGCTTCTGCTTCCGACTGGTGTTTCCCTTCTCCGACTGACTTGGCTTGTACTAGCCGCTTCGGAGTCGGTCTTCCTCTTCGCTGTTGGCGTACTTGGTGGCAATCTCCATCATTCAACTTAGGGTCATATCTCCGGTCCGCCCAAACTTCAAACTTAATTCTCTGTTCTTAACACCATCCTTGAAGGCGCAGACTGCCTGATGATCAGACACGTTCTCCACGGTATGATGCAAAGTGATCCATCTCTGAATATACTCTCTTAAGGTCTCATTCGACTTCTGTACACAAACTTGCAGCTCTGTCAATCCAGCTGGTCGCTTGCAAGTTCCCTCGAATGTTCTAACAAACACTTGGGAAAGATCTTCCCAATTGTAAATGCTGCTTGGAGTTAACTGATTCAACTATGCTCTAGCCGAACCTTCCAACATGAGTGGTAAGTGCTTCATAGCCACCTTGTCATTCCCGCCGCCGATCTGTACAGCCACTCGGTAGTCTTCAAGCCAAGTTTCAGGCTTAGACTCACCGGTGAACTTGCTTACTCCAGTCGCCAACCTGAAGTTGGGGGGAATCACCGCAGCTCTGATAGCTCTGCTGAAACATTCCGGACCTGAAACATGCACTCGGCTACTAGTGGGCGCATCTCTGTCAGGGCCACCTCGATGAGCCCTGTTCCGATCGACCAAGCCTTGCACGATGATGGATCGCGTCGAAGCCTGGTTCTCGGGGTCGACCGAGCTCTTCGCCCCACAATCGAAGTTGACCTTTGTCATCTTGCTTTGAGGAGCATAAGACCCACCCCTCGGGGGAGGAGTGGGCACTCGACGCCTATCATCACGATCGTATCGGTCACCATATTGGTCCCGTTGATTCTCACGTCCTTCACGCCGCGGAGGCGATCTGGGGCTGTGAGCCGACTGAACCATATTCGCAGCGACGGATCGACTGTGAATTCTGTTGCGTGACTGCGACACGGCTGAATTATGATCTCCTTCCGCCCGGAGTAAGTCTCTGATCTGCATCAAGCCTCTGCCAGCCTCCGACTGAGAGGGCTGAATGGACTCTGCTATACGGGTTGCAGCTGCTAAATTCTGAATCGGGGTTCGATATACATGAGTCAGCGGGAAGAGTTGACGTCGACTGGAGTTGGGTACTCGTTGCTGCGCGCGCTCGTCGAGTGCTCGCTGAAGGTTCTCCAGACGAGCGCGTTCAGCCAAGTTGGCCAAACGTGCCTCCTCCAAGGCGCGAGCCTCGGGGGTTTCTCCTGCGATGGGAGTATGCAGGGCATCCATGTTCCTATGGCGAAGTTCTTCCCTTTGCAGGGAATTAAGTGGCTCGGGTTGGTACTCCTCATGGACTTGAGCGGGGTCGCCTCCACCGTCTACCCCGTCCTCGCGGGGGAAACCGGGAGGGCTGCGAGGTCTGTTGACCATCAAGACCGCCGCTGGATCACTGCTATCACACTCGGATGCGCTCTCTCGAGCCGCTTAATGATCGAACAGCCGTAGAGGGACTCATCGGGCTCGATTGTCGCAGAACTTGGGTGGTGGCGTCTGGCGAGCCATCACGTGCCGCACCCACCGCTGGAGCCTCGACCACCAGGCGCTTGCTTGGCGGGGAGACAGGAGGGTGGATTTATAGTGGAGTCGACCGATATGGAGTCGACGGCTGCCGCAGCAGAACGCTGCAGACACATGCGCGAAAATGCGTCGCACCGCGGACGGGAAGCGCATCAACGTAGAGTGGAGCCTCCTGGAGCCAAGCGGAGTCGTCGGCGATGAAGGTGAGGGCGCCGAGACGGATCTCGCGGCCCTCGACCAAAACTCCACCAGCAACCATGATGAAAGTAATCGGAAGAATTGCAACTTCTCCAAAAGTCGCTAAGACACCTGCCCCACGGTGGGCGCCAACTGTCGTGGTTCTAAGTCTGACAGTAGAATGGCGGGTAGGTATGGAGAGGCAAGATCCTAGCTATGGAGCAGTTGTGAAGACACTGGATGTACGAGTTCAGGCCCTTCTCGGAGGAAGTAACAGCCCTACGTCTCGGAGCCCGAAGGCAGTCGAGTGGATTACGTGTGTATAGATTACAGGGGTGCGAGCCCCTTACACTGAGGAGGGGGGTGGCTTATATAGTCTCCGCCAGACCCCTCCGGCCCTCAGTAATGCAGGGTTTAAAGTACATTAAGTCTAGGCGTTACTGGTAACGCCTTACATAAAGTGTCCTAAATGCCATAAAGACTACTTAACTACAGACCGTTTGGATGCAGAGTGCCTCTTGATCTCCTGGTGGTCGAGTGAGTCTTCATGGTTGAGTCCTTCGAGTCCGTCGAGTGAAGTCCCTCTTGGTCGACTGGAAGGCAGTTTCTTCTGAGGATGTCCTTGGGTAAGGTACTTAGATCAGGTCTATGACCCTACCCTAGGTACATGACTTCATCAACGCCAGGTCAGTACATTGAATGTACTTGCATGCTCACAATAAACATAAATAAGATGACAGACAATATTATGTTATTTATCCAATTTAACCAATAATGCAATTATATAGCCAACATGCTGTGACAGTGCTCAACAGGTACTCCTTCTCCTGACTTGCTTACCAGGTGTGACCAATAAACATAATATTACCAACACACTCATGATCCTTACGGCGATCACAACCCGACCATCTCATCGCCCGTGATCCTTACGGCAATCACAACCCGACCAACTCGTGGCCAGTGATCCTTACGGCGATCACAACCTGACCAACTCGTGGCCAACTCAACACGATGACCTCACTTTCATCCTTAGTGCAAATTAGTGTGCATATTTATTAAGTGTTGACCCATGGTGTACCTTACTTTCGAGCGTGTCCGTATCCGTGGACTCGGCTATCGATAGATTAAAAACACTTTGCAGAGGTTAGTACACTGTACCCACACTACGGAACCCATGGCCTCACTCTACCATCCGAGTGGACCAACAACGTTCCGACGAAACCATTTCACTGTCATGACACTCTCCCGGCCCCTCCGACTCGGACCCCACTGGGCTAGTCCTGGGTGGCCCCGTGTCTACCTCCAGACACCTCGACCACCGTCGTGGCCATGATCCACACTGGGATCCGGTACCAAAATGAACTTAACAACGGGCTCACGAGATTATGCTTGCCTACCGGGCTAGGGTACAGCATGCCCATAACCTTCCCTAAATTGAGGTGCCGACCAGAGGCATGACAATGAAACACATTAAGGCTGTCCCATATCGGCAAGTGTGGTTGCACTGGGAAAGACTCGTTTCAGCGGCCCCACGACCCGGTCAACAACATGTTCAAGTTGAATTATTAATCAGGTTCAACTTTAATGTGAAAATAAAATAACCGGTGTCATACTACCATACCATGCATCACTTAACATATGCATCACATAACCGTGCAAAGACTGCAACATGCATGCTCCCACGGAGCCAACATATACTCATGCTAACATACTGGTTAAAAACTTCTCTTTACTTATACTAGAACTATTTCTAGCAATTATCATCATTATACCTCATGCAAAAATAATATTCAAAATACTCATCACTCTATGACCATTTTATTTATTTATCACTAGCAACTAAGTTCTCATTATCTTACTAACAATATTTACTCCAAACAAACTGAAGTTCAAGCTGTTTAACATAACAAGCATATAACATAATATATTTATTATATAACTAATTTAAATGCATCAATATTCATAAGTTCAAGTATGAAAATCATAAATATAGAAGTGGCACCAGGAAAATGTTACTGTGGCTTGCCTTAGTACTGATGAGGTTCACAAGGCTCCTGGTGATCCTCAAGACAAGCTGGTTCCTATGAAAAATATTCAAAAACCACAATTGAAAAATATCAAGAAACCTTCTGAAAATTGCCAGAAAATCTAGACAGCAAGGAAAAATCCCATCTTTTGGGAGCTGTTAGATTTTTGGAGAAAGAACACAATGCAAAAAGAATCACTGCATTTGGACTTGTAGAATAAAAGTTATGGCTGTTTGAATGCTACTGGAATTTAAATAAATTGGAAAAAAGAAAACAGAGAGGGGGTTGACATCGATGGCGTATTTTCCCAGGGCGCCACCACTCATACCGCTTCGCGCGTGTTATGAGTGGCTGACTAGCGTCCCCCGCTAGTCAGGCCAGAGGGAGGGGGGAAAGAAACAGAGAGGCGCGGTGCTTCGCCGGAACTTACGCCGGCGTTGAGGCATCTTGGAGGAAAACGAGAGGGAGGGATTGACGGAGAAGGCTCTTGCGCACCTACCCCTACTCGTGGCGTGGAAAATGGTGTCCGGACGGCGCCGGATTCTTCCTTGCAAGCGGAGGCAGAACACGGTGGTCGTCGGAGATGAGGAAGATGGCGGCTAGGGGCAGCTCCAGGGGCTCGGACTTGGAGCGTTAGCTTCACGGAGGAGAGGCGGAGGCCCTGGCGGGTCTCCTCGGCTTGGGAGTGGCCGCAGCTGCGGGGTCGATCCAGAGGGGATCGTCGGCGAGCTTGGCTCGGGGACGGCAGCCCGCGACCTGCCCGGCCGGGCTGCGGCTTCTAGTGGCTATAGGAGGGAGTGCTGGTGAGGTGCGTGCTCCTGGAGGCTGCGGAGGGGGGGTTTATATAGGCGGGGCAGCGAGGAGGGCTAAGGCTCCGCCGGAGGAAAGTTGTCTTTGGCGCCCGACGACGAATGGTGCCAGAGAGTGAGAGGGAGGAAGGTGACGAGGTCACGCAGGAGCTGTGCACGGACGTGGACGAGCACAAGAGCGAGGAGGAAAGGGAGAAACACAGTGCGCGGGCACTATGCCGTTGGCCGGACCTTGCCCGTGCTCGCTGCGGCGAGCTCCGGCGTCGGTGAGCGGCAGGGATGAGTTAAGGGGGCTAAGACGAGGATGGTGGCGTGGGGGGACACGCGCTGGCTGGCCGAGCAGTGAGCACACACGCCACAGAGGCATTGGCGACACGCAGAGCGCGCGTTTGGCATGCCAGCACCCTCGGACAAACGCGGTCACCGTGTGGACCGTGACATCAGGCCACATTTGCAGTAACCATGATGTCTGGAGTGTAGTCCTTAGTAACTTTAGGTGTTACCATGGCTCGGTTTGTTTCCAGGTGCAGTAGAAATGAAATGGTGAAGATGTTTAGTTACTGGACAGAAACTTTGAACAGTTACTGTGGTCAAACCACAGGGTTTCAAGGGCTGATCTTTGGGGTTTTACTAACTCTTACTAAGGTGAATAAGCACAGGGAAAACCAGCTACATTGGAGCTAGTAAAAAAGTAGTTGTTGTAGAAACTACCATTTCAGCCCAGAAGTGAAAATATTTTCTGTAGCAAAAATACTCCAAAAAGTGGTGAAATATTTTTGCTCAGAAATGTTCCCTAGGGTCCAAAGAATATTTGGGATTTTTCTCAAGATTTTTTGGGCAACATAAATGAGGGTTGCTTTAGAGGATAAAGAGTTTGGCTAGGGTTTAAGAGGCAAAATGTATACTTTTCATTTAAGAAAAATATTCCAAGCAATATTGTTGGGTTGGCCAGGGGCGAAATAATGGATTAGAAGAGGAGAGGGGGCACTTGGGTGAAAATCAAGGGATACCCAAGTGATCAAGTCCAAATGGAATGATTCAAAACTCCAAATCCAAAACCAACTCAGATGAAAATCAAGCGAAGAAAAGAGGGCAAAAACCAGGCTGTGACAAACCTCCCCCACTTAGAATGAATCTTGTCCTCGAGATTCGGTTGCTTGGGAAAACCATTCTGGATAACATGCCCTTACAAATTCTTTTGATTCCCAGGTTGATTCTGACTTGGTATGATGCATCCATTGAAAATTGTAAAACTTCCGTGACTTACTGCGAGTGACTCTTTCCATCTGATCCAAAATTTTCACTGGCCTCTCTTCGTAGGTCAAGTCCTTTGCCAGCTCTATCTCTGCCAAATCGGTCTTTTTCTCGGGTGGTGAGATGCACCGTCGCAGTTGTGAAACGTGGAACACGTTGTGCACTTCAGATAGTTCCGGAGGCAGCTCCAACTGATATGCCACAGCACCCACTCGGGTCATGACGGAAAATGGAAAAATAAACCTGGGTGCCAATTTTCCACGGTCTGGAACCTTCTTACTCCCTTCATGGGTGTGACTAGAAGGTAGACATGTTCTCCGGGTTCAAAACTGATCTGCCAATGCTTTGCATCATAATAACTTTTCTGTCGCAATTTGACCAGTTGTAATCTGTCTCCGATCTCCTAGACTTGCTTTTCGGCTTCCAGCATGAGATCTGTTCCGAAAATACGACTATCTCTGGTTTGAGACAAATTTAATGGAGTGCAGCACTTACGGCCATACAAAGCTTCATAAGGTGACATCTTTAAACTAGTCTAGAATCTATTGTTATACGAGAACTCAGCATACGGCAAGCAATCTTCCCATTGTGGTCCTTGGGCTAAAACACAGGCTCAGAGCATATCTTCGAGTATCTGATTTACTCTTTCCGTTTGACCATCCATCTGAGGATGATATGCGGTGATGTATTGTAGTCCCGTCCCAAGGGCTTGATGGAGATGGGTCCAGAAAGCAGAGGTGAAAAGTGAACCTTGGTCAGTAGTGATGGTTCGGGAAACTCCATGTAAACTGACAATCCTGGATACATATAGTTGGGCAAGCTCATCTGCTCGGTATGAGGTCTTGACTGGGAGGAAGTGAGCCACCTTGGTTAATGTATCCACTATGATCCAGATCGCATTATTGCCTCGTCGGGTCCGGGGTAATCCTATGATGAAATCCATACAGACATCGTCCCATTTCTATTGTGACACGGGCAGTGGTTGGAGAAGTCCGGCTGGTTTCTGATATTCCGCCTTAACTTTGTTGCATATGTCGCAACAGGCCACGAAATAAGCAATGTCTTTCTTCATTCCATCCCACAAGAATATTTGTCGAAGGTCTTCATACATTTTTGTGCCTCCGGGGTGGATTGAATACGAGGACTCGTGGGCTTCTGACAAAACTTTCTGCTTTAGGTCAGCTTGATTAGGCACACAAATCCTTCCCCTGAATCGGAGGGTACCGTACTGATCCTTCGAGAAATCGGATGACTTGATGCGTTTCTGCAGTTTGGCATCACCTGGCTGGGCCTTGCAGATTTCTTCCTCAAGAGTAGGAGTGACCGTCAGAATATTGGCAAGACCAGCCTCAATAATGACCAGGTTGAGCTGAGCGATTTCTTCTTTGAGCTCGGAAGGCAGAGATTCTAGGATGACGTTTAAACTGACGGGCTTTCGACTGAGTGCATCAGCAACCACGCTGGCCTTACCCGTATGGTAATTTATTCCAAGATCATAATCCTTGACCAACTACAGCCATCTTCGCTGACGGAGGTTTAAATCCGGCTGAGTAAATATGTATTTGAGACTCTTGTGGTCGGTAAAAATTTGGCACCTTTTTCCAATGAGATAGTGTCTCCAAAATTTTAAAGCATGAACTAACGCGGCCAATTCCAAATCATGAGTGGGGTAATTGCCTTCATGGGGTCATAGCTGTGGTGAGGCGTAGGCTACTACCTTACCATCTTGCATTTGCATGCACCCAAGTCCTTGCCGGGAAGCGTCGCAATATACGTCAAAGCTGCGGTAGATATCTGGAAGTGTCAATACCGGTGCAGTTGTTCAGTGCTTCTTTAACTCGGTGAAACTTTTCTCACAGTCTAACGTCCATTCAAACTTATTATCCTTTTTAAGCAACTCCGTCATGGGCTTAGCAATCTTGGAGAACCCTTCCACCTTTTCATCTTTCATATAGTAGGGGTTTTTACTTGGAAAAGACAATGTTCCATACTAAAGGATTCAGGTCCATAACCACGAGTTCCAGTGCACTAGATCTTGTAGCACTTAGCGCAATAAATCGACGGTAATATCCGGCTAATCCAAGAAAAATCCGTATTAGAGACACGGTGGCGGGTGGCAATCAGTCGAGCACGTCTTTCACTTTGCTTGGGTCCACGGCTATTCCTTCAGCGGATAGTACATGCCCGAGGAATCCAACTTGCTTGAGCCAAAACTCGCATTTGCTGAACTTGGCGTACAACTGGTGCTCACGGAGTCGTTGTAGCACTGCGCAGAGGTGTCCTTTATGCTCTTCTTCACTTCTTGAGTAAATAAGTATATCGTTGATGAAGACGACCATGAACTTATCAAGGAAATCCATGAACACTTTGTTCATCATGTGCATGAAGAAGGTGGGGGCATTGGTGAGGCCGAAGGACATGATGGTATATTCATAAAGACCGTAGCGAGTGGTGAACGCGGTCTTGGGAATATCCTCCTTTTTAATTTTGAGCTGGTAATATCCACTCCTCAAATCAATCTTTGAGAATACCTTGGCTCCACTGAGTTGATCAAACAAATCATCAATTCTTGGTAGAGGGTATTTGTTCTTGATCGTGACATCATTCAACTATCTGTAGTCCACACACATACGAAGGCTGCCATCTTTCTTGTCCATAAAAATAGCGGGTGATCCCCATGGTGAGGAACTGGGGCAGATATATCCTTTTTGGAGCATTTTATCGAGCTGTTTCTTTAGCTCCACTATTTTGGATGACGACATTCGATAATATTTCTTGTGTATTGGTGTGGTTCCGGGCACAAGTTCTCTTGCAAACTCAAGCTCTCGGTCAGGTGGCATGCCTGGCAGTTCTTCTGGGAATACATCGGGAAACTCACTGACCACTAGGATTAATTCCATTTCTGCTATTGCTGTAAAAACCATTTCCTTGAAGGGTATGCTTCTATGAGCAAAAAACTTGGTAGCTTGTCCATCTGGTTCGGTCAAATTGACTTCCTGGGTCGCACAATTTATGCATACTTGGTACTGCGTCAGCCAATTCATACCCACGAGAACATCCAATTTTTCAGACTCAATCAGTACCAAAGATGTTGGGAAACTGATTTCGTTGATCCTGACTTCTAGAGTGCGGCAGACAAGATTGCTTTGAATAATAGATCCCGGGGTTTGTACCAGCATATTCTTGCCCAAAAGTGAACAATGAAATTTGTTTTGGGCGACAAAACTCCGAGAAATAAAAGATTGGGAAGCCCTAGAGTCAAATGAAATTACTGCAGGTATGTTATTAACAGGGAACATACCAATGACGACTTCGGGATTTTCTTGGGATTCATCGGCTCAAATGTGATGAACTTATCCCGTGACGTCGTGCTGACTCGGACCGGCTTCCAAATAATGGATTTGAGGCTTGAAGGTAGCATTGGTCGGGTGTTCTTGGGACACTGTTTGGCATAATGTCCGGTTTGTCCAAAACTATAATAGGAATTGTTAGGCAGACGATTCTCCATCACTGGGTTGAGCACGTCATTCTTCACTTGGGTGGTGGTCTTGTTAACATTTTGTTGCCAATTGGGCTGGTATGCCATCAGAGTTGGCTGCCAGGTACGAACCTTCTGCACTGGTTGCATTTCCTTCTTGGGCTCAAACTTGCGCTTGTGATCGTTATGGGCAGACTTAGTATCTGACACGAGCTTGTGTTCCCTTTCCGCAATGAAAGCCTTGTTCACCAGGGTTTGGAAATCTAGAAAATCAAACATACTGAGAGCACAGTGAAGTTGCGGGTTTAATCCACCAAGAAAGCGGTCCATCTTCCTTTCTTAAGTGGCCACATCATATTGAGAGTAACGTGACAGGTGATTGAATTTTTGTAAATATTCTCCCACTGACTGACTTCCTTGGAGGAGCGCGAGAAGTTCACGCTACTTAGTCTTCATAATTCCCGCAGGGATGTGATATTTTTGGAATTGCTACTTGAATCTTGGCCAGGTAATTGCTTCATTCTCAGTCCCTATGGCTTTCTCAGTTTCCCACCATATGGCAGCAGCACCTTCCAGATAATGTGTTACAAATGGAACTTTATCTTCTTCATCAGTTCAAGCAACCTCAAGTTTCTTTTCCATCATTCTTAACCAATCATCTGCATCCAAGGGATCAACGGCCTAACTGAAACTGGGAGGCTTAGTCCTTTGAAAATCAGATAGGTTGGAGTGAGAGGCAGGATGATTTCCATTCTGTCCAATCATTGCTTGAATACTTCTGAATATTTTCATTAGATCATTGTTTCGTCGTTCCTCGAACATACGCATAATTTGCTCGATGGAGGCGGTGGTGGAATGTATGGCTCGGGTGATTGTCCTGCCTGTCGTGTGGAACGCCGAACAGGAGAACCCTCGCGAACGTTGCTACTGCAGCCTCCCCGTGTCATCCTAATATGATTTTTCAAAAGTCAACGCAACCGAGATGAGAAGCATTCAAAAACTGGGGAGAAGCCAGCAACAAAAACCAAGCGAAACCGAAAAGACGAAGAAAATACGGTGAATAAAAATAAAGTCCAACATAATTATACATAGGCTCATACATGAAAGATAACAACATGCCAGGTCCAACAACCCTCATACATGAAACGAAACATCATGACTCGTACGATTACAACCATACTCCATTCCGACAACTGAGAATACTCGGAAGCTCTACTGCTCGGCTGGCGCTGCGAGGTCCTCTCCTGATGTGGACTTGGATCCAGAACTAACAATGTTAATGGATACCTCCCGGTTAAAAGTGACACGATGACGCTGCCTCGAGGGCTCTCCCTCAGGGGCAGGTGGAGGGCGGATCATCGGGGCTGCAGGAGTGGCGAGGAGTGAAACCCACTCTGCAGGAGCACTAAGGGGACTCGCAGTCACGGTGCCCGAGCTACTCAGGGGAGTAACCGGAGAAATAGGGGATCTAGAACTAGCAGGAACGTTGGGAATAAATCCCATAGATGGAGAAGTAATGGCTGAGCGAGCAGTGACTAAAGTAGAGGCTAAAGCAGTACGGGCACGACTCAGCTCATGAGCCAGCTCGTAGATCAGAAGATAGCTAACAGTGATGTAGCGAGAAAGGTCGCTAGCGACACTATCAGACTCCGAATCAATGACAGGGAAACGGACACTACCATTATCGTGGAGAGAAGGGTAGCAGTGGAAACCTGGGTGATTCTGCATCTGGACCTCGTTGTAGCGGAGCTCAACAAGTACCTCGAATGCAGCAAACTGGACAGCCTAAGAAGCGGAAGAAGCGTAGCCGCTACGAGAGGTACGAGTGTAGGAACTAGAATCGGAACTGGTGCGCAGAGTAACCACGGCGTGATACTCATACACTGAGTCAGCTAGGCGCTCCTGTTACACACAATAGACTGGATCGTCACCGTGATGGTACAGCCGATGCCACACGTTACGAAGGAGATGCTGCGACGTGTAGGGCATCAGCTACAACTATCACGGATACAGCACCGGAGCCATCTATACCCACAACCATTAGCAGGTTACCATAGAAAAATATAATCAGTGCCTGCAATGCACAAACCAGCTACAGTCATTACCGACACTCAGCTACAGCTTGTATCTAGCGTCCAGTTAACTCAGGTTAGTCTAGCATGACCTATAGTCAGCGCGGCTCTGATACCAAGCGTTGTGGCACCCCATCTTAGAGCGACCGGTTTACCTTGCATTGCCAGCCCAGAGACCTTGTCTTCTGGCAACACACAACAACATGGTACAGAAAACAACCGCTTTATTCATGCTAGCGGAACATAGTTCACATTACAATAGTTAGCAAGGCCAAGCGGTACACACGGTGCGGCTGAACAATATGTACATTATTTAGTGAACATAAAGGGGCCTCGATCTTGACAACTACTCGTCAGCAAAACAACGTCGTAGCGGGACTCCATAGCACAAGGACACTGACGTGGACACGGTCTAGACTCGGACAGCACTCCTTTCCAACGGGACTTTCCTGAAATCTGGCATGACACGCCAGGTCAGTAAATTGAATGTACTTGCAAGCTCACAATAAACATAAACAAGATGACAGAAAATATTATGATATTTATGCAATTTAATCAAGAATGCAACTATATAACCAACATGCTGTGACTGTGCTCAACAGGTACTCCTTCTCCTGACTTGCTTACCAGGTGTGACCAATAAACATAATATTACCAACACACTCGTGATCCTTACGGCGATCACAACCCGACCATCTCATGGCCCGTGATCCTTAGGGCGATCACAACCCGACCAACTCGTGGCCCGTGATCCTTACGGCGATCACAACCTGACCAACTCGTGGCCAACTCAACACGATGACCTCACTGTCATCCTTAGTGCAAATTAGTGTGCATATTTATTAAGTGTTGACCCATGGTGTACCTTACTTTCGAGCATGTCCGTATCCGTGGACTCGGCTATCGATAGATTAAAAACACTCTGCAGAGGTTAGTACACTGTACCCACATTATGGAACCCATGGCCTCACTCTCCCATCCGAGTGGACCAACAACGTTCCGATGAAACCATTTCACTGTCATGACACTCTCCCGGCCCCTCCGACACAGACCCCACTGGGCTAGTCCTGGGTGGCCCCGTGTCTACCTCCAGACACCTCGACCACCGTCGTGGCCACGATCCACACTGGGATCCGGTACCAAAATCAACTTAACAACGGGCTCACAAGATTATGCTTGCCTACCGGGCCAGGGTACAACACGCCGATAACCTTCTCTAAATTGAGGTGCCGACCAGAGGCATGACCATGAAACGCATTAAGGCCGTCCCATACCGGCAAGTGTGGTTGCACTAGGAAAGACTCGTTTCAGTGGCCCCACGACCTGGTCAACAACATGTTCAAGTTGAATTATTAATCAGGTTCAACTTTAATGTGAAAATAAAATAACCGGTGTCATACTGCCATACCATGCATCACTTAACATATGCATCACATAACCGTGCAAAGACTGCAACAAGCACACTCCCACGGAGCCAACATAAACTCATGCTAACATACTGGTTAAAAACTTCTCTTTACTTATACCAGAACTATTTCTAGCAATTATCATCATTATACCTCATGCAAAAATAATATTCAAAATACTCATCACTCTATGACCATTTTATTTATTTATCACTAGCAACTAAGTTTTCATTATCTTACTAACAATATTTACTCCAAACACACTGAAGTTCAAGCATTTTAACATAACAAGCATATAACAGAATATATTTATTATATAACTAATTTAAACGCATCAATATTCATCAGTTCAAGTATGAAAATAATAAATATTGAAGTGGCACCATGAAAATGTTACTGTGGCTTGCCTTAGTACTGATGAGGTTCACAAGGCTCCTGGTGATCCTCAAGACAAGCTGGTTCCTCTGAAAAATATTCAAAAACCACAATTGAAAAATATCAAGAAACCTTCTGAAAATTGCCAGAAAATCTAGACAGCAAGGAAAAATCCCATCTTTTGGGAGCTGTTAGATTTTTGGACAAAGAACACAATGCAAAAAGAATCACTGCATTTGGACTTGTAGAATGAAAGTTATGGCTGTTTGAATGCTACTGGAATTTAAATAAATTTGAAAAAAGAAAACAGAGAGGGGGTGACATCGATGGCGTATTTTCCCAGGGCGCCACCACTCATACTGCTTCGCGTGCATTTTGAGTGGCTGACTAGCGGCCCCCGCTAGTCAGGCCGGAGGGAGGGGGGAAAGAAACAGAGAGGCGCGGCGCTTCGTCGGAGCTTACGCCGGCGTTGAGGCATCTTGGAGGAAAACGAGAGGGAGAGATCGACGGAGAAGGCTCTTGCGCACCAGCCCCTACCCGTGGTGTGGAGAACGGTGACCGGATGGCGCCAGATTCTTCCTCGCAAGCGGAGGCAGAACATGGTGGTCGCCAGAGATAAGGAAGACGGCGGCTACGGGCGGCTACAGGGGCTCGGGCTTGGCGCGTTAGCTTCACGGAGGAGAGGCGGAAGCCCTTGCGGGTCGCCTCGGCTTGGGAGTGGCCGACGCTGCGGGGTCGATCCAGAGGGGATCGTCGGCGAGCTCGGTTCGGGGACGGCAGCCCGCGGCCTGTCCGGCCGGGCTGTGGCTTCTAGTGGCTATAGGAGGGAGTGGTGGTGAGGTGCGGTGCTCTTGGAGGCTGCGGAGGTGGGGTTTATATAGGCGGGGCAGCGAGGAGGGCTCAGGCTCCGCCGGAGGACAGTTGTCTCCGGCACCCGGTGACGAATGGTGCCAGAGAGAGAGGGAGGAAGGTGACGAGGTCACGCGGGAGCTGTGCGCGGACGCGAACGAGCACAAGAGCGAGGAGAAAAGGGACGAACACAGTGCACGGGCACTGTGTCGTTGGGCGGACCATGCCCGTGCTCGCTGCGGCGAGCTCCGGCGTTGGCGATCGGCAGGGAGGAGTTAAGGGGGTCGAGACGAGGATGGTGGCGTGGGGGGACACGCGCTGGCTGGCCGAGTAGCGAGCACGCACGCCACAGAGGCGTTGGCGACGCGCAGAGCGCGCGTTTGGCATGCCAGCACCCTCGGACAAACGCAGTCACCGCGTGGACCGTGACATAAGACCACATTTGCATTAACCATGATGTCTGACGTGTAGTCCTTAGTAACTTTAGGTGTTACCATGGCTCGGTTTGTTTCTAGGTGCTGTAGAAGTGAAATGGTGAAGATGTTTAGTTACTAGACAGAAACTTTGAACAGTTAATGTGGTCAAACCACAAGGTTTCAAGGGCTGATCTTTGGGGTTTTACTGACTCTTACTAAGGTGAATAAGCACGGGGAAAACCAGCTACATTGGAGCTAGTAAAAAGGTAGTTGCTGTAGAAACTACCATTTCAGCCCAGAAGTGAAAATATTTTTTGTAGCAAAAATACTCCAAAAAAGTGGTGAAATATTTTTGCTCAGAAATGTGCCCTAGGGTCCAAAGAATATTTGGGATTTTTCTCAAGATTTTTAGGGCAACAGAAATGAGGGTTGCTTTGGAGGTCAAAGAGTTTGGCTAGGGTTTAAGAGGCAAAGTGAATATTTTTCCAAGCAATATTGTTGGGTTGGCCAGGGGTGAAATGATGGATTAGAAGAGGAGAGGGGGTACTTGGGTGAAAATCAAGGGATACCCAAGTGATCAAGTCCAAACGGAATGATTTAAAACTCCAAATCCAAAACCAACTCAGATGAAAATCAAGCAAAGAAAAGAGGGCAAAAACCAGGCTGTGACATTTTATTTAAGTTTTTGAGGCTTCCAAAATTCCTCAGTTCAACTTTCAGAAATTTAACATGATGCATGAATGCTTTAAAGCAACTAGGTACAAGCAATGCTAGGGTTGTAACAACGCACCCCCACTAAACAAGAATCTCGTCCCGAGATTCATGACGTGAGGTAAGAAGACAGAGTGGACACAAAACTAACATGATCTTCATGATCCAACTTGCACTTTGTAGGAACATTGATCACTATCTTTGTCTCGACGTCTTGCTCTGAGAACTCCAGCCAACATGACAACGAGAGGAAAAGGAAACGCTAGAAGGATCGATTATCTCGAAGATCAAACAACTCAGGATCAACTCACGGAGTGGGACATTCAAACATCTCTTGAGCTGAGACACGAAACATACATCCAAAGGGATGGAATGAAACAGGATACGAAGGTTCACTAGGTAGACAACAATTTCACGCTTAAGAAGGTGGTGAACGATGGTCAACGTAGCGAGGAGTTGAGTTGCCATGACACCATAACGAGACATCTTAGAGGTGGTGGCTCGTAGAATTAATACCTTAAGTGGCAAAAAGAACTACCTTTGATATAGAGATCATTGAGACTTTCTATACCATCCTAAGGCAAATTACCAACAGTCGTTTGGCGGAGTTCGGTAGAATGGCATACTCGGACTAGTATGGATGATGTGGACTACCTTGTTGAAGACAATACAAGTGGTGATTTGCTTATCACCGGAAATGGATGGAACCCAAGGTAGGATGGCACAATGGCGGTGCAAGCTGGGAATAAAATGCAAATGCTGGGAATGATTCTAGTAACTGGGGAGAAATTCAACAGTAGAGAGTGATTCCACTGTTTGAATGGTTATAGCATGACCAAAGAAAACTAAGAGTGAATCCCAATTAATGACGATGATAACACCTAGTGCTTGTGTGTGCTCCCAGGAACTTGAGCATTTCCATATTCATCAAGGTTTTACCAATATCCGTGACAAGGATCCTGGCAACACAACATACTACCATGATGAATGGTGATGGACGATGCAGATGCAAAGGAAGATAACTCCTTCTCAGATTTCACGTTAGCGATGCCAAGGGGACAAAATATGGATGATCGACCGAGAGACATTTAGCACTCCTCTTCTAATGTTCTCGTTGACGTGCTAGCGTAATCTATTCATAGATATGGTTTGATATCTCGAACATCAAGTAAAGGGTCGGACTTCGGAACACAAGAATCCATAAGGAATAACTACAGAAGTAGATCCTGTGAGATCCTTATGGGGAGGTGACCAACTTCTTCAACCAAGATACTACAATAATAGGCCTTCCGGCTAGGTGTGTTGGCCACGACATCCACGTTACCGGGTTACCGAGATTCCAATATTATATTTCTTGGGACACATTCCAAACATCATATCTTCCTAAGATTCAGATCTGGTTGGTGTCAGGATATCTAGACTCATCAAGTCTAAAAAGAAAAATTAAAGTTTGCAACACAAATCAACGAGATGACGTTGCAAGATTCTCAAGAAATGGACTACGGTAGTAAGCTCCAGAATATGAGCTGGCTCTACTACATACATGTAAACATGCTGTCCCAGACAAGCATGACCACATAGTATTCTTATAATAAAACACTAAGAAGTTCAGGTTGGAAACCATCAACGAGGATATCGAAGTCCTTACGTAAGTATAGCTCTTAAGAAGGAACTTCTTCTCCTTGAACAAATCAATCAGTGGCTTGGTGTGCTAGGGATACATATAGAATGAAGATGATCAGCCTATCACACCATAGAGTACTTCGCATGTGCATAAATGACTTAGGATGATTCCAAAGGAAGTAAAAACTTGCTTTCTCAAATTCATGGCGGCAACTTGCATCAAATGCACATGAATTAGAGGAGGTCACTCCTGTTAGCCAAACATATGCTTCATGACCAGAACATGAAAGCATTGCTCACAAAGTTTCCAACACTAGCTGGATGTTCAACACGAATCATGGGGAAGGTAAAAATGTTGCTGATGGGATCAACAACAATTCATCTAGGTTTCCATATAAGTGGAATTCCACAATTATGTGAACAAGGTGAAAGCATTGGTCAGACCAAAGGATATAATGGTGTATGCTCGAGGAATCAACCACAAGTAAGACAACATTACGAACATCGTTGGTTCTGATTTGATTTGAGGATAGGCAATACTCAAATCAATGTTTGGATAAGACAATAGACCCAACAACTAATCACGGGGATCAGTTGATGAAGATATCATATTTCTTCAACATACATACACGATACCCATTAGAATGATCTAAATCGAAATAACTTTTATCTTCCAACTCTCCAAGTTGTTGGTTAGCTTATCCAACTAGCTCGAGGTATCCGACACATATTCTTGGAGAAAGGGTGGTTCATAGTGAAACCAACTTGATCACGAACTCAACATAGCGGTCAGGTGTTAACCTGGTAATACTTCCGAGAAGATATTCGGAAAATCACGAACCAACGATATGTTACTAAGCTCGAGAACAGTCTTGCTTTTTAGGGCAAGATGATAGGATCAAAAGAGCAAGGATTTGACACAATCCTAACTCATTAATCGTAGAGTGCACCGAAGATAAGAACTAGGTAGCACAATCTATCTTAGAATGATGATTCAAGAACCAACACGCTAGGAATGAGAGTAGTATCCATTAACTACCCAGTAACGAAGTTGCTGAGAGTATTGACTTCACACATCATGGTTCACCTGTCAGCATTCCGGCTACAATAACACAAAGATCGAGGAATGAACAATGAGGGCGAGAAGTATCACTGCATCAAGAATTCATAAGAGGGTGTTTAATTCTCATGATACTCTTGTTATGAAAGAGGGTGATACTTCGAGGTAGAACGGAAGAAAAGCTAGATTGGCATTTTGATCTGCGGAATACAACTGCTTTGACCAAATCCTAGAAATGGATAAGGTACTGGAGTTTGTTTCTCCTAGTCATTCTGGAATAGAATGGCTTGACATACCACAAGAGTAGTGGGAATCGATGGACACGAATGCATAACTACTCGTGACTATAAATTGATAGACGAGGGCCAGAAAACAACTAAAGAGGGACAACTCAAAAGAACGTATGATTTTCTGAGTTTTGGATGCATAGATTAGCATGTCGAACAAGTTCAACATATTTCTTCCGGATAACCCATGCGGAGAAGGTAGAACTGATAGGGTCACATCATAGAATCGAGAACTCGTCAAGAGCACTCTGGTTGTGATCTTTCGGTTCAACGAGGAACTTCTGCCATAAATGGTTCATGGTATTTGGGAGAAAGAAATACCACAGACATCGAGGCCTATCGCAAAGGTTACCAGTATCCTAAAGGAACTAGAAAACACTATCAATCATGAATTAAGTGGAGTGAATCTCGGGTTCAAAACCCCAGTAATAGAATACCTACTACTAAGTGGCATCACGGGAAGCTTTCAAGAACGATGGCCAGAATCATCACACTAGGACACAAAACATGGCTAGTTTAATTAGCTAATACTTTAAGACACCTAGGGTCATAATAATAATTCCAACATATATACCGAGGCAATAGAGTACCTCAACACACTAGTTAGTGTGGTTGATCTAGCACAAAGGAACTTCGGAACGGTAGGAAGGGATTTACAAATGCATCAGACTATTTAGAAACCTGGGATGACTCGGACAGCATAACGACTATAACTTCTCAAAAAGATTTGTGACATCCTGCAAAATGGTGGCATAACCACTGAGAAGCACAACATCAAAGTTCTGAGACCAACTATGAACACACGGAAGTAGTAGAAACTGATTTGGGGCTTAAATCCAACAATCTTATAAGTCTACTGATTAGTAACATGTGATCCTGATAGAAAGAAGAGAAAACCTAGTTCCTTAACCCCGTAGGAAAGATAAGATGATTCGGATCAGAAGGGCATAAGGTATAAGGAGTAGAAAGAGCCTTACATTCCATCCCACAATCAATTCCCCTACATAACTAAAGAATTTCTAGACTCAACTTCGACCAGTTTGGCTTGGTAATCCTCTGAGCAATCAAAGCTCGATACCAAAGCTGTCAGGACCCCGACTCAATGCCACACCGATCTAGCATGTAACACCTCATATCACTTTGCGGCCTCACGCACGGTATCCCCACGGGTGTCACCTTACCAGGCTCAGGACCGTTTGCGCCTTTTGGCACACGTGTATGATAGTGTTGCTAGCATCCATATGACAAGGAGCCCGGGCTGACATGGCTAGTAGTGAACCCAAAGTGGCACTAACTTACAGGGACAGGTATACATGACCTAGCAACGAATGTGTCGGTCATCAGCGAGTGAATCCGGGCTCTAGCACCTGCGCTAGAAGGACTCCAGAGAATCCGGGCTGTAGCAGGCTAACAGGACTCCGGTAGACACCGCGTGACATTTCCCCAAAGGGACAGACACAGGAACGAAGAAAGACACATGCCAGCCAGCCTAAGTGTTCTGGAGCAGTAGCAAGCTACTAGGGCTCGTGGAAGCACTAGGAGACATTTCTCGGTAAGAGAGGTTACCAAGGATAAACAACTGGATAGTCAGATCCCACACATACCAAGCATTTTAATAACATACACACAATATGCTCGATATGTGCAAATACAACATGGCATCACAACATGACTCTACAACTCAAGTATTTATTCAATAGGTTCCGTGGAGTGAGATATTACAAACATGGGTCTCATGACCCAACATTCAGAGCATACAAGTCAAAGCACAAGTGGAAGTTTAACATGTCTGAGTACAGACATGTACAAATGAAAAAGGCTGAGAAGCATGACTATCTACCAGATCCTGCCGAGGGCACAAGATCATAGCTGAGGTAACAGTCTAAATGTCGGAGTCCACGCGAAACTACTAGCGAGACTATAATCCCTCTGCAAAAACATAAATTAAGAAAACGTGAGTGCAAATGTACACAACAAGACTTACATCAGAACTAACTACATATGCATCATTATCAACAAAGGGGATTGTGGGGTTTAACTGCAGCAAGCCAGCTTTGACTCGGTGGCAATCCTGAACTACGACTGCAAGTAACTCTTTTGAGGTGGTGCACACGAGTCCACATATTCACCATATCAATACACCACTATGGATCTGCTCCCGTCTCCCTACGAGAACACCATGCATGGCACTCACGCTTATCTTGCGCATTTTAGGGTATCCACTTCCACTTGTCTATGAACTGTATAGGCAACCCAGAGGTCCTTTACCGCGGACGCGGCTACTTGAATAGATCATATTAACCCTACAGGGGTGTACTTCTTCACACACGCTCTCGCCACTTACCGCCATGTACACGTCATGTATCTCGGCAACCTTCAAGCAGAAGCCTGGCGAGGGTGTCCGCCATGAGCTGACTAACCACACAAGTCTCTAGTCTAGGTTTATCGCCTATTTGGGTTCCATCCGCAAGGAGATCCAGCTGGGGTATCGCTCACGGCCCCAAACGATGTGTACAGGGTTCCAAGCCCACCAATCGGGCGGCGCTTGGCATACCCAGCCACGGTGACTAGTCTGACCCAAGCCCACCTGTACTGGGTGCCACTTGGTAGACTACTAACACAACCTACAAACACCAGAAACTAGTTGCAACTCCTGGACAGAGATCAGGCTGATTAATAAGTCGAGAGGGGTCGAGGAACCCAATGTGTCGTAGTAACTGTACATGGATCACAAACACAGAACTCAGTTCCTGAGGACGGCTTCAATGAGACAACCCACCATGTACTCCTACATGGCCTCTCACCGCTACCTTTACCAAATTGTGTTCACACACTTAGCTCACACACAGTAGGACATGTTCGCACACCTCCAATTCATCCCTAATGAATCAGACCTGACACAACTCTAAGCAATAGCAGGCATGATAAACAAGCATGAATGAGTAGGCACATCAGGGCTCAAACAACTCCTACTCATGCTAGTGGGTTTCATCTATTTACTGTGGCAATGATAGTTCATGCAGAGGAAAGGGGTTCAACTACCGCAGCATGCAACAGTTGAATCGTTGTTGTCCTAATGCAGTAAAAGAGAGCAGGAGCGAGAGAGTGGGATTGTATCGGGATGAACAAGGGGGTTTTGCTCGCCTGGCACTCCTGAAGATAGTATAGCTCTTCATCAGTGTCATCGAACTCATCGTTGGTACGTCGTCTACTAAGAGGGGACAAACACCAGCAAACAAGGAAGAACACAATCAATGCAATGCACAATATGATGCATGATCATGACATGTCAATATCCTGTGATTTGAGCTAATGCAACTAGCAACAGGTTAAATGAAGTTGGGCTGAATCAAAGATTCAAATTCAAACTCCATATGTGATGGTTTAAATGCCCTTTATATGATTTGTCCTAAAAAGCATCTATAACTTGTTCTAACGTGCATGAAAATGGTACAGATGGATAGATTGGATTGTTCTGATCATTTTTCATATATAACTTATTTCATTTGGAGCTACGGTTGAATTTTAGAAGTTTTGGGCATTTTCTGGAATTTCCTGAGTTAAAATTCATCCAGAAAATGACTTACTACGTCATGCTTGCGTCAGCAGGTCAACAGGGCTGTCACGAGTCAAACCTGACCAGTGGGGCCCACTGGTCAGTGACACAGTCAGCTAGAGAGGCTGACATGTGGGACCCGGTCAAAGCTGACACGGCCAAGTCAAAGTTGACAGGCGGGGTCCACTGTGATTAGTGCTAACCTAACAGAGGAATTAAACTAATTAATTTAGGCAGTGGGGCCCACATGGCAGTGGCTCCAGGGGCGGTTAGCTGGGTCATTAGCTACCAATAACGTAGCCACGTCGGACGCGCCGGCGATTAGACGACAACGATCATGGCTCGCGGCTGCGACGCTCGAAATCGAGTTGTGGGCGGTGGTTTGGCACACTAGGGGTACTGGGGAGGAGCTCTTGCTCGTCCGCATCCAATGGACTGGGCGGGAGGCTACGGGGTGGTCGGGAGCAACGCCGGCTGCAAGCGAGGCGGCGGCCGGAGCTACGACGCCACGAGTGCGAGGACCACAGCGCGCTAGCAAGCAAACTTATGGCCGCGTGGGGCTCCTGGGAGCTCCCTGAGCACGCCTTCATGCTCAGGTTTGCCACGCGGGGCTGCTAGCAATGCTAACGACGGACGCAGGACCGGCGAGCTTTAGTGACGAAAAGGAGCGGTGCTAAGGCACATAATCGAGTGAGGGGACGGAGGGAAACGGAGAGGAGCTCACGGCGGGCAGGCGGAGTGGATCAGCGGGCTAGGGGAGGCACAGACAGCGATGTGGTGTTGACGGCGATCTCGGGCGGCAGAGGAGAAAGAGGGCGAGGTAGCCGGCGATGCAGGTCATCCGACATCAGGCGACTCGTCGAGGAGAAGTAGGGCGACGGGGCGACCCTTCTGGACATGACGGAGAGGCGGGGCAGTGGCTCTGGGCGCGGCAACGGCGAGCGTCGGCATTGGCTGCGCTCGGTGGTGCTGCTGGGAAGAGCAGAGGAGGGGGGAGAGGCACTAGGGAATCGGCAGAAGGTCGGGGGGGTCAGGGGGTCTGCGTGGCGTTGTCCAAGGTGTCGGGGAGAGATGTAGGCAGGCAGGAGGTGGCCAGGGCGGCGTCGGCGCTCGCCACCGAGCTGCTTCGGGGCGAGGGGGAGGAAGATGACAGAGAGGAGGAGGTGGGCTGGGCCGGCCAGCTCAGATGGGCCGCCAGGTGGGCTAGAATGCCACGTAAGTTATAGGTGAGTTTCTGTTCTTTTATTGTTTTCTGTTTTCAATTTTTATTTAATCTTTTGCCACTATTTTGAATTTAAAACAATTCAAACAATGCCAAAAACTTCTCTGAATATTTTTATTTTGCTAGATGGACTTTTCCAAAAGCTCATAAAATATTTCAGGGGTATTTGAAATTGTATTCTAATTATATGAATATAATTCACAGTCAAATACCTAATGATTTAAATTCAAAGTCCCAAAATTAAGTCCTTAAAAATGTTCAATATTTTTGGTTGGGACCATAACCCTTGCCAAAAATATCAAATATTTATGAAGAGCATTTTGGAAACAATGAATGAGATTTTAGGGTTTTTGCCCTTCTTTTATTTATGTTTTTGAGGCTTCCAAAATTCCTCAATTCAACATTCAGAAATTTAACATGATGCATGAATGCTTTAAAGCAACTAGTTACAAGCAATGCTAGGGTTGTGACAATCTTGATGTATCGCGAGCTTTGCTATTATAGTTGGATCTTATGATCTTTCTCCCCCTCTACCTCTTGTAATGATTAGAGTTTTCCCTTTGAAGTTCTCTTATCGGATTGAGTCTTTAAGGATTTGAGACCACCTGATGTATGTCTTGCATGTGCTTATCTGTGGTGACAATGGGATATTCACGTGATCTACTTGATGTATGTTTTGCTGATCAACTTGCGGGTTCAGTGACCTTGTGAACTTATGCATAGGGGTTGGCACACGCTTTTGTCTTGACTATCCGGCAGAAACTTTGGGGCACTCTTTGAAGTTCTTTGTGTTTGTTGAATAGATGAATCTGAGATTGTGTGATGCATATCGTATAATCATACCCACAGATACTTATGGACATTGGAGTATCTAGGTGACAATAGGGTTTTGGTTGATTTGTGTCTTAAAGGGTTATTCTAGTAGGAATTCTAGGATAGATCGAACGGAAAGAATAGCTTCATGTTATTTTACTACGGACTTTTGAATAGATCAATCAGAAAGGATAACTTTGAGGTGGTTTCGTACCCTACAATAATCTCTTCGTTTGTTCTCCGCTATTAGTGACTTTGGAGTGACTCTTTGTTGCAAGTTGAGGGATTTCTATATGATATAATTATGTTATTATTGTTGAGAGAAATTGCACTAGTGAAAGTATAAACGCTAGGCCTTGTTTCCTAGCATTGCAATACCGTTTACGCTCACTTTTACCACTTGCTACCTTGCTGTTTTTATATTTTCAGATTACAAAAACCTATATCTACCATCCTTATTGCACTTGTACCACCATCTCTTCGCCAAACTAGTGCACCTATACAATTCACCATTGTATTGGGTGTGTTGGGGACACAAGAGACTCTATTTTATTTGGTTGCAGGGTTGCTTGAGAGAGACCATCTTCATCCTACGCCTCCCATGGATTGATAAACCTTAGGTCATCCACTTGAGGGAAATTTGCTACTGTCCCACAAACCTCTGCACTTGGAGGCCCAACAATGTCTACAAGGAGAAGGTTGCGTAGTAGACATCAAGCTAATTTCTGGCATCGTTGCCGGGGAGGTGAGTGCTTGCAGGTATATCTTTAGATCTTGCAATCGAATCTTTTATTTTCTTGTTTTATCACTAGTTTAGTTTATAAAAGAAAACTACAAAAAATGGAATTAATGGTGCCTCATATGCTTGATCTTTTCAATGTCTTTTGTGAAAATGATGGGAAGGAAGATTGTGCTCAAGTACTAGAAGAAGAATTACATAGAATGCTTGGCATAAAATATGTGAATGATGAGCATGATTGCAATTTTGTTAGTATGAATTCTTTGAATACCTATGATGCTAATGATATGCAAAGCCACAAGCTTGGTGATGCTATGTTTGATGAAGATGATATTTTTTGTCCCCCAAGTTTTGATGAGCAAATTTATTATGATAAAAGCATACCTCCTATTTATGATGATTATTGTGATGACACGTATGCCATAAAGAATAAACATAACCATGAAACTTGTCATCATGATTTTAATTTTCAATTGGATTATGCTTCACATGATAGTTATTTTGTTGAGTTTGCTCCTACTACTATTGATGAGAATAAATTTGCTTATGTGGAGAGTAGTAAAATTTCTATGCAAGTAGATCCTGAAAATAATGCTTTATGTGATGGTTATATTTTTTGAATTCATTCATGATGCTACTGAAAATTATTATGAGGGAGGAATATATGCTTGTAGGAGTTGCAATGATATCATGTTTCCTCCCTATGTGCTTAAAGTTTTAAAGTTATGCTTGTTTTGCCTTCCTATGTTGGTTGATTATTGTTCCCATAAGTTGTTTGCTCACAAAATCCCTATGCATAGGAAGTGGGTTAGACTTAAATGTGTTAGTAATATTCTTCATGAAGCTCTCTTTATGTTATCTTTTATACGAGCATCATTGAAATCATCATGCCTCGCTAAAAAGGCAATAATGAAAAGCTCATGTTGGGAGACAACCCAATATTTACCTTTACTGTTTTCGTGTGTCCACATGATTATGCTACTGTAGTAATCATGTTTCATAGCTTTTGTTTCAATAAAGTGCCAAGTAAGACCTTTAGGATAACCTACGGTGATAGTTAATTTGATCTTGCTGAAAAACAGAAACTTTTGCACGCACGAGATTAGTTTTCATAAATCACAGGAACGTGATTTTCAGCTGATTTGTTTTGAAGAAGGTTAAATAGCAAATTGCTTAGGACTTCCTAATTTTGTAGCATTTTTGGGGTTACAAAAGTATTCGAGAGTTATAGATTACTACAGACTGTTCTGTTTTTGACAGATTCTATTTTCTATGTGTTGTTTGCTTATTTTGATGAATCTATGAGTAGTATCGGAGAGTATGAACAATAGAGATGTTGGAATACAGTAGATATTACACCAATATGAATTCATAACAATACCTAAGTGGTGATTTATTTTCTTATACTAACTGAGCTTACGAGTTTTCTGTTGAGTTTTGTGTTGTGAAGTTTTCAAGTTTTGGGTAAAGATTCAATGGACTATGGAATAAGGAGTGGCAAGAGCTAAGCTTGGGGATGCCCAAGGCACCCCAAGTTAATATTCAAGAACAACAAAGAGCCTAAGCTTGGGGATACCCCGGATGGCATCCCCTCTTTCGTCTTCGTTCATCGGTTACTTTACTTGGAGCTATATTTTTATTCACCACATGATATGTGTTTTTCTTGGAGCGTCATTTTCTTTTATTATTATTTGCTTGATGTTATTTATAATAATGTTTTGCATCTATATTTTCAATCAAATTGTCAAGGATAGCCTTTACCATGCTTATTTTGCATGTATACATGTTGCTGTTTCAAAACAGAAAGTTTACCGCTGTTGCGAAAATTCCCTAGAAAAGTTAGAAAATGATAAAATGTTGAAACTTTTTGCATATTGAGATCTGATAAATCTTCTAAAGTGTGGTAGACTTTCATAATGTTTTGAGTTAGGGAAGTATGATGAATGTTGCATTCTTTACAGACTGTACTGTTTTGGTAGATTGCTATTATGTTTGCATTGTTTGCATGTGTTTGCTTGTTTAATGATTCTATTTGAGGATAGGAGTATTAAATATGCAGAGACATTTAGTATGCAATGTTCAATATAATTTTTGTGATTTGTTATAGTAGAAAATGATAATGTTTTTGCATTGGTTTATACTAACTTATCTCACGAGTTCTTGTCGAGTTTGGTGTGAATGAAGCTTTCAAGATTTAGGAAACTGAGATATAAAAGGAATTAAGGAGACACAAAAGTTCAAGCTTGGGGATTCCCAAGGCACCCCAAGATCATACTTCAAGAAGTCTCAAGCATCCAAGCTTAGGGATGCCCTGGTAGGCATCCCACCTTTCTTCTTCAACAATTATCGGTTAGTATCGGTTGAACCTAAGTTTTTGCTTCTTCACATGATGTGTGCTATCCTTGAAATGTCATTTTATTTTGCTTTTCTTGCTGTTTGAATAAAATACCAAGATCTGAAATTCTTAAATGTTAGAGAGTCTTCACATAGTTGCACAACTATTTGACTACTCATTGATCTTCACTTATATCTTTTGGATTAGTTTGTATTTTGCTCTAGTGCTTCACTTATATCTTTTTAGAGCACGGCGGTGGTTTTATTTTGAAGAAATTAATGAACTCTCTTGCTTCACTTACATTATTTTTAGAGTCTGTTAGAATAGCATGGTAATTTTCTTTGTTTATGAATTTAGTCCTAATATGATGGGCATCCAAGATGGGTATAATAAAAACTTCCATATGAAGTGCATTGAGTACTAAGAGAAGTTTGATTCCTTATGATTGTTTTGAGATATGAAGATGGTGATATTAGAGTCATGCTAGTTAGTAGTTGTGAATTTGAGACATACTTGTGTTAAAGTTTGTGATTCCCATAACATGCACGTATGGTGAACCGTTATGTGATGAAGTTGGAGCATGATTTATTTATTGATTGTCTTCCTTATGTGTGGAGGTCGGGCTCGCGCGATGGTTAACTCCTACCAACCATTCCCCTAGGAGCATGCATGTAGTACTTTGTTTTGATGACTTGTAGAATTCTGCAATAAGTATGTGAGTTCTTTATGACTAATGTTGAGTCCATGGATTATACGCACTCTCACCCTTCCACCATTGCTAGCCTCTCTTGTGCCGCGCACCTCTCGCCGGTACCATAAACCCACCATATACCTTCCTCAAAACAACCACCATACCTACCTATTATGGCATTTCCATAGCCATTCCAAGATATATTGCCATGCAACTTTCCACCGTTCCGTTTATTATGACACATTTTATCATTGTCATATTGCCTTGCATGATCATGTAGTTGACATCGTATTTGTGGCAAAGCCACCTTTCATAATTCTTTCATACATGTCACTCTTGATTCATTGCACATCCTGCTACACCGCCGGAGGCATTCACATAGAGCCATTTTGTTCTAAGTATTGAGTTGTAACTTTTGAGTTGTAAGTAAATAAAAGTGTGATGATCTTCATTATTAGAGCATTGTCCCAGTGAGGAAAGGATGATGGATACTATGATTCCCCCACAAGTAGGGATGAGACTCTGGACGAAAAAAATTTAAAAAATAGGAAAAAAGAGGCCATAAAAAAGGGAGAAAAAAGGCCCAAATAAAAAAATAAAAAAATGAGAGAAAGAGAGAGAAGGGGCAATGCTACTATCTTTTACCAGACTTGTGCTTCAAAGTAGCACCATGATCTTCATGATAGAGAGTCTCCTATGTTGTCACTTTCATATACTAGTGGGTATTTTTCATTATAGAACTTGGCTTGTATATTCCAATGATGGGCTTCCTCAAAGTGCCCTAGGTCTTCATGAGCAAGCAAGTTAGATGCACACGCACTTAGTTTCCTTTTGAGCTTTCATACACTTATAGCTCTAGTGCATCCGTTGCATGGCAATTCCTACTCACTCACATTGATATCTATTGATGGGTATCTCCATAGCCCGTTGATACACCTAGTTGATGTGAGACTATCTTCCTCTTTTTTTGTCTTCTCCACAACCACCATATTCTATTCCACCTATAGTGCTATGTCCATGGCTCACGCTCATGTATTGCGTGAAAGTTGAAATTTTTTGAGAATACTAAAGTATGAAACAATTGCTTGGCTAAAACCGGGGTTGTGCATGATTTAAATATTTTGTGTGATGAAGATAGATCCTAGCCAGACTATATGATTTTGTAGGGATAACTTTCTTTGGCCATGTTATTTTGAGAAGACATAATTACTTTGTTAGTATGCTTGAAGTATTATTATTTTTATGTCAATATTAAACTTTTGTCTTGAATCTTTCGGATCTGAACATTCATGCCACAATAAAGAAAAATACATTGATAATTATGTTAGGTAGCATTCCACATCAAAAATTCTGTTTTTATCATTTACCTACTTGAGGACGAGCTTGAATTATGCTTGGAGATGCTTGATACGTCTCCAATGTATCTATAATTTGTCATTGTTCCATGCTATTATATTATCCATCTAGGATGTTTTATATGCATTTATATGTTGTTTTATATGATTTTTGGGACTAAACTATTAATCTAGAGCCCAGTGCCAGTTTTTGTTTTTTCCTTGTTTTTGAGTATCGAAGAAAAGGAAACCAAACGGAGTCCAATTGACCTAAAATTTCACGGAGATTATTTTTGGACCACAAGAAGCCGACGGAGTACTGGAGATGGGCCAAAAGAGTCCCGAGGCACCCACGAGGGTGGGGGCGCGCCATACTCCCCTGGGCGCACCCCCCTATCTTGTGGCCGCCTCGGAGAACCTCCTGACTTGTCCCGACGCCAACACCTCTTATATATATAGAAACCCGTAGAAAATAACCTAGATCGGGAGTTCCGCCGCCGCAAGCCTCTGTAGCCACCAAAAACCAATCGGGACCCTATTCCAACACCCTGCCGGAGGGGGGATCCATCACCGGTGGCCATCTTCGTCATCCTGGTGCTCTCCATGACGAGGAGGGAGTAGTTCATCCTCGGGGCTGAGGGTATGTACCAGTAGCTATGTGTTTGATCTCCCTCTGTCTCTCTCTCGTGTTCTTGATATAGCACGATCATGATGTATCGCGATCTTTGCTATTATAGTTGGATCTTATGATGTTTCTCCCCCTCTACCTCTTGTAATGAATTGAGTTTTCCCTTTGAAGTTATCCTATTGGATTGAGTCTTTAAGGATTTGAGAACACTTGATGTATGTCTAGC
Source organism: Aegilops speltoides (assembly GCA_021437245.1). NCBI lineage: Eukaryota > Viridiplantae > Streptophyta > Magnoliopsida > Poales > Poaceae > Aegilops > Aegilops speltoides. The sequence continues at coordinate 194,419,010 of CM038143.1, forward strand.
ATGTGCTTATCTGTAGTGACACTGGGATATTCACGTGATCTACTTGATGTATGTTTTGCTGATCAACTTGCGAGTTTAGTGACCTTGTGAACTTATGCATAGGGGTTGGCACACGTTTTTGTCTTGACTGTCCGGTAGAAACTTTGTGGCACTCTTTGAAGTTCTTTGTGTTGGTTGAATAGATGAATATGAGATTGTGTGATGCATATCGTATAATCATACCCACGGATACTTGAGGTGACACTGGAGTATCTAGGTGACATTAGGGTTTTGGTTGATTTGTGTCTTAAGGTGTTATTCTAGTACGAACTCTAGGATAGATCAAACAGAAAGAATAGCTTTGTGTTATTTTACTACGGACTCTTGAATAGATCGAGCAGAAAGGATAACTTTGAGGTGGTTTCGTACCCTACAATAATCTCTTCGTTTGTTCTCTGCTATTAGTGACTTTGGAGTGACTCTTTGTTGCATGTTGAGGGATTGTTATATGATCTAATTATGTTATTATTGTTGAGAGAACTTGCACTAGTGAAAGTATTAACCCTAGGCCTTGTTTCCTAGCATTGCAATACCGTTTCGCTCACTTTTACCACTTGCTACCTTGCTGTTTTTATATTTTCTGATTACAAAAACCTATATCTACCATCAATATTGCACTTGTATCACCATCTCTTCGCCGAACTGGTGCACCTATACAATTCACCATTGTATTGGGTGTGTTGGGAACACAAGAGACACTTTGTTATTTGGTTGCAGGGTTGCTTGAGAGAGACCATCTTCATCGTACGCCTCCCACGGATTGATAAACCTTAGGTCATCCACTTGAGGGAAATTTTCTACTGTCCTACAAACCTCTGCTCTTGGAGGCCCAACAACGTCTACAAGGAGAAGGTTGCATAGTAGCCATCACTGGACCCCCAAGTCTGATTCACCGTAGCAGAGGATGTGGTGGATGCCGATTTCCTTTGCCAGTTGGAGCCCAAAATGAGCGCCTCGTACTCGGGTACGTTGTTGGAGTCGGCGAAGTGGATCTGCAGTGTGTACTTCAGCTTGTCACCTTTGGGAGAGGTGGGGATGATACCGGCTCCCAAGCTAGTGCGCATTTTCGAGCCATCAAAGTCCATCTGCCAGTGTGTAGAATCCGGCGCTGTCGGCGGGTACTGAGACTCGACCCAGTCGACTAGGAAGTCGGCCAATGCTTGGGACTTGATGGTGGTGCGGGGCTGGTAGAGGATGGTGTGAGGAGCCAGCTCAATGGCCCACTTGGCCACCCAGCCGAAAGCATATCTGTTGCCCATGGTCTCGGCAAGGGGAGTAGTGCAGGCGACCGTGATGGAGTGCTCTTGGAAGTATTGCTTCAGCTTCTTTGTGGCAAAGTACATGCCTTAGCACATCTTCCGTTAGTGGGGATAGTTCTTCTTGGAGGTGGACAAGACCTCACTCAGATAGTACACTCGCCTATGGACCGGCTGCACCATGCCGGCTTCTGGGCGCTCGACCACGATCATCATGCTGATGACTCGGTTGGTGGCGGCGATGTAGAGGAGCATAGGTTCCTTAGTAGCCGGAGCTGCCAGGATAAGCAACATGGACATCAGGCGCTTAAGCGGAAGAAAAGCTTCGTCCACCTGGTTGTTCCACTTGAAGAAAGTGGTTTTCTTCATGAGATTGTACAAGGGGAGTGCCTTCTCGCCCAACCAACTAATGAAGCGGCTGAGAGATGCCACCCACCCAGTGAACTTTTGGACATCACCCAGCTTGGTGGGTCTCTCCATCTGCTCGATGGCCTTGATCTTCATGGGGTTGCACTCGCTGCTGCGTTCAGAGACAAGGAAACCAAGGAGCTATCCGGCTGTTACTCCGAAGACACACTTCTTCGGGTTGAGCTTGATTTGAAAATGGCGCAGATTTTCAAAGGTCTCCTTGAGATCCTCCAGGAGGGTGCCGCGCTTCTCCGTCTTCATCACAATGTCATCCACATAGACATGGGCAGCGACCGAGTTGTTTCAGGAGGCACTTCTGCATGCATCATTGGAAGGTGGCACTGACATTCCTCAAGCTGAACATCATGGTGATGTAGCAAAAGGTGACGAATGGTGTGATGAAGGCAGTCTTCAAGCGGTCGGCCGGATCTAGCTTGATGTGGTGGTAGCCGAAGTACGCGTCCAAGAAGGACAAGCTTGCAGCCGGCCGTGGAGTCTATCACTTGGTCGATTCGTGGCAGAGCAAACAGATCCTTGGGGCAGGCTTTGTTGAGGCTTGTGTAGTCGATATCATGCGCCACTTATTATTCTTCTTCAAGACGAGGACTGGGTTGGAAAGCCGATCCGGGTAGAACACTTCCATGATGAAGCTGGCTGCCAGAAGCCGGGTGATTTCTTCACCAACGATCCTTCTCTTCTCTTATGATAGGCGGCGGAGGGGTTGCTTGACCAGCTTAGCATCCGGCCTCACATGTAGTTTGTACTTAGCGAAATCCTTCGGAACACTTGGCATGTCTTTGGGAGACCATGCGAAGATGTCTCGATTCTCACAGAAGAAATCGACGAGCTCACCTTACTATTTGCTGTCGAGGTTAGTCTAGACGATAGCAAACCTCTCCAGGTGTGCGTGGTCCAAGGCGATCTTCTTGGTTTCCTTGGCCGGCTAGAATGAGGCCCCACCTTCTGTCTCCTTGGGATCAGTCGGCATGGCTGGCTGCTCACTGGCCATGGCCACCACCGATCAAGGAGACGCTTCTCTTCGGCGATGACGAGGGACTCGGCCAGCCGGCTGCTGGCTGCGGCGCACATGAGCAACTTCTCGTAGTCCCCGGCAATGGTGATGATGCCCTTGGGACCCGGCATCTTGGCCTTCAGATATGCATAGTGCGGGACCATCATGAATTTGGCGAAGTGCAGGCCGGCCCAAGAGCGCGTCGTAGGGGCTTTCCAGATCGACCACCTCGAACCAGATTGGCTCGCGGCGGAAGTGGAGCTTGTCGCCAAACAAGACATCCAACTTGATCTTGCCGATTGGAGAACAGGAATGGCTAGGTACAATGCCGTGGAAGACGGTCCGCCTAGGATGGAGCTGCTTCACCTTGATGTCCAGTCTCTCCATGGTCTCGTGGAAGAGGATGTTGATGCTAATGCCGCCATCTATCAGAACTCGGCCGAAACGGCAAGTCCGCCTCTCCGTTGAGCATGTTGATGTCGGATTTCAGGTTACGCAAACCCTTGAGAGGTTCGAACTCTGGGGTGCGTGCGGAGATCTCAATGTACCCAGTTTGCTGACTCGCCAATCTCACAGCCTAACACGTCGGGCTCGAAGGAGAAGAAAGACACGACAGTTTATCCAGGTTCGGGCCACCTTGCGGAGTAAAACTCTACTCCTACTTTGTGGTGGATTTTCCTCAAGGGGCTGAGGACGAACTAGTACAGTGGAGAACACCCTCAGGAGGCGTGTTCTTGGGCTCAGGTGAGCTGGTGAGCTGGTGAGGGTGAAATGGATCCAATCAGCTCAATTTTTCCCTCTCTCTCTCCCCCTCCTTGGTGGTGGCTAGGTCCTATTTATAATGGCCTTGGTCCTCTTCCCAAATGAAGGCGGGAAGGGATCCCACAATGGCCAAATTTGAAGGGAGACAACAAGTACATCCTATCCTGACTAAAGTGGTCTTCGCCTGCAAAAGCCTCTGGTCGTGACGCTGCGGTGGGCTCGACGATGACCTCCGTCCTGCCGTCCTAGTGGTCTTGGTCTCATTGTGCGGGAATGGAAACCTTTGGTTGATTCCTCGAGAATCTAAGCCTGCCGCTTGCCTCCTTTGCTCCGAAGAGGAAACTGGTACTCTACGCCCGCTGGCACCCGCCTGGTGCCCACCTGGCCTTGGTCCTCATGGATCACATCAGCCGAACCTTGCGAGGTGAGCCTTGCATAGAAATCTCCGTTGCTCAGGAGCCAGCCTAAGGAGGCCGATCCCTTTGGAGGTCTTGGTGACGTTTGCCTCACAAGGATTGGCCCCTCGCGAGGGTCCTGAGTTGTTGTTGAAGCTGGGCCGTACCAGGCCATCGATGGAACCCTGCCGTGTGTCTTTGCGGGAAGGCAAGTCTGGTACCCCGTATCGAACATCGACAGATAGCCCTTGGGCCCAAAGCGCTTCGGTTGGCTTCGGTGGAAGCGAAGGGCAAGTCTTGGGCGCCAGAGGCCAAACTACTCTGACCTTGGACGACGCGTGGCGATTGATGGGACATGGGCATCTCCGCTTCCCCACGCAACCTCGGCAACTGCCCGACTTGACGAGTTGATGCTGCATGCAGAGAAGGCATCATTGCGCGGGATCGTGGAAGCCGACAGTTGGCCTCCCTCTGACTATAAACGAGGGGAGGGGCAGAGCCCCCCTCACTCATCTCCACCTTTGCCATTCCGCAGCTCACTCCTTCTCCTTTTCCACTTCGCCGTAGCATCCATGGCACCGATTAGGAGGTTCTCTGTGGCAGAAAAGGGAAAAGCCACTCGGGAGGGGACTGAACCACTTCCGTTGAAGAAACGATTTTGCCGTCCCTGCAACGCCGGCGCGGGGCAGGAGGTGACCAGGCGTTGGCACGCACGACCTCCGCCCAGCTCCCCCTTCCCTTGTACGCCCACGCACAGGACGACAATGCCCACTGCCGAGCGATCTCGGGCGACGGCGGGCGAGCCAAAACCGTGCGGCGAGTAGGTCTGCGAACCCACACCGAGGGTAGCTCGCATGAGTTCGTGGTGTGAGCAGCGATGCCGCCCGGCTCGTCGATCCGGCTGCCGAGGTTCTTCGCTGATGAGATGCTGCCGAGGGGGCTGCTTGAGCTGTGGCTGCAACACGCCGGCTGCTGCAGCCTGGCCACCGGGGCTGAGGTCCAGGTGGTGCCTCCCGGCGATGTCTTCATGACCTGTGGATGGGGAGAGGTCGCCCGCGCGTGCCATGCGAAAGGGGCCCTCACAATCCACTTCGAGTACGACGACGCCTCCACTCCATTCTTCAAGGTCTTCGACAAGGAGGGCCAGCGGCTGGAGTGCTGCCCCGGAGGAAGCAGCCCGTGGGATGCGGCCGTGGGCGCCGGGCCAACCTCTGACCCCACCGATGTCTCCTCCAGCAGTAGCGACGACGCCTAGGAATCCAGCGACTCTCCCGAGCCTAGTGATTGTCCGGAGTCCAGCGACGACAGCTACGAGCTACCAAGATCCCACCGCGCCCGGAGCGCAGCAGCGGCAGCCGCTCGGCGTCGCCAGTGACGTGCACTGGCCTGGTCCTTTGAAGCCTTTCTTCTTGTGTTTCCTAGCCCGGAATTATGACCAGCCCCACGGGTGTGTGTAAAAATTGTGATGCTTTAATTCTAATGTTACTTTTCTTGTTACTGTGTTGAAACCGCATATCCCACTCCAACACGGTTCTCCCTTTCCGTCCCCTAGGTAGCGTATCGCTCTACGCCGATGGGAACCAGTCCCTAGGAAGGCTTCAGCCTTCGCTGGTATGCTAGGTGACGATGCCCTGGTCAAGGCCAGGAGGTGAGTGGCCCGAGATCCGGTGAAAGCTCCTGAGATGCGATGCTCATGAGGTCCCCCTTGGCGTGCAAGTAGCTGCCCAAGAAACAGAAAGGGAAGCGACACTGCCCAAGCGGGACTGCAAAAGTCGTGCGATTAGGTTGCAAGATTTATGCCGACATGTGAGCGACTTATCTTTTAGTGAAGTTGTAGCGATCCCCTGGGGGGTGCACACTCGTGCCTTAGTGGTAGCACCACTAGGTAGGGCCCATGAGGACCATCCCCTTTTATCGCTTGTCCAGGTGCTCAACGTCCTCGGGTCCCGCCCTCAAGCAGACTCAGCTACCGCTGGTATTCCAGGTCGCGATGTTGTGGTCAAGGCTAGTGGGTGAGGGCTCGAGAGCCAGTAGGAGCTCCTAAGGCGCCAATGCTCAGGAGCCCCCCTTTAACGTGCAAGCGACTCGCGCGATAAGGTGGTGTCCGCTGGGCTCGCCCGTAGCTAGGCTTCAGGTATACCTACGTGTTAACCTGCCGAAGAGAATATGACCCCTAGCGGTGCTTGCTGCCTACCCCTGATCTTTCCGCGGGAAGGCAAAGGCACCAAGGACCTGGCGAGGTGGCATACGTGAGGCGGGCCGTGAGCTAGAGGTCGATCCCTCGGATTTATCAATGTTGCTGGGATGGACCCAAGCACAAGCGCCGTTCCAGCATATGTAGCCCCGTTGTGGGATGAGCAAAGGACGAGTTAGCAATGTAGAGAGACCACAAAGCGGATAAGACTCGAAGTAAGTAGGTGATGTGTAACGCCCCGAGACCGACGCTCCAGACGGCTTCCATGTTTTTTCATTATCATTTTGTGTATTTATTTGTTTGTTGCATTCATCATCGCATTGCATCCGCATGTTTTCATAAAACTTTCATCCGCTCGTAGTTGCCACGTCCCCCCCTTGCTTTCGTCGACCGCTTTGAGACCAACCAGATTTTGTTTCCCTCTTGCCTGGCTTCCTAACCTCTTTGTGCATCCAGCAAACCCCTCGCGTGCACATCCGAAACTTCTCCGAATCCGGCCTGGGCAGTCATGACCGATGGGTCCGGATCATCGCCCAACATCTATAAAACATCACCGTTTTCTTATTTGGACTCCCTATCTATTTATTTCTAGACCATTCGATTAAGATCGGAGGGACCAAATACCCCTATCCAAAATTCACTTGTTATATAAAGACTAACCCTAAAACCTAGGGACCTTGTCCCATCCACCCTTCGCTGTCGCCGCCACTCCACCAAATTCCCCTTGGGATCCATCCCCAATCGGCCTAGCTTCCTTCGTCCAACCCGCACCCGCAGCCTCCTCCCTCGATCTACGCAGCCATCCAACCAGCGCCCAAGCCCGAGCTCCTTCAGTTGGAGCCACCAAGAGATCCCTGCTGCCCCGACCGAGAGCGAGCTTCTCCCGTCTGCTCCTTTCTCCATGGCGCCGTCGCTGCCGGCGAACCCAGCCACCCCGAGCGCCGCCCTCATGCTCGAGCTCCTCCAGGAACCCGTCGCCCCTTCCCCTCCTCTTCTCCTCCTTCCCTCCTCTCTCTGGTTCACTCCCTCGGTTCTCATTCCTCTCCCTCTGTGTTCCAGGAGCCTCCATGGTTTCCCGCAGCTCCGTCGCTGCCGGGAACAAGACCCTTCGCCCCGGATCTGGTGACTGCCTCCTCTTGGACCTCACCTGCTGCTCCACCGCCCCATCAAGTTCCCGGAGCCACCGCTGCATCGCCAGCGCTGCTCGCCTCCGCCCGTCAAGCTTCTGCGTCACCACGCCAAGTCCCCTGCATTGCAGTGCCACCTGCATCGAGCGGGACAACCCCGCGTTGACCCCGCGCCTCGCCCGTTCCAGTCGCGCCGCCCCTTGTCTCCCCTGCTCCAGATTGAACGCCAAGCCGCCACCGTCCCCGCGATGTCCCTTCCGCCAAGTCCATGCCGCGGCCTCTGCTTCCTCTTCATTGAGCAGGAGCTCTACTCGTCCCGCGCACCTGGAGATCGAGCGCCGCTCGCCTCCCGTTGACCGTGCACTCGCTCGGTCTGCCTCCAAACCGCCCCTTGGGCCAGATCCACCGACCGGCCTCGAGGCCTGATGTGAGCAGCTCCCCGCGTCCTGGGCCAGATATCAGATTCAGCCCGATGCGTGTTTTTTTCCTCTGTTGCGATTTAGCTATTATCTGGGATTTACTGTTTTACAGAAAAGTCCCTCTAGATCATGCATTTAATAACTCACAAATGGTGCATCGGATTAAAATGATTTTAATATGTAAAATGCTTAGTTTCTCATCTAGTTTCATAATATGCAACTTTCATCCATGTTAAACATGTTTAACTTGCTGTTTGCTATTATTTTGCATAAATAGCATGTTAAAATGATTTATTTCATAACTAATTAACCGTAGCTCCGATTTTAATAAACTTTATATGTAAATGGGGTGAAAAAATGCATAGATTATCATGGTGCACTTTATTTTCCTGTTTAACAAAAATAAAATAAGTTTTAGTGCAGAACAGTACCAAAACTAAAATATGGACATGAGGATTTTCCGGAATTGTTGTTTGTTGTTCCGGCCTCATTTAAACTTGCCTAAATAGTTAGTTTACTTACGCTTCACATCTTGCCATGTTTAACAACATTCAATATTGTTGGGTACATAAACGGGAGAGAACTAAATAAATGAATGTGGTGTCTCGTTAATATGCAACTCGTTGCATATTGAGCTCCACTTAATTTGTAGTATTGTTTGTGCACTTTGCCATGCCATGCCTCATTAAACCGGACATGCATCATACTTGATTGTGCATCATGCCATGCTTTTGTGATGTTTGTTTACCATGTTGTTTGCTTATGTTCTGTTTGCTTCTCTCGGTAGCTTCGGTTTCGTTCCGGAGTTGTGAGGATTCGTTCGACCACGTCCGCTTGTCTTCTTCATGGACTCATTCTTCTTCCTTGCGGGATTTCAGGCAAGATGACTGTCACCTTGGATCTCACTACTATCATTGCTATGCTAGTTGCTTCGTTCTATCGTTATGCTGCGCTACCTATCACTTGTTCTTCAAGCCTCCCAATTTGCCATGTCTGCCTCAAACCTTTTTCACCCTTCCTAGCAAACCGTTGTTTGGGTATGTTACCGCTTTTCTCATCCCCTCTTATAGCGTTGTTAGTTGCAGGCGAAGTTGAAGATTGCTCCATGATGGACAGGATAATGTTGGGATATCATAATATCTCTTATATTATTAATGCATCTATATATTTGGTAAAGGGTGGAAGGCTCGGCCTTATGCCTGGTGTTTTGTTCCACTCTTGCCGCTCTAGTTTCCGTCATATCGGTATTATGTTCCCGGATTTTGCGTTCCTAACGCGGTTGGGTGATTTATGGGACCCCCTTGACAGTTCGCCTTGAATAAAACTCCTCCAGCAAGGCCCAACATTGGTTTTACCATTTTTCTACCACCTATACCTTTCCCTTGGGAGTAATTAACCCGAGGGTCATCTTTATTTTAGCCCCCCCGGGCCAATGCTTGTCTAAGTGTTGGTCCAAACTAGAGAACCGTGCGGGACCATCCCTTGGCAACTTGGGTTACATCGGTACCTGTACGCTTAGCTTATCCGGTGTGTCCTAAGAACGAGATACCTGCGAATCCTATCGGGATTGTCGACACATCGGGTGGTCTTGCTGGTCTTGTTTTACCATTGTCGAAATGTCTTGTAAACCAGGATTCCGAGACTGATCGGATCTTCCTGTGAGAAGGAATATCCTTCGTTGTCCGTGAGAGCTTGTGATGGGCTAAGTTGGGACACCCCTGCAGGGTATAAACTTTCGAGAGATGTGCCCGCGGTTATGTGGCAGATGGGAATTTGTTAATGTCCGGTTGTAGATAACTTGACACCAGATACAAACTAAAACGCATCAACCGCGTGGGTAGCCGTGATGGTCTCTTTTCGGCGGAGTTCGGGAAGTGAACACGGTTTTGGGTTATGTTTGATGTAATTAGGAGTTCAGGATCACCTCTTGATCATTGCTAGCTTCACGACCGTTCCGTTGTTTCTCTTCTCGCTCTCATTTGCGTATGTTAGCCACCATACTTGCTTAGTCACTGCTGCAACCTCACCACCTTACCCCTTCCTTACCCATTAAGCTTTGCTAGTCTTGATACCCATGGTAATGGGATTGCTGAGTCCTCGTGGCTCACAGATTACTACAACAACAGTTGAAGGTACAGGTTATGCGATGAACATGACGCGAGAGCAATGTTTGCTTGTTTTGGAGTTCTTCTTCTGCTTCTTCTTCGATCAGGGGATAGGTTCCAGGTCGGCAGCCTGGGCTAGCAGCGTGGATGTCGTTTAAGTTTTTGTTTGTGTTTCATCCGTAGTCGGACGATGCTCTTATGTAAGATGATGTTGTATTCGTGTGGCATTGTATGCCTTTTGTACGTATCCCCATCTATTATGTAATGTTGATGTAATGATATCCACCTTGCAAAAGCGTATCAATATGCGGTTCTATCCTTGGTGGGACCTTCGAGTCTCTTTAGGATAGTATCGCATATTGGGCGTGACATGATGACTATAAAGCAACTCATGGGAGATGGTTAGGCAGCTCTGTTAAATGCAAGAAGGATACATGACGCAGGGATGGACCCACGCGGCTTGGGGATAGTGCACCCCGAGGGGCGCCCCTAATTGAACGAACTAAAAGATGTCACCTGGCACCATTGTTGAAGGAATGTTGAGGTAGTAGGAGGTGTGCGCTGCTGAAGTCGCTCCTCATGAGCCACCCTGGCCCGGAACCTCGAGGGGCTCTGGGGGCCCGATGGGCTCGTGAGGATCCATCGCCATCTCCACCTGGATCGCTTGACGCCTAGCCTCCCGAGCTGCTAGGAGGTCCCGCATGTGGCGCTAAGATGCAACAGCCGCGCTCAGCAAGCCGAAGGGATGCAAATGCAGCTATGATAGGGACCCTCACATCAGCCTACATGGGATGGCTAGAAGAGCTCCTGAGACGCGGCCCTATTGAGCCCTGGGACGTCGACGCAGACGCGCAGCTCCTCGTCCTCACTAGGGCAAGGATCCATGCCTGGTGGTGGGCGGCGATCACCCCGCACAACCCTTGCCTCCTGAATTTCATTGACTACCTTGCTGATGAATTCCCGAGCGCCTGGTGCCGCGCGCCCTGTGCTCACTCCTCGGAAGCGTGCAGTGAAGCATGCCTCCACATGGTGCCCGAGCGCCTCCCTCGTGACGCTGGCCAGGTCAGAGGTGCTCCAGAGGAGAGCCCCCGAGCCCAGAATGAGAGGGGCGCTGAGTGCACCTTACTATGCTATAGGTGAAGGCGCCCCGTCCACGGATGCGAGGCCCAAGGAGGCACCATCAGACGCCGCCTCCTCCTGAGATCCCTGGCCCAGCAGCTGCTTCTTCTTCTTGGGGGAGACCTCAGGAGGGGGGAGACTGCCCTTGTCTTCAGGGTTCTCGACCGCAGCAGCCTAGTAGGTGCTCTCGAGAGAGCACACCGCGCCCTTTTCCTCGCAACCGACCGTGATGATGCCCCAACTCCCTGGAATTTTGAGGACGCTGTAGCCATGGTGTGTTGCCGCAATGAACTTGGCGAGAGCTGGGTACTCGAGGATGGCGCCGTATGGCAAGCGAATGTCGGTGATGTCAAAGTCGATGAGCTCGGTGCGGTAGTTGTCATGTTTGCCAAAGGTGACGGGAAGGTGGACCTGCCCGATCGGGTGCGTGGAGCCGTCGGTCAGTCGTGAGAAGGGATTGGTAGGCTGAAGTTGGCGATACGGCACTTGGATCCTGTTAAACGTCTAGACAGAGAGACCATTGAGCCCCGCTCTGCCATCGATGAGTGTCTTGGTGACGAGTACGTTGCTGATGATGGGTGAGCCGAGCCTTGGGAGCGCGCCGGCTGTGGACGCGCACTTGAGATGGTCGGAGGAGTCAAAGGTCACGGTGTACTTGGACCACCTGAGCGGGCGCGTCACCTCGAGCTTGGGGAGGGCTACGTTCATCTCATGCGCAAACTGCTTGAAGATACAATGGGAGGCTGGGGCCTGGGAGCCGCCCAAGATGCAGGCAATGGCACGAGGCTCTTGGAAGCCCCCAGCCCCGTCGTCCTGGTGGTGGTCTTCATTCCTCCTTGGTGGCGGAGGCAGCGGAGGAAGACCAGCATTGCCCTGAGGCCGATCCTCGCGAGGCTGATCCCTCCAAGCACCCTCGCGAGGCTGGCTTTGCCATCGATACTCCCGAGGCTGCTTGCGCCACTCTTCACGATGGTCGCGGCCGTCCCAACGTCCTCCACCTCGGCCACCTCCACGGCCATAGCCTCGATTGTTGCGATCGGGGCGACGACCGAGGCACCCGCCGCGGATGGCCCTGAGCTCCTGACAGTCGTTGGTGTTGTGGCTGTGCGCATTGTGGAAGATGCAAAACGAATGGCTGCCCTTGGATGACTCAGGGTGATCGCAACCGCGCTTCATCTCTGACTTGGCCGCGGCATAGCCGGTCTCTTCTGTTTCACGTCCTTGGCCTTGGCCTTCTTGTCTTTTGGGTCTGCATCGGGGAGCTCGAGGAGGGAGCGGCATCCCTCTTCAGCTCTCGCACACTTTTTTGCCATGTTGAACATCTCCAAAGCTGTACAAAGATCTTCATGTATATCGAGCTCCTCCTTCATCTTGACGTCGCGGACGCCATCAGTGAACGCTAAGATAATGGCCTTGTCTGACACCTTGGGGATCTTGAGGCAAATGTTGTTGAAACACTGTATGTACTTGATGTGTACTACACAACCTTCTTCTTGTAGACGTTGTTGGGCCTCCAAGTGCAAAGGTTTGTAGGATAGTAGTAAATTTCCCTCAAGTGGATGATGTCGTATATCGGGTTCTGGCAAAAAAATTAAGGTTTGAACTCTGGGGTGCGCACGAAGATCCTCTCCCTACCGATCAATGCCCCAAAGCTCGCCGCGAATCTAAGCTACACGATGAACAACACGAGGGACACAATGTTTATACTAGTTTGGGCCACCGTTGTGGTGTAATACCCTAATCTAGTGTGCGGTGGTGGATTGCCTCGGGGGCTGATGATGAACAGTACATAGGGTGAACAGCCTCGCGAGGGGTGTTCTTGTCGTGGTGTGCTTGGAGAGGAATGGCTCCGTCTCTGTTGGCTCTAGGTGAGATCTCCCCCCTCCATTCTACTGTGGTGGCTATCTCTATATATAGAGGCCCTGGTCCTCTTCCCAAATATTGAGCGGGAAGGGAGCCAACAACGGCCATTTTTAAGGGGCACAACCAGTACAAGTTATCCTAAATAAAGTTGGTCTTTGATTGCCAAAGGCACTGGCGATGACGCCGTCTTGGGCTCCATTGTGACCTCTGTCTTGCAGTCTTGCTGGTCTTGGTCTCATTGCACCGATATGGTAACCTTTGCTTGACGCCTCGGTACTCCGCGCTTGCGCTTGCTCCCTTTGCACGAAAGAGGAAACAAGGACACTGCACCGGCTGGCGCCCGCCTGGTCTCGATCGTCATGGCTTGCATCACGAGCACCTCGCGAGGTACTCCTTGCCTTGATCTCTCCGCCTCCTCACGAGCCTACCTGGTGAGGCCGCCCCTAAGGATGCCTTGCGTCATCCGCCCCACGAGGCTTGGCCCATCGCGAGGGTCTTGAGCTTGGGTTGATGTAGACGGGCCGTACTGGGCCACCCCTTGAGCCACGCCGCGAGCCGCAGCGAGCAAGTCAGGGATCCCGTTCCCGGGGCCAACAAGAGCCCCGGCCCAAAACACGCTTCGTGCCAGCTTAGCAGCGAAGCCAAAGGGCAAGTGTGGAGCGCCGCGGGCCCCAACAGCCTGTGGCCTTGATTGCCGCGTGGAGGTTGATTGGATGTGGGCGTCTCCGCTTCCCCATGCTGCCTCGGCAACTGGACGATTTGACGAGTCCCCGCAGCATGCAAAAAGAGTCATGATTACATGCGATCGTGAATGCCGACAGTTGGCCTCCCCTGGACTATAAGTACGGAGAGGCGCAAGCCCCCGTGGTCCATCTCTTCTCACTCTGCTTGCTTCGTTTTCCTTACTTCTCCCCCATCTTGCCACCAATGGCGCCAATCCACCGGTTCTTAGCTGAAGAGAAAGGAAAGGCCCCCCGGGAGGGGCCCAACCCGCTCCCACCGAAGAAACAGCCGGTCCCCAGCCGCCGCGATGAGGTTGCGAGGCCAGAGATGTCAAGGCCTTGGTACGAGTGGCCACCTCCTGGGTTTCCTCTACCCCTGTACGCCTGGGCTGAGGGCCCTGGAGAGGGAGACGCTGAGCGATGCCGCCCGTGCCGTCGGCGACGCCGACGAGCCATCGCGGTGCATGTTGTTGCTCCTGGGGTCCACGCCGCGGACTCCTCTCGCGAGGTCGTGCTTCATGCCGCGATGCCTCCGGCCACCTCGATCCGCTTTCCTCCCTTCTTCGCCTTCGAGATGCCGCCGAGGGGGCCTCTCGAGCTTTGGCTGCAGCATGCCGACTGCAGTACCCCGACGATCGGAGCGGAGGTCAAAGTCGTTGCTCCGGGCAAGGTCTACATGACCCAGGGCTGGGGCGAAATCACTTGGGTCTGCCGAACAAGGGGCGCCCTCGTGATTCATTTCGAATACGATGGCGCTTCCTTGATGCTCTTCAAGGTTTTCGATGCAGAAGGCCACCGGCTGGAGTGCTGCCCCAGAGGAGGAAGCCAGGACGTCGATGTGGCAAGGGCTAGGCGTGCCACCCACTTCCCCAACGGCTCCTCTGGCAGCAGTGGAGATGCTTGGGAGTGCAGCGATTTTCCTGAGATCCTCGCGACTCCGGAGACGAGCGATGACAGCTACGTGCCCCCGAGCTCGCGTCATGCTTGGAGCAGGGCGGTTGCATCAGGCTGCCGGCATGGCTGATCTGGAATGGGTTGGCGCCGGCCTCCTGTGGCCCATTGTTGATGACGCCGTCGGCCATGAGTGCGCGTTTAGTTAGGGCTCCTTAGGATTCGCACCTTTTGTTCCCTGTGAGGAATTGAGAAAGTACCCCGTGGGGGCATGTAAAGTGTCCGCAATGTCTTTTGTCGATATTATCCTGATTATGAAGTGGTACAAATGCTTGTCCTGTTCCGGCTTGGTTCCCCCTTTCTAACCTTGCGACGACTTGGTGCTCTACACTGACAGGTCCCCGTCCCCAGGCAAGCTTCAGCCGTCCCTGGTATGCCAGGTCGTGATGCCATGGTCAAGGCCAGGAGGTGAGCGGCCCGAGGTCCAGTAAGAGCCCCTGAGGCGCGATGCTAAGGAGGTCCTTTTTAGCGCTCGAGCAGCCGCCAGAAGGTGAGAGAGGAAGGCAACGTCGCCGTCATAGGGCCGCATTAAGTGGGGGTTTCGTGTTGTGTCAATTAGCTCTTCCAGGGCGAGACTTATCTCGAAAGCAGGGGGTAGATCCTTCGCGAGGCGCCGGACTTGCATGCCTGCAGCTGGGATGTAGCTGGGCTAGGCCTTCATGAGCTTACCCTTTCTTGCCCGTACTCTCCTTCGTGCTCTACGTCCTCAGATCCTGGCCCTCAAGCGAGCTCAGCCGCCGCTGGTATGCTCGGTTGCGATGCCGTGGACAAGGCTAAGGGGTGAGGGCTGGAGAGCCAGTAAGAGCTCCCGAGTCGCGATGCTCAGGAGCCCCGCTTTTAACGAGCAAGCGGATCGCACGGGTAAGAGAAGAAGAGAGCTCACGATGCCTCCCGTTTTAGGCCTCAGGTAGCCCCTATAAACTAACACGAGAAAAGCAAGGGTTGCCATTACGATCGCCGGCCGGCCATTGGTTGCTCCGAGAGAGTGGTGGGGGCACTGAGGGCCTGGTGAGGTGACGCTTGCGGGGCTGCCGCGGGCTAGAGGTCGACCACTCATATTTATCGACGTTGCAGGGACAGACCCATGCACAAGCACCGTGCCAGTGCGAGCGGCTCCAAAGGTAGGTGTCAATCGAGCAAGCAATTATCACGGGCAGGTTATGCATGAAAGGCAAATTAGCTTAGATAGATGCAGGAAGGATACATGCCACTGGGTCAGGCCCGAGTGGCTTGGGGATGATGCAGCCCGAGGGGCGCCCCCAGCAAGGTAAACTAAAGACATAAGCAAAAGGGATACATGTCGCAGGGACAGACCCACGCGACCTAGGCATAATGCAGACCTGAGGGCGGTCCCAGCTAAAATGAACTCGAAAGATGTCACCTGATACCATTGTAGAGAGGGTGTTGAAGCAGCTGACGATGCACGGTGTAGAGGCCGATCCTCATGAGCCACCGGAGCCGTGAGCCTCGGGAGGATCTGGAGGTCTGGGCGGCTCCTCGAGGACCATCTGCATCTCCGCCAGGACCGCGTGGTGTCTGGCCTCTTGAACTACAAGAATGCTCCACAGAAGACGCTGGTGAGCGGCAGCCACGTTCGGCAGGCTGAAAGGCATGCGAACGTAGCTGTGCAGCGGACCCTCGCAGCGTCCCACGTGCAAGGTCCAGAAGTGCTTCTGAGACGCGACTCGGCTGAGCCCTTTGTAGTGGATGCAGACACGCAGCCCGCCATCCTCGCCTGGATGGGGAGCTAGGCCAGGTAGGCAGTGATCGCCGTGTATGACTCTCAATTCCTGAAGCTCCTGAGTGGCCTTGGTTATGAACACCTGAGGATTGGGCCCTCCTTGCCCCATGCCTTCCTGAGGGAAACGTGTCGCAAAGCACGCCTCCAAGTGGTACCCGAGCGCCTCCCTCGTGACCTTGGCAAAGTCTAAGGCCCTCCAGGAGAGAGCCCCCGAGCCTTGCCCAAGGAGGGCGCCGGGCGCACCTTCCTATGCGACGGAGGGAGGCTCCCCTTGCACGCGCGCAGATCCTGAAGCGGCACCCCCGGAGATGTCAACCTCCTGAGGCCTTGAGCTGGGTGATGTCTTCTTCTTCTTGGGAACTGCCTCAGGAGGCTTCCCGCTCTTGCTGTCTTGGTCCTCGACTGATGCAGCTTGGAAGGCACGCTCGAGAGAGCACACCGTATCCTTCTCTTTGCAAGGGACTGTGATGATTCTGCCGCTTCCCGGCATCTTGAGGACATTGTAACCATGGTGAGTTACCGCCATGAACTTGGCCCGGGCTAGATACCCGAGGATGGCATTGTATGGTAGGCGAATGTGGGCAACATCGATGTCGATGAGCTCGGTACGATAGTTCTTGCACTGTCCGAAAGTTACAGGGAGGCGAACCTGCCCTATCGGAGTGGTGGAGCTGTCAGTGACTCCCGAGAAAGGCTTGGTTGGCTGGAGTTGATCATAAGGCACTTGGAGGTTGTTGAACGTCTCGACGGACAGAACATTGAGCCCTGCGCCGCCATTGACAAGGATCCTAGTAACTTGCACATTGCAGATGACTGGGGAACAAAGCATTGGGAGGACGCCAGCTATAGCCGCACACTTGAGCTGATCCACTGAGCTGAATGTGATGGCGCACGTGGACCACCTGAGAGGGCGCATGGCCTCGAGCTTGGGGAGGATTGTGTTCACCTCACGAGCAAATTGCTTGAAGATGCGCTGAGAGGCTGGGGCATGGGCGCCGCCCAAGATGGAAGCGATAGCACGTGGCTCCTGGAAGCCCCCATCCCCCTCGTCCTGGTGGTGGTCGTCATTCCTTCTTGGCGGTGGTGGCAGAGGAGGAAGGCCGGCATTGCCCTGCGGGCGATCCTCACGAGGCTGATCTCTCCAAGCCCCCTCGCGAGGCTGGTCCTGCCAGCGATCCTCGCGAGGGCGGTCACGCCACTCCTAGCGAGGGCCTCGGTTGTCCCATCGTCCTCCACCTCTTCCTCCTCCTCGGCCATAGCCCCGGTCGTTGCGCTCGGGGCATCGACCGATGCGTCCTTCTCGAATGGCTATGAGCTCCTAGCATTCGTTGGTGTTGTGGGTGTAGAGGTTGTGGTAGGCGCAGAATCGGTTGCCCTTGGATGACTCCGGCTGGTCCCTACCGTGCTTCATGCCTGGTTCTCCTTTGAGCACGACTGCTCATTTATGCTTCACGTCCTTGGCCTTGGCTTTCTTCTCTTCTGTATCAGCAGCTGGAAGCTCGAGGAGGGAGATGCGCCCCTCCTCAGCTCTTGCGCACTTGGTTGCCAGGTTGAACAGCTCCAGGCATGTGCACAGATCCTCGTGGATGGCGAGCTCCTCCTTCATCTTGATGTCTCGGACACCGTCAGAGAACGCTGAGATGATGGCCTCCTCGGCCACCTTGGGAATCTCGAGGCGAGCACTGTTGAAGCGCTGGATGTACTTCTGCAAGTTCTCTCCCGGCCGCTGCTTGATGCGGCGCAGGTCACCCACGACTAGAGGACGGTCGCGAGTGCCCTGGAAGTTGGCGATGAAGCGGCTGCGCATCTCGTCCCAAGAGGAGATCGAGCCGCGAGGCAGGTTCAGGAGCTAGGTGCGGGTACCATCCTTGAGCGCCATGGGAAACTTGTTCACCATGACCTTTTCATCTCTGTTGGCCGCCTCGATGCCCAGCTCGTAGAGCTGCAGGAACTCTACGGGGGTCGGCAGTGCCGTCGTAGCGAGGAGGCAGATCTGGCTTGAACTTGCCCGGCTAGGCAACACTGCGTAGCTCGGTGGTCAAGGCGCGACAGCCTGCGGTGGTCACCGGAGCCCTTTGCAAACACGGGGCTTGCTCTTGGAGATTCTTGCGCGCCGCCGCCAGGGGCAGCGCGGGGTCTTGACGTGATGGCACAGGGATGCGGTCTTGACGTGCCGGAGCAGGGAGCACATGTGTGCCTTCTTGGGGCCGAGGGATTTCTTGGCAGCTCCTTTCTTGTCGTGCGGGCGCTGGACGCGGTGGGTCTCGTCCACGGGCCGCGAGCCTTGAAGCCAGGGCACCTTCTTGGGGAGGAGGTAGCGGAGGTGCCTCCTGAGCTGCATCACCCATGCAGGACGGAGGGCGAGGCATTGAGAGGGACGGCGCAGGAGAGCCCCCTGCGGCGCTGACGAGCTCGGTGATGCGAGCGAGCCACTCCTCATAGAGGTCGTTGACGGGGTGGTAGTGCAGGAGCTCACGTGCCAGGAGCAACGCAGCCTGCGCGTCCGTGGGAGTGCGACAAGCGTGAGACGACGAACCAGCTGGAGTTAGCGACAGAGTGGCGGTGCGGCCTTCCCTCCACACCGAGGGATGCAGCAACGATGCTTGCTGCTCGTTCCCTGCCGGGCCGGTGGCGGTGTTGGTGGCAGGTGACGGAGAACGACGAGGAGGCCCACCGACGGGAGTCGTCTGGGCGACACGGTTGGCAAGAGCAGCCATACGCTCGGCTTGAGCTCGGCGAGCGTCCGCCATGGATGCGATGAAATGAGGAACGCGGAACCACGGAAGGAAGATTCCGGTGCACCCCTACCTGCGCGCCAAATGTCGGATATCGGGTTCCGGCAAAACCCTTAAGGTTCGAACTCTGGGGTGCACATGAAGATCTTCTCCCTACCGATCCATGCCCCAAAGCCTCGCCGCGAATCTAAGCTACACGATGAACAACACGAGGGTCACAAGGTTTATACTAGTTCGGTCCACCGTTGTGGTGTAATACCCTAATCTAGTGTGTGGTGGTGGATTGCCTCTAGGGCTGATGATGAACAGTACAAAGGGTGAACAGCCTCGCGAGGGGTGTTCTTGTGGTGCTGTGCTTGGATAGGAACGGCTCTGTCTTTGTTGGCTCTAGATGAGATCTCCCTCCTCCCTTCTACTGTGATGGCTATCTCTATATATAGAGGGCCTGGTCCTCTTCCCAAATATTGAGCGGGAAGGGAGCCACCAACGGCCATTTTGAAGGGGGACAGCTAGTACAAGTTATCCTGAATAAAGATGGTCTTCGACTGCCAAAAACACTGGCAATGACGCCGTCTTGGGCTCCACGGTGACCTCCATCCTGCCGTCATGCTGGTCTTGGTCTCGTTGCACCAATATGGTAACATTTGCTTGACGCCTCGGTACTCCGCGCCTGCGCTTGCTCCGTTTGCACCAAAGAGGAAACGAGGACACTGCACCGGCTGGCGCCCGCCTGGTCTCGATCATCATGGCTTGCGTCATGAGCACCTCGTGAGGTACTCCTTTCCTTGATCTCTCTGCCTCCTCATGAGCCTGCCTGGTGAGGCCGCCCCTGAGGATGCCCCGCGTCGTCCGCCCCATGAGGCTTGGCCCCTCGCAAGGGTCTTGAGCTTGGGTTGATGTAGACGGGCCGTACTAGGCCACCCCTTGAGCCACGCCGCAGGCCGCAGGTAGGCAAGTCTGGGGACCCCCGTTCCCAGAACGCCGACAGATGACCTAAGGTTTATCAATCCGTGGGAAGCGTAGGATGAAGATGGTCTCTCTCAACCAACCCTGCAACCAAATAACAAAGAGTCTCTTGTGTCCCCAACACACCCAATACAATGGCAAATTGTATAGGTGCACTAGTTCGGTGAAGAGATGGTGACACAAGTGCAATATGGATGGTAGATATAGGTTTTTGTAATCTGGAATTATAAAAACAGCAAGGTAACTAATGATAAAAGTGAGCGTAAATGGTATTGCAATGCTAGGAAACAAAGCCTAGGGTTCATACTTTCACTAGTGCAAGTTCTCTCAACAAGAATAACATAACTGGATCATATAACTATCGCTCAACATGCAACAAAGAGTCACTCCAAAGTCACTTATAGTGGAGAACAAACGAAAAGATTATGGTAGGGTACAAAACCACCTCAAAGTTATCCTTTCTCATCTATCTATTCAAGAGTCCATAGTAAAATAACACGAAGCTATTCTTTTCGTTTGAGCTATCATAGAGTTCATACTAGAATAACACCTTAAGACACAAATCAATCAAAACCCTAATGTCACCTAGATACTCCAATGTTACCTCAAGTATCCTTGGGCATGATTATATGATATGCATCACACAATCTCAGATTCATCTATTCAACAAACACAAAGTACTTCAACGAGTGCCCCAAAGTTTCTACCGGAGAGTTAAGATGAAAACGTGTGCCAACCCCTATGCATAAGTTCATTGAACCCGCATGTTGATCACCAAAACATACATCAAGTAGATCACATGAATATCCCATTGTCACCACAGATAAGCACGGCAAGACATACACAACTGTTCTCAAATCCTTAAAGACTCAATCCGACAAGATAACTTCAAGAGGAAAACTCAATTCATCACAAGAGAGTAGAGGGGGAGATACATCATAAGATCCAACTATAATAGCAAAGCTCGCGATACATCAAGATCGTATCACCTCAAGAACACGAGAGAGAGATCAAACACATAGCTACTGGTACATACCCTCAGCCCCGAGGGTGAGCTACTCCCCCCTCGTCATGGAGAGCGCCGGGATGATGAAGGTGGCCACCGGTGAGGGATCCCCCCCTCCAGCAGGGTGCCGGAACAGGGTCCCGATTGGTTTTTTGGTGGCTACAGAGGCTTGCAGCGGCGGAACTCCCGATCTATGGTGCTCCTCGATGTTTTGAGGGTATATGGACATATATAGGCGAAAGAAGTCGGTCAGGGGAGCCACGAGGGGCCCACGAGGGTGGGGGGCATGCCTAGGGGGGTAGGGTGCGCCTCCCTGCCTCGTGGCTTCCTCGTTGCTTTTCTGACGTATACTCCAAGTCTCCAGGATTGCTTCCGTTCCAAATATAACTCTCCCGAAGGTTTCATTCCATTTGGACTCCGTTTGATATTCCTTTTCTTCGAAACTGAGATAGGCAAGAAAACAACAATTTGGGCTGGGCTTCCGGTTAGTAGGTTAGTCTCAGAAATGATATAAAAGTGTAAAGTAAAGCCCAAAAACATCCAAAAGGGGTAATATAATAGCATGGAACAATCAAAAATTATAGATACGTTGGAGACGTATCAAGCATCCCCAAGCTTAATTCCTGCTCATCCTCGAGTAGGTAAATGATAAAAACAGAATTTTTGATGTGAAATTCAACCTAACATAATTCTCAATGTAATTTTCTTTATTGTGGCATGAATGTTCAGATCCAAATGATTCAATATAAAAGTTCATAAAACATAAAAATAGTAATACATCGAGCATACTAACAAGTAATCATGTCCTATCAAAATAGCATAGCCAAAGAAATTTTATCCCTACAAAATCATATAGTTAGGCAATGCTTCATTTTCATCAAACAAAATACTCCCATCATGGACAATCCCGGTTTCAGCCAAGCAATTGGTTCATACTTTTTAACGCGCTTCAGCTTTTTCAACTCTTACGTAATACATGAGCGCAAGCCATGGACATAGCACTATATGAGGAATAGGGTGGTGGTTGTGAAGACAAAAAGGGAGAATATAATCTCACATCAACTAGGTGTATCAATGGGCTACGGAGATGCCCATTAATAGATATCAATGTGAGTGAGTAGGGATTGCCATGCAACGGATGCACTAGAGCTATAAATATATGAAAGCTCAACAAGAGAAACTAAGTGGGTGTGCATCCAACTCGCTTGCTCACGAAGACCTAGGGCATTTTTAGGAAGCCCATAATTGGAATATAGAAGCCAAGTTCTATAATGAAAAATTCCCACTATTATATGAAAGTGACACCATAGGAGACTCTCTATCATGAAGATCATGGTGCTACTTTGAAGAACAAGTGTGGAAAAAAGATAGTAACATTGTCCCTTCTCTCTTGTCTCTCATTCATTTTTTTCTTTTCTTTTTTTCTTTTTTTGGGCTTCTTTGGCCTCTTTTATTTTTTCTATAAATTCCGAAGTCTCATCCCGACTTGTGGGGGAATCATAGTCTTCATCATCCTTTCCTCACTTGGGACAATGCTCTAATAATGAAGATCATCACACTTTTATTGATTTACAACTCAAGAATTACAACTCAATACTTCGAACAAAATATGACTCTATGTGCATGCCTCCGGTGGTGTACCGGGATATGCAATGAACCAAGAGTGACATGTATGAAAAATTATGGAGGTGGCCTTGCCACAAATACGATGTCAACTACATGATCATGCAAAGAGCAATATGACAATGATGGAGCATGTCATAGTAAACGGAACGGTGGAAAGTTGCATGGCAATATATCTGGGAATGGCTATGGAAATTCCATAATAGGTAGGTATGGTGGCTGTTTTGAGGATGGTAAATGGTGGGTGCGTGATACCGGCGAAAGTTGCGCGGCACAATAGAGGCTAGCAATGGTGGAAGGGTGAGAGTGCGTATAATCCATGGACTCACATTAGTCATAAAGAACTCATATACTTATTGCAAAAGTTTACTTGCCCTCGAAGCGAAGTACTACTACGCATGCTCCTAGGGGAAGGGTTGGTAGGAGTTAACCATCACGCGATCCCGACCTCCACACATAAGGAAGATAATTAAAAGAGCACCCCATGCAACAAATTTGTCACACAACTTTTACCATACGTGCATGCTACGGGACTTGCCAAGCTTAACACAAGTATTTCTCAATTTCATAATGACCCAACTACCATGACTCTAACATTACCACCTTTATATCTCGAAACAACTATCAAGCATCAAATTGATCATAGTGTATAATGCACTTTCTATGATAGTTTTTATTATACCCAACTTAGATGCTCATCATTCTAGGACCAATTTTTATAACCATAGCAAATACGATGCTGTTCTAAAATACTCTCAAAATAATATAAGTGAAGCATGAGAGATCAACATTTTCTACAAAATCAAGCCACCGCCGTGCTCAAAAAAGTATAAGTGAAGCACTAGAGCAAAACTATCTAGCTCAAAAGATATGAGTAAAGCACATACAGTATTCTAATAAATTCTAATTCATGTGGGTCTCTCCCAAAAGGTGTGTACAGCAAGGATGATTGTGGTAAACTAAAAATCAAAGACTCATATCGTACAAGAGGTTCCAAGCAAAACACATATCATGTGGCGAATAAAAATATAGCTCCAAGTATAGTTACCGATGAACGAAGACGAAAGAGGGGATGCCTTCTAGGGCATCCCCAAGCTTAGGCTCTTGGTTGTCCTTGAATATTACCTTGGGGTGCCTCGGTCATCCCCAACCTTAGGCTGTTGCCACTCCTTATTCCATAGTCCATCGAATCTTTACCCAAAACTTGAAAACTTCACAACACAAAACTCAACAGAAAACTCGTAAGATCCGTTAGTGTAAGAAAATAAAACCACCACTTGGGTACTGTTGTGAAATCATTCTAAATTCATATTGGTGTAATATCTACTGTTTTACAACTTCTCTATGGTTCATACCCTACGATACTACCCATAGTTTCATCAAAATAAGCAAACAACACATAAAAAACAGAATCTGTCAAAAACAGAACAGTCTGTAGTAATCTGTATCATTCAAATACTTCTGTAACTCCACAAATTCTGAAATAAATTGATGTACCTGAGGAATTTGTCTTCAAAAAAATCAACCTAAAATCACTCTCCAGTAAAAAAAGGCAGCTAATCTCGTGAGCGCTGAAGTTTCTGCTTTTTACAACAAGATCATAAAGACTTCACCCAAGTCTTCCCAAAGGTTCTACTTGGCACAAACGTTTGTTAAAACATAAAAACACATCTAAACAGAGGCTAGATGTATTATTTATTACTAAAAAGAAACAAAAAGCAAAGAACAAAAATAAATTGGGTTGCCTCCCAACAAGCGCTAATGTTTAACGCCCCTAGCTAGGCATGATGATTTCAATGATGCTCACATAAAAGATAAGGATTGAAACATAAAGGGAGCATCATGAAGCATATGACTAGCACATTTAAGTCTAACCCACTTCCTATGCATATGGATTTTGTGAGCAAACAACTTATGGGAACAATAATCAACTAGCATAGGAAGGAAAAACAAGCAAATCTTCAAGATTTTCAACACAAAGAGAGGAAACTTGATATTATTGCAATAAATAGAAACATGCGATCCTCTCTCATAATAATTTTTAGTAGCATCATGAATGAATTCAACAATATAACCAGCACATAAAGCATTCTTTTCATGATCTACTTGCATAGAAATTTTACTACTCTTCACATAAGCAAGTTTATTCTCATCAATAGTAGTGGGATCAAACTCAACAAAATAACTATCATGTGAAGCATAATCCAATTGAAAATTAAAATCAAGATGATGAGTTTCATGGTTATGTTTATTCTTTATGGCATACGTATCATCAGAATAATCATCATAAATAGGAGGCATGCTTTCATCATAATAAATTTGCTCATCAAAACATGGGGGACTAAACATATTATCTTCATCAAACATAGCTTCCCCAAGCTAGTGGCTTTGCATATCATTAGCATCATGGATATTCAAGGAATTCATACTAAGAACATTGCAATCATGCTCATCATACAAAGATCTAGTACCAAACATTTTAATGCATTCTTCTTCTAGCAATTGAGCACAATTTTCCTTTCCATCATTCTCACGAAAGATATTAAAAAGATGAAGTGTATGAGGCAAACTCAATTCCATTTTTTTGTAATTTTCTTTTATAAACTAAACTAGTGATAAAACAAGAAATTAAAAGATTCGATTGCAAGATCTAAAGATATACCTTCAAGCACTAACCTCCCCGGCAACGGCGCCAGAAAAGAGCTTGATGTCTACTACGCAACCTTCTTGTAGACGTTGTTGGGCCTCCAAGGGCAGAGGTTTGTAGGACAGTAACAAATTTCCCTCAAGTGGATGACCTAAGGTTTATCAATCCATGGGAGGCGTAGGATGAAGATGGTCTCTCTCAAACAACCCGGCAACCAAATAACAAAGAGTCTCTTGTGTTCCCAACACACCCAATACAATGGCAAATTGTATAGGTGCACTAGTTCGGCGAAGAGATGGTGATACAAGTGCAATATGGATGGTAGATATAGGTTTTTGTAATCCGAAATTATAAAAACAGCAAGGTAACTAATGATAAAAGTGAGCTTAAACCGTATTGCAATGCTAGGAAACAAGGCCTAGGTTTCATACTTTCACTAGTGCAAGTTCTCTCAACAATAATAACATAACTGGATCATATAACTATCCCTCAACATGCAACAAAGAGTCACTCCAAAGTCACTAATAGTGGAGAACAAACGAAGAGATTATGGTAGGGTATGAAACCACCTCAAAGTTATCCTTTCTGATCGATCTATTCAAGAGTCCGTAGTAAAATAACACGAAGCTATTCTTTCCGTTCGATCTATCATAGATTTCGTACTAGAATAACACCTTAAGACACAAATCAACCAAAACCCTAATGTCACCCAGATACTCCAATGTCAGCTCAAGTATCCTTGGGCATCCTTATACGATATGCATCACGCAATCTCAGATTCATCTATTCAACCAACACAAAGTACTTCAAAGAGTGCCCCAAAGTTTCTACAGGAGAGTCAAGACGAAAACGTGTGCCAACCCCTATGCATAAGTTCATTGAACCCGCAAGTTGATCACCAAAACATACATCAAGTAGATCACATGAATATCCCATTGTCACCACAGATAAGCACGGCAAGACATACATCAAGTGTTCTCAAATCCTTAAAGACTCAATCCGACAAGATAACTTCAAGAGGAAAACTCAATTCATCAGAAGAGAGTAGAGGGGGAGAAACATCAAAAGATCCAACTATCATAGCAAAGCTCGCAATACATCAAGATCGTATCACCTCAAGAACACAAGAGAGAGAGAGAGAGAGAGATCAAACACATAGCTACTGGTATATAACCTCAGCCCCGAGGGTGAACTAATCCCTCCTCGTCATGGAGAGCGCCGGGATGATGAAGATGGACATTGCTACGTCTTGATCTTGCGTTGGTTTTCCTTGAAGAGGAAAGGGTGATGCAGCAATAGTAGCGTAAGTATTTCCCTCAGTTTTTAAGAACCAAGGTATCAATCCAGTAGGAGGCTCCTCAAAAGTCCCACGCACCTACACAAACAAACAAAGAACTCGCAACCAACGCAATAAAGGGGTTCTCAATCCCTTCAAGGCCACTTGCGAAAGTGAGATCTGATAGAGATAGTATGATAAGATAAATATATTTTTGGTATTTTATAATATAGATGCAAAAGGTAAAGATGCAAATAAAAGTAGATTGAAAGCTTATATGATAAAAGATAGACCCGGGGGCCATAGGTTTCACTAGTGGCTTGTCTCAAGATAGCATAAGTATTACGGTGGGTGAACAAATTACTGTCGAGCAATTGATAGAAAAGCGAATAATTATGAGATTATCTAGGCATGATCATGTATATAGGCATCACGTCCGTGACAAGTAGACCGACTCCTGCCTGCATCTACTACTATTACACCAGAGATCGACCGCTATCCAGCATGCATCTAGAGTATTAAGTTCATAAGAATAGAGTAACGCATTAAGAAAGATGACATGATGTAGAGGGATAAACTCAAGCAATATGATATAAACCCCATCTTTCTATCCTCGATGGCAACAATACAATACGTGCCTTGCAAACCTTTACATCCTTTGGTAAGGACACATAAGATTGAACCCAAAGCTAAGCACTTCTCCCATGACAAGAAAGATCAATCTAGTAGGCCAAACCAAACTGATAATTCGAAGAGACTTGCAAAGATAACTCAATCATACATAAAAGAATTCAGAGAAGATTCAAATATTTCTCATAGATAAACTTCATCATAAACCCACAATTCATCGGATCTCGACAAACACACCACAAAAAGAGTTTACATCGAATAGATCTCCACAAGAGAGGGGGAGAACATTGTATTGAGATCCAAAAAGACAGAAGAAGCCATCTAGCTAATAACTATGGACCTGAAGGTCTGTGGTAAACTACTCACAACTCATCGGAGGGGCTATGGTGTTGATGTAGAAGCCCTCCATGGTCGATTCCCCCTCCAGCGGAGTGTCGGCAAAGGCTCCAAGATGGGATCTCGCGGATACAAAAGGTTACAGCAGTGGAAATTGTTTTTCGTTGGCTCCTTGGATGTTTTCAGGGTACGTAGGTATATATAGGAGGAAGAAGTACGTCGGTGGCCGCTCGTGGGGCCCAGGAGACATGGGCGCGCCCAGGAGGGGTGGGCGCGCCCTCCTATCTCCTGGCCGCCTCGTTTGCTTCTTGACTTGCACTCCAAGTTCTTCGGATCACATTCGTTCCAAAAATCACGCTCCCGAAGGTTTCATTCCGTTTGGACTCCGTTTTATATTCCTTTTCTTCGAAATACTGAAATAGGCAAAAAAACAGCAATGCGGGCTGGGCCTCCGGTTAGTAGGTTAGTCCCAAAAATGATATAAATATGTAAAATAAAGACCATAAACATCCAAAAGGGGTAATATAATAGCATGGAACAATCAAAAATTATAGATACGTTGGAGACGTACCAGCCACCAGTGAGGGATCCCCCCTCCGGCGGGGTGCTGGAATAGGGTCCCGATTGGTTTTTGGTGGCTACAGAGGCTTGCGGCGGCAGAACTCCCAATCTATGGTGCTCCTCGATGTTTTTAGGGTATATGGACATATATAGGTGAAAGAAGTCGGTCAGGGGAGCTACGAGGGGCCCACGAGGGTGGGGGCACGCCCAGGTGTCGGTGTACTAAGGTAGGGGTACCTCAGTACCCCAACTTGTGCACGGGCGGTTGCAGCTTCCCGCGGCCGGGTTTATCACGTGCTCGCCAAAGACCTTCCTGCTCCATGTCAAACCATTCAAAGACAAAGTATACAAGACAGAAGATCGAGACCCCGGCAAGCGGAGCTTGCCGGGAAGGCCGTTCCAGGCTCAAGGTTACATCACTCACGCAAGGCCCTGGCAAGAGGAGCCCGCCAGGAAGACTAGAAGATTACATCATAGAAGACACGCCTCGGCGCTATATGCGTCCCGGCGAGGGCCCGGGGAGCGACAAATTACAGAGCCCGACAAGCTCCCGGGTCCGGCAAGATCAAGACCCCGGCAAGGTGCTTGCCGGGAGAATCGCGCTGTGTGCCCGCGCTCCAGATCATCAGCCCACGCGTGCATACAGGGCCTTTCGAGGGCGGCGTGGCGGATGGTCTGTGCAACCTGGGGACACGGTGGCACTTCACGGTGGTGGATCCATCGCCCGTGGCGAGCGAGACACAAGGGCGGGAGCTTTTGGGGTCGACGGCGACGGCATTAAATGCCCTTGTCCCCCATCACAAAGTAGGTAGCGACCACTTTGTTCACGCCTTTGTAGCTTCACTGTTCCCTTGACTGTTCCAACTACCACCTCTTTTACATTTCTACCCTTTCTCCTCGTTGACACTGCCGGTGACCCTTGCACTATAAAAGGAGGCCCATGCACAACGTGGAGGGGTTGTTCGGTTCGACTCATTAGACACAACAACTCACCTACGCTCTCGAGCAAGAACAAAATAGAAACACAAAGCAGCAGTAGGAGTTTTATCTCTCCGGAGAGCTCCGAAGCTGGGTAAAAATCGCCCGCGTGCTCGCTACGATCTGCTCTCTGTGCTGCCTCCGCCCTCGTACCGCTCAGACAAGGGGCTCCGGCCCCATAGGTGTTCGCGGCGGGCAGTTCCCGCCGACATCTTTGGCGCGCCAGGTAGGGGGCGTCGAGGTTGTGCGGACCTGATCCGGCGTTCACGCGGGCGCGTTCTTCGTCAACCTCTCCAGTTTCATCAGCAACTTCATCAACAATTGCGCCATGGCCCCGAAGAGGAAGGCTTCGAGGGTTGCAGGCCCGTCTGCGTCTCATCCGCCGCCATCGGAGCCAACGGTGGGCGGAGGAGACGCCGGCGGAAGGGTGGTCGCCGGCGAGGACACTCGCGGCGCCACCAGATCCAAGGACAGGACGGATGACCGCGCCTCGGTCTCCGTGGACACGCCGCGTCCATCTCAGCACACGACAACCCAGCAGCGCCGTACCACGGGAGGTGGTATCCGCCTGCTGGGGGGGGGAAGAAGACGAAGACCAAGTCCGGCAAGTGCTCTGGGGCCCACTCCGGCAACCGCACCTCTTCGGAGTGCTGCACTGCCGTCGAGGACGCGCCATCGAGCTCCACCGGCGAGTGCAAGAAAGCAAAGGCAGATCTGTCAAAGACTAAGCCCGGCAAAAACAGCTCTGGTACTGCTCCGGCAAGCGCACCTCTCCGAGTCTTCGCGCCGTCGAGGACGTGCCATCGAGCTCCACCGCAAGTAGGGCAAAAGCAGCCGCTTCAAACTTTTGAGTTATATTCCTGAAAATCCGTTACCTTGTATGGAGAACACAGCGCGACAGGGTCGAATCGTGGCTAAGTTGCCCCGATCTGCTTCGAGTCCGCTCAGCGATGAAGGCGCTGCAACTAGCCCGACAAGTTTTTCTGCCGGAGCAACACCGCCAATGAACTGCGATGTTCCGCTTTCAGCAAGTGTGTTTCTTGGCAGGTTCCTGAAGCGTGAGGGTGAAAACGTACAAGGGAGGAAATCAAGGGAGAAGTGCGGCCTTGCCGGATCGCAGAAGACGGAAAAGCTAAGTCGTCCGAACTTTTGTGCAGAACACTCCTTAGTTCCATGCTTTTTTATGTTATATTCCTCGTCGCTCGTCCTTTGTACGCATAAAACACTGTGCGCTGGAGGAACCTACCCGTGGATAGCCGCACCCTTATCTTGCTTTCGAGCACGCTCAACGATTTAAGTGAGCTGCGACAAGTGTCGCGCCCTTGTTTCGTTTCCGAGTCCGCTCAGCAAGCTAAGTGCGTTGCGACTAGTCATGCAAGGTTGCTTGCCGGTAAGACCTTGCCAGCGAGGCTGCTTGAGTTCACACTCGGCGCTTTCGCGGCAAGGGCCCCTTGCCGGCAAGTTCCCTAGAAGCGTAGGGTAAAAGCGCACAAAGGATGTAAAGTAGAGGGTGTAACATAGCAAGCCTTGCCGTGAGATGCCCTTCGTATGAGAAACTTGTGCGCAGAGGAGCTGACTCGCGGCTGAGTTGCACCCTTGATTTGTTTCCGAGTCCGCTCGACAATGAAAGCGCGCTGCAACTAGCCCGACGAGGTTTCTTGCCGGAGGCAACACCGCCAGCGGGCTGCTTCGAGTTCAGTACTCAGCAAGTGTGTTAGCACCGGCAAGTTCCCTAGCAGCGTAGAGTATAAACATACGAAGGGCGAAGCATGGCATTGCGTTGCCCAACCTAAAGTTACACCACGAAAGAGTAACTTATTGCGGCACTGTCTAAGTTATTTTTTGTGACTAAAATAACTGCGACAAGGAAAGGACGGAAGGGCACACCGGCACCTGGGTCTCGGCGAAGCCAGCGTTGCCGGGGGCTGCGAGTACCAAGATTCATCTCCGGCAAGCCAGAGTTGCTGGGGCTGCGATATCAGATAAGTTTTTCATCCCTCGTCATGCATCCTCTCATGGACCGGGGAAAGCGGGGCTGCGTCTTTGAACGAGCGTGTCTTGTAAAACCCGTGCGCGGAGGAGCCAGGTCGTGGCCCAGTTGCGCCTTTGGTTTGTTTTCGAGCACGCTCAACGATTTAAGTGAGCTGCGACAAGTGTCGCGCCCTTGGTTTGTTTTCGAGCACGCTCAATGATTTAAGTGAGCTGCGACAAGTGTCGCGCCCTTGTTTCGTTTTCGAGTCCGCTCAACAAACACAAGTCTTGCTGCAATCGCCCGCAAGGTTGCTTGCGGAAGCAACACCGCCAGCGAACTCTTGATGCCCAGCTCAAAAAGCGTGTTACGCACCGCAAGCTCCCGAGGCGTGGGATGGGAACATACAAGGCACGAAGTCAAGTAAAAGGCGCGTCCGACAAGCGTTCCCCTCTTTTCATTAAAAACATCCTAGTTTAGTACAAGTCCATAGAGGATGAAAAACATGATAGAGAGGATTACATATTTTAAATACAGCTAAGGCCGAAGGCTTACAAATTGAAAGATAAGATGCCGTAATCCTTCTCCTGTTTCTCTGTTCGGAGGTAGGTCGAGAGGCCCGGCAAGAGAAGCTTGCCGGGAGGGCAAAGGCGCCTAGGAGAGCTACGGGCGCGAAGACAACAAGAGAACTTCCGGGGCGGCCAGAGCTTGGCGGACGGAGGCGCTGGAGGCGAGCTTGAAGGCGAGGTGGTGGGGCGTCGGCCTGCTGCGAGGCTCCTCGCCCTCGTACTCGACTTGACGGCCTTGCCGCCACCCTCTTCCTCTTCTGCAGCCTCCCTCGCCAAACGCCCAAGGAGGCGGCCCGGGGAGTTCAAGGCGGCGACCGGATGATGGGGTCGCCGGTGGCGCTTGAGGCAGCGTCCGACGCCTAGTTGGACCCGCCATCCTCGTCGTCGCCGCTGTCGCTCCCTCCTCGTCACTCTCGCTCGAGGAGGGACCTTCGCATCGGAGGAGCTGTCCACACAAAGATCTCGCCGGGTCCCGGAATCCCGAAGACCTTGACGGCGAAGGTCGCCCTCCATTAACTTGAAATGGAGGGTAAACCCCGCCGTCAAGCTGTGGATGCGGCGAACGTCTTCCACCCTCGGTCGAAGTACATCACGCCGGGGGGGGACACGACACTCACTCGGTGCCGCTGATCCCACAGCCCCTCATGCGCAACTCCATCACCTCGGGCGGATCCGGTTCCATCGCGCTCGCGAATGGGGCCGGCAGCCGGAGGCGGCGACGAGGCGCTCGGCGCAGCTTGATGAAGAACTCCCAGGGATCGTCTCCAGTATGGACCGCCTCGAGGAAAGGAGCCACCGGAGGAGGCGGGGGAGGCACATCGCCACGACCGCCTCTCCCCCGACCGCCTCGACCACGCCCTCGGCCTCGTCCGCGGCCTCGCCCCCTCCCTCTCCCCCTCGTGGCCGGCTCCGCCGCCACGGGTGCGGGATAGGGAGAAGTGCGCTGCCTGGAGGCAACCCTCGCTGCCACTGTTGAAGAACTAGGATTTCCTCCTTCCATGGCAGAAAGAAGATCGGAAGCTGAAGATGAAGGGGGAAGAGGAAGTGTGAGACGATTGTGCTCCCCTTCCGCCCTTTTTAAAGGGCGAGGTGGGGGTTCAACCGCCCTGTCCGGCCAATCGGGAGGCGAGAAGGGCAGAGGAGCGGGCCGACTCGCCATCTCCGCCCGTGACGGCTCGGTCTCCCACCTTCGCCGCCCACGACCCCCATGCATGAGGGCCGCGTGGCGGCGGGCGGGCCGGCGACGGTGAAGTGACCTCGCCTGCACCACGATCACGGGTGGATACCCTAAAGACCGCCGACGCCGCCCGTCTCCCACGACGCCGCAATCGACGCGTGCGTTCACGGGGATGCGGCGATTCGCGAAGTGGATTCGACGCGCCGTGGGCGCGTGTGCCCGTCTGCTTGTTTTGGGCCTGGCCCAACAGCGCTCGGCACCGCGTGTGGCCAGGCCGGGGCTCTGTCGGTGTACTAAGGTAGGGGTACCTCGGTACCCCAACTTGTGCACGGGCGTTGCAACTTCCAGCGGCGGGTTTATCACGTGCTCGCCAAAGACCTTCCTGCTCCATGTCAAACCATTCAAAGACAAAGTATACAAGACGAAGATCGAGACCCGGCAAGCGGAGCTTGCCGGAAGGCCGCCTGTGCTCAAGGTTACATCACTCACGCAAGGCCACGCAAGAGGAGCCCGCCAGAAGACTAGAAGATTACATCATAGAAGACACGCCTCGGCGCTATATGCGTCCCGGCGAGGGCCCGGGGAGCGACAAATTACAGAGCCCGACAAGCTCCCGGGTCCGGCAAGATCAAGACCCCGGCAAGGTGCTTGCCGGGAGAATCGCGCTGTGTGCCCGCGCTCCAGATCATCAGCCCACGCGTGCCTACAGGGCCTTTCGAGGACGCGTGGCGGATGGTCAGGCAGCCTGGGGACACGGTGGCACTTCACGGTGGTGGATCCATCGCCGTGGCAGACGGAGACACAAGGGCGGGAGCTTTTGGGGTCGACGGCGACGGGCATTAAATGCCCTTGTCCCCCACTGTCAAAGTAGGTAGCGACCACTGTTCACGCGCTGTAGCTTCACTGTTCCCGCACTGTTCCAACTACCACCTCTTTTACATTTCTACCCCTTTCTCCTACGTTGACACCTGTCGGTGACCCCTTGCACTATAAAAGGAGGCCCATGCACAACGTGGAGGGGGTTCGGTTGGTTCGACTCATTCGACACTACAACTCACCTACGCCCTCGAGCAAGAAGAAAATAGAAACACAAAGCAGCAGTAGGAGTTTTATCTCTCCGGAGAGCTCCGAAGCTGGGTAAAAATCGCCCGCGTGCTCGCCTCGATCTGCTCTCTGTGCTCCCTCCGCCCTCGTACCGCACAGACAAGGGGCTCCGGCCCCATAGGTGTTCGTGGCGGGCAGATTTCCCCCGACACCAGGGGTGTAGGATGCGCCTCCCTGCCTCGTGGCTTCCTCGTTGCTTTCCTGACGTATAGTCCAAGTCTCCTGGATTGCTTCCGTTCCAAAAATAACTCTCCCAAAGGTTTCATTCCGTTTGGACTCCGTTTGATATTCCTTTTCTTCGAAACACTAAAATAGGCAAGAAAACAACAATTTGGGCTGGGCCTCCGGTTAGTAGGTTAGTCCCAAAAATGATATAAAAGTGTAAAGTAGTGCCCAAGAACATCCAAAACGGGTAATATAATAGCATGGAACAATCAAAAATTATAGATACGTTGGAGACGTATCAATACATCTGCAGGGTCTCTCCTGGCTGCTGCTTGATGCGTCGCAGGTCACCTGTCACAACCTGCATTTTGTAACATTTCATTTGCATTATTAAAGCATGAAAATTTGGACCAACAAAAACTTTTGCATTATTTGGCTTTTATTTGGAGTTGGTTTTCTCTCTGTGATTCTTTTCAAGTGCTCTTTAAAGTCAACTACTCCACCTTCTGTACTTCATCTCCTTGTCCCAAACTTCTTCCGAGTGATCATACCATGTGTATAGTACAATATAGAATTTTCTGACAAAAATAATTTAGCCAAAAAGTATTTTCTAAATTTAGTTTTCCAAAAACCCCTGAGTTGAGGTTTGCACTGCAAGTACTTGATTTGGGGTATGAAAAATATTTCAAACAGTATATTTGAGACCTATTAGATATAGGACTCCCATAAACCACAAAAATATAATTTCAACAGTTATTTTACTATTTTATTTAAAAGCCTTTTCTTAAGGCCAGAAATGGTCTTTAATAGGGAAAAATTATTTTATTGTTTCAAAAATATTTGACAAAAATTAGGGAAACTCAGTGGACATATATTTTTTCCATATATAAGAGTTTCAACACAGGGTCATGTTCAAAATATTGGTTAAATCCCTCAAAAACCCTTTCTGGATATTTCAAGCTTTTGAAATATTTACAAAGGAAATACTCTCCAAAAATTCCAAGAAAATTCTATCATGTCACATATGACATGTTTGATGATCTTGACAAGTATCATGTCATGGAGAATAGAATAACCCCATGAAATTCCCTCAAAACCATTTCTGTCCATTTTGAAGTCTGAGCAACTTTACATTGCCAAACATGTCCAAATGTTCCCAAACTTTGTGAACCTGCTCAAATGGTCTTATAATTCATCTAGACCAAATGGCACAAGTTGGAGAAAATATTATCTTGATCAAAGTGCCTCATAACCCTCTCTGACCAGAATCAAATTTGAACTACTTTGTACTACCAACTTTCTCTCCCTGACCCCAACTTTTGTGAGCATGATCACATGACTAAATGAGGCAACCACACCAAGTGGTGCATCAAGGAGAAGTGATCTACTCAACTGGATCTACACAAGTCCATTCCTGCCAATTTTTAGGGTTTACAAAAGTTGCATTGGCAACTTTGCCCAAATAAGCTCAAAATGGGAGGAAGGCCCTAATTATATGTTACATCTCACCTGTGGAGTCTCATGACCAAGGGGAAGTCATTAACTTGCCCAAACCATCATCAAACACCTTCTGGCAGAATTTTGAAATGCAAATTCCAACCTCTTCCACTAATCTCCTTGAGCCCATCTTTTTACCACAACCCCTCCTAGTTCCCTCTATCACTGGATGCTTTTACGCCGAGGAAGCAATGATGAAGGGAGGGGGAACCCCATTTGTCTTCCCTGGACAGCAGCTTCTCCCCTCTCTCTCAGCCTCCTTCTCCCCCCCTCAGCTCTCCAGAGCATCCAAGGCCCGCTCCAGCTTTTAACCATGCCCCCTGCAGCCTCCAGACACTAGTGGACGCGCGCGGACGCGGGAAAGCTGCGGATGCCAGCCAAAGTCGCGCTCTGGAGTGCCTGGCAGGGCACCCGACCGTTGACACCGCGTCTCCCGACCACCTCGAGCCTCCCCCGCGCGCCAGTCGATGCCCCTCGATGTCCGCTCCACGCCAGCAGGCCGCCCACTTGCTCCCGCGCCCTCCTCTCTCTCCTGCAGCTCGCGCCAGAGCGCCGCCCCGCTCGGCCAATGCTTGTGCCACTCCTGTGGCCCGCGTGCAGCTCACCCCGCTCCTCCTCTCTCTCCCTGGCACCCTACACCACTCCCACGAACACCCCCGAGCCCTCCATTCCCTCTCTAACAGCAACCCGAGACGATCCCGCGGGTACCCGTAGGCCATGCTTATGGTGGACCTCGGCCAGCCTATATGAGGCGACCCCGAGCCTCTCTCTCTCTCCCTGTCACTCCCCCACACTCCTAATCCACCTCCCATACCACCCGTTGGTCTCCACAGCCGCAAGAGATCGAGCTCGGGCCCCGCCGCCTTGGCTCGCCGGGTTTCGCGCGGTACATGCCTCCTCCGCCCCCGTTTTCTCTCGATCTGGAACCGCGCGGCCACGCTGACCCTTTCCCCTCTCTTCCCCGCTCCTTTTGCAGCCAGAGCGGCCAATCCATCGGCCTTGAAGCACCTCCGCCAGGACGTCGCCGGCGAACCAGGCTGCTCCTGCGACCTTCTCCACCACCACCCGAACGGCGACATCCCCCCGAGTCCAACGGTACCACCCGCGCACCCCCGTGCTCTGTATCGCCGTCAGCGAGCTCATCGTTGCCTCTGGACGGAGGTAGATGACGACGGCCGTGGGGCCTGCCCGTCGACCTCACACCACGACGGGTGGGATCCACCGTCGAGTTTTAAGCAGCGTCTTGGCGTCTTGCCTGGTCGCCCGTCGGCTGAAGGCGTACTTCACCTTTACGCCTTCGACGTGGCGGCCCCGCGCGGGCTGGTTTCCCCTCTGGGCCTACTGCCCGTGGCCTCTCTGGCCCAGTGGCACAGCGCCACTTTTCTTTTTCTTTTTCTGTCTCCCTTCGAAAAATCCCACAGGGTAGAATATTTATCCAAATGGAATAATTCCAACTCCTAAAATCCCAGAATAATCCCACCTATTTATTGATGTAACTTTCATGCACATCCATTACACTTTTCTGCTCTGTTCAAATTTGAATTCAAATTTGAACAATAGAACCTCTGTTTGAAAATCCACAACTCTGTTTCCCTAGCTCCAAATCCAAAACCAAGAATTTTCCCCTTCCTAGTTTTCCCCCTAGTATTTTACAAAAATAAGTTGACATTTTTCTGAGCACTTTGTTTTTTCTGTTTTATTATTGAATTATTTTCCTCGTTATTATTTTGCGACGATAGATTGCGTTGCTGACGAAGGAGTTGGACCAACAGACTTTGAAGACCCAGAAGACTTCGTTGAGCCAGGCAAGCAGCCCTTTGGCCATGTCTATGAAACCCTTTTTATGCATGTCATATGGCTCTTTATTATTGTTGCATCGGAATCATGATGAGATGGTGAACCACGTGGGTTGGTTGCCTCTGTTACTTCCTCGTTGATACTTGCATTGTGCATGGCCCTACCATCTTATGAGGGTTATGCCGGTGGGAGTAGATTGGATGCTAAAGTTGATGCTACGCAAAAAGGGATGGGTATACGCATGGTGATGGAGACAAAGTAATTTCAAAAGACTTTTCGAAAACCCATCGGGTGCCACTTATGCCCGAGGGAGATGATGAGATGGGTGACCACTTGATGACGAAGTGGTGTACCGAGGCAAGTGTGTGTGTTGTTTTCGAAAACGGATTAGATTTAAGATTTGATGACTGTCCCAACCTTACATGCGCAATCACTCTACCCTTATATGGGAAAGGGCATTATTGATTACCTAGGCCGATACTAGCTTGGAGCCCGCATTACTAGTGATGGGGGAGAGTTGGTGCTCTCTCTCGGGACGGGGTTGTGCCAGGTAGGGCGGCCATGACTATTTTCACAGGGCACCGGACACACCGTTGGTACCCCGTGCCAGTGGTATGTGATAATTATGGGAGCAAGGCTCCGTGAAAGTGTTACGTGATAATGTTGGGCACGGGGGTTACTGCCAATCGAGTGGACTCCATGTTAGTGTCGTCTAGGGAAAGGTAGTGATTGGGTGCTTACCCCGGGTACTTTAGGTATCGCGGGTCGTGGATGACACGGAAGTTCCCCGGATCTTGTGGGTAGAGTGTGCAACCTCTGCAGAGTGTAAAACTATTCGACTAGCCGTGTCCACGGTCAAGGACGGTTTGGCGGTGCTGCTTAAACTATGTCCAGAGTTTTACAACTGCGTGTGTGTGAGCTGATAAAACTACTTGGGTCAAGTCAAACGACTTGACATGATTGAGTTGGGTTGGTGCCCACTCTATTCATGTTGATATCTGTAACCTCTCCTCATGGTTACTTGAAATCTATTTATGCATGCCTTACAAAGTTGTTGAACATGTCATTGCACTCAAAACTAGCTTTCTGCAAAAATTTACCTATGTCATGCATTGTTATATCTTGAACCAAAACATGGGTTGCTGCGAGTACATTCAAAGTACTCATTGGCTTGCCACTGGTTATTTAATTGACCAGGCATGGAAGAACCAGAGTTCAAAGAAGAGTTCTTTGGAGACGAACATGCGAACTAGGACGTTTCCCAGTCAGAATGCCTGTAGGGTTAAGGCAGATGTCATGGGTTCTACTTATCGACGAAGATTTCCGTTGCTTGTGTTTCATTTGATGTTCAGCCCTTAAGGCTTTATCAATGTAAGACTTGACCATAATGGTCATGATTGTGTAAGACAGTATGTATGGATGTAAGACCCTTGTTATTCAGCTTCTGTGTGTTCAGTGAGCATTGATCTCTGGGATCACTGTACACGTGCATTCGGTGATCTCGACTTATGAGTCGGGGTCCCCACATCACCTGCAGCCAGCGGGCGGTCGCATGTGCCCTGGAAGTTGGCTATGAAGCTCTCACGCATCTTGTCCCAGGAGGAGACCGATCCCACGGGGAGGTTCAGGAGCCAAGAGCGTGCGCCGTCCTTGGGGGCCATGGGGAACCAGTTCGCCATGATCTTCTCATCGCCGCTGGCCGCCTCGAAGCTCACCTTGTAGAGCTACAGGAACTCAGCAGGGTTGGCGGTACCGTCGTAGCATGGGGGTAGGTCAGGCTAGAACATACCTGGCCAGACGACGCTATGTAGCTCCGTAGTGAACGCACGACACCCTGCTGTGGTCACGGGAGCCCGTCAGTGTGGTGGTGCCTGGTCTTGGTGCTCGTGCACACCACCATAGGCGGCACACGGTCTTGATGTGGAGGTGCTGGGAGCGCACGTGCACCTTCTTGAGGCTGCTGCACCACTTGACAACTTACTTCATCACACGCGGGCGCCTGACGCTGCGGGTCGCACCGAGGCGCTACCCGCCTTGGCTCAATGATGGCGCCCTGCATGGGAGGTGGAGGAGGCTCACCGTGAGCCACGTCGCCCACAGTAGGCGGCGGTTGTCACAATGAGTGGGATGGCATAGCAGAGTCTCCGGCGGCGCTGACGAGCTTGGTGACGCGCTCGAGACACTCCTCGTAGAAGTCGTCAATCGGGAGGTAGCGCAGGAGCTCCCGTGCCATGAGCAGCGCAGCCTACGCGTTCGCCGGGCCACGACGTGCGTGGCAGGATGAAGCGGCCGGAGTCAGCGACGGAGTAGCAATGCGCCCGTAGCGACGCACGGAGGGGTGCAGCGATGAAGCTTGCTGCTCGTGCCCAGCAGGGCCCGTTGCTGCGTTTGCCGCTGGCAATGGGGGACGGCGAGGACAACCGTCGCCCGTCGGTGCCGTCTGAGCGACGCGGGCTGCGACCGCGGCCTGGCACTCAGCGCGAGCCCGACACGCGTCAGCCATGGAAGCTTCGGAGTAGCGGTGGATCGATCGACGGAAGAGAAGATCCGACACACCCCTTGTTGGAAATATGCCCTAGAGGCAATAATAAAAGTATTATTATATTTCAATGTTCATGATAATTGTCTTTTGTTCATGCTATAACTGTATTATCCGGAAATCGTAATACACGTGTGAACACTTAGACCACAATATGTCCCTAGTGAGCCTCTAGTTGACTAGCTCGTTGTGATCAACAGATAGTCATGGTTTCCTGACTATGGACATTGGATGTCGTTGATAACGGGATCACATCATTAGGAGAATGATGTGATGGACAAGACCCAATCCTAAGCATAGCATAAAAGATCGTGTAGTTCGTTTGCTAGAGCTTTGCCAATGTCATGTATCTCTTCCTTCGACCATGAGATCGTGTAACTCCGGATACCGTAGAAGTGCCTTGGGTGTATCAAGCGTCACAACGTAATCGGGTGACTATAAAGGTGCATTACGGTATCTTGAAAGTGTCTATTGGGTTGACACGGATCGAGGCTGGATTTGTCACTCCGTGTGACGGAGAGGTATCTCTGGGCCCACTCGGTAATGCATCATCATAATGAGCTCAAGGTGACCAAGGTGTTGTACCACGGATCATGCATTGCGGTACAAGTAAAGTGACTTACGGTAACTAGACTGAACAAGGTATTGGGATACCGACGATCGAGTCTCGGGCAAATAACGCCGATTGGCAAAGGGAATTGCATACGAGGTTTGATCGAATCCTCGACATCGTGGTTCAACCGATGAAATCATCGAGGAGCATGTAGAGCCAACATGGCTATCCAGACCCTGCTGTTGGTTATTGCCCGAGAGTCGTCTCGGTCATGTCTGCGTGTCTCCGAACCCGTAGGGTCTACACACTTAAGGTTCGGTGGCGCTAGGGTTAGTAGGAAGACTAGTATGTGACTTCGAATGTTGTTCGAGTCCGGATGAGATCCCTGACGTCACGAGGAGTTTGGAATGGTCCGGAGGTAAAGAATAATATATAGGAAGTGGTATTTCGCCATCGGGAAAGTTTGGGGTCTCCGGTAATGTCTGGGACCACCGGAAGGGTCGAGGGTCCACCAGTGGGGCCACCTATCCCGGAGGGCCCCATGGGCTGAAGTGGGAGGAACCAGCCCATAGTGGGCTGGTCGCCCCCTAGGCCTACCCCTGCGCCTAGGGTTGAAACCCTAGGGGTGGGGCGCCACTGGCTTGGGGGGCACTCCACCCCTTGGCCGCCGCCCCACAGGGGCCTATATAAAGGGGGAGG
The DNA here is from genome assembly GCA_021437245.1 of Aegilops speltoides. Lineage (NCBI taxonomy): Eukaryota > Viridiplantae > Streptophyta > Magnoliopsida > Poales > Poaceae > Aegilops > Aegilops speltoides. Next base: position 194,459,950 of record CM038143.1, read on the forward strand.
GATGGGGCTGTTGTACCCATCTCCAAGGCGCAGCCCTCCCTCCCAACACCTCTCCTCCTCCGTGGCGCTTGGCAAAGCCCTGCCGAGTATCTTGCTGCACCTTCACCACCACGTCGTCTTTGCCGTTGGGCGAACTTCCTCAACCTCTCCTTCCCCTTGCTGGATCAAGAAGGAGGAGGCGTCTCCCGTCCGTCACGTGTGTTGAGCAGCGAGGTGCTGTCCGTTCAGCACTTGGTCATCGGTGATTCAATCACGTCGAGTCGACTCCATCATCACCTTGCAAGCTTCCGCACGCGATCTACAAGTGGTATGTAGATGCAAACTCTCTCCCGTTACTCGTTGCTTAGATGAACTCATAGATGGATCTTGGTGAAACCATAGGAAAATTTTTAATTTTCTGCAACGTTCCCCAACACCCCTACTTGGCATGCCAAATGTCAGATTTCGGGTTTCGCAAACCCTTGAGAGGTTCGAACTCTGGGGTGCATGCGGAGATCTCAACCTACCCAGTCTGCCGACTCGCTAATCACATAGCCTCACGCATCAAGCTCGAAGGAGAAGAAAGACATGGCAATTTACCCAAGTTTGGGCCACCTTGCGGTGTAAAACCCTACTCCTGCTTTGTTGTGGACTTGCCTCGAGGGGCTGAGGAAGAACTAGTATAGTGGAGAACAGCCTCAGGAGGCGTGTTCTTGGGCTCAAGTGAGCTGGTGAGCTGGTGAGGGTGAAATGGATCCAATCGGCTCGATTTGTCCCTCTCTCTCCCCCTCCTTGGTTGTGGCTAGGTCCTAATTTTAATGGACTTGGTCCTCTTCCCGAATGAAGGTGGAAATGGATCCCACAACGGCCAAATTTTAAGGGAGACAACAAGTACATCCTATAGTGACTAAAGTGGTCTTCTCCTGCAAAAGCCTTTGGTCATGACGCTGTGGTGGGCTTGGCGATAACCTCCGTCCTGCCGTCCCGGCGGTCTTGGTCTCATTGGGGAGAATGGAAACCTTTCGTTGATTCCTCGAGACTCTGTGCCTGCTGCTTGCCTCCTTTGCACCAAAGAGGAAACTGGTACTCTCGCCCACTAGTGCCCGCCTGGCACGCGCCTGGCCTTGGTCGTCATGGCTCTGTGGTTGGACGGTTTCACGCTGTTGTGGAACTTGTACGGGGCATAGAGGGCTTTCTCGAAGGAGAAGGGAGGCTGCCAGGCACCCTTGCTGCCCCGCTGACGCTTGGGGCCAGGCTGCCGGCCAGCTATTGATCCTCGACTGTGGCCACCTGCCGGCTGCTGGAAGCCGGATGCCGGGACTTGCGCTTGTTGTCGATCGGTTGCCGGGGCTGGTTGGTGTATCCAGCTGGAGCTTTGGAACCCAGCTGGACTTTTCTTCCGGCGCGTCAACCTGGATCTCCGACTTCATGGAGGAGACGGCGGTGGCGTACTTGTCGGCCACGACCAGGAGCTCGTCCAAAGTAGCAGGCTCATCGCACAAGAACTTGTGCTTGAGCAGAGTGCCCTCTGTACACCCGGTGGTGAAGTACTCGATGGCCTGCACCTCATGGACCCCCTCACAGGAGTTGTGCAACTCGCCCCAATGCGTCAGGTAGTCGCGAGTGGACTCGATCGGCCCCTGAACACACATGGAGAGCTGGCGTGGCTTGGGGGCGCTTGTACATGCTGGTGAAGGTGTGGACGAACACATCGCTGATGTCCAGCCAGCTGTTGATGCTGTTGGGTTTGAGGCTATTTAGCCACATCCGGGCCGTGCCCTGAAGCATGGGCGGGACGTACTTGACGGTGAGGCGCTTGTTGCTGTTGGCGATGACGACTGCTGTGGAGTAGTCGATCAACCAATCTTCCGGCTTCACGACGCCATTGTACTTGGGCGTGTCTCTAGGGAGTGTGAACCCTTTGGGGAAGGGCTCATCATGGATGCGGGGTCGAAGCAGGCCGGCACGATCGTGCGCTCCTCTTCCATTGCCAAGGACCGAGCCAGCTGCTCGATTAGGTGGCACGCGTCGTTTTCATCGACTACCTCGCGGGGGCCGGGCCGGCCGCTGAGTGTCGAGTGGTCAGGCGGCAGCGACGGAGTTGCCGCCCTCTCACTCCGAGGAGGTGGGGGCTCTTCCGGTAGGCGTCGAGGCTCCGGGTTCTAGAGCACTTGCTGGCTGTCCGGCATCGTGCGGCACGAACACCGATTGTTGCTAGCAGCCGGCTCCGGGTCTCACGGCTGTTCACGGCCTCCGCCGCCAGGAGACCGAGAGGTCGCACCATTCTTGCAAGGGGGCAGGTGGGTGTCAACCTGTCGGCCCTCTCCCGCCGCATGGTTGCCTGTGTCCTACTGCGCGTTCACAACTTTGATGATCTCCTGGAGGCGCTCCAGTTGCTCGCGTAGCTCGTCCCCCTCCAAGTGCTCGAGCTCGTCTGCGGCCGCCTGGGCGGCAAGGATGTTTTGCGACGGGGTCTCGTAGACCGGGCTTCCAATTCCCAACATGCTAGTAATCGCAGTCCGTGTTGCCGGATGGCGCCTGCCCAGCTAGGCTCAGCCGTAGCCGGCGTCCCACCGACCATGCGGTCGATCTCGTGTTGAGTGGCTTCAGCGCGGTGCTTCAACGCCACCATCTTGGAGGCGCTGTCGAAAAGCTTGGCACGGAAATCCTCCAGCTCCTCCTAGCTGGCGCCAGCGGGAGGAGGGGTCACCAGGGCATGTATGGCTGCATCCAGCTTATCTTGGTTGGATCCGCCTGCATCTCGGTTGCCGCCAATGACCATCAACTCCGTGAAGGCGTCGGCGTCGAGCGCGCCGACAAGGGCGTCATGGGCGGCAGGAGGGAGAGGACCATCGACGACCTCCATGTTGCTGGGGAAGTCATTGGTGGAGGCCGCGTCAACAAGGGCGAGCGTGCCAAAGAGCTCGGTGAGGGAGTCTACTGCTCGTGCGTCAGAGGCAGGATCATCGAAGAGGCTGAGCTCGCCGAAGAGGTCGACGAGGCGATCTGCAGGGAAGGCAGCTCCCGTGTCAGGAGATGCACCAAGGCTGGCGCGGGCGGGTGCATCGGGCTGGCTGACCTCGCCATCCGCAACATGCTCGCTGGAGAGGAACAAGGTTCCCGTCTAGAACGTGCCTTCGGCCGATGTCGCTGCTGGCCCCACGGTGGGCGCCAACTGTCGTGGTAATATCTCGACAGATGCCAGGGGGTGGATTATCATGGTTGGGGCCATGAGATCGTCGGCGGGTCCTGGAAGCGGGAGCGGGCACAAGCTCGGACGGACACGAGATCTACCCAGGTTCAGGGCTGTCCTAAGAGATGAAACCCCTACTGCTACTCCGCGGTGTCTTCGCATGATTAATATATCATAGGGTATACAAAGGTGCTCTTAGAGCTGTTTGGCTAGAGGAGGAAGAAGGGCAAGGCTAGGTCTCTTCTCCCCTAGCTGTGGTGTGTGGAATAGAAAGGATGGAATTGAAGTGTAACCCTTTGCATGGGTGTGGTCTGGGGGGTTTTATAGGCTAACCTCCCAGGGGTACAGTGGTAATCTGGCCGGGTGGTAGGTCTCGGCTGCCAGCGTCTATGGAGGCCGGGTTCTCCGCTGGTGATACGTCTCGAACGTATCTATAATTTTGATTGTTCCATGCTATTATATTACCCGTTTTGGATGTTTATGGGCTTTAGTTTACACTTTTATATCATTTTGGGACTAACCTACTAACCGGAGGCCCAGCCCGAATTGCTGTTTTTTTGTGTGCCTATTTTAGTGTTTCGAATAAAAGAAATATCAAATGGAGTCCAAACGGGAGGAAACCTTCGGGAGCGATCTTTTTGGAACAAATGCAAACCAGGAGACTTGGAGTGGACGTCAAGCAGCAAACGAGGCGGCCACCAGGGTGCCCGGTGTGCCCTAGGGGGGTGGGCGCGCCCTGGGCCCCTCGTGGCTCAACCGACCTACTTCTTTCTCCTATATATATCCACGTACCCCGAGAACATCCAGGAGCACCACGAAAACCTAATTCCACCGCCGCAACCTTCTGTATACGCGGGATCCCATCTTGGAGCCTTCGTCGGCGCTCCGCCGGAGGGGGAATCGACTATGGAGGGCCTCTACATCATCTCCAAGGCCTCTCCGATGAGTTGTGAGTAGTTTACCATAGACCTTGGGGTCCATAGTTATTAGCTAGATGGATTCTTCTCTCTCTTTGAATCTCAATACAAAGTTCTCCTCGATATTCTTGGAGATCTATTCGATGTAACTCTTCTTGCGGTGTGTTTGTCAAGATCCGATGAATTGTGGGTTTATGATCGAGTTTATCTATGAGAAATATTTGAATCTCCTCTGAATTCTTTTATGTGTGATTGGTGATCTTTGCAAGTCTCTTTGAATTATCAGTTTGGTTTGGCCGACTAGATTGATTTTTCTTGCAATGGGAGAAGTGCTTAGCTTTGGGTTCAATCTTGCGGTGTCCTTTCCCAGTAACAGCAGGGGCAGCAAGGCACGTATTGTATTGTTGCCATCAAGGATAAAAAGATGGGGTTTATATCATATTGCATGAGTTTATCCCTCTACATCATGTCATCTTTCTTAATGTGTTACTCTGTTCTTATGAACTTAATACTCTAGATGTAGGGAGGAGTCGGTCTTTGTGTGGAGTAATAGTAGTAGATGCAGAATCGTTTTGATCTACTTGCCACGGACATGATGCCTATATACATGATCATGCTGTCGGATATCGGGTTCCGGCAAAACCCTTAAGGTTCGAACTGCGGGGTGCGTGCGAAGATCTCTCCCCTACCGATCCACGTCCAAACGCCTCGCTGAGAATCTAAGATAAACGATGAACAACAGAAGGGACACAAGATTTATACTGGTTTGGGCCACCGTTGTGGTGTAATACCCTACTCTAGTGTGTGGTGTGGTGGATTGCCTCAGGGACTGATGATGAACAGTACAAGGGGAAGAACAGCCTTGCGAGAGGTGTTCTTGAGCTGGTCGGTGTTCTACTTGGGATGGATCTTCCCGCCTCTAGATGAGACGAGAACTCGATACCCTCAACTGTGGTGGCTATCCCTATATATAGAGGCCCTGGTCCTCTTCTCAAATATTGAGCGGGAAGGGCGCCAACAATGACCATTTTGAAGGGGAACATATAGTACAAGTTATATTGACTAAAGTTGGTCTTCGGCTGCAAAAGGCACTAGCGATGACGCCGTCTTGGGCTCCACTGTGACCTCCATCCCGCCACTCAGCTGGTCTTGGTCTCGTTGCACCGAAATGGTAATCTTTGCCTGTTGCCTCGGTAGTCCATGCCTGTGCTTGCCCCCTTTGCACCAAAGAGGAAACAAGGACACTACGCAGGCCGGCGCCCGCCTGGCGCCTGCTTGGTCTCGATAATCATGGCTTGCGTCACGAGCACCTCGCGAGGTACCCCTGCCTTGATCTCTCCGCCTCCTCGCGAGTCTGCCTGGTGAGGCTGCTCCTGAGGAAGCCTTGCATCGTCCGCCCCGCGAGGCTTGGCCCCTCGCGAGGGTCTTGAGCTTGAGTTGATGAAGATGGGCCGTACTGGGCCACCACTTGAGCAACATTGCAGGCCGCAGGCAGGCAAGTCTGGGGACCCCCGTTCCCAGAACGCCGACAGTAGCCCCCGGGCCCAAGGCATGCTCGGACTTGGCTTAGCAGAGAAGCGAAAGGGCAAGTGCAGAGCGCCGTAGGCCCCAACAGCCTGCGGCCTTGGGCGCTGCGTGGGGGTTGATTAGACGTGGGCGTCTCCGATTCCCCATGCTCTCCATTATGCTCCTGGCTAAGCGAACGCGAGATTGTGCACAGTTATTCCCTCCTTGCTGCCCGTATGCTTTCTGTTCCTCTTTCTTCCTTGAGCCTCTGCTTCTGCCCCCAATCCATCTTGAGCTCTCCCTCTTCCCATCTCCATGGCGCCAACGAAAAAGGAAAAGGGGAAGAAGCCCGTGCGTTCGTCCCGCTCGCCTCCGGTAGCTGTGCCTGCCGTCGACCAGTCGCACATACTCAATCTAGAAGCCTTGGACAAGGTCCGCTCGGCCCTCGCCTCCAGCTTCAACGAGTGCGAGAGGACGACGGCCTGGCCGGCGTCCCACGCCTCCTTCGATAGGATCGTCATGGAGGTCCGATTCTTCGCCGACGCCCTTTGGGCGGGCCTGGTTCCCCCTGCTTTCTTCAGTGCGGTGCTTTCCACTACCAGATCCATATCATGCATCTCGGTCCCCAATCCATTACTCTTCTTGCTGTCTTCGCCTTCGTCTGCGAGGCCATGGTGGGCATCCCCCCTTCCGTTGCTCTTCTGCGCCACTTCTTCTCTCAACGCTTGACTGGCCCATCTCAATGCTCGGGGTGCGTGAGCTTCCATGTCGTGCCGGAGACGGCCGCCTCAGGGATCGATTTTGGTCTTCCGTCTTCTGCGAGCGGGTTCTGGGAGCGGTGGCTGTATGTGGATGTCGGAATGCCCAGTCCCCTGCTCACGCACCCTACGTTGCCTGCTGTCCCCAATCCAGGTTGGGGCCACGAGGAGCTCACGAGCCCCGGCTTGCTTTTATCAGCGTCGCCGAGAGGTTAGGGCGCTTGGCGTGTGGCGCCTCGGTGGTGAAGGAGTTCCCCAGTCTTTGCATCGCTCCTCTCGGCGCCACTCCCATCGATGTGGACTTTCTTTGGGCATCAAGGCTGCCGGTTTGGGTTCAGAGCGGACCCTTGAGGTTCGAACACTAGGGTGCGTGCGGAGGTTTCTCCCTCTATCTACCTGCTCCTGGCTGAATTGCTAGGATCTAAACTACGAAAGAATCGACACAAGAGACACGGGGTTTATACTGGTTCAGGCCACCATTGTGGTGTAATACCCTAGTCCAGTGTGTGCTGTGGTGGATTGCCTCTTGGGCTGATGATGAACAATACAAGGAAGAACAGCCTCACGAGGGTCTATTCTTGACTGATGCGATGAACTGCTAGGAGGAGTTCAGTCTCTCTATCTACTGGTTTCTTGGTGAGGATCCAGATGCCTCTACCACAGGGGTGGCTAGTCCTATTTATAGGCAAAGGCCACAGGCCTCTCCCCAAATATTGAGTAGGAAGGCGCCAACAATTAGCCATTTTGAAGGGGAGCAGTGGGTACACCTATCCTGACTAAAGTTGGTCCTCGCCAGTCAATGGCTCTGGTGGTGACGCCCGCTTGGGCTCCACAATGACTTCCTCCCTGCCGTTGGGCTGGTCTTGGTCTCGTTGCACGGGCAGGTGCCTTTGCTTGATGCTCTACTTTGTGCTTGCTCCTTTGCACCAAAGAGGAAAGGAGGACCTGCTTGGGCTGGCATATAGGTCATCATGGCTTGCATCATGGGCACCTCACGAGGTATCCGCCTTGAACTCTCCGCCTCCTCGTTAGCCCGCTGATGAGGCCGTGTTGAGAATCTCCTTGTCATTAGCCCAGCAATCTGGCCCCCTCGCGACGGTCTTGAGCTTGTGTTGATGAAGATGGGCAGCTGGGCCCCCTTTGAGCCACGCCCGCGAGCCTGCAGGCGAGCAAGTGCGGTGTTGGGCGGGCCCAAAAGCAGGCACGCGAGCACGCGGCACAGGGTCCAAACCAAATCCGCTCCATATCCACCGCGGCCTCTCGTAGCAGCACGCGTCAATCCGGCGTCGTGGGAGGCGTGGGTGGCGTCTTGCGATTTCAGGCGTCCACCCCCCGTGATCACGGGGTGGGCGAGGTCACCTCATCCGTCGCCTCGGCTCTGCATCCCGCCACGCTGCTCCCATGCGCTTGGGGTCATGGGCGGTGGAAGTGGGAAGCCCAGGCCGTCCGAGCGGGGGCGCGGGTCGGCCCCCACTCCTGCTCTTCCTTTGCCTTGATTATTTGGCCAGGCGGTGAGCCCCCACCTCGCTCCTTAAAAAGAGAGCGAAGGGGCCTTGAAGCCCGCAATTTCTCATCTTCTCCTTTCTTGACCTGCTCCCCTTTCTCTCATTCGCCATGGAGAAAGGAACCTGATTCTTCATCGGTGGCAGCGAGTCGCCGCAGACAGCGCATCCTCCCTATCCCGCGCCCGTGGTGGCGAGCCAGCCACAAGGGGAAGAGGGAGGCGCGAATCGAGGGCAGGTCGGCGCCCGGGAAGAGGCGGACGGGCAGGCAGCGTCGGCCGCCTCCGCCGGCGGTTCCTCTCCTCCCGGCGGTCCATACGGGGGACGACCCTTGCGAGTTCTTCGTCAGGCTGCGTCGGGCGCCTCGTCGTCGCCTCCGGCTTTCAGCTCCGTTTGCGAGCGCGATGGGGTTGGACCCGCCCGAGACGCTGAGATTGCACATGAGGGGCTGTGGGATCAGCGGCACGCGAGTCAATGTTGTATCCCCAGCCCCTAATGTGATGTATCTTGATCGTGGGTGGAAGACGTTCGCCCGTATCCACAGCCTGACGGTGGGGTTTACCCTCCATTTTAAGTTAATGGAGGGCGACCTCCTCTCCGTCAAGGTCTTCGGGGACTCCGGCATTCGGGCGAGGTGCTGCGTGGACAGCTCCTCCGATAGCGAAGACTCCCCCTCGAGCGAGAGTGACAAGGAGGAGAATGACAGCGACGACGAGGGTAGCGGGCGGCAGGATGACGGGCCCGACTAGGTGTCGGGCGCCGCTCCGGGCGTCACCAGTGACCCCATCATCCGGGTCGCCGGCTCCTTGAACTCCTCGGGGTCGTCTCCTTGGGAGGCTGGCGTAGGGAGGCTGCGGAAGGGGAAGAGGGTTGGCGGCAAGGCCGTCAAGTCGGAGTACGAGGGCGTAATGCCCTCGACAGCGTGCTGACGCCCTGCCGCCCTGTCTTCGAGCTCTGTTTCCGACGCCGCCATCACCGTCCAGCCCCCGGGATGTTCTCTTGGTGTCTTCTGGCACCCGTAGCTCGCCTAGGCGCTCCTTTTGCCCTCTTCGCCTCCTTGTCCTACCTCCTGAAAAGAGAGAGACAGGAAAGGGATTACGGGCATCTTATCTTTTTAATTTGTAAGCCTTCGGGCCTTAGTTGCATCTAAAGCTTGTAATCCTCTCTTTCATGTTTTTCATCCTCTATGGACTGTACTTGTGTGGGATGTTTTTTAATGAAAAGGGGATGCTTGCCGGGTTTTTTGTCTTGTGGGTTGAACCCACGTCAAGGAGCTAGTCCTTGGTATCCCTCGGACAGACATTTCATCTCCCGACAACAGGCCCTGCCGCCCCCCATCTCATCCCTTGTATGTTTTTACCCTCGCTTTTAGGGAACTTGCGGCGCTAACTAACTTCTTCTGAGTGCAGAACATCGGCAACTCTTTGGCGGTGTTGCCTCCGGCAAGAAAACCTCGTCGGGGCTAGTTGCGGTAGCGCTTTTATTGTTGACGGGACTCGAAACAAAGTAAGGCGCAACTTAGCCACGAGTTGTTTCCTCAGCGCGCGGGTTTTCCATACAAAACGCGATCGTGGAGGGCGACCGCATTCCCGATCCATAAGAGGATGCATGATGAGGGCGAAAGACTTATCGATATCGCAGCTCCGGCAACTCGGCTTGCCGTGGGCCGAATCTTAGTACTCATGACCCCGGCAACGGCTTGCGGGACCAGTGCGGCGCACCCTTCTTCTCCTTCCTTGTCGCTGTTATTTTAGTTATGAGAACAACTTAGTCGATTGCCATAACAAGCTACTTTAAGTAATATAACTTTGTCACAGGCAATCTTGGCTATGTTATCTCCTTCATTCAGTTCCATTCCTTGTATGTCTTTACCCTCGCTTTTAGGGAACTTGCCGTCGCTAACACGCTTCTTGAGTCGGAACATCAGACCTTCTTGGCGGTGTTGCCTTGACAGAAACCTCGTCGGGGCTAGTTGCGGCCTTACTTTTATTGTTGGCGGACTCGAAACAAAGTAAGGGCGCAACTTAACCTGAGCAGTTCCTCCGCGCGGAGTTTTCCATACAAAGGCACGGTCATTCAAAGTATAACTTAAAAATTTAAAAACTGACTGTGCTCAAACTTTGGCAACTTAGCTTTTCCGTCTTCTGCATTCCGGCAAGGCTATGCTTCTTTGAATGACACCTAGTCCACATCGTTATCAAGCTCCGACAACGAGGACTAAAGGCGCCAAATGCTGCTGCGGGAACATCCGCTTCTCGGCAAGAATGCAGGACCTGCGGGCGTGATGCTCTCCGGCAAGCGTGTCTGGACACAGCTTGTCGGGAGCGTCTGCTTCAACGAAACAAACCCTAGGGCTAGGGCTTGTCGGAGCAGACTGCTCCTCAGCGCTTTCTGTGTTGATCCTGGGGACCTTCTTGGCGGCGGCTCCGGGGAGCTCTGCCGGAAAGTAGTCGCCAGTAACCAACTCTCTCTTCTTGTGGTTGCACAGATTTATCCTTGCCGGAATCAGAACTTGTCGGGGAAGCCCCCTGCTTGTCGCTGGTCTTGCCTCCTGACTCTCTGCTTGACGGGCCGCGCGTGAGGGTAGACGGCAAGGTGGTGCTCAATTACTTTCACAGGAACACGGGGATGTCGGATGGTTGCCATGCAAACACATCGACGATACGCCATGCGAAAGCAACAGCGTGCTTTCTATTTAGGATCAAGCGTGCTTGATGGTGAAGGTACCACCGAGTGCCGTCCTCCTTGGCGGCCACTTTCTTGGTCTCTGGTTCTGCTGTCTTCACCTTCTTGCACTTGCCGGTGGAGCTCGATGGTGCGTCCTTGACGGTAGCTCAGCACTCTGAAGAGGTGCGCTTGCCAGAGTGGGCATCAGAGCTACTCTTGCCGGACTTGGTCTTCTTCTTCTTCCCCCTTGTCGCGATGCTCATACTCAGCTTTCTGTAGCTCTGCCATCTGCTCAACCTTCTTGCAGGCTTGGAGGTCATGGCCCTTGGTGCGATGGATCTTGCAGTATTGCTTGCCGGAGCTGTCCTGCTTGTCGGCGGCCACCACAGCCTCGCCGGAGTCATCAGCTTTGGCCTTGCCGGCGCCGCTTCCGTTGCCGGACTGCTCGACGACTAGCACATTCTTAGCCTTTCTCTTTCTGTTGTTGCGCCTCCGGTTCCTCTTTGCCGGAGGTGCATCCTCACTGTCAGATCCTTCTGCTCCCGCATTCTCTCCGGGGATTCTCCTCCCCTCCTCAGCCCATGCGCACTTGTCGGCCAAAGCATACAACTCGCTAACATCTCTGATCTTGCACATTGCCATCTCCTCCCTCATCCTGCAGTTACGCATGTTCTGATGGAACGCACTAATAACCCTTGGCGGGGTGGGCGTGCAGGATGTTCGCGGCACTTTTGGCTGAATCTCTGTATGTACTTGCGAAGGGGTTCTCCTTCCTTCTGGGCAAGCAAATGAAGATCGCTCTCCTGACCATGGGGTTTGTGGCCGCCTGTGAAGGCGCCGACAAAGTGATGGCATAGGTCCGCCCATGAAGAGATGGAGTTGTCCGGCAAGTGCATGAGCCAACATCTGACGTTGGGCTTGAGTACTAGCGGGAAGTAGTTGGCGAGGATCTTCTTGTCGCGTCCTCCGGCAGCCTGCACCGCGATGGTGTAGACGCTGAGGAACTCCGAAGGATGTATCCTGCCATCGTACTTCTTGGATGCGTCGGCGAAGTTCTTAGTCTTGGGCCCTTTGGACTTGCCGCAGCTCACGGGTGAATGCGGGGCAACCTGCAGCGTCTGACAAGTCGCTGGTTCCTGGCGCATGCATATCGACAGTTGGTCCAGCCGCTGGTCAGATTGACGCCTTCTCTTCTGCGCAATCTGTCTGGCGTCTTCGTGTCGTCGTTCTTGGCAGCGGTGGAGTCGGCATCGAGTTGGCGGCGAGTCGGCGACCTTAGCCTTGGGCGGGAGTGCAGTGGTAGCACCCAGCGGTCTTATTGCCACCGGCTTCACTGGCGTCTTGCAGCGGCCGGCGTGCTTTCGTTTGCGGGGGCTTGTCGGCGTTAAGCGAAGCCAATGAGGCTATAAATGGCGACCCTCCGGTCATCGATCTTATCCGTGCTGGAGGTAATCTAAAGCAGCTTCGGCTCGGGCTAAGCGCTTCCTCTGGAGTCTTAGGTGGCGGTGGCGGCGGCGCGAGTGCGGGACATCTCGGACTCTGGCCCGGGTTGGAAGGAAGCGATACCCGTCGGTGACCGCACCTCACTCGTGCGGCATCTTTGGCGTGCACTGTGGTCTTGAAACGCCTCGCGACCCACCAGCAGCCTTGCTCTACTGCGAGCACGCGTGCTAGGGGCACCGCGGCGTTGTCGATCTTGCACCTCTGAGAGGGTGTGGTGGATATCGAGACGGCTGAAGCTTGCGGGGCTTTGTCCTTGGACACTGGTGATGGCGTGAGCCCCGTCGGCGCCGCTCCTCCGGCGTCCACCCCACCGCTGTTTGCTCCGGTGGCGGCGGGATGGTCGCGCGGACGGGTGGCCACCTCAAGCCTTCTTCTTGGTGGCATGTCGATGAAGATGTTGATGTAGCGCGAGAGACGGATCGAGTTCGCTGGGCTTCGGCGCTCCCTACAGGCGCGCCAAGATGTCGTGGCGTTGGGACACGAGCACCTATGGGGCGGGGCCCTCTGGTCCGGCAAGGGGAGCGGAGGTCGCCTGAAGAAGCGGATCGAGGTCGGCGAGATTTTTCCCAACCGGAGCTCTCGGAGATAAAACTCCTCTGCTGCTTTGTGTTTGTATACATTCTTGCTTGAGGCGTGGGTATCTTTGTGGTCTCGAATGAGTCGAGCCCAGATCGAACCGGCGAACCCCACCCCTCTCGTGCGCATGGGCCTCGCTTTTATAGTCTAAAGGGGGTCACCGACAGTGTGCGTGAGAAAGAGGGTAGAAAGGTAAAAATGCGGGTTGGTACAACCACTATCTCTGATGCCCCTACCTAACTCGTGGCGGGGGACAAGGGCATTTAATGCCCGTCCGGTCGCTAACAGTCTGCGAGCGACCGTTAGGGCCGCCACCGATCGCCACGATGGCCTCCTAGTCACCTTCATTTGCCACGTCGCCTTTGCTAGGCTGCCTGACCACCGCCACATGCACGGGGAGTGATCCTGTGGTGACACGTCGTCGGGTGGTGGAAGCGCTGATGGCGGCTTCGGCCGCATGACAAGTGCCTTGCCGCGATCTCGTCTTGTCGCACCCGCAAGCTTGCAGCTCGTCGGGTCTTCTTGGGAGCCTTGTGATGCGTCATGGCGAGTCTCCTGAAGTGCCTTGGTTGGCCTTCCCGGCAAGCTCCTCTTGCCGGGGTCTTGTCCTTCCCGGCAAGCTTCTATTTCCGGGGCCTTGTCTTTCCCGGCAAGCTCCTCTTGCCGGGGCCTTGTCTTCAAAGTTAACACTTTGTTCTTGAATGGGAGTAAAATAAGAATGATGGAGGGTCTTGGCGGACGCCCGGCAAGCCTTGCCGCGGGACGCTGCGACTGCCCGTCCACAAGTTCGGGGTACTAAAGGTACCCCTACTTTAGTACACCGACATCTGGGGACCCCCATTCCCAGAACACCGACAGTAACCCCCGGGCCCACGGCGAGCCCGGACTTGGTCGAGCAGAGAGGCGAAAGGGAAAGTGCGAAGCGTCACGGGCTCTAACAGCCTGCGGCCTTGGATGCCGTGTGGCGGTTGATTGGACGTGGGCGCCTCCGCTTCCCCATAACGCCTCGGCAACTGCACGGATTCGACAAGTCCACGCATGCCATGGGTCATGATTACTGTGATCGTGGAGGTCGACGGTTGGCCTTGCCTGGCTATAATCACAGGCAATGCGCGCCCTTCGATCTATCCTCTCGCTTCTCCTTCTTCTCCATGGCTCCGCCAAAGAAGTTCTCGGCTTGAAGAAAGGAAAAGCTCGCCGGTCAGAGTCTACCTCTCCCCCTTAAGGCGCCCCGCAAACATCCTATGGCCTCCACAGCCCCCCATAATGGCGGAGGTGGCTCTCTGGCGATAGTGGCCAGCCATGGTGGGCGTGCTCCGGCCGTCGCGACCCCGAGGCCGTGCTTCTATCTGCGGAGGTCTTTGCGGAGTTCATTGTGTGGTGGCAGCCAACCAGCGCCAGCTTCAGCTCCTTGCTTCCTCCTAGGTGAGCTCCCGGTGGCGCCACTGGCGACCTCTGGCTCGAGGCGGATGGCTGCTGCAGTGGGCCTCGTGGGCTTTGGAGGTCTCCTTGACCGGGGAGCTGGCCTTGACCAGGTGGCAGAGCGTTTGCCAGCAGTGGCGTGCTTGAGCCGCGGTGCACTCTACACTTCAAGTTCGACGACGACACCACCCTCTATGTGAGGGTGTTTGGGAAAGATAGTGCTTGTGTTGGTGCTGCCACGAAGGCGACAACATGCGGCGGGGACCCAGCCAGCGAAAGCAGAGAGGATAAGCAGCAGCGTGGTTGGCGGCGCCGGGACTCCTTAAGCTTCACCAGCTCTTCTTGGTGGCGACTCTTCTAGCATGACGCGGTCAGCCTCCACGCCGTCGTGCTGCTTGGAGGGCAGTGGTCTGCCCACCGTCGCGCCCGATGAGCCTTGAGAGAATCCGCTGAGCTCGGGCGGCAGGTCTTCCACGAGTGCGGCATAGAGGCGAGCCGCTGATTTGTTCTTTCCTTTCTTTTCTCCTGCGCAAAAAAACGAAGTGTGGAGCCCGTGGGCGTGTTTGGAGTTATCGTCATCAATCATCGTCTTTGTTTACATTATTTGGTATTCTTCCTTTACATCGCATGCCCGTGCGTAGGTAATCTCGGCCTCAACCGTGAGGCGACCGACCCAGGCCCTTTATTCGTGTCATGGTGCCCGTGAGGCATGGACTGGAGGGGCGTTCCTGTAGTGGACCCGGGCCGTGAAACCTCGAGCGATAGGGACAGGAACACTCATGAGGGCACCTGGGGCTCCCACCTCGCGAGCCCTTGCACAAGAAAAATCGAGGCAGGAGAGCGAAAAAGTCGAAGAACCACAAGTCAAAAGGCAGCGATAGTTTCGATAAAACTCCAAATGAGAATGAACTAGCCAACTGCAGAAAGCAAATGAAAAAGCCGCGTCCGGCACCTAGTCTAGTCTTCGACGTCTTCTCACCAGCGCGGAGCTAAGTGCTGCCAGGGCGTGGGAGGGAGCCCGGGGCTGAGGCGGCACCCCACGAGACTCTAGGGCGTGTACAACCCCAACTCATTATTATGTGAGAGTGTCACGGGCGGCGAGCTTCACAGGCGTTGGCCTTCTTCACAGGCTCCGGGCCTTTCTTCGGGGAGGCAAGCTTCATGGGCATTGGCTCTCTTCACAGGCTCGGGCCTTTCCCAAAAGCAGCTTCTTCACGGTGATTCGCCTTCTTCACGAGCTCTGGGCCTTTTCCAAAAGTTGAGCTTCACGGGCATTAGCCCTCTTCACAGGCTTTGCCTTGTCCAAAAGATGAGCTTCACGGGCATTCGCCTTCTTCACGAGCTCTGGGCCTTTTAGAAAAGATGAGCTTCACGGGCATTCGCCCTCTTCACGAGCTCTGGGCCTTTTCCAAAAGATGAGCTTCACAGGCATTCGCCTTCTTCACGAGCTCTGGGCCTTTTCCAAAAGATGAGCTTCACAGGCATTACGCCTTCTTCACGAGCTCTGGGCCTTTTCCAAAAGATGAGCTTCAGGGCATTCGCCTTCTTCACGAGCTCTAGGCCTTTTTAGGGGTAAAACCTCAGGAGGTCTTGGATGTTCCACAGCGTTACGGGCAGGTGCTCCCTCTGGAGTCTCAAGCCTTGAGCCGGGCCTAGAAACATAAACAACCTTGAGCAGGCCCTCCCACATGGTAGAGAACTTATCAGTCCCTCCACAGGAGAGACCAGCGAACACGAGGTCCCCTACCTCGAGGATTACAGGGCGGATGTTGCGGCGATGGTATCGCCCGCGATGCTTGTTTCTACCTTGCCACTTTCATGGCGTGGCTTCTCGGCAGCTCCTCCCCGGCCGAGGTTTATCCCCGCATGGCGTCTGCTGCGTCTCGCCGAGCGCCGGGACCAGCGGGCAACGCTGACCTCGTGAGGAGGACCGCCGACTCCGTGGACCAGGAAGAAGGGGTCTCCCGGTCGGCTTGTCGCGGTTGTCGCGGATGGACCACAACACGGGTGAAGCTCGTCGTGCCAACCTCTGCCCACAGGCCTCTAGTTTCTTCTTGAAAGTTCTAGTCTTGAGGCCCCTCGGGACCTGCGTTGGCCCTTCGGCTGGCCGTTGCTTGAGGTGCACCACGGCGTAGCATATCTGCGTTCAAGGTTAGCCGATGATGCGTTTTGAAGAGTTCTTGGTGAGCTGCGAACCGTTTTCATTGATGATCTTGATTCGGCACCCGGAACGACTCACGATGCCCTTGATGAACTTGCGGCGAACCGGCGAGGGCGGTGTGGACGCCTCGACTTCAGCCCACTTGGTGAACTTGTCCGCGGCAGCGTAGAGTAGCGATAGCCCCTGGCGCCAGAAGCGGGCCGGGATATCTAACCCAGGCGCAAGCGGCCACATGGGGGTATAGTTTGCGGATCTCTACCGGTGATGGATGCGCTTGGCGTGGAATTGGCAAGCCTGCAGCTTTCACTAGTTCAGCAGCGTCATTGGCCTTGATGAGCCAATAAAACCGCTGCGGAGCGCCTTGCGATGAGGTCGTGGCGACGAATGATGCCTGATCTCCACCGTGTATATCTGCCCGATGGTTCCTTCCCTGCTCCACTGGTGATGCAGCGAGGACACATCGTTTAGTCGTTACGGTAGAGCTCTCCATCCACGATGCGATCTGCTGTAGCTTGCCGCTTTCCCTGCGCTTCTGCTTCCTCCTCCTTCTCGGCGGGGTCCCTTGCGTTAAGTAGCTCACGGAGCTCTGTGATCCAGCACCCTCCACGAGGCTCCATCGTCGGGGCAGGCGTGCTCTGAGGCCTGGCCCTGTTGGGGGCTCCCAAAGGCGGTGGTGGGAAGCTCCACCCGAGGCTATCTTGTGTTCGATAATGATGGCGGGGCGAGGCTTGAAGCCGTTCCTCGGAGGCTTCGGCTCTGGGGCAACCGCCTGGAGGCTCGTTTGGCGATGCCGTCGGCCTCCCGATTAGTGCCGCGGGGCACATGCTGTAGCTCCAACCCCCAGAACTGCTTCTCCATCCCGCGGACCTCCGCAAGTTAGGCTTCCATGTGCTCATGTCTTGGCTTGTATACCTTGTTGGAGAAATTGACGAGGAGCTGCGAATCGCTCTTGATAGTGAGGCACTTCACCCCTAGGGCATGGCGGCCTTCAAGCCCTTCTCAGGTCCTTCGTACTCTGCTATATTGTTGGAGACCTTTTCACCCTGCTGGAAATAGAGTTACACGGCGTAGTAAAGCTTGTCCTGAGTGGGAGATATGAGCACCGCCCCAGCCCCTGCACCATGCCTGAAGAACGCTCCGTCAAAGTACATGACCCAGCCTTCTGGCGCCTCGCTTCTCGGGGAGAGGGATCGGTCCTTGTCGGCCTTGAGGTCTGGTGCCTCTGTCCATTCAGCCACTAAATCTGCTAGCACGGCTCCCTTGATGACCCTGGTCGTGCTGAATTCGAGCTGAAATGCTTGCAGTTCAATGCTCCACTCGGCGACCCTTACGGCCGAGTTAGGGCTCCTGAGCACCCTTTCAAGGGTATCTTTGAGACAACCTTGATCGGGTGACCCTGGAAGTAGTGTCGCAGCTTGCGTGAGGCCACTAGTAACGCGAGGAGGAGCTTCTGTGGCATGGGGTACCGTGCCCTCGCATCCCACTAACACCGTCTTGTGAAGTACAGGGGTGCTCGACGAGGCTTGGAGCGTCAGTGCTGGTGGCGTCCTCCGGAGGCCGTGGCGCCTGTTGAGGTGATGGGGCCTCCGGAAGCTAGTTGCCTGGAGGAGGGGCCACCTCCGTTCCCGGTGCGCTCCCCTGCGGCGGCTGATCCTCCTCGGCCGTGGTAGCGATCTCTGCGAGTCCTTTTTGGTCCTTGAGGGAGTCCTGGACTAGGGGGTGTCCAGACAGCCGGACTATTATCGTCCGCCGGACTCCAAGACTTTCAAGATACAAGATTGAAGACTTCGTCCCGTGTCCGGATGGGACTTTCCTTGGCGTGGAAGGCAAGCTTGGCAATATGGATATGTAGATCTCCTACCATTGTAACCGACTCTGTGTAACCCTAGCCCTCTCCGGTGTCTATATAAACGGGAGGGCTTTGAATCCGTGAGACACAACATCCATTACAACAATCATACCATAGGCTAGCTTCTAGGGTTTAGCCTCCTTGATCTCGTGGTAGATCCACTCTTGTAATACACATCATCAATATTAATCAAGCGGGGCGTAGGGTTTTACCTCCATCAAGAGGGCCCGAACACAGGTAAAACACCGTGTCCCTCGTCTCTGTTACCATCTGCCTAGGCCTTGCATTCGGGACCCCCTACCGAGATCCGCGGTTTGACACCGACATTGATGCTTTCATTGAGAGTTCCTCGTATGCCGTCACCGATAGGCTTGATGGCTTCTTCAATCAATAACAACGCTGTCCGGTGAGACTTTTCTCCTGGACAGATCTTCATGTTCGGCCGCCTTTGCGGGCAATTCACTTGGCCATCTGGGGCAGGTCGGCTTCGCCCACAGCTGTCGGTCGGTTGGAAGCCTAAACTTCCGGCGGATATCCGCGGAGAATTGATCTTGACGGACTCGAGCCACGGCCCGGCGTGCAGCGCTGTCACGATGGGCATGATCTAGCTACGCCTCCGGACAGTACCTTGGTGGCGCTACGATCCCCTCGGCCCTTAGTCGGAGCCGATCATTGGTCGAGGACGGTGGCTAGACACGCCTCGGGGCTGCAACTTCCTTGACCTTTTACAGGTTGGCCTCGATGCCTTGGTGGGACACGAGGAAGCCTAAGAGCTTGCAGGGACTCAAACACACACTTCTCGGGTTGAGCGCGGGCTCTACGTTGAGCTTGCGAAGGTTTCCTCCGGGTCTTATGTCGGGGTCTTGGCCTCGCGAGACTTCACTCTGATGTCGTCAGCGTAAGCTTTCACATTCTTCGAGCTGCGGGCCCAAGGTGATGTGCATGAGCGGCTGAAAGGTTGCCCCACATTGCGTAGTCGAATGGCATGCATGTATAGCGATACACCCCTGCGGGGTCGGGAAGGCCGTCTTCTCCCGTCTTCCACCGCCATCTTGATCTGGTGATACCGGTGAAGGCATCCAAGAAGCATAACAGGTCACACTCGGCGGTGGAATCGGCGATCGATCGATGTGAGGGGCGGGAGCGGATCTTGCGGGCATGCTTTGTTGAGGTTGGTGTAGTCGACACACATCGCTCCTTCCTCCTTCTTTGGCACAACCACGGGGTTGTGACCAATCTGGATGTCGGACCTCGCGAATAACCCCGCGGCTTCTAGCTTGCGGGTCTCTGAGCGATGAAGGCCTTCTTTTTAGTGGACTGCCTCCTGTATACCTTCCGGGCGCGCGTTGGGGCACTGCGTTGAGGTGGTGCTCGATTCGCCCGTGGGATCCACCTTAACTGATCGGGCTCCCGGTGAACACCTTCTTGTTTGCTTGCAGGAACTTGACCGGGGCTTCCTCCTGCTCGGGCCCGAGGTTGGCGCCTATGGTGAAAGTGGCGTTAGCGGACCCGTCCTCGTCGACAGGTATCTGCTTGGTCTCTGCCGTGTCTTGGGTGAACAACTGTTTCTTCTTGGTTGGCACAGCCCCCTTGGGCTTGGGGGTTTCTGCGTTGGCGGGCCGTGCCGCCGCCGCCGTCTTGAGGGAGAGCTTGAGTACTTGCAGCGCATCTCCGGTGTCCCCGGGCACGGTGAGGACACCGTTGCTCCCGGGCATCTTCATGAGGTTGTACGTCGGGTGAGTCGCGGCCATGAATTTGGCCAGTGCTGGATAGCCGAGGATGGCATTGTAGGGGAGGCCGACGGGGGCAATGTCGAAATCGACCAGCTCTGTGCGGAAATTGTCATAGGTGCGAAAGTTCTGGGGCGGATCTGTCCCAAGGAGTGGGCGACCCACCTCGGCCTTAGAAAGGCGGCTGGGTTGTAGCCGCTCACGGGGTATCACGAGAGGAGGTTGAAGGCCTCAGCGAGAGCATCTTGAGGCTCGCACCGCCGTTGATGAGAGTCTGGTGACAGCCACAGCGAGATGGTGGGCGTCACGAGCATGGGGGCGCTTGCAGCGGGCCGAGTTAGAGGGTGGTTATCGGTAACAAAACCGGCGGATCTCGGGTAGGGGTCCCGAACTATCGTCTAAGGCGGATGGTAACGAGGAGGCGAGGACACGATGTTTTACCCAGGTTGGGCCCTCTCGATGGAGGTAAAACCCTACGTCTGCTTGATTAATATTGATGATATGGGTAGTACAAGAGTGGATCTACCACGAGATCAAGGAGGCTAAACCTAGAAGCTAGCCTATGGTATGATTGTTGTAATGTATGTTGTCCTATGGACTAAAGCCCTCCGGTTTATATAGACAGGAGAGGGCTAGGGATTACAGAGTCGGTTACAATGGTAGGAGATCTACATATCCGTATCGCCAAGCTTGCCTTCCACGCCAAGGAAAGTCCCATCCGGACACGGGGCGGAGTCTTCAATCTTGTATCTTAGTAGTCTTGCAGTCCGGCGGATAATGATAGTCGGCTGTCAGGACACCCTAGTCGAGACTCCTCGGTAGCCTGAACCGGGGCTTCAATGGCGATAAGTCCGGCAGCATAATGTTCGGAATTGCAAGGCGGGTTCCTCCTTGAATAATCGAGAGAAGATCATGAACACGAGGATAGTGTCCGCTCTGCAAAAATAATTTCCACATTCCACATGAGAGAGAATAAAATGTACACTTAGTTTAATCTGCGATGTATTATGCGGTGTGACATCACACCGCCATACCAAGCCTTTGTTTGAATCGTTTTTACTACACCACCTCGGCATGTTTAGCGAGCGGTTTCCTTAACACGTCTTGTCGAGCGGAGATCGTGTTCCCCTTATTCAGGATTCCAACCGTTCCGTCATACGCCTCCTCTATCAAGGTGAATCCCAAGCGGTCACGGAGGCGGCTCTTGGTATTTTTCCCTTTATAAGAGGACCAAGGCTTGTCCTTGTTCTTCAATCTCGCATCGAATCTCTTCCTCGCTCGGTTCCAACACCCGAGCCTCAGATTCGGCGCTTGGATCCTCAACCATGTCGGCTCCGACTTCCGGGGCGGTGGATTCCCTCCTCCGTCACGGAGGAGGACATATTGAAGTTCGTGAGGCCAAGTACACGGCCTACAAGGTTTCATACAGGTTGCTGCCCAAGGGCAGGCCGTGCTGCCCCAGCCAGTGAATCGTCGTCTTCGTATCCCACCTCCGTCGGGGTTTAGGCTTCCAGCGGACCCCTTCGTGAGGGCTCATGTTCTACTATGGGCTGGACTTTCACGACTTGGCTCAGGAGTCCATCCTCCACATCTCTGCATTCATTATCGTCTGCGAAGCCTTCCTCCGTCCTCCCCACTTGGCCTGTGGCTGAAGACCTTCAAGTGGAGCCAAAGATGATCGAGGCGTCAGCGGAGTCTTGGGGCGTCCATAAGCAAAAGGCCGATGGCCGTGGCCGAGGTTCCTTCAAGAGGAGGCTGGGACTGTGGCAGCGAGGTGGTTCTATATCACCGCTCGAAGGGCAGCGGGCAAAAGCGCTGCCTTCATTCCGCCGGGACCTCCGCGCCGGTGATGTCGTGGGTGACCAAGGGCTCAATTGGGGCCGTCCAGAAGGCGTGCCCTCGCTGCGAGGCGGTTCGAGACCTCAAGCGAGGAGATCGACACGATAGTGGTGATGCGAGTTATGCTAATCGGGCATCTTACGCCTGCAAGCGCCGTCCTCTCCGCCTATGGGAGTTCAACCCGAAGGACCTCGGATTCTCCAACACTTTATGGGTGCGACACCGTGGAGATGTACAAGTTGTTCTTGGACCGCGGTGGCGTGTCCGGAAATAGCCGAGGGCGCAGGCCTAAGCCGCAATCGCTTGGATACTCGGGTAAATAGCTCAGTCCGGACATTACATTTATATGCCTTTCTAGAGTTAGCCTCGACCCGTTACTTTTCACGAGAATGGGTGGCGCGATCAAGGCTGATAAGGTGTCCGGCCCCCTCCCGAAGACCGCCTTTGGAGCCGTGCTGGTCGAGAATGTTGGAGGTCGCGCCCAGAAGAGGCGAAGGGGAAAATAGAGGAGCTAATATTTCACCCAAAGGCGGCGAAGAGGGAATCAAGAACCCCTCCTTGGGCGAGAGAGGACCGCCTCAGAAGATCCGGAGGCCAAAGCCCCTAAGCGTGGGAAGAGATCTTCACGGGGTCCGTCCGGAGAGAATCGGACGCACAATCATCGCCAAAGGATCAGCCCTCCAGTGAGCCGTGAGTATGAAAGAGGAGTTAATTAGTAAGGAAATACCTTCATTTGTGCTACATGGGTAACCAAAATATTTATATTGCAGTTCGGATCTGCAGCCTTCTCGAGATAAGTTCATCTTGAGGACCTTCTTAGGAGATGATGGAAGCAACGCCTCCGTCTGCAGTGCCGTCGAGATAAAGCGAGCGAGCACGAAGTATAAATCCGAGAGGTATCCCAGTCGGAGGGGCGGAGAGTTCGGCACCCACTAGTATCCGGCGGGGAGGCGAAGAATCTGCTTGAGAGGCGTCCATTTCAGAAGATCACTTTGTGCGTTGATCGTATGGTGATTGGAAGGATTCGTCCGCCAAGGCGGATTAAATAATGCCGCCATGAGTTTCTTTGGCGGGATTTGAGGTATCTTGAGAATAGCGCACCCTTTGTCTTTTAACAGTTTTGCACATAAAATCATACTGTATAGATAGTAGCCCACAGGACTCGGCGGTTGTCCCCAAGCGACAGCGTCGAGGATCAAAATCTAAAGTAATGAATTCCGTCGTTCCTAAGCAGGTGGTGGATAGTCCAAGGGCTAGCCGGACTAGTGGGTTTGCCGAGTTAAATCGGCAATTTGACTTGGCGGATGCGGACATCACACTTGTCAACCGGCGACTTGACGAGTCGCAAGGTAAATGTGTTCTCCGCAGTTGCTTTATTAAGGGGGTCGAAGCCCTCCTTTGATAAATTATATGTTGTTGTACAGACGGTGCTGCTGCGGTGGAGAGCCTTCGGGCTGAACTTGCTCGAGCTAAGGAGCAAGCCCGAAGGAGTGACGCGGCTTCCTCGAGGGCGGCCGAGGAGTTGAAAGCTGAAAGGGCTGCGCCTTTGCCCTAGCGAGGCGGAGGTGGTCAATTGGCCATGAAAGTAAAGGATCTTGCCGACGCGGTGAGGCTCTTGAAAAGGAGTGCTTATCGGGCGGGAAGACTGAAGAAGGCCACCGCGAAGCCAAGGATGCCCGCTCTGCAATGCGGGCTATGAAGGAGGAAGCTGCGCCCGGGCGGAGATATCGTGGTGGCAAGCCTTTTCTGCTTTCGTCGCGGTTTATGGATGGAAAGTATCGCAATTTGGCGGTTGTGGAGTCCGGAGGATCCGTATATGGACTTAGCTGCAAGTGCGGTGATGCCGTTGAGCACGCCGGAGCGGGGAGGATCGCAAGAGCGGAAGAGCTATCTGGTCTCAATTCCATAGTCCGGACCGCTCACTTTCGTTAATGAGACCGGTTGGCGAATGGGCGATCTAAATAGATTGTCCGGACTTGCCATGGCCGACATCGTGGCCCACGTTTGGCGAAGAGGCCCAAAGCGACGAGCTACTTGACTTCTGCAGCAATTCCTTGGGCGGTGCCGCATATAAAGGAGATGAAGCGGTCGGCTGCATCGCCGGTAGCGGATGGCTCTTGCCAGCGTGAAGGTGCATTGTCCGGAGATGGATGCCACCGCTGTTGCCGCCCGAGTTCGGATGAAAGCCGGCTCCCGCCGAGCACTATTTGGGGAAGTTATGCGTGGCGCTCGTGTAATAAGTCGCGATGCTCGAAAATGTCACGTTCAAATGAGCGTATTAGCTTGTAAAATGATGATTATGTTATAACTGCTTTTTATACTTGTGCGTCCCAAGTAGTAAAACTTCTCTGTCTGGCCGTTTACATATACATTTGTATAACTTGAAAGATGGCAGTCTTGACTTATTACGCACAAAGTGCGGGGTGTTCATAAAAATAGCGTGTTTTCATACTTAATCCGGCGTCTCGGTCTGTTTTAGGGAGGTGGTAGCGTAGCGAACAGAGGCAATCCGGACTATAATGCTTTATCACTTTCACTTAGCGGTGGAGCTCGAGGGTGGGGCTACGATATAGCCTGGTGGCACCGCACTTCTCCGAATCGGGGCGTATGTGCTGACCGGAAAGCGGTCCTTCGTCAAGCGAAATTCTAAACATTCCGATAGTCGATCGAGTGGTTGACCGGTCTCGCTATATCATGACAGATCAGTTTTCGGCTTTCTCTCTTGAGGTGCTCGCCCGGCGAGGGGCACAATCGCGATAGTTCTCCACAGTGCGCGTTAGCCGATGATCTGAGCGTAAGGCAGCAAAACACGAGGCCGGGCAAACCCAACATTTGACCAAAGACATGATTGAGCTGATGCATATAATGCCTAACTCAAGGCGCGAACACTCCCTAAGGTGTTCGGTCTTTATAATAATAGGCGAACGATGCCTAAGCCCTAGTGTCGAATGCAGGCATGGTCTTGGCGTGGCGATGCCAAAGCGTCGAGCTCCGCTTTGGCTATAGGAAGAAAGCGAAGGAGAATAATAACAAGAGGCGGTAAAAAAGGTTTACGCGGGTCTTAATCTGAAAAGAATCCTCTAGCGGGTCCCTCTGCGTCTGCGCTTTGTGTCTCCGTTCGCCGTTTATCTGGACAGGTATGCGTTGTTCATCGTAGAAAGAAAAGCGTTTAGTTCGAAAACAAATCATCACGAAAAATATGTGTAAAACAAGAAATATAAATAATTAAGCGGGGTTTGTATGAACCCTTGATTGTTTGTCTTGCAGCCCACAGTGAAGAGGTATGCGGCTAGGGAGCCCTAACTGTTGAAGCGGATTCGTCTATCCGAGTCAAGGGTCTTTAAGTGACCCTCGCCTTTGAAATGGCGCCACCTTGGACGGGCATCTTGAGTGTAAGAGGCGTGTAATGCGGTATGGCGTTGAAGCGGACAAAAGCCTTTCGTCCCAAGAGTGCTTGATATCCACTTTCAAATGGGACGATGTGAAAAATTAATTTTTCGCGTCGAAAATTGTTCGGCGATCCGAACACGACTTCTCGTAATATAGAGCTGTGCACTTGGCGTAAGGGCCTGGCGTCACTCCTTTGAAGGAAGTGCGGCTGTGTTGGATTTTGGTAGGGTCTATCCCCATCCTACGGATTGTGTTTGAATCTGAGCGAGGTTTAAGTCGCTGCCTCCGTCCATTAGGGGCGTTAGTAAGTGTAATCCGTCTATTATGGGATTCAATATCGAAGTCCGTCCAGCGTTTGAGCAACTTGGAATAGTCGGTGGTGAAAGTGATTGTTTTGATATCAATCTCTATGATCTGCTGGGTTGGACCGTGCGAAGCTCTTTTAGAAAGTGCCGCACTATTTTTCCGTATTATCACATGAAGTGAGTTTCTTGCTTTGACCCCTTGTGGGAAAGTCTTTTGTTTTCGGTGCTTTCTGCTGGTGGGGTTTATCTTCTTAAGCAGCGTGTCGAGCCTTGTGTTCGGCATTTAGTCGGCTGGACTGTTTAAAACCAACAATCCTGTGGGTGTGATTTGCGAGCCTTCGGTGTCTTGTGGATTTGACATATCCGACCCAAAATCTTGTTTAAGTTGGACAATTAAATCATTGTCATCCTTAAGAGGCTGTGTTTTGTTGTTGGGCGCGAGCTTTTGAATTGGCGTTGTTGCCGTGCTCTTTGGGCTTTTCTCTTTATTCGGTATTGCTCTTTTTCTGCGCCATGATTTTCCGTTCCATCTCTTATCTCGGATGTACTTGGGTCGCTGGTGCTGCATCTTGCTAGCCAGCTGTCTTCCCCTGAAGCGGGTCATGAGGCTTGTTAGTGCGGACATTGTCCTCGGTTTCTCTTGACCGAGGTGCACAGCAAGCCATTCGTCTCGGACATTGTGCTTGAAAGCTGCTAAGGCTTGGCGTCCGGACGATCGACTATTTGGTTCTTTTGGTAGAAACCTGTTCGAATTTCATGGCTGACCCTCCGGGCTGTTGAGTTATATGACTTAGATCATCTGCATCCGGAGGGTGGACGTGAGTCCCTTGAAAATTTGCTCTAAACGCATCCTCGAGCTCTTCCCAACTTCCAATAGTATTTTCTGGGAGGATTTTAAGCCAATGACGGGCTGTCCCTTTGAGCTTGAGGGGTAGGTATTTTATGGCGTGGAGATCGTCTCCTCTGGCCATGTGTATGTGGAGGATGTTATCCTCAATCCGACTCGAGTGCATTGTTCCGTCGTATGCCTCTATGTTTACGGGTTTGAACCCCGCTGGAAATTCATGATCCGGCACCTCATCAGTGAAACATAGTGGGTGTCTGGCGCCCATATTGGGTGTGCGTTGTCTTTGAATACTCGGCGTGTTGTGTTGCTTCACAGGGCCCTCTTTTTGGCCCATAAATGGACCTCACCGGGCCGTCTGTTTTTCGAGGATCGAGTCGGCTTGTGTGGCGCCGCTTATAGCTTGTGGCACATGTCATCAGTGCGTCTATCCGTCCGGGGCCTCTTTGCTTTTTGTTGTGGGGGCTCTATGGCCTCCTCGTCTAATTCTGGCAGTAGCTTGTGCTTCGGGTAGCTCTTTGTTTGGTGGCTATTGCCATATTTGTCCGCGGTCTTGAGTACTTTGCTCCACCTCATTCTAAGTATGTCTTCCGCCTCTTTGAGCTTCCGTTTTTCCTTTTTCAGACTTCTTGCAGCGGCGACGAGTCTTTTGTGAAGGTTCTTATGCTCTGGTGGTGTGTCCGGCATGAGATCGTCTGGACTGTTGTTTTCGCCGGGCCTGGATTGATAATCCGATTCGTCTTGTTCGGGTGGTTGCTTGGTTGCATGTTCGTCGTCCACTGGTTTGCCTTGCTCAATTGCTGGGTCATTGGGAGCGCTGTTTTTGTCGAGGCGGGACTTAGGGCGGCGTCTGCGTCGCCGTTTTGGTTGCTTGTCGGCGGAATTATCCTTTGCCGCGTCCCGTTGTTCCTTGTTATCGCTTCCTTTTGGGGTGTCCACCATATATACATCATGGGTTGGGGTGGCCTTCCGATTGCTCGATGGCGCTGGTTTTGATTGTCTCGGTGTAAATCGTCCATACCGTCGATGTCTTGGTCGTAGTCTAACATGTCGGTTAGATCGTCGACAGTGGCTACAAAGTGGGTGGTGGGTGGGCTTTGAATTTCTTCGTCGTCCGCATCCCCACCATCTTGACCGCAGTCCGGCCAGGGTTCTCTTGATAACGAGAGATACTTTAGTGAATTCATTATGTAGCCAAAGGGTGAGTGCTGAAAGATGTCCGCGGCGGTGAACTCCATGATCGGTGCCCAATCGGATTCGATTGGCAGGGGCGTAGGAGGTTCGGAGTCCGGCAAGGAGTCTGGCGCCTCGGAGTCACGAGCTTTATAAGGGACAAGGTTAGTATTCGACTCCATCGCCGTAGAAGTTGCAGCTCCCGAGGTGGTGTCCAGCCACCTATCCTCGATCTGCGCGGTTGGCTCCGAACCATGGGTCGGAGCGGATCCGTCAGCTGACCTCAAAGTCTTGTCCGGCTGCAGAGCTAGATCATACCCGTCGTGACAGTGCGGCACGCTCGGCTGTGGCTCAAATATGTCGAAGATCAAGTCTTCGTGGATGTCGGCCGTGAAGTTTAGGCTTCCAAACTTGACCTAATGGCTAGGGGCGTAGCTTCGATATACTCGGATGGCCATTAATTGGCCCATGATGCAAAGCCGCGAATCGAAGATCTATCCGGGAGAAAAGTCTCACCACAGGGCGGCGTTGTTGTTGATTGAAGAAGCCATCAAGCCTATCGGTGACGACACAGAGGAACTCTCAATGAAAGCACCAATGTTGGTGTCAAAACCGGCAGATCTCGGGTAGGGGGTCCCGAACTGTGCATCTAGGCGGATGGTAACAGGAGACAAGGGACACGATGTTTTGACCCGGGTTCGGGCCCTCTCGATGGAGGTAAAACCCTACTCCTGCATGATTGATATTGTTGATATGGGTAGTACAAGAGTGGATCTACCACGAGATCAAGGAGGCTAAACCCTAGAAGCTAGCCTATGGTATGATTGTTGTAATGGTTATGTCCTACGGACTAAAACCCTTCGGTTTATATAGACACCGGAGAGGGCTAGGGTTACACAGAGTCGGTTACAATGGTAGGAGATCTACATATCCGTATCGCCAAGCTTGCCTTCCACGCCAAGGAAAGTCCCATCCGGACACGGGACGAAGTCTTCTATCTTGTATCTTCATAGTCTTGGAGTTCGGCTGACGATGATAGTCCGGCTGTCCGGACACCCCCTAGTCCAGGACTCCCTCAATGAGGATGGTGGTATTAGAGTCATGCTAGTTAAAGTAGTTGTGAATTTGAGAAATACTTGTGTTGAAGTTTGTGACTCCCATAGCATGCACATATGGTGAACCACTTTGTGATGAAGTTGGAGCATAATTTATTTATTGATTGTCTTCCTTATGAGTGGCGGTCGGGGACGAACGATGGTCTTTTCCTAACAATCTATCCCCCTCGGAGCATGTGCGTAGTACTTTGTTTTCAATGACTTGTGGATTTTTCCAATGTGTATATGAGTTCTTTATGACTAATGTTGAGTCCATGGATTATACGCTCTCTCACCCTTCCACCATTGCTAGCCTCTCTTATGCCCCGCAACTTTCGCCGGTACCATACACCGACCATATACCTTCCTCAAAACAGCCACCATACCTACCTATTATGGCATTTGCATAGCCATTCCGAGATATATTGCCATGCAACTTTCCACCGTTCCATTTATTATGACACACATCATCATTGTCATATTGCTTTTGCATGATCATGTAGTTGACATCGTATTTGTGGCAAGTCCACCTTCATAATTCTTCCATACATGTCACTCTTGATTCATTGCATATCTTGGTACACCGCCGGAGGCATTCATATAGATTCATATTTTGTTCTAAGTATTGAGTTGTAATCTTGAGTTGTAAGAAAATAAAAGTGTGATGATCTTCATTATGAGAGCATTGTCCCAAGTGAGGAAAGGATGATGAGACTATGATTCCCTCGCAAGTCGGGATGAGACTTCAGACGTTATAAAAAAAGAGAAAGGCCAAAAAAAAAGAGAAAGGCCCAATAAAAAAAGAGAAAAGAAAAAAAATGAGAGAAAAAGAGAGAAGGGACAATGCTACTATCCCTTTACCACATTTGTGCTTCAAAGTA
This sequence comes from Aegilops speltoides, assembly GCA_021437245.1. Classification (NCBI taxonomy): domain Eukaryota; kingdom Viridiplantae; phylum Streptophyta; class Magnoliopsida; order Poales; family Poaceae; genus Aegilops; species Aegilops speltoides. Next base: position 194,489,239 of record CM038143.1, read on the forward strand.
GCAGCATGATCTTCATGATAGAGAGTCTCCTATATTGTCACTTTCATATACTAGTGGGAATTTTTCATTATAGAACTTGGCTTGTATATTTCAACCATGGGCTTCCTCTAAACGCCCTAGGTCTTCGTGAGCAAGCAAGTTGGATGCACACCCACTTAGTTTCTTTTGTTGAGCTTTCATACATTTATAGCTCAAGTGCGTCTGTTGCATGGCAAACCCTTCTCACTCACATTTATATCTATTAATGGGCATCATCATAGCCCGTTGATATGCCTAGTTGATGTGAGACTATCTTCTCCTTTTTGGTCTTCTCCACAACCACCATTCTATTCCACATATAGTGCTATGTCCATGGCTCACGCTCATGTATTGCATGGAAGTTGAAAAAGTTTGAGAATACTAAAGTATGAAACAATTGCTTGGCTTGTCATCAGGGTTGTGCATGATTAAATACTTTGTGTGATGAAGATAGAGCATAGCCAGACTATATGATTTTGTAGGGATAGCTTTCTTTAGCCACGTTATTTTGAGTATATGATTGCTTTGTTTAGACTATATGATTGCTTTGTTAGTATGCTTGAAGTATTATTGTTTTTATGTCAATATGAACTTTTATTTTGAATCATTTGGATCTGAACATTCATGCCACAATAAAGAAAATTACATTGAGAATTATGCTAGGTAGCATTCCACATCAAAAATTCTGTTTTTATCATTTACCTACTCGAGGACGAGCAGGAATTAAGCTTGGGGATGCTTGATACATCTCCAGTGTATCTATAATTTTTGATTGTTCCATGCTATTATATTACCCGTTTCAGATGTTTATGGGCTTTACTTTACACTTTTATATCTTTTTGGGACTAACCTACTAACCGGAGGCCCAGCCCGAATTGCTGTTTTTTTTGCCTATTTCGGTGTTTCGAAGAAAAGGAATATCAAACGGAATCCAAACGGCATGAAACCATTGGGAGCGATCTTTTAGGAACAAATACAAACCAGGAGACTTGGAGTGGACGTCAAGCAGCAAACGAGGCGGCCACGAGGGTGCCCGACGCGCCCTAGGGGGTGGGTGCGCCCCCCACCCTCGTGGGCCCCTGGTGGCTCAACCGACCTACTTCTTTCTCCTATATATATCCACGTACCCCGAGAACATCCAGGAGCACCACGAAAACAAAATTCCACCGCTGCAACCTTCTGTATTCGCGAGATCCCATCTAGGAGCCTTCGCCAGCGCTCCACCGGAGGGGGAATCGACCACGGACGGCCTCTATGTCATCTCCAAGGCTTCTCCGATGAGTTGTGAGTAGTTTACCACAGACCTTCGGGTCCATAGTTATTAGCTAGATGGCTTCTTCTCTCTCTTTGAATCTCAATACAAAGTTCTCCTCGATCTTCTTTGAGATCTATTCGATGTAACTCTTTTTGCGGTGTGTTTGTCGAGATCCGTTGAATTGTGGGTTTATGATCAAGTTTATCTATGAGAAATATTTGAATCTCCTCTGAATTCTTTTTTGTGTGATTGGTTATTGATACGTCCATTTTGCATCATGCTTTTATATCTATATTTATTGCATTATGGGCTGTTATTACACATTATATCTCAATACTTATAGCTATTCTCTCTTATTTTACAAGGTTTACCATGAAGACGGGGAATGCCGACTGCTGGAATTCTGGTTGGAAAAGGAGCAAACATTGGAAACCTATTCTGCACAACTCCAAAATTCCTGAAACTCCACGAAACAACTTTTTGGATTTAATAAGAATTTATGAGCGAAAGAAATAGGCCAGGGGGCCCACACCCGGTCCTGGAGAGAGGAGGGCTCGCCCCCTGTAGGGCATGGCCCCCTATCTCCTGGGCCCCCCTGGTGGGCTTCCGGCGTCCATATTCTGCTATATGAAGGGTTTTGTCCCGGAAAAAATCGTGGGCAATCTTACGGGACGAAACTCCGCCGCCACGAGCCGGAACCTTGGCGTAATCAATCTAGGGCTTTGGCAGAGCTGTTCTGCCAGGGACACTTCCCTCTGGGAGGGGGAAATCATCACCAACGTCATCACCAACGATCCTCACATCAAGAGGGGGTCAATCTCCATCAACATCTTCATGAGCACCATCTCCTCTCAAAACCCTAGTTCATCTCTTGTATCCAATATTGTATCAAAACCACAAATTGGTACCTGTGGGTTGCTAGTAATGTTGATTACTCGTTGTAGTTGATGCTAAATGGTTTACTTGGTGGAAGATCATATGCTCAGATCCTTTATGCATATTATTACTCCTCTGATTATGAACATGAATATGCTTTGTCAGTAGTTACAATTGTTCCTGAGGACATGGGTGAAGTCTTTCTATTAGTAGTCATGTGAATTTGGTATTCGTTCTATATTTTGATGAGATGTATGTTGTCTTTCCTCTAGTGGTGTTATGTGAACGTCGACTACATGACACTTCACCATTATTTGGGCCTAGAGGAAGGCATAGGGAAGTAATAAGTAGATGATGGGTTGCTAGAGTGACAGAAGCTTAAACCCTAGTTTATGCGTTGCTTCGTTAGGGGTTGATATGGACCCATATGTTTAATGTTATGGTTAGGTTTACCTTAATACTCCTTTTTGTAGTTGCGGATACTTGCAATAAGGGTTAATCATAAGTGGGATGCTTGTACATGTTAGGGCAGTACCCAAGTGCCGGTCCACCCACATATCAAATTATCAAAGTACCGAACGCGAATCTTACGAACGTGATGAAAACTAGCTTGACGATAATTCCCAATGTGTCCTCGGGAGCTCCTTCTTCATTATTAGAATTTGTCCAGCCTTATCCTTTTGCTACATAAAGGATTGGGCCACCTTGCTGCACTTTATTTACTTTATTTACTTTTTGCTTGTTACTATTTATCTTATCACAAAACTATCTATCACCTACTATTTCAGTGCTTGTAGAGAAAACCTTACTGAAAACCGCTTATCATTTCCTTCTGCTCCTCGTTGGGTTCGACACCCTTACTTATCGAAAGGACTAAGATATATCCCCTATACTTGTGGGTCATCAAGAATCTTTTCTGGCGCCGTTGCCGGGGAGTGTAGCGCTTTTGGTGAGTGGAACTTCATAAGGAAACATTTATATAGTGTGCTGAAATTTTCTGTTACTTGTCACTATGGAAACTAATCCTTTGAGGGGCTTGTTTGGGGTATCTTTACCCCTACCAGAAGAGCAAAGATATGCTCCTCAACCTACTGAACCTTATGAAAACATTCACTTTGAGATTCCTTCGGGTATGATAGAAAAACTGCTAGCTAATTCTTTTGCAGGAGACGGAACATTGCATCCCGACTTACACCTTATCTTTGTGGATGAAGTTTGTGGATTATTTAAGCTTGCAGGTATTCCCGATGATGTTGTCAAAAGGAAGCTCTTCCCTTTATCTTTGAAGGGAGATGCAATGACATGGTATAGGCTATGTGATGATACGAGATATTGGAATTATAAGCGATTGAAGTTGGAATTTGACCAGAAGTTCTATCCTATGCATCTTGTTCATCGTGATCGTAATTACATATATATAATTTCTGGCCTCGCGAAGGAGAAAGCATCGCTCAAGCTTGGGGGAGGCTTAAGTCAATGTTGTATTCATGCCCCAATCATGAGCTCTCTCGGGAAATGATTATTCAGAATTTTTATGCTCGGCTTTCTCTTGATAATCACAACTTGCTCGATACTTCCTGTGTTGGTTCCTATATGCTGAAGACTATTGATTTCAAATGGTACTTATTGGAAAGAATTAAACGCAACTCTGAAGATTGGGGTTCCGACGATGGTAAGGAGTCAGGTATGACACCTAAGTTTGATTGTGTTAAATCTTTTATGGATACCGATGCTTTCTGTGGATTTAGCTCTAAGTATGGACTTGACTCTGAGATAGTAGCCACTTTTTGTGAAAATTTTGCTACTCACGTTGATCTCCCTAAAGAGAAGTGGTTTAAATATAATCCTCCTATTGAAGTTAAAGTAGTTGCATCTATTACAGTCGAAGAGAAGACTATTACATATAGTGATCCTATTATTCCTACTTCTTATGTTCAAAAACCTCCTTTTCCTGTTAGGATAAAAGATCTTGTTAAACCTTCGACTATTGTTCGTAAGAGTAGTACTAGGACTTATACACCTCCTGAGCAAATTAATGTTGAACCTAGTATTGCTATGGTTAAAGATCTCTTGGATGAGGACTTAGATGGGCATGTTATCTCTTTCCTAGGTGCAACTGCTAATATTGTTAGACCCGATACTAAGACACGTAGACTTGTTGTAGGCACGCCTGTTATTTAAGTTAAAATAGGAGATCAATGTTATCATGGCTTATGTGATATGGGTGCTAGTGCTAGTGCGATACCTTATGATCTTTATAAAGAAATTATGCACGATATTGCACCTTTTGAATTAGAAGTCTTGTGTGGGAAGATTAAATACCCTGCTGATAGGGACACCATTAAACCTATTGGGATTGTTAGAGATGTTGAAGTCTTGTGTGGGAAGATTAAATACCCTGCTGATTTTCTTGTTCTTGGTTCCCCACAAGATGATTTTTGTCCCAATATTTTTGGTAGACCCTACTTGAATACCGCTAGTGCTAAGATTAATTGTGTCAGGACCCCGACTCAATGCCACATCGATCTAGCATGTAACACCTCATATCACTTTGCGGCCTCACGCACGGTATTCCCATGGGTGTCGCCTTACCTTTGCCCGGGACCGTTTGCGCCTTTTGGCACACGTATATGATAGTGTCGCTAGCATCCATATGAAAAGGAGCCGGGCTGACATGGCTAGTCGTAAACCCAAAGTGGCACAAACTTACGAGGACGGGCATCCATGACCCGACATCGAGCGTGTCGGTCATCGGTGAGTGAATCCAGTGTAGGACTGGGCTAGCGAGACTCCGGTGAACCAGGTATGGCGGGCTAACGGGACTCCGGTATTCATCGCATGACATTTCCCGAGGGACAGATATAGGAGCGAAGAAGGACACATGCGGCCATCCTAAGTGTTCGGAGCGGTAGCAAGCTACCATGGCTCGGTGGAAACACTAGGAGACATTTCGATGAAGAGGCTACTAAGGATAAACAACTAGATAGTCGGATCCCACACATACCAAGCATTTCAATAACATACACACAATATGCTCGATATGTGCAAATACAACATGGCATCACAACATGACTCTCTGACTCAAGTATTTATTCATTAGGCTCAGGAGCGAGATATTACAAACATGGGTCTCACGACCCAACATTCAGAGCATACAAGTCAAGCACAAGCGAAAGCTCAACATGTCTGAGTACAGACATCTACGAATGAAAAAGGGCTGAGAAGCCTGACTATCCACCAGATCCTGCCGAGGGCACAAGATCGTAGCTGAGGTAACAAGCTAAACGTCGAAGTCCAAGCGGAACTAATAGCGAGACTGGAGTCTCTTTGCAAAAACATAAAATAGGCAAACGTGAGTACAAATGTACCCAGCAAGACTTACATCAGAACTAACTACATATGCATCATTATCAACAAAAGGGGTGGTGGAGTTTAAGCTGCAGCAAGCCAGCTTTGACTCGATGGCTATCTGAACTACATTGCAATGTAACTCTTTTGAGGTGGCGCTACGAGTCCACATATTCACCATATCAATACACCACTATGGATCCGCTCTCGTCTCCCTCACGAGAACGCCATCCATAACACTCACGCTTATCTTGCGCATTTTAGAGTATCCACTTTCACTTGTCTATGAACTATGCAAGGGTCCAAGTTTCCATATCCGAGGAATCGGCTATTGAATAGATAATGATAACCTGCAGGAGTGTACTTCTTCACACGCTCTCGCCACTTATCACCCTGTATACGTCATGTACCTTGGCAACCTTCAAGCGGAAGCCGGGCGAGGGAGTCGGCCACGACCTGACTAACCACCCAAGTCTCGTCCGGGTTTATCGCCTATTCGGGTTCCATCCGCAAGGAGATCCGGCCAGGTGTCGCTCACAGCCCCAAGCGATGTGGCGGGGTTCCCAAGCCCACCATCCGGGTGCCACTTGGTACACCGTGCCCTTGTGCCTAGTCATCCCAAGCCCACATGCAAGGGTGCCACTTGGTAGACTACTAACACTATCTACAAACACGAAACTAGTTGCAACTCACGGGCCGAGATCGGGTTGATTAATAAGTCGAGAGTGGCGAGTTACGGAACCCAATGTGTGGTAGTAGCTGTTCATGGATCACAAACACGAAGTCAGTTCACGAGGGCGGCTGCAATGAGACAACCCACCATGTACTCCTACATGGCCTCTCACCGCTACCTTTACCAAATCATGTTCACACAGTTAGCTCTCAACGATAGGACATGTTTACACACCTCCGATTCATTCCCGATGAATCGGGCCGACTCAACTCTAAGCGATGCAGGCATGACAAACAAGCATGAATGAGTAGGCACATCGGGGCTCAAACAACTCCTACTCATGCTAGTGGGTTTCATCTATTCTTGTGGCAATGACAGGTCATCACGAGAGGATAAAGGGTTCAACTACCGCAGCAAATAACAGTTGTATCGTTGTTGTCCTAATGCGATAAAAGAGAGCGAGGAGCGAGAGAGTGGGATTATATCGGAATGAACAAGGGGTTTTGCTTGCACAGCACTTCAAGATAATATAGTTCTTCATCGGTGTCATGGATCACATCGTCGGAACCAAGTCTATCGAGAGGGGACAAATACCGGCAACACAGAGAAAACACAATCAATGCAATGCAACAATATGATTTATGAATGTGACATGGCAATATGCTGTGATTTGAGCTAATGCAACTAGCAGCAAGTTAAATGGAGTTGGTTTGAATCAAAGATTCAAATTCAAACTCCATATATGCTTTCTTAAATGCCATTTAATTGAATTGTCCTAAACAGTAGTCATAAGTTGTTCTAACATGCATGGTACAGATGGAAAGATTGGATTTTTCTGATCATTTTTCATATATAATTTATCTCATTTGGAGTTACGGTTGAATTTCTATGATTTTTAGAAGTTTAGGACATTTTCTGAAAATAATAAATCATTTAAGATTTATTCAAATTTCAGAAAACATTTACTGCGTCAGCCTGACGTCAGTGTGACATCAGTAGGGTCAACCTGATCCGGTCAAACCTGCCCAGTGGGTCCCACCGGTCAGTGTCATAGTGCTGGCTTGGGTCACTGACGGGTGGGCCTAGTCAAAGGCCATGTCAGCATGGTCAAAGCTGACACGTGGGCCCACTGATTTTAACTAAATCTTGTTAAGAAAATAACCCGAGGTTATTTAGCTGGTGGGGCCCTGATGTCAGTGGCAGGTGAGATTAAACTAAATGCAATTAAGCCCTAATGATGGTGCCACGTCAGCTCGCCGGAGTGTAACCGCCGGTGACATCAACCGACGACGGAGGCACGCCGGGACGGCTGCTCCGGCGCCCATTCGACGTGCGGAGGGGTTCCACAGGGAGCTCGAGCTCGTGCGCATCCAATGGAGCAAGCCAGAGGAGCTGGGGTTAGCTGTGGCGTCGGCGTGGCGAGGCGGCGGCGGAGTTCGGCCAACGACGGGATAGGCGATGCAGGGCGCTAGGGGAGGCGTTGGTGCATGTTACGTGCTCCTGGTGAGGTGTGGAGCACGGTGGTGTGCCCGGCTTGAGCCATTGTGGCTCACAGCCACGGCAGCGACGAGCCGGCGGCGGCGAAGCCGGCCGTTGTCGTGGGAAGCGAGCACCTATGTGGCGGGGCCCCTTCTCGGTCGGCGAGGGAGTGGAGGGCGACGAAGAGCGGATCGAGGCGAAGCGCGAGGGATTTTACCCAGCCGGAGCTCTCCGGAGAGATAAAACTCCTCTTGCTGCTTTGTGTTTCTATTCTGTTCTTGCTCGAGGCGTGGGTATGTTGTAGTTTGAATGAGTGAACCCCTTCTATGTGCGCATGGGCCTCCTTTTATAGGCTAAAGGGTCACCGGCAGTGGCAACGCAGAGAGGGTAAAACATAAAAAGGGGTCGGTACAACCGCTATCTGCGATGCCCCTACCTAACTCGACGGCGGGGACAAGGGCATTTAATGCCCGTCCGATCGTAAAACAGTCAGAAACGACCGTTAGGGCGCCACCGATCACCACGATGGCCTTCTCGTCATCTCCACTTGCCACCTCGCACGCTTGGCTGCCTGACTACTGCGCCACGTCGCGCGAGAGCGATCTGCGGCGACACGTCGTCGGATCTGCTGGGCGTGGAGTGCGAGTGGTGGCCGCCGTGTAAGCGCCTTGCCGCGGTCGTTGTCTTGTCGCACCCGCAAGCTTGTCGCTCACCGGGTCTTGCCGGGACGCGCAGCGCGTCGTGGCAAGTCTCTTGAAATGCCTTGGTTG